>OX104070.1:79603570-79674445 GCA_944474145.2 Dicrocoelium dendriticum
GAGCACATTTTGCAGTAATTTTAAAATAGCCAAAGTAAAGTCTGCAAACAACACAATAGTATCACACCTTCTTGACTGTCACACTGCAGCTTCTAAGAAGGACTTCAAATATGCTACTTGCTGTTTGAACTAGTCTCCCAAGAGTAATATGGCCGACATTCGTCCATTGCGTGGCTAGTTGAGGCCACCATTTAAAGGTAGGAGTAGGTTTTCAGAAATGATTCACACGGATACTACTACTGCCGTGGCCAGCTAGATCGTCACTTAACCAAATAACTCTCCACTCGGATGTTAATTTAGACCACCGAGGTTTATGTATGTATGTTCCATTAGTTTACTTCCCATGCTAAGTAAAACTATGCTATACGCATTTATCTTTAACATCCTAAAATTCTTAGACCTCAATCCGCAGCATGCGTGTAAGCATTCTACACCAAAATTCATGCCACGTAAACGTTTGGGTTCCAATTTACTGAGGAACACCCTTGACTTTAAAACAACTTCCGTCTCGATCCTTGTTAAAATGTAGACTTATACATCAATACATAGGAACTTACTAACCAGAGGAATTTCTGTAATAATGCAAAATGCCGATGAATAAAGCAATCACACTTTAGCTTTTGCAGCCTGTTTAACCAAAACAAATATGCTTACAGTTTTGCAGGTTTGCACACAATCGTTGTATGCTATTAACAGGGCCATGATTTCGCTTTGTGCACTTGCTCTGTTGCTTGCGTTTTTTATCTCACGAGCCAGGCCACTGTAGTTGCAATGTTGTTTGCACCTGCTATGTAAATAATCGTTTTCATTTGTGCCGCCACGTACCAGTAAAACCGAGGCCTGTTTATTTGTACAAGGAAAGGATCACAGTGTAGTCACTATTAATTGAGGAAACGTTACGAACTATGTTAATGCAACTTATGCAGCATTTCCAGGACCATAAATGTATTGTGACAATAGTATTTCTTTACTAGTGTCAGGTATTTTCCGACAAATCTTTTCCAAGTGTTTTCAAACCTTAGTTATTAAGAGAAAACTCACCGCAACGAGCCAGCTGTAGTGGAGAGACATTTGTCACGAGTGTCTTCATTCGTAACAGAATTTATATTTTTAGCGTCGTTGTGTGCAAACTGGTGAAGGTCATTTAGCCAATATGTTAGTGCAATGGTTTCACTTGAAATAAACAAATTCAGTTTGCACAAAGAAGCAGCAGGCACGTAAACAATTAAAGTAATTCGGAAGATAAATGCTCTACTTATGTACATTAGTTGAATGAAAACCTCCGTATTATTAATAATTATTAGGTTAAAATCTATAGCACACACCGCATGTACTCTTTATATTACTTTCTTTTAATACTTACTTATATGGTTTTACTTTTTTTGCACAAAAATGTTAGTCATACAAACCTTAAGCAACCTTTTATCTTAAAAGTATCAGTCTTCCTAAATATATAAAAAAGATGTTTTGGATGATCCTTATCCGCCACCCAGGAAAAAAATCTTGGGGTTTTATTAATTGTTTGCTACAAAACGCATAAAGTATGTGCCTTATTGACAGCTTAAATCTTATACGACTTATTAAGAAACGCAATGAAACAAGCTGTACTGTTAAATGGAACGTGCAATGCCTTATTTATACAAGGACGAGGGAAATCATATTTCAGGTCGTGGCCATGTTCTGGTTAGTGTCATTTGGCACGCTGCGCTAAATTTTTGCCGCTTGTGATAAAAGATATAGCAATGTTTTTACATGACAAATCGATAACTATGTACCTTTCAGAAAATGTCAATGGCGTGCTTATGTTCATTATGTTGGATTTTGTGTGTAGCTTTATTTACTTGTAAATCCCCATGACACATCCTTGAATCTTGTGTTTAATGTCGATTAGCCTACCTTCCTACGTATAGCTGGGGATTTTTACCAAACGTGGGAAAATAGAGTTGCACTTAAACATATTTTAACTGGTGACAACAGTTGCCCTAAGAGCACGCAGTAAATTTACTGATACAATATGGAAGACTGGTGACGAGTTATCGAAATGCCTAGCATACTCGTAGGTGAAGAATCCTTACGTGCATATCAAGCATGCAACATAAGTGGTTGGTGGTAAGCGTTATCCTTCTAGTGCACGTAACAGACAAACGGTTACGTGCTTTTAAAATGCAATGTCAGCTATTCCTTTGTTTTTTGTAGGTGATCTTCTTTGTTGTGGATGTTACCTTAACATTGTATTGTTTTTCAGGTTAGAGGTATATGGCCGTGTTTAGGAAAAAGACATTTGACAATGGCTGATGTCTAATATGTACATAGCCTCCTGTCCTCTGTTAATAGCAGCCTGGATAATTGTCAACACATAGCAAAACAGCATCGACAATTGCTGGGCCTTGCTAATCTGAAGTCAAATTTAGGTTGTATGTAAGCAAAAATAAGAGGACGTGTGCTGGTCTGCAGACTTGTCGTGGAAAACAATATTCACCGTGCTGCTACAGAAATTGTTTGGGTTTAACAATAGCTATTTGTGTCAGCCTCCTTGGGACATTTATCTGCGCGGTATTACGAATTGCTATTAGCGGATGCGAAACAGTAGGTTAACTATTGCGAATGTCTTAAAGCATTATCTGTTAATGAATGTTAAACTTTAGCTTTATCGTTTTCTACGCTTTGTTTACAGTGAAATACCGTAGACATAATGCAAATCGTTGCAGACAATGCGAATGATGTAACATTAAGTGGTGCTGGTGTAGACCATAGGTATGGAGAAATGTGTAACGCAAGTGAGTGCGCTGACGTCTAAGGAGCATGAATAATATATCCCTGCGACGTATATAGCCAGCAACGCATTCTCAACTAAGAAAAAGTTGCGGCAGCAAACGCCTCAAAATTGGTTACGCACGCACGAAGCTGAAAAATTTGCAAAGAAAATGTGGGAAGTGGAGGCGTAAACGTAAAATGCACGTGGCAGCAGCAGCGGTATGATATATTTGAGCGGACCGCCGTTAACTAGGCTTATGCTAGCTCAGTTGTGAGACTAATAAACAACTTTCAGAAAGAACGCGCATTCAAACCAGCGGTTTAGTGAGCCGTCAAACTTAAATATTCTTGTAACTGATAGTGGAAACAGTTAACAAGACTTTACTTTCTTCAAGAGTTCAAACAAATTATCAAGGCTACACTTAAGAAGCATCTCGACTCCCGGAAACTGCTCACTGTTGTCCGGACTGGAGCCAGAGTGGCCGCTGTCACTCCCTTTAGCACCTTGCATCAAACTGCACGGCTGTTGGTAAACATTTGAACAGCAGCCACCATAAAATCTTTCGCGCTCCAAAAGACTACTCCTTGTGACTTCAAACGTCATGCATAACGTTTGCAGTTATGCTGCACCTGTTTTAACCCACGCTCGCAAACTTGCCCCAGATAAGCTAAAAGCAGCTATAACGGAATTCGTGCATTTGCTCTAACTGAAAATGATCCGCCAGTCTGGGACAATGGGCATCAACCTTAGGGATACTATCCAAGAAATCCGGTGACTGGCGCCTCTATGGTGACTACAGGGCGATTAAAGAAGTTACCGCCTTGATTGCGCATCCAACCTTGCGCAAGCACTTGTTAAACCCATCTCCAGCTGGTAAGTACTTAACGGCAAAATAGGCCTAGTTCGCGCCTACCACCAGGTACCTGTGGAGCGAGACGATGTTTCTAACAAGGCAGTCATCACGCCCTTTTGATCATTTACTTACCTCCGCATGCTAGTTTTTCACAGCAACGCAGCTCTATTATTAGCCTTTCATTTCTTAGGTAAGACGAATACTTGATGGTTTTATCCTTACGTATACAACGCGCTAACCGCCTTAACTACTGCAGATGAACATCATCATATTCACGACGCTCTCATACAAAGCTTATTGCAACATGAGCAACCGTCAAACCGAGAAATTTCACGCATAGCCCAAACTTTTTCTTGTTTCTTAACTAATGTATATCCACATCTGGAACAAAGTAGTTGCCAGTGAAAATCCAGACACAGAAGCATTATCCTGCGTCTAGTTCTTTCGAACATCGTCGCAGGTTCCTCGACCTGGTCAACTACCACCGACGTATCACTTCCAAAGGTTTGAGCATAATGCAGCTAATGGTTGGCTTCATCCCTGGTAAACAATCCTTTTATCAAGTTCTAGGGTATCTTGACTGTCTTTCGAAAAGCTTAAGACGCTTTTACTAACAGGGCGATTTTCACAAAACCAAGCTTAATATTGCTTATATTTCCGACGACCGAATCACCAAACACTGCTGTCGGTGCCGCTATACTACAACACAAAGACCAACAATGGGCATACTAAGTTCACATTTGAAACCAGTGCAAGGAAACATATTCACCTAGCAGCCAACAGCTAGAACCAGTATAACTAAGCCATTTGTGAGACTGCGTTGACGAAAACTATTTCTTTGTACAGAGATTTCACGTATTTTTAGCTATAAATAAAGCACAAAGTTGTACACACCTAGCGAGGAGTAGACAGGATGCACTTCACAGAGAGCACACGTGCATTGCAGTTAATAAAAGCGGCAAGCTAAATGCCGATATTCAAAAACAGCACTGGTATGCAGCGGATTGTTCCACAAACCGCATCGGTCGCCATGGTGTACTATGATATAGTATTAATACGAAAATTACTAAGGAAAACCTGGGCATCTACAGAAGGCTACGTAGCCCTAACAAAAGTAGACTGTGTAAGCAACCCTTCAAAGTACGCGATGGCTGTCTGTCGCAGCCAAGTGTTCTGCCGTACCAGGTTGTAAAACAAGATGCAGCTGCTGGTAAAGAACCATGCAAACAGGACCTAGCGGGCTTCTGTGCGGGGACAGTTAGTAATATTCACGTGGCAGGTTACGCAGGAATAGCTTGATGCTTCCATTTGAAACGCTAAGATCTAGCAAAAACCAGACCATGAAGCAACCAACTGACCGGTTGTATAGGAAAGCAACTTGGAAGAGTGCTGCGTGGGCGCATAGCAATATACAAAGTTATGCCCTTCGGAATCTTGCGAAGCTGCTTTTAGGTTTTCAAAAGGATTTGCTTCTTTTTGGTAGTTTTAGAACGTTTTAGCCATTCTTGTAAGATTTCAGAAACGTTTACATGAGCACAGAAAAATGCATGAAACGCTTTCCGAGAAGTAAGCAAAGTTGACGCTATCAGAAATGCGCACTGGGTAATTTTCTTACTACCTTAGCTTATAGTGTTTGGTGAAATGGTGACGTTGGTTGTGGCCGTCGATTACACTGTAGCAGGGCTAAGGCATTGGGGTTACTACGCAGGCCAAAATGGCACAGGCTATGTAGCTATTTGTTTTGCAGTAGAGGCGGAATTATTATTTTGGTGCTTGTCTTTCTGGGTGTTATTTGTTGGGCGACAGCCATACCGGCTGGGTTTCGGACTCTGGAACTAAACTGAACAGATAGATCCATGACACAGCTTCCGCAACGGATTAAGTGCACTTGAAAAGTATGTTCGTCCGTTGTTAACTGGGTGACGTACAAAAAGTGCCTGGATTCTCGCAGAGAGTACTACCCTTTTGTGCCAGTAGATAAGTAGATCAACGGCTCATTTTGCTGATGAATTGTAAAAATTTCAGGTAATGACTGGAATGTGTACTGCCTTAGTAGCTTCTTATTAGTTCATTACCAAAGGTGCTTTAGCAACTTTTGGCAACCTGGATCATTTTATGTGGAAACACAGCAGTATCTATTGATGGTCAATGAGTTGTTAGTAAACAGCAATGGCGGCTTTGCCTGCTAAGTCAGTAGTGAGAGAAGTTGTTGCAGTTGAGCTAGGTTGAGCAGAAAGCCTGCAGTCAGATACAACACTTTTGCGCTTCCCGAACGCCAGCTTGGCGAATTATGGAAATTGAATGTAAGTCGGCTACCGCAAGACAAGTCGGTCATGGATTTAGCTCTGCTCGTCCACGTAGGAATAAAAAGCCGGGATCAGATGACAAGGAAACTGCGTAGATGGTATAAGGAGGGTAGGGCGGTATGGTAACTTCAGAGTCTGAATTTTCTGGAAAAGCGTCGATACTGGCGGAAGCCATATTGTGACCAAGAAAGCCGCTGGTGTCCACATCAATTCCATTTATCTAGGGGTTGAAAGTAAAAATATTCTGAGACAAAATTAGAAAATAGCGTCAAGGTGACGGCGCTGTTCCTCGTCAGGTGAGCAAGTAATGTGAATATTGTCAAGCTAAGGGCAAAACCTACGAGTTTTTATGTTACGTCATGAACAAATGCCGGAACAGTAGAGCACATCCATTCAGCAGTGCCGCACGTATCACGGCATGGATATTTCTACCCTTCGGTGCGATGTGATATCACGCAAAATCTACATGTGGCGAAGGTTAGCAACAACTCCCCGAAGTTTTGCTAACTAGCGTTGTTGACAGTGCATCCACGACCTCGATGAAACCCGGCTTGTCCTTCATAACTCTGGCTATCATTAGTGCCAGTCAATCTGTGAAGAATAACAGATGCAAGCACTTTGGAGGCGCCGGTGAGCGAACGAATTACCTAGGCTTCCCGCATTCCGTTCTTGAGCCTAACTTAAAAATTAGGGCCATGACGCCGCGGCTACATTTGTTTGAAAATTTTTCCTGCTCTCACAGTTTCACTACAAATTCGTGTGAACCCTCCAAAAATCCAGGCTCTCAAGTTGTAGTGAGCTGGAGGAAAATCAGCTGGTCTCCCGTCTTTACTTAATTGCAGCAGTTTAAAATGACGTTCCATTTCTAAGCAAGTGGGCGGATCCAGATGGATAGCCCAGGGAGTAGGCGATCACTGGCCAACGAGTAACCTGACAATTTCGGCAGATTAATTTGCATTAGGATTGCTCAGCTCAACGCACCAAGCGTGTTAACAAGTTGGCAATAGACTCTCTACTCTAGTGGCGTGTAATTTCAGTAACAATATGGTTGCTGCTGTCCGTTGCCTTTATAAGACTCAATAACTTGCGAGGGTTATCAGTTACAGCGAAGATTTCTATTTTCGATGCACGATAAATCCACAAGAATTCATGGTTTTGCTTCAAGCTAGCACAGAGTTTGTCTGATTGTTTCTGTAGTTATCATTATGTGAGCTTTCAGCCGCAGTGTGCCAGCGAGTATCGTAAACTTCCAGAAACTGCTAAGGGACCCAATGTTCATGTTGGTGATTAGGCTTACCGCATGAGGGTTTGCCTGCTGCTAGTAAGATCTGGATAACGTGAGGCTAGTGAGCTTCGATTGTATCTCGTGTGCGCTTACTTAACTCGCTTATCAACTTACTTTGCTAGGCATTCAGTACAGCTGGCTTTGTCAGTTGGAAGGTGTTAATGCCCTCAAAGCGTTTTCGTGAGCGTCCGCCAACGCGCATCCGAAGAGCAACAAATACAAGTGAACGGTCGGAGTTTACACCTGCGCCAGCATCCAGCGACATTTTTGGAGGCAGCCTCTATCGATAACTGATTACATTGTAATCTAATTGCGGCCATAGTTTGTTAGAGACTCGTGGGCGCCAAGTCAGCTTTCGGCGGATGCTACGTCAGAGAGTAGTGGTTCCATGAAATAAGCCAGCCTCTTCACACGAATAAAGTAAACTGCCCACCGTTTTGGGCAAGAGTGCCTACACCGTTTTGTTCGCCCGGATACACTTCATTGGTATATAATTTTAAAAATTAAGTGTTCAGTTCCTTAGCCTGCACTACAGTGTCCGAGCTTCTCCTGTAACGAACAAGCCTGTACAGTTGATGATAGAAGTCGCCTTTTAGTGAATCCTCGCTTGCGTGTGTAAGCGCATACGCTGTGAAGATTAATAGACACCCGTTGGTCCCGCGCGACTTCCAAGCTTTGAACGAGCCAGCCAATCGTACCGCAAACCACCGGCTATCTTTTGGGATCCAAGCAACTAGAGCAGCCTCAGCCCGGGGACGTAAAGCAATAACGACACCAGCTTAGCCAATGCTCGAAGCTGCATCGTCACCGGAAAGGGGCAATGAGAAAGCACGGCTGATGTCCCGAGAAGAGGATTGCAAAGTGAGCACAGAGCTTGGGTCTTGCAGGCTCATCACTGATAAGCAGCCGATATAGAGCGACAAAGTCTCTAATGTTCAGGCCAGTGCTGCCAGTTAGCCGAACTGCAGCAATATGCATGCACAGAAGCATGCACATCTGAAAAGTATCGCTAGCTCCAAACGGAATCCGCTTAACTGGACTTGTCTGCTTACAAGAACATGAGATTGCCGTTAAGGCAAGTGTGACGACCGGCGTTTGAACGTGAGTTGAAACAAGAAGGTAAAAGCTTATCAAAGCAAGGTGGTGGGCCCAGAATGATAGGGTAAAATGGGGAATAAACGTGAAACTGGAACGGTTGCTTAAGTTGGAAAAGCGTAAGAGAGCAAAAGGTAGCTAGGAAGGCTTGAGAAGCAGCTATCCGCCATGCTCGATGCATCGAATAGTTCATCGACGGTTATCCACTGCGGTAGCCAAAGCATCAGGATATTGTTACTCGAAAGTTTCATAGCATTGCTGGGGCAGGCTAAGGTGTGGTTGCAAAAGACTAGACAGAACGATAAGGATTCCTAACCGAAGCCTTTGGTTTAAAATCCTAGTAGCAAGATAGTGTGTTTTTCTGTGTGTTACAAGGAATCCTTTTCAAGGTATATGGAGCCACCTGAATTTCAGTTTTCAACCTGGAATACCAAGAGGCTGAGTTTGTCTAGTCTCTAACGATTGACAAATTTGGTACAAGTGACTCTGGAGATACAAAAAAGTACCACCTAGCATAGCTCAATAGATCTATAAAGCACACAAATCATCGCACCACAAAATGGTCGAGCCCCAAGCACCCTGCTTTCATAAGTCGTCAAGCTACACTTACTGCACATACTCAGTTAGTATTATCGCTCTTCTTCATGTCTATAAAATTAACTAGCAATGCGCGACACAGCGCATGAGCCACATCACTTTTACACGCGCTTTCTATATATTGACTTATTTACCTACTTTATCGCAGCCGATTGTGTCGGCTATAAAATGGCCAAACTGCCCACTGCGCAACTGCGTTTTCATGATTTTGTTCACAAGAATACCAAGTATATGTAACACATCTAAGTGCAAATCAGTAGGTTGCAGCTTTATTTTTCATTCCATTTTGGTTAGTCATTATGGAGTAGCACAACTTCATAATTCATTTCCCAGGAACACTGTTTTGTTTTATATATGATCTAAAAACCTTCAAGTATAGCACGTCAAAATATCCAGGCAACGCGTCTAACTGTTCTTATGAATGGTAGCTATATGTCAAGATACGCAACTAAAATACGAAAACGCAGTCTCTAACTTCGCACGGTCATATTAAAAAAAGAAAAATAGAATAAAACAAAAAGGTATTACTTTACGAACGTCAAGCATTTTCCGACAAATCGTTTAATGTATTCTCAAAACTTAATTATTACGAGAGAAATTAAAGGCAACGTACCAGCTATAGTGGAGGGACATTTGTCACAAGTATCTTCATTCATGCCAGCAATTATACTTTTAAAATCGTTGTGAGCAATATGGTGAAGGTCATTTAGCTAATATGGTAGTAAAATGGTTTCACTTGAAATAATCAAATCCAGTTTGCGCAAAAAAATAGCAGGCGCGTAAACACGCATGGTATTTCGAAAGATACATGCTCTACTTAGGTATATTAGTTAAATAAAAACCTCCGTATTATTATTACTTGTTATGTGAAAAGCATGGTAGGAATTCCTGACTATAGCATTCACAGCACATACCTCCTTATATTACCTTTCTTTCATACCTACTCATATTGTTTTTAGGCATAATGAATTTTATTTGTTCAAACCTTCAGCAACCTTTGACCTTAAAATTACCAGCCTTTCTAAATATATAACAAAAGGTGCTTTTGCTGAGCGTTATCCGCCGCCGAAGAACAAAATCATGGGGTTTTAATCAATTGTGTGCCACGAAACTCATAAAGTAAGTGTCTTTTTGCAGCTTGAATCTTATACGACTTATTGGGAAACGCAATGAAACAAGCTGTACTGTTAAATGGAAAGTGCAATGTCTTATTTATACAAGGACGAGGGAAATCACATTTCAGGTCGTGGCTATGTTCTGGTTGGTGTCGTTTAGCACGCCGTGTTAAATTTGTGCCGTTTGTGATAGGAGATATAAAACCGTTTTTACGTGACAAAATGATAACTATGTACCTTTCAGGAAATGCTAATGACGTGATCATGTTTAGTATGGTGGATTTGTTGGGTGACTTTATTTACTTTTCATCTCCATGGCTCATCCTTGCATCCTGTGTTTAAAGTGGAGTGGCCTACCTTCTTACGTATAGTTAGAGATTTTCACCAAACGTTTAACACAGAGTTGCACTTAAACATATTTTTACCAATGACAACAGTAGCACACTACGATTACGCGGTAAATTTACTGATACGATATGAAAGATTGCAGGCCAGTTTCAGGAATGCTTAGCATACTGGCATGTGCAGCTTCCTTGCGTGCATATCAAGCATGCCAACTTAAGTGGTTGGGTTTAAGTGCAATTCTTCTAGAGCATGTCAACTGATAAATGGTTACATCTTTCAAACTGCAACGTTAGGTTTTCCTTCTTTTTTAAGGTGCTCGTTTAACGTTGTGGATGTTGGCTTCCACATTGTAGTGATTTCCAAGTTTAACGCACATGGCCCTATTTAGGTAAGTGGCATTTGACGGTGGCTAGTTTCTAATATGTAAATAGTTTCATGTCCTTAGTTAATAGCAGCCAGGATATACGTCAGTACATAACAAGGCAGCATTGGCACTTGCTGAATTTTGCTAATCTGAAGTCTACCTTTAAGTCTTACGTAAGCACAAATAAGAGGAAGTGTGCGGGTCTGTAGATTTGCGTGGAAAACAATATTCGCCGTGTTGCTACAGACATGGTTTAGGTTTAACAGTAGTTATTCCTGCAAGCCTTCGTGGAACATATATCTGCGCCGTACTACGTGTTGCTATTTGCGAATGCGAAAGAGTAGGTTAATTATGGCGGATGTCTTAAGGCATTGTCTGTTAATGAATGTTAAACGTCAGCTTATTCGTTTTCTACGCATTGTTTACAGTGAAATAACGTAGAGATATTGCAATTCGCTGCAGACAAGGTGAATGATGTAACCTTGCATGGCGTTGGTGCAGACCATAGGTATGGACAAATGTGCAACAAAAGTAGATGCGCTGACGTCTAAGGATCATGAATAAAGTAAAACTTCGATGTACCCAACTGGCAAGGCATACTTAGCTGAGAGAAATTGGCAGCATCAAAAGCCTTACGAATAGCTTCACGTGCGTGAAGCTGGAAAATTTGCTAAGAAAATGTTGGAAATAGAAGTATAAACGCAAAATGCTAGTAGCAGGAGCAGCTGCATAATACTGTAAAGCAGAATGAAGTTAGCTTGGCACATGCGTGCTCAGCTGTGCGGCGGTTACCCAAATTGCATAAATTAAACGCAATTAAACAAGAAATTAGGTGAGCGGTCATCCCCCAAATTTCTGTTAACTGAAGGTGCAAGCAGTCATCATCGGTCTGTTGTCTTTAACAATTCGACCCAATGATCAACGCTAAAAATAAGAAGCTTATCGACATCCAGCAACAGATCAGTGTTATCCGGACTAGCGCCAGCGTGGCCGCTAGCAAACCCATCAGCATCTTGCATCAAACTGCACAACTTTTAATAAACATCCCAACAGCAGGCACCATAAAATCGCTCGCGTTCCAAACGACTTGCTTCTTGTGACTTCAAACGCCAAGTTTCACATTGCAGTAATGGTGCGTCTGTTTCCATCCACCCTCGCAGACTTGCGCCACATAAGTTGAAAGTGGCCAAGACGGAATTCCTACATTTGCGTTAAATGAGAATAATCCGCCCGCCAGAGGCAATAGGCCTCAAGCTTACATATAATATCCAAGAAAACCGGTGACTGGCGTCTCTGTGGTGGCAACAGGGCGCTCAACAAATTTACTGTCTTGGTTGAGCATCCAACTCTGCGCAAGCACTGGTTAAACCCATGTTTAGCAGGTAAGTTCTTAACTGCAAAATATACCTAGTTCCCGCGTACCACCAAATATATGTTGTGCCAGACGACATTGCTAAACAGGCGGTCATCACGCCGTTTCGTTTATTCGAGTACCTCCGCATACTGTTTATCCACAGCAACGCCGCTCCATTTTCAGCCTCTCATTACTTAGGTTGCACGAGCACTTGATGGCTTTTATCCTTACTTAGACAACGCGCTGGTCGACTGTACTACTGAAGCTGAATATATACTTCTCCACGAAGCTCTCATACAAAGCTTGTTGCAACATGGTTAACGGTCAACCCAAAAATTTGCGAGCTTAGCCAAAGCTTTTTCTTGTTGCTTAAGCACTGCATCTCTGCCTCTGGAACAAGATATTTGCCAGTGTAAAACCGACACTGAAGTATTGTCCTGCGTCCAGTTCCTTCGAACAGCTTCGCAGGTTCCACGACGTAGTCGACTACCACCGACGTATCACTGCTAAATGTTCGAGCATAATGCAGCTAATGACTCGCTTGATTTAAGGTTAACAATACTTTATCAAGTTCTAGAGTCTCTTGTCCGCCTTTCAAAAACCTTATGAAGCTATCACTAACAAGGCAATTCTCGCTTCACTATTTTTCTGACGACCGAATCACCAAACACTGCTGTCGGTGCTGTTTTACAACAACGCATAGATTAAAGCTGGGCATACTAAGTTCACTTTTGAAACCAAAGCAAAAAACACATTTAAGCAGCAGCTAATAGCTATAACATAGATAACTGAACAAGGTGACAGACAGCGTTGCCGGGAAACATATCTTTGTACAGACAAGATCTCACGTAATTCCAGATATGAATAAAGCACACAAATGCAAATAACTAGCAAGGAACAGGCTGAAAGCACAGAACGGAAAGCAGACGCGCGCTGCTGCCATTAAAAGCGCAAGCTAAATGCCGATATTCAAAAACAAGAATGGAATGCAGCGCATAGTTCTACAATCGGCACCGGTTGACTTTATGTACGGTAAAATATTATTAGTACGAAATTTACTAAGTCAACCCTAGGCATCTCCAGACTGCTACATAAAAATTTCAAGAAGAGCATGCTTAAGCAACTTTTCGATCTTCATGGTGTCTGTCCGTCGCAGCCAAGAGTTCTGCCGGACTAGGTTGCGAAACAGGATGCATTTGCTTGTGAATAACCACGCAAACTCAAACTAGCGGGCTCCCACACGTGTTAATCCTACAGAGACGAAACGGAAAATTTATGTATTGGGACAGTTAGTAATGTTCAATTAGCAGGTTACGCAGGAAGTCCATGGTGCTTCCATTTGAGATGCTGAATTCTAACGGCAAACCAAAGCAAGAGACAAACAACTAACCGGTTGTATAGGAAAGCAACTTGGAAGAGTGCTGCGTTGGTGCACAGCAATATAAAAAGTTATGCCCAGCGAAAACTTGCAAAGCTGCTTTTGGGTTTTCAAAAGGATTTGCTTCTTTGCGGTAGCCTAAAAATCTTTTCACCTTCTTTAGATGATTTAAGTAATCTATGTAGGAGCATAGAAATATGCATGAAATGTTTTCTGAGAAGCAAGAAATGTTGAAGCTATCAGCAAAGCGCACTGGGTATTTTCCTACTACCTCAGCTCCTAGTGTTTCGTGAAAAGGTGAGTTTGATTGTGGCTGTTTATTCTACTGGTGCAAAGTGAAGGTTTTGGGTTGCGGTGCTGGCCCTGCTGGTGCAGGAATTGTCACAATTTTCACAGAAGAGGCGGTATTATTTTGCTGGTACTTGTCTTTTCGGATGCGGTTGGTTGGGCGGCATCTATAGCGGCTTTGCTTCGGACTCTGGAACTAAACTGAACTGATGGATCCGTGACAGATCGTCCGCGACTGATTAAGTGCCTTGGAAAATGTTGTTGGTCTGCTGTAAACTGTGTGACGTACAATAAATGTCTGGCTTCCAGCGGAGAATAAATATTCTTTTCACCAGTAGATAAGCAGATCAACGGCCTCTTTTTACTGATGAACTCTCGACATTCCAGGTAATGACTAAAGTAGGTGCTGCCTTAGTAGCTTGTCATTAATTCCCTAACATAGTCGCTCTGACAAATTTTGGCAGCCTGGGTAAGTATTATGAGGTAACCTAATAGTATGTATTGATGGCAGGTAAGTTGTTCGAACGGCGGCGTTGTCTGATAAGCCAGTAGTCAGTTAAATTGTTGCATTTAAGCCTGAGTGAGCAGGAATCCATTAGTTAGTTATAACACATTTGAGCTTCCCGAAAGCCAGGTTGGCTTAGTATGGAAAATGAGTGTGATTCGGCTACCGCGATGCAAGTCAGTCATATTTTGAGTGCTGCCCGCCCAGTTAGGAATAAATAGTCGGGATTAGGTGACAAAGCCAATGATGCTGCGAAGCTGTTTAAAAGACGATGGAGCAGTATAGCACTTTAAGGTCTGACTTTTTCAGAAGAGTTTGGATACCAGTGGAAGCTATATTATGAACAAGAACGTCGATGGTGTCCTGATCAATTTCGTTTATCTATGAGATAAAAGTAACCATATTACGAGACAAAATTAAAAAAAGACGTCAACATAACGGCGGTGTTCCTTCTCAGAGGAGCTAGTTTTGCGACTATTATCAAGCTGATTTGAACCTAAGAGCTTTTGTGTTACCTAAGAAATGAAAGGCTGAAAATGTAGCAGCGTTGCTGTGGATAAACAGTATGCGGAGGTACTCGAATAAACGAAACGGCGTGATGACCGCCTGTTTAGCAATGTCGTCTGGTACAACATATATTTGGTGGTACGCGGGAACTAGGTATATTTTGCAGTTAAGAACTTACCTGCTAAACATGGGTTTAACCAGTGCTTGCGCGGAGTTAGATGCTTAACCACGACAGTAAATTTGTTGAGCGCCCTGTTGCCACCACAGGGGTGCCAGTCACCGGTCTTCTTGGATATTATATGTAAGCTTGAGGCCTATTGCCTCTGGCGGGCGGATTATTCTCATTTAATGCAAATGTATGAATTCCGTCTTAGCCGCTTTCAGCTTATGTGGGGCAAGTCTGCGAGGGTGGATGGAAACAGACGCACCATTACTGCACATGTGATGCTTGACGTTTGAAGTCACAAGAAGCAAGTCGTTTGGAACGCGAGCGATTTTATGGTGCCTGCTGTTGGGATGTTTATAAAACGCTGTGCAGTTTGATGCAAGATGCTGATGGGTTTGCTAGCGGCCACGCTGGCGCTAGTCCGGATAACACTGATCTGTTGCTGGAAGTCGATAAGCTTCTTAGTTTTAGCGTTGACTATTAGTTCGATGCGTTGCCGAACGTCCATTTCAAAGATAGCGCATGGCATGGTTTCTAGTATGGAAGGCCATCGAAAGGTTTACAGTAGGCAACGCTTGAGCGTTATCAGCTTGTTTCGTATTTTGACTGGCGCTCTCTTTGCGTTATGTTTTTGTTAGGCGAGTTCGACCAGTTCATATTGGTATATTTTATACTCTAAACTCACCTTTGGAGTAGTCTTGGTCCTCAGGATGAGGCAGCTTTGATTTTGGTCCTTTGCCTCCGTTGCCAGTACTGGACGCCCGAGATGTTTCCCTGCTTTACCGTGAAGGTGAAGTGCTTGACGCTTGCATGCGTTATGTCATCAGGCTGTTGATGATTCCTGTAGTGATCCTGTCTGATTTGTGCTTGATGCGTTTCGCAAGACATTGTGATTGGCTGTGTGGATTAGGGTTAGTGATGAGTCGTCGGACTGCGGAGATAATTTTGCAAGTTTTCTCCGTGGCTTATATATTAGACCGTAAACCACTGGTAGATTTGCCCTGGGACGCGGCAAGCATCTCCTCGCTGGCAGCAGGTGGAGACTATGATCTTTCGATCATTTGATCTGCTAAATCTGCTAGTTCAGTTAGCGTAACGAAGCTCATGTATGATAGAATCGCTTGAGTGTTTTTTGATAGCCGCGTCATAGTTCACGTAATGGGGTGGGGTCCAATTTTGATGATAGGAGGAGTGGTTTCATCTCTGCTTGCAGGATAAAGTCAGGTAGTCAACTTACTGCATATCCTTAAAAAGCTGCGACGGGAGGAATTCCCCAGGGGGCATGACGCCAATGATCGTGGCCTACTTGCAGGCCTAATATCATTTTCCTTCTGGGAAATTAGAATTACTTGAACCAAGATGGATATCTGTTTGGAGGGAAAGAATATGGGCTTGCTGTAAATAGCGTGGTCATTGCTACTGCTATGATTAGAAATATCTGCCCACGGATGAAGGAACACGAAAAGGTGATCCATATCTCAAAACTGATTATAAATAGTGCTATCGCCGTATTGGGGTTTACCTTTTAATGGTCTTCAGAATCCACGGACTATAAGATGGATATAAATTTATGTATCACAGTAGGGAAAACAAACCAGAATTTATGAGAATAATAACGGAATGGGTTAACCGGCGAAAACTTTTAAATACTCGACGTCGCAGTTTTCCGAAATTGGGGTCAACCAGCTAGCAAACGGCCTATAGCGGGAGACATAAAGGCAAATCCAGAATGCGGACCGAGATGCAGGAAAACCTTTGTTAATAAATAACTTGTTTATTGTTTGCTTAGTTATAGAATAACTACATTGTTTAACACAGATAGCTAAGGGAACGCAGTATGCACAGCACAAATTATGTTCGCGCGTTGTTGCCGAAAAGAGCGCCAAGCAAAATAGCCATACACAAATCAAGCAGTTGACCGAGGAGGCTAGTTCAGTAAAACTCATCGGTAAGCCTGTTGTACAATGAACAGTTTAGGCAGAATTATACACGGTCAAATCTGGGTAACTCCAAGCTGCTTCTCGAATCGCTTCACTTCACTTTCAATAGTAATCTACTAGCAATCCACTTAGATATCTTTCACTTATTTAATATCTCGAAGGTCGGCATTTCACAGGCTACTGATCGCAAACCAATACTCAGTGCAATCAAGGGTGTAACGTACAAGTATTATTTGCTGGAAACTAAACCCACAGACTAGTTTCCGCGATTTAAGACAGAGGCTCTTTCACACATCCATCTGATATACTTCGCACTTGGCAACACTAACGACTTAGAAGCAGTAACTCCTACCATCTGTCTTATCATAAATAGAACATGCTTTGACTCAGCGCTTCTTTGAAGCTACTTAGAGTTCCGCTTACCTTATCTGTGAAGACCATCCGTTATGACGTCTCACAAACTTCCCTCCCTGTAGTTCCTACGACAATGCGACGGCTATTACTCCACACTACACATTATATCGCATGCTAGCCTAGGGCATCGCAAAGCTCGTAAAGCAACGCTTCGTGTGGCCCAAAGTCAACTACGGAGGCTGATTTTCGGCACGTGCATGCTTAGCGTGTCTGAGGCCAAGATTTGCAGACTCAACAAACGCCATCTCAGCGTCTAGTCAGCTACGGTCTCCGGTTTTGCACGTGTCCAGCTCGATCACGTTGGTCTTTTGTCACCATTCAAAGGCTCCGTGTACCTTATTGCATGTGTCGATAGGTTTACACGATGGTCTGAGAAAATATTTGTAGCCAACCGCTCATCTGAGACCGTTGCAAAATATTTGCTCGTACGCCGTGTGACACTACTTGTCTGCCCAAGGCTTATACATCCCAGCAGACGTTTACACGTTGATGAAGCCTTTAGCAAATTATTCAATGTACATTGTCCTTAGCACAACCAGGCCTACGCCTATCACTAATAAGATAATGGAATGGCAGATGGGTTCTACCAGCAACCAAAGGCATCACCCTGTGCCCAATATAGAACCTCCGCGATCGAAGCACGTTCGCTCGGCCTCTTAGGAATAAGGAATATGAGTAAAGCGGAGCTGCACGTCACTCCATATTTGCTAGCTTTTGCATGTACGCAACGCGTACCTGGTAAACATTAGTCATCAAAAACACAAAGTTTTGATAATGGCGACCAAGCTGTTTGCATATTTCATCACATGAGACAGCTTCAGCATGTTTAACCGAGAGAAGAGCAAAGGCGTACTATGGTAGACGAAAGCAGTGTTACTTGAACAAACGCGTTCGTTTGCATCAAAGGTGTACGCCAGCCACTACAACCCTTATATTCTGGCAAGCGCTAAGTCGTACGCATAAAATATACGGTTACCAATAAGTATTATAATAAAACAAAGACGAACAAACTCCATTGAAACAGACCTGTTTATTTCACGATTAAGAACCTACAGTGCAACAAATAGCTACACAGTCTGCGCCAGCAGGGCCAGCGCCGCAACCCCAGTACCTTCACTCTGCTACAGGGGAATCGACAGCCACAACCAACCTCACCCTTTTAAAACTACTATAAACTGAGGTAGTAGGAAAATACCTAGTACGCTTTTCTGATAACATCAACGTTCCCTACTTCTCAGGAAACACTTCATGCTTATTTCCATGCTCAAACGAACATTTCCTAAATCATACAGGAGAGGCTGAAACATTTTATAACTACCAAAGGAAGCAAAACCTTTTTGAGAACTCAAAAGCAGCTTCCCAAGTTTCCGCTGGGCATAACTTTTTATATTGCTGTGCACCCACGCAGGACTTTTCAAATTTGCTTTCCTATACAACCTGTCGGTTAGTTGCTTCTTGGTTTGGTTTTCTGCTACATCTCAGCATCTTAAATGAAAGCGCGAATAACTGCTTGATTAACCTGCTACGTGAACATTACTAACTCTCCCCATACATATATTTTACGTTCTGACACTGTAAGAAGAACGTGTGTGAGCCCGCTAGGTTTCGATTACATGGTTATTCACCAGCAGCTGCATCCGGTTTCACAAACAGGTCAGGCAGAACGATTGACCGCGACGGATAACCTTCACATAGATCAAAGGACGGCTCACACAGTCTCTTCTTTTGAGGGATATGTAGCAGTCTGTAGATGCCCGGGTTTGCATGTGGTAAATCAAAATAACCTTATTTATCGGGTTAACTAATTATTCATTTAGGCATACTGATTGCAAGGCTACCAGAGTTTTCAATCATAAGTTTTGTTAACAGGAAGCAAACCTAGACATTTTAGTAGCTGCATTTTATTAGCTTCACCCTTTTCCAAAACAGACGTTTTCTAGTCCTAACGCTCATCTAATCGTTCCAAATGTTCAGCAAAATTAGCACTATAAAAGAAAATAGGTCATTTCATTTTAATACGCTACATTCAAACTGAGGCCAGTTATAGTTTCGCAAGAGTGGCGGTGAGGCAACTCAGGGAAATCGTGAGTCAACGTGTCCAAAATAGCCGATATTTAGCGGGCTAACTATCAAAGGCGCCCAGGTTATACATTGCATGGAGAAGCAAAACGGGGCTTTATTCAACAAATCGTACAGTGCGGCGGAAGCGTTGCTGCTCACAGTTAAAAGGCCTTCCTTTATTTGTTCAATTAGAAACGGACGACGAGGTCGTGCATGTTCGACTGTTTATATAACATCCCCTGTAGCTGCGGAGATAGCTAACGTGGGCGCATTACCCTGAGTTTCGGTTACAAAGTCAAAGAACACATCCTCCAATGGTCATGCAGTCGACTGTTGCGTGAACGACGGAATCTGTCAAATGGGGAAACCGAGCTGCCTCGGCAGTAACCGGCACTTTCTTATCACCAGCAATCGTTATTCCTGATGAGTCATTCACTTCCCTACTGCGCGGTCGGCCGTCCTCACTTGCTTAGGCTATTGATGACCATCGTTATCGATCGGAGCGAGCGCTGCTGTTTATACTAATATAGTTGGTTTTGAATTTAAAGCAACCCTGGTAGTGCAAATGCGTAGCCATATATGAAATGTTTGGCACTGTTGGTTTTCTTTTACATTCCTTTACCGCAAATGTTTGTGATTAATAATAATGCACAAAATAACGGCGCCTTCTCACAACCAAAGTCTTCTACTTTTCTGTTCGGAATTTTAAAGGAAATAACGTGTTTTAAAATTTTTTCATTCTACATCTTACCAACTAATGCGGATTACAGTATTGTTTGCTGAAGTCGATTGCTTGAATTGAGAATCGCCATTTTGCTTGATGCTCTTCACCGTGGTACCACGCGACTGTTCTGTGTCCTATGTATGCTGCGATCCATTAGTTTTCTATATTTAACGGCGTCGTTTATTTATACCTATTTAAAGGGTTACCATCTCTGTAATAAATAAATATTCCCTGCATTTCCGTCTGTACTCTGGAGTCGCACTCCGGCTCTAATGACGGCAACTGGCTAAAACCTGACCACTCTCGGACCCTAATCAAGCGGATGGCAGGAAGTGACGCTTTGTCACTTTGCGATCGAGTAACTCGATTTTATCCTTGGCTGCCTCTATAATCCATCAAATTTCAACATACCACCTTTGAACAGCTTACTCAACACATGTATTCACATTGCATAACATTTGCCATGCTGCAAATCCATGGCAGACAATCTTAACATACCAAATACGGATTAGGATTCTCACACATTCCATGAAATGTACGGCAAATTTCCTATGGCATTTCATTCCCCTAGCTAAGCACAGCACTTTTGTTCACGCAGCCAAGTGGATATCATCCATATTTAACATTTATGCACACCAGCTTATTTACTTGGAATCATCGTCATCAGCTTTTACAAGCTGCTCACTTTTTATATTATCCGCTCAAAGCAAGCTCTTTTAGAAAGCCTAACTTCTCTACCTAGTACCGTGAATATAGTAATAACGTTTGTGAATTCTTCGAATTTTCGTAATAACGTCGGCTTGGGACAAGATCTCTTTAAGTGTCGATCCCATACTCGCAGTTAATGTGTTTTAGAAAAAAAGCAGGAAGTACTGAGCTATAGTTTGTTAGCTGAAAACAAGACAACTTCTCCTGCTGCTGCTTGAAGTTTCGTGAAACATTAAAACACTACACAACTATTATTGAACGACAAACAATATTTGTCATATCTGAAACAACAGCCGATTAAAGCTAAAAACTAAGCTTATTTCTACTTATAGCTTTTAGCCGAAGAGAAGTAAGCACGCTCTAGCAGCAAAAGGTAAAAACGCTGATTAGATTGATGTGGCAACGAAATCCCACGATTAACAAAATATGTTTTACCGCGCACCGAAGCTGCTCTCTGGTTCAAGACCCAATCTTAATAGCACAGACCCTAGTTGGGTACATCTGCTCTTTAATCTAAAAAATCAATGACCCCCACCTACCTGTATAACCCACCCTGACTTCTGAACAGCTCTCGTATGTTGTGTCCTCACTTCTAGAAGCAAAATGACAATTGATGACTGTGAAGCTAACAAACTACGAAGGACCTGACGCTCTTTCCTTTATCGCGCTCAAACGTGGATGCCCACTATTTCCCCTCCTACAGCTCAATCACTCCTTGTAAGCTGCTACAGTACTCACCCAGTGGCAAACCGATAATGTAGCTCCTCATAGCTGTGGAGGGCCCGGATATAACATCGGACCCTACCGGCTTATTAGCCACACTTCCATTATCTGCAGTATACTATCGAGGCTAATGGCCCTAAATATGATTGCTTGCTTCCAAGTGCAAAGTATTATAATTGACTCACAAGATGGATTCCGAAAGAGACTTTCCAGTGTGTCACGCGATCTAGAAGTCTGTAATAATTTTCTGCTGTTCTTGGACCGTGGGAACTTGGCTGTAGTCATTTTCCTCGACCTGCAGAAGGAGTTTGACCGATTACCACACAGTAAATTGTTGGATAAGATTTCCTTTGTTGGGATTGTTTGACCATCTGCTAGCAAGGCTCAGGTCGTTCTTTTCCAACCGCACACATGTAGTCAGACAAAATGACCACAGCTCTTAACCAAGACCACTAGACAGTAGAGGTAGCCAAGGTAACGACATTGGCCCGCTACACATAAACGATATAATCGACATAGCAGGTTGCGGCATTCCATATCTCGACGCGGACGACATTAAAACAGTTTCTATTTTTAACATTGCTGATACCAGCCGAATCGCAGATGAGGCTGTACTCGGCCTTAAAGCACTACAGCTGTGGTGCACTAGCTGAGACATGTCCTTACCAGCCTAAATCTGCAGCGCTCATCTAAGCCCCATGGGCCCTTGTCCTCTGTGATAAGACAAATAACATGTAATAATAGGATAAATGACCTGAACACCTACTAACCTGGATTGCTGAACATTTCGGAATACACTACTAAAGCACAGGCTAAAGTCAGTAGTAGGATAGGTTTTCTTCTTAACACACTAAACATGCAAGTTTCGATAATATCTCCAAATACTCTTACAACTCGTCCGCTGCTAGACTATTGCTACTAATTTAAAATAATCTAAGAATAGGCGCTCACTAGCAAATGGAATGGTTTCTATTGTCATTTACAAAACGATTACTGCTCCTTATTCATAACTCTCCTAGGTACAACGCTGAAAGTTTCTCCAACTTAACCCGCTATGGCTGAGAAGGATAAAACTGAACCTTTACACTATTTGACATTATGCACAAGCAAATCTATGCATATAGCCTGGATCTAAAATCAAAACACCTTTCATCAGACGTTATAAGAGACAGTGATAGAGTTTTAAAAATAAGATGAACCAGAACTCAGAGGCCTAAAATTTCTACCTGATCGTACAGATGACATTACGGAACAATTTGATGTCCAATCTTCGTAAGTGCAACTTTTCTGAAGTATTTCACAGAGGGATTTGCAGCTTTATATAAGCCAAATCAACCTATTAAGACTGCACCTCATCCAAGAAATTGCTTATGTAAAGAGAATAACAGTCCTCCTAGCTATGGTACTCCAACCATTACCTCACATAAGTGGCTTGTAATTTATGATCTTACACCCTACTCTCTGCCAGCAGGCTGCCTAATCGCCAACAACTAAGCCAAAATTTACAACATTGTCCAGACATCTAACTGAACCGCTATTCCTCTACCTGTAAACCAATTCCCCAGACTCATCTAGAACCCGTTTTCTGACTTGGAATCTCCGAGTCATCTTGATACCCAGTTCGCGTTTACACAACGCTCCACTTCCCCATTATCAGATCCTTTGCCAACATCAGAATAACGCATTCAGCCACGTAGCGACTAACTTACGAGTTCTATTTACTTGCTACTACTGCTTATGAGTTTGACAGTAAATTGCAGCTCAACTTGCTGCTGCTTTCCTGTCACTGAGGTTTGCTCTTACCTGCCTCCGCTGCTTTTAATATTTACTGACATTCATAACCAGCTGGCTACTGGATTTCAGCCACTTACTTTTTTATGCCACCCTTAATGTAGAAGTTTACTAGACTTAAAACCTTACGCGTTGCGGCGCAATATCAACCTATTAACTGACGGTTGCTTACCCTCTTCTACAACAATGCCACTGCCTCTGTGCTGTAACGGGGACTTTTGAACCCCTAACGGTTTTGCTCTCCAAGCTGACTTTGCGCTCTTCTTCTGGTCTACCAGAAAGACTTACCTATAACGTGCGACTCAGCGCAGTAGACAAAGGGGTTCTGACTCTTACTTTCTATTTGATTGCTTTCAGGGCATATGCTTTGGTCGAAAATAGATGCTTAGATTGCAACCGCATTACTTGCAAGTATTTTTTATTTACCTACCTCTACTAATTTTTGTCCTTTCTGCACAATTTTGCTTAGGTTTCTGATAACCTTCTATCACGTAAATTTCCTCTGCTGATCTCAACTCACTGCTTAATTTGAACGCAAAACCTATTAAGACTTTGTAACCTCGGACCATGCAACACACTATAAACCAACTGTGAACGATAAAGAACAATGTACTACTGCTTTTCCTCTGCTTCACTGCTGTAATGGACTTTTAGCTCCACCACTTGCTCTCACTCTCCCTGTGGCATAAGCCCTATAATGCTGGTCTACCAGCACGACTTGCGTACAACGCGCGACGCAGCGCAGCAGCCATGTAGCGTCTAACGTTCAATTTCTATTCACCTGTAACAACAGCTTGTGACATAAGCCATTAAAAGCTGCTCAGCTTGATACTGCCTTCCTGTAAATTAACTTTGCTCTTACCAGCCTCCATTTCTTCTTATCTTTATCATATATTTACATCAAGTATAGTATTGGCTTTCCATTAGTTATGTTGCCTTTGCTAATCTCAGCAGGAAACCTTGGCAGACCTATGAAGGTCCCGCGATGCAACGGATTATCAGCCCAGATAATGACGTCTGCTTATCGTCTTCCACAGCAGGGCCTATTCTACGCTCTTATATTGAGGCCTTTAGCACCCCTACAGACATTTACTCCCCGATTGGCCTAAGCTATTTATTTATGTTTGCCAGGACGACCGCTATAGCGGGCGACGCAGTGCAGCAGAAATGTAGCTTTCGAAGTTTACCTACTATTTGCCTGCATCTGCGCCTTATAATTTTGGCCTCTACTGGTAGCTCAGTTTGCCACCTGCTTCTTTGTCAATTAGCGTGTTTCTGCTATTTATAACTTTCAATCATACATTATGCACGCATGCACCACGGTTCATTTACGCTCTTTGACAGCATAGCCACCGACACACTCTTGTAATAAATCGTCTAGCTCCCCTAGTAGCTCTCACCACTCAATTGGCATTTTTTCTTCTGCTGGTCTATCCGGACGACTTGTTTACTAAGCGCAGAGCAGCGCACTATCCACATACCCACTGACGTTCACTTTCATTTTACCTGCTTCAGCGGCTTAGGATTTGTGTTTAAAGTGGCTGCTCATCCTGCAACTCTATACTTGTCACTAAACTTTGCATACATCTGGTTGCACTGTATTTGAACATTGCCGCATAATTGCTCTCAACTTGCAACTCGCTTTCCAGCGCTTAACTTACCTCTGATACAGGCAACCAGCAGCCTCGATAGACTTAATAAACTTGCGCGACGCAACCTATTATCCACTCATATACTTCCGTTCAATTGTCCGTACTACAGCAAGCCTCCGACACACTAAAGTAGTGAGAAGTACAGCTCCATCAATGACTTTTCGCACGCTAATCTGCATTAGCATATCCTGCCTTGTCAACGTTTAGAACCTACCTACACCCCGCAATCCAGCGCACCGCTATGTAGATTCTGACGTACACTTCCCACTTATTTGTTTCCACTGCTTATACTCTTAGCCATAAATAACCGCTCAGCTTGCTACCAGCTTTCTGTCACGAAACTTTGCACTTACTTGCTTCCACTGCTTTTGCTTTTTACCATAAACTTGCGCTCAACTTGATACTGGCTTCCATTCACTTAACTGGTCACAGATACCCTGTACACTCGGAGTCTGCTTGCTTCTCGTTTGATTCCGTCATCATCATGAAACATATGTACGTGCGAGTTTTAATTAACAAGGTTACATCTATATGGGTATATAAGTTCAATCACCGTTGAAACTGAGCAGGTATTCGACTACCTTTTGGATGCACACTAGTCGTCCGTTTGTATAGCTAGCTTTGTTCTTTGCCTTTTTCCGAGATTGTCACTGATACAGTGTTAAGCACCCAAGCTGACTTCTTCGCAAACCGTGTAGTGCGTAGAATGAACAAACACTCCTACATTATTGGAATGTAAAACGGCAAATGACTTTAAACAAGACTTTGACGAATTGTGTTTGACCAAGTTTCCCGGGTACTTGTGAGTACGTATTTTGGTCAATAAACACACTTAAGTGGCCCATACAAATACTTAAATATTCAGTGTTACTTCTGCTCTCAATAATTTCCCCTGCTTATTTCTTCGACTAGCGTAAACAAAAGAATCTATTATGGCGTTAAATTGCTGGGAGCCCTATTTGCTTACTGTCACAGGAAACTGCACGCTGGTTAAGCGAAAGCGTACTTCGTGCTTGGATCCTGTACTGGTTTAAACCATCCATCGCTGCGGCCTCAGTACTAGACTACGAGGTACAATGTTCCTTTACCTGGTCAAGGAAAGCTTATCTGCAGTTTTTAACACGTACCGGCTGGACAAACTATTCTTTAACTTAGGAGAACACAAATATTCGGAGGCCAAGATGATTAGGTTCAGCTTGCCTGGTAATATCGCTCACAAATACTTCTAAGCTGGATTTATCCGTTTGAAATTTAATGACAAGTTGTATACAAGGAATTTTCATTTGAATTAGAGAGGCAGATGCTCATGCCGATGCCATGTCATTATCAATTAGAAAAATTCTGATGTAGCGTTAACCTGCAATATCGCCAGTAAAGTGAGGTTCTGGAAGCTTTTGCTACAAAGTAAATACATTTTCTTTACCCCCTATTTGGAGCTGTTCACTCTGCTTTGACCGTTTACATGGCAATGAACGCCTACATATGTAATCAATTTTACAACTGATATGGCAATGGACCACCGATTTGATTTTTGGTACAATTTTTCTATACTTAGAAGCCCGAACAATTTATTGCCGTCTGTTTCAGCGTTTCAAAAGCAATGCAAAATGATATTTTATTAGCTATCTCTTGTGGCTTTACGTGCTTCTATGGAAGACTGACTCAACAATTTCAAAAATGTTCTATACAAGTATTACCTACCAAACGGACCCAGTCAAGACAGTAGAGTTCGGAGTGGCCAGCCCAGCACTCGTCTAATATTTGTCAGCCAGCCAAAAAATAGACGCAAACTGACTGCGACTAACCGAGCAACTAGTCGCTCAACAAGAAGCGCAGCTAATCACAACGATATTAAAATGGAAAAACGGCAATATACCAGGACTTGATGGATTATTGCCTGCCAAGCTTTCTCCTGATAAAATACACTACATTTTTACCGACCCTGTGTCGGGGCTGCTTTGACTCGCCTCAAAAAATTACGCGACTTTGGACCCGATACTGGCAAGCTAACAAATGCCATATGTCACCATTCGTACAAACTTCGTTACACTGACACCTGCAGTTAGATATTTCCTCCTCACTACCTTTTCCACGAATTCACCACTGACCCTTTCGTTACGTACACGCGAACCCAGTGGATCATCACATATCTGCCTACGTTGCTCTTAAATTATCTTATTGCTCATCGGGAAGCCTTAAAATATACTTGGCTAAGGTATTATTAGCGATAAACGGCAGGCTGTTTGCGTCCCTACAACGGTGTTTCCATTTTACAAAAAGCAAATCTATTCTTTTTACATTTGTACCCATTGCACAATTTCAATCATGAGGTTATAAACAATTTTCTACTGTCCCTTTTACACCGCTGATAAAACATCCGTATAGCTGTACCTACCTATTCATGCCACCCTGGTAGTGACACCCAGTTTTGACAATAAAGCTTATTTATTTAATTTTTAGAATAAATAAAGGAACACGTGCAGTGCTCTATCCAATAACGTGCTGACCCTCACACCACACTTTCATCGCGTGGCAGCTGACACACCGCACTTAGTGGGCGTCCAGCACAACTAACGCATGCTCATTCCTCAATTGGTAAAAATTCTTTTACCACTCCATCAGTGTGAATTATCTTCAACCCGCTTCGCAGGGCACCAAGCGTGTAGCCCCTGCCGCACACTACATATTTACTTGTTTCTACTGCTTATTATCTTTGCCATGAATTACTGTTCCGCTATTTTAGTCTTCCTTGCTAAAGTTAACCTTTACTGCCCAACTGGATCTGAGAATTGCTATCGATTTGCTGTCAGCTTGAATCCGACTTCCAGATCCGTAACTTGCCTACCCTAAATTCACCTTCCAACAATGGGACTTAAGAAATTCGCACGAGTTTGCGCCCGCACCGTTTGCGTACGGATGCTTAATTAGCCTTATCTACAGCAATGATTCGAACATCATGCGTGTATTGATTATAAAAGTTAGGTAGAGGTACGGTACACTGCAGCTAACGTGCAGCAATAAACAAATAAAATATGAAAAAACGCAACAAATGCAAGCCGGCTGTTCTACGAAAATCGGATGGGCATCCTTCCGGTAAGCTAGCAGCGGGATACTAAGTAGCAAAACGTTTGTACGCTGCCTTTTATAAGGATAATAACTTAGATCGTGGTTGGAGGATAGGCTAAGCGGGATGGTGTGGGAAAAATAAACTCACAGCATGGACACCATTGCCGTCGGCTCCTAGTCAAGACACCAAGTCTATCCAGGCAACGTGGTCCACGTCTTTTATAACCCAACCAGAGAGCCACAACATACTAACTGAGACCAAATTCAGAGTGAGGGCCTGCCTTACTCTGGAGAAAATCGTCGATTTAAACCCAGCCTTCGGTACAATCCACGCACCCCGGCAAAAAGATAAGGCACGTCGCGGGAGCCGGTGGGTTAGCGTGCATAAATACGCATGCCCACGGCAGAGCCATCGGAGCCCGATGGGTACAATAACCGTTGTGAGCGGTTGATTTCCGTTTCCTGTGTCAAAACCAAGTGCTGAACTAGCTCACAGATAACCCGAGGTTGAAGTCAGATTTGAGCCAATTTCCCAAGGTACAGTGTGTAGAGCCTAACTAGCCAGTTTATGTCCGCCTATCTACAGGGCTAGGTTCTACATTCATCCAGCCATGCCGCACGTATCACGGCATTGTTAACTCTACCCTTCGGTGCGATGTGATATCACACCAACTCCAAATGTGGCGAATGTTAAAAACAGCGCCTCGAGCTTATGCTATGTGGTGGATGATGTCCTCTTAAATCACAATGACGCTGACGCAAGTTCTCAGCAATTTATAATTATTGAACGACTTCTAACTGCTCAGTACCACGACTTAGCGCATGAGACTCTGTTGGCCATCCCTAAAGGAAAGCTTGGCAATTTGAGAGTGCGAAGCAAAGCTAGAAGTGATTAACTGCCTTTACTGATCTGTTTACAGCCGTTTGGCGCTTTTGTATGAGGTAACAGCATAAGATAATTCTTTCAGCATACTGCAAAACAAAAAGTCTTTCTCAAGGGAGCAAATTCACACCTCTTATATCGTGTCCTGTAGACGCGATTTCTATGAATTTGTCAATAGGCAAGATACATAGGATAGTTGACTGTGGTCTTTCCTCTATCACACCGCGGGAGCTATTTAGGTGCAACAACAGCTTACCGTAAATCCCTACGCTGCATGAGCTACGTGCCTATAATGCTCGAATAATATTTCCCTATTCTCAGGCACACCTTTCCTTACCAGCAAGCCCCAAATGGCACATCTATCCACCAAGTCAATGCAGCTTTGATATCAAAGGACGCGATAACAAAGGGGCGTGAACATATATTTGATAGTGCCCCAAATACCGTCGCAAATTAGAGGTGTGATCAGTTCATCCACGACCTCGATAAAACCCGGCTTGTCCTTCATAACTCTAGCTTTCAATGGTGCCAGTCAATCTGTGAACAATAACAGATGCAAGCACTTTGGAGGCGCCGGTGAGCGAACGAATTACCTATGATTCCCGCATTCCGTTCGTGAGCCTAACTAAAAAAGTAGGGCCATGACGCCGCGGCTACATTTGTTTAAAAAGTTTTCCTGCTCCCACAGTTTCACTAAAAATTCGTGTGAACCCTCCAAAAATCCAGGCTCTCAAGTTATAATGCGCTGGAGGAAAATCAGCTGGTCTCCCGTTTTTACTTAATTGCAACCGTTTCAAAAGACGTTCCACATCTAAGCAAGTGAGCGGATCCAGATGAATAGCCCAGGGAGTAGGCGATCAGTGGCCAGCGAGTAATCTGACAATTTCGGCAGATTAATTTGCATCAGGATTGCTCAGCTCAACGCACCAAGCTTGTTGACAAGCTGGTAATAGACTCTCTACTTTAGCCGCGTATAAATTCAATAACACTAGGCTTGCTGCTGTCCGTTGCTTGTATAAGACACATTAACTTGCGAGGGTTATCAGTTACAGCGAAGATTTCTATTTTCGATGCACGATAAGACTACAAGCATTCTCGGTTTTGCTTCAAGCTAGCCCAAGTGTATCTAACTTATTACACGGCAAATCAATAGGTATTTTGCGCTTTAACTTTAATCGTTTTGCTATATTTTGTTCCTTTTGCTTATGCGTTTTTTGGCCTTTCTCTTTGGCTGGCTGTTGTCTGTTGCGTCCATTTTTAAGACTCTCACAGATACTTCCATTAAACTTGCTTAATTATTCTGCAACTGGATGGCTCATAATTCGCGACTATGATATTTAATTTTCTGCTACCTATTTCTTACGCAATTGCACAAGATTAAAATACCATTCGGCTATAGGAGAACCAATTTTGCTCCTGTGGATGAAAAGTGGATAGCAGATGTCTACGGCTTTAGAGCAGAATAACATTTACTTGCGAAGCATTGCTATACCACGTTTATGAATATGAACTTGTTGGTATTTGCATTACCGATCCATTTAACGCTGATAAGTTGGGTGGGCAAACAGTTATTCTAAACTTATAGCCTTCCTTAGCACACAGTCAGCTGCTTACACACATTGACAAGGCTAGTGTCCGGCCAGGAAGCGATCACAATATGATGACTCTAAACTCCTGCCCGCTACCGAGGTAGTAACCCAAGTCTGTGAAGTTTATCGCCGGGCTTACCGTCAATTATGTAGGGCCACCTGCGCACTCTAACTAGAATCAGCCAGCCGGGATTTATCTTTCCTAACGCGGAATCCAGATGAGACAACCGAAAGCAACGCGAATTTTAGCAAAAATCTGAATGAGCTTGCTCCCATTACGCGCTATGTGCTTGCTGGGCGAACAAAGGGCGTAGTTGCGTATGCCGTTTTGATACGGAAATTTTACCATTTCGCCACCAAACTTGAACTGAAACTTTCTAATAAGCACCATGTCTAATAAAGTAACGATCTTTCTTACTTAAACAAACGAAGGATCTTATACAACTGCTGAAAACAGGGTGTCGGGATAATAAGACCATATCCTCATTGTAGTCATCATAGATCATAGCACTTACAGGTATTTGCGACGTCTTTAGGCACGACTTCTGCTCATACTGCAACAAAACTGATAACTCCTAAACATAAATATTACTTAAAGCACTTGCAAATTATATGGAATTCGAAAGAATCTAGCGTTAGCGTTATCAAGAACGCCATAACTCATTTGAAGTCCTCCTAATCAAACGACCCTAATGGCATTTTCACAATACTGCTACAACAGGGCAGCGTCATCATCCAGCTTCATCTACTAAGCATATTCGTCTACTCCATGCAACCCAGTCACCTTTCGTCTCAATGGTGACGTGCCGGGGTAAAACCTTGTCACAATAGGCCCCAAAAAATGTGGCTAACTTTCACTCGAAATGTCTCACCTCCATTCTCCTTAACGTGATGGAGAAGACAATACAGGAGCAGACCACAGATTTCCTCCCATCCATAACCTCAGTAGTAAGTCGCAGCATGGGTTCACCAAATGTCGCACATGTCAGTCATGATTACTCAAAGCACTAAAATGCAATACCATCTCTGGAGACAAAGGCGAAGCGTAAATCATTAAATTTCTAAACATACAGAAGGCTTTCGACAAGGTACTTCTTAACAGAAGTTTGATTATTATGTCTAAGCGTAGCATCTATGGCTCATCTGATTCCTAATTCAGGTCGTATTTTAATGTTAGGACCAGGCAGTCCAACTTGTTTCTTATCTATCCAGTCGTGGGCAGGTTACAAGGTTGAGTCATCCATTGCCGAGTCATAGTCGCATGGCTATTTTTGATGTACATATATGCTGTGGTCGACGTCTTGGAATGTGATTTACAATAACGGGTCGCTAAAAACATTAAGATGGCACATACGTTCTACCGCGTATCACTAGTTGCTACACTGCTTAGCATACAAGATGTCATCGATGTAATTGGAATGTTGTATTCCATATAAAATGAGCTTCTGTCCTGCAAAAAGCCATCAACACGTAAAAATTTTATCTTCAGAAGCCTCATTTGACCATTTAGGCTACGTCGTTTATTCATGATAACGATATCCACGATATAGTTAAACATTATTCTAACACAATGAATTTTACTGACAACGATAAGTTTACTGTTACGAGAGCTAGAAACATCCAGGCTACGCTTCTTGAGCTATTTAGTTCCAGCAGAGCATTATCCCTGCTTTACAAAGGATGCAATCGTCCTATAATGGTATTCGGTTCGATGGTTTATACGTTTGCTAATCACGGCCATGCACAGGCGCGTGAGCTGTTCTAGCGCTCTTTTACTACACAGATGCTTGTGCTAGCCCCTAACCACAAGTATTCCGCTCGCTGCTAGGTTCTGAGCCTTGACACACTGTGGCCTTTTAGGCGGTAGGTCATCCAGTCGCAGATTTTTAACATTAATCACGTGCGTATCCACTCACCTGGTTTCGCTCCCAAACGTTGGCAGGTGGTGAGCTTTGACAGCCGTTATTCAAAGCTTATTCTGTGTATTCTAAATTCGAGAACAAACCTTCGCGCAAACATAACCTAGACTATACATAAAAACAACAGAAATAAGCTACCCATCTCCGTGCTGTCGCGCAACTCGCCGTATGTATTCCGTCACCAAGGAAACCAAACGCTTACCGTTTCAAAGTACACTGTTATTTTGTCCCGCAACCTGCTAATACATAACGATTATTAAAATGGAGCCATGGACATTACTCTCTACGTCAGGTCCCTCGCCTTCTAACCTGAACGCCTGACAACTAACAATTAATATGCCGGCCGCATCTAAGTTTGTCAGAAACCATAGGCAGTCTGACATTTACCTTGTAACCTGGCTGGTCCGTAACATTGACATCTCCTCCACAGTGCGGATCTATCGCCTTTAACCTTATTCAACTGCCTTTCCTCTCCATCTCATCAAGGCTGACGTTTAATCTCTATATCACTTACTTTTACTTGCTTTCCTTGAGTGTATTCCACAAACAGGGTGGTGATAAATCTATTTCGTGCAATAACAATGTACTGGCGGTGACTTTGTTTTTTTGTCAGCCACTTACTCACCTGTTAACCTGGTTCCCCTTTATACCAAAACGTCTGTCTGGCATTTATTGACGTATCTTTTTTCATACGTCCTACCATACCTACTATTATTCCGGGTTTTTACAATTGGTAACGACACGCGTTCGATTTGCATGCATCGTATTTGCCGCTGCATTTTAGAACAACGGCCGACGCTTCTTCTCCAATGGTTCAAATACGCCTATATTGGGCAAACGATTGTACTAAAGTCCTTAAGAGCAGTGTAACCTGTTGTAGCTGCATTAGCTCGTACTGTCCTCAATATGTAGACAAATCCGTCCAAAGTTTGCGACAAAGAAACAGAGTTGCTGACGCAAGTTGTTTTTGCCCAACATGTCAAGGCATTCCAGTTGTCAGCTCTTTAGCTCTGCTCATGAAAACGTGCAATAAGATGACTGAGATAATCGCGCATTTTGTAACTACTGAGTTTGGTTCCACGAAATAAATATGGTCAATATAATACATCAACCAGCCAAAGTAAGCCCCGAATCTAACCTAAAGAAGGGATCTAGACGCTCCAAGCGCACTGCAGCTTCTGTGATTAAATCCACTGGGTCACCTCATTTCTATAAGTAAACAAGCCGCAAAAATGCCAGCTTCTACTTCTCCAACCACAGACGTTTCATTCAGAGATTCAGTAGTGACACCGACAGCTCAGAACCGAAGGCAATCCGGTGCAGATAGCAAGCAGGTAACATATACATCGATTGCCTCGACAAACATACCGGGAGGAACACATAGGTCCATCTTCTGTACTAATCACGCGTGGCGCAAAGTAGTTTTCACTGTCATTTCCCGTGCTGCCTTCTAAACAACTCAAGTTGACGGCAAAAATTATAAAGCCAACACTGGCTCGACAGAGCCACGCTGCGTTAACTCTCGTGTGCACCAATGTTCCTGCGCACAAATCTGCCACAATAAAAGGCAAGTGGCAAGGCGATTGCAAACTGTGGCGTTTCATCTGCAAGGCGATTAATATTAGGGTTAAGTCTGCAATGCTGCAGCGCGTAGGGAGTCACCCAATCACAGTGCTTTTTGGTGAATTGCTGATCCAGCGAGTAACCCTAGACTCATCAGAGGTGACAGAAGCTGTCCTGCTCGCAGCAGTTCGTCTTCGCAACTCACCGAGTGGAGTGCCCATATTACCTGATCTACCTTGGTAAGGTCGCCCAAATGAAGCATTTGACCAACGCGGCATTTTTAATAGCGCTAAGAAGCAAGAAATATTTGTTCATGGTTTTCCCAAGCTTCTGCATTTTCCTGATGACGATGCGCACACACATGCCCGACAGCAGTGGTGCTACATCCGCGAAGCACTCTCCGTTGACGGTGTTATTGCCAAATCCATGAAAAGGGTTTCTTCACCACCTAACTACAAGGACTGCGGTCCAAGAATAATGAAAGTAATATTACACTCCAAGAAAATGACGCAAAGTTCTGCTGGCTAGCTAGTTAAACTTTGGAGCTAGGTTGCCAACAGAAAGCTGGCTAAAAACAGCAATCGAACGGCCAAAAGTCGGAAATAATTCGATGGATCTTGCAAACGCTGTAAATTTTTATCTGCACAATCCAGCGTAGAGACGGACATCACAGCGCCAACGGCACAATAACAGGACAGAGCACAGCATGAGTGAAACGTCTGTTCTAAAACGCTCTATAATGCCAGGTAACGACTAAAATACATTTTTAAAAAACGCTTAACGGGCAGTCACAAAACGACCGGTTGTTAAAGTAACACAAAGTTAACAGCCATCAAAGCACTCCTAACAACAAAAGCCTTATTTTGCATCTCCACAAACGCCCAAGGCCTTTTAAGTACATTGACCCAACTTACAGTATTCTATGCCTCGCGAACACGGGACCTCGCCCTGATTACAGAGGCCAGGTTAAACCTTGAGATAACAGATGCTAAGATCAATTTACCGGTATGTCGCTGCTTCGGACCGATAAAATTAGAAGAAGTGGTGGTGTGATTCTTTACTGCAACACAAACCTCCGATGGGAAGTTATCGATCATCCGAAAATCCGAGGGCCTGCTTGGCACTTGTGCCGCCTTTGTTTGCGAAACAAGGACACATGTCCACTAGCCGTGATTTACCGCCCACGAAATAGATCTTCGGAAATGGACTGCAAACTGAAGCAGGTTTTTCAGTTTGCTTTGCACAAGTCTTACACCCACATTCTTACCGCTGGAGAAGTTAACGTGCACGACATAGAAACGCCAGCAACCGACGGTACACAGTTTAAATCCTTCGTGCAAGAGCTAATTGCTAGCCACCCTCTGTACAACCACGTAACCTCTCCCACAAGATTTCGAGCTGCTAACAATCCATCGATACTGGATCTAATGCTCACTAAGGAAGAACACATGGTTGACGAGATAGTTACAAGCACACGAATTATTCGCAGTGACCTTATCACTCTACTCTTTATCTATAAATGCTATGCTGAATATCCTAAAAAGGATGATAAAGTGCGTACTGTCACGCAATATAATGTGTTATCTGCGCTCGTTGATGATACAACTTAGACTTTATTAACTGAATGCCCCCATCAGTTGCCCTGAAAACCTTTGCAAGGACCTTTAGCACACCGGTATTGCACGCATCGGACCAGAAGTCCTTCCAAAACAAAAATTAGCACGAGTCAGTTCTGAGACGCCGGAAACGTAAATGCATTTCCCGTTGGCATTTGGCATGGTGAGATTACCAAGATTGCTCGAATGCCGAAACCTGGACTTCATACGTAACTCATCGTAACTTCTGTGTAAAACTGATCCGCGAAGACAAGGTCACTCATCAGCAGGGGTTAATGAAGCGATTCTGCACGAATTGCAAACTCGTGTACATGCCCGTTAAGGGCCTTCGAAAGGTGAAGCGGGGGTTCCAGCAATGGTCATGGCTGATGTGTGCACGCGATCAGCATTGACAGCAACTGCTCTCCTACGGCTTCAATACTCTCAAACTTTCCAACAGGTAACGAGCCCCATTTGTCTCCACCCCACCGTCGGGTTTGGACATCACCTTCACTGCGGAAGCTGTGTTGAAGAAGCTGTTATCCTTGCGTATCCACAGCTATCCTGGAGTCGACAACATTCGACCAAAAACTCTGCAGGCGGTAGCTAGTGATCTAGAAAAACCACTGGCTGTTTTTTATCAGCGATGTCTAGAAGAGAACCATATTCCACCAGCATGGAAGCTAAGGGTCAAAACTCCTATCCATAAAGGATGTAGCCGCACTGACCCCGCCAACTACCGACCAACAACACTACTTCCTGTACTATCCATAGTGATGGAATTAATCATGGCAGATTGACTGGTGCATTATCTGGGAAGCGACAACTTAATACCCCCAGCAACCTGTATTCCAGCAAAAGCATTTGTGTACTACTAACGTACTACTAACACCTAATCGCTGGACTGAAGCTGTTGATAATGGAGCAGGAGTCGATGTTACCTACTTGAAATGCTTAAATGCGGTTGAGTGCTTAGACTATCGAATTCACCTTCAGAAGCTTTGAAACTATGGCATTGGCGCCCAAAGCTTAAGTTGAATTAGCAATTTTCTACATGAACGATGGCTAGAGGTGAGAGTCCGGGAATCACAGTCCGATGCAATCAATGTGATGTATGGAGTACCACAAGGCTCTGTGCTTGGAGCCAGGCTATTCTTGGTGTTCATTAACGAATTGGAGAGTTCAATTACTTCCGATATTCTATTTTTCTTGGATGACGTCAAGGTATGGCGAAGGATCAGAGGACCAGAAGACCACGAACGGCTCCAGTGCGATCTTACCAGTGTCAAACTGTGATCGTACAGAGCGAACTCAACTGCTATGAACAGGCTGATGTATCTGCAAAATGAGGCACTTCGTATGCCGGCATGATGCGAAGGCGTTCGGAAGATTTTGCCCATCAACCTTCCCAATGATGCACCATTACTATGTGCGCCCGCAAGTTGAATATGCTATTCAAGCACGGCAACCTACAGTCGTTAGATGCACGGCAACGAAGAGAGACAGAGAATGTAAGGGGCCTGCGCTCTCACTGTTTCCACTGAAGACTTAAGTTGCTGGGAACTTTCAGCGGACGCTACTGAATGCAGCGCGGCAATCTCATATTAGCCTATCAGATATTGAGTTACCCCAACCAAGTAGGCCGCCATTTTCTGAAACAGCTACAACACGCAGCTTAAGGGTAACTGCTTAAAATTGAACTAATAATATAGCCGTCTAGAGTGTCCACGAGCTTACCTTTATATTCGGGTTTGTCAACCCTAGAACGCACTCCCAGACCCAGTAGTATTCTCCGCAACCTTGGACGTATTCAAGAAACGAGTGTATGTCGCAGTTAGCTCCCTGCATTTCATGACCTAGACTCCTCTAGTGTGGATTACGCCATGCATACTTTTCTATCAGAGTTATGTATCAAATGGGACCAAGTCAGCGACCATATTTTACTTTTCCCAAGCCTTATACCAACTATCACTCCACCCAGTGTATTTTTGTACGTTTACGCTCGATCTTTTTTAATTTACGTTGATGTTATTTTTCAAAACATTCATCTGGGCAGACGTTTGGTAGGTGACCAGGATATATTTTTATATAATCATATTCAGCCCAACCATACTACGGGACGTATCAACCTTTTTGCTTTTATCACTTGCTAAGGCATTGTTCATTGTTCACTCTTCTCTAGCCTTTCGAAAACAGGTATTCTACTGTCACCCCATCGGCATACCTCGTCCTCCTTTCTTTGCTATATAGTTGCACGTTATCTGAAACCTAGTCGCTATACACATGTAATTCTATCTCAACTTAAATATAAGCAAGCACATATACATGTGAACGTTTATATTTATACTTACCTACTGAGGCAATGCGTTTACGATGGCTTAAGATCGCCGACGCTCCTAACATGCTTCTTTACGATTGGAAGCCTTCCGTTTCTTTCACCTTCTATTCCTTGCCTTTCAGTGAGACTTACAGAGTTGAAATGAATAAACTTACCAGGATCGTCGTATCTCAAATTATATAGGTAGCTTAATCCACCAGTTCAGGTCTTCTTTCGCTTTACCTGTGTTTTCTATTGGTTTTGTGCAATTGGATAAACACAACTTTCAAACTGAACGTCACTTCAACAATTATTCATCTTGCACGTTCGCTACCTATTTGCGCTGCCAATGCGTTTTACTCCGTTCACCACACAAATGGATTATTGCTCCTATGTCATCCGATGCTTCATTTACTTGAGGTCAGTATGCCATGGATAAATTACCCACCTCGCCAGTGGGGTCTGCCAACAACCTTGTACCTATCGGACAGTAACCTTGTGTGGTCTGTACTCTGGCGTGCGGTCGTGCTAGCATCCTGGAGTCTTATGCAAACCTTATGGTTTATACCTTTCTTTGACTTAAACGATTGCGTTCTCGAGCCCTTCTCAGTTACGGAAATTCAGGTCAAGTGTGCAGCATTTACCTACAAATGTTCTGCATGTGATGTCATGGCGTTATGCCCCGACCACCTCGCTAGTTTATTATTTCTCTTGTGTTATCATAATATTCATCTACTCGGCCCCATTCTACGATGGATAAACTGCCTTCTTCGCAGTATCGTCCTTAAGTAACGTTTTCGCTTGGTACGTATATCTGCTGTCGTCTTTACAATTGCTTCCGGACATAACTGGATTCTGAAATCTACGGCATGTCTTTTGATCTGTACACTTCCACTGATTTGATCCAATTTTAGATCTTTTTCTTAAAAACAAAACTTATCTATTTACATAAATTCTATTTACTTTTGAAGCCGTGGCATCATGTTTTGTTCACCTTGTCGGTAAATTACATCTCATGTATTATTTGAATCTTCAACTATGGATTCACTCTTTCAAGGAAATAAATAAATATATATTTTATCCTCGAATTAATCGAGGCCTCCCAACACCATCAGCCCAGGCCGCCAAAAAGCATATGCGCTTCGCAGGAATATCTATTGTGGTCTGTATTAATGCTTTCCAAAACGCCTTTATTCTGAAAACTACAGTAAGCAAGTTTATGGCGTTTTACTTAATTGCGACGGCTATTACTCGTGGACTAGCCCATGACAACCACAGGCCTGTGAATTATCGAAAATGACATTTCTAGCTCCAATAAAATGTTCAACCTCCATTAATTTGTGATTTATGCCCATTTGCGCAACCACGTTGCTTACACTTCACAGCATTATCTTACCTTACTCCAATACAGGTAGCTGCAACCCAAACTTAAAAAAACCTGATTGGTAATTTACCCAACCAATGCAAAACTTCCATTGCAGTGAGGCTGGACCCTAAAGTGTTGCGATGAGTTGTGTGCCTCAGTGATCCATTGAGCTATGCTGGGTAGAGTTTTTACACTAACCGAGCCGCTCCTACCGGATTGGCAATGGTTAGAATCCAGACGAACTCAGCCTCCCGGTTCTGCCGGTAAAGTGTTGGAATGTGGGTGGCTCTTCAGCCTGTATAGATGACTCCTTGTCGCCCTACGCAAAACCCGCTGTTTTGTGGTTAGGATTTTGAACCAAAGGCTATGCTTGAGAAATCCAATCGTTCTATTGTCTAGGCTTTGGCAACCTAACAGTATCCTGCCTAAGTAACACTAGGAATCTTTCCTCAAACAATTTCCTGATGCTCCAGCCACCGCAAAGAATAATCAACGGTGCCCTATCTGCTTCACCGAGCAGGGTGGATAGGGGTTTCGACGCTACTACCCAGGCCTTCCTTCCTTTTTTCCTCACCTACGCCGTTTCACTCTCATCGACCCGTTCCAGCATCACATTTATTCTTCCTTTTTTAACCCTCAATTCTTGGCCCTCCACTTTGCTACAATGGCAGCTTGTCTTCTAGTTAGAACTCACGTGTGAACGCGGAGCGTCATTCCTGCTAACAGACCCAGTACAAGCAAGCGGTCAAGCCCAGTTCCTTGGCTTTCATTTAACGCCCTAGATACTTCTTCATGTTAGCTTGCCTCCACGTACGCACATTGCTTCAGATCGATCAACAGGCAGCAATTGCCTGAAAACTGGCGTCCCTCGTAATGGATGTCTGCTACGTATCGGTGACCTGTCTGCAAGACTCAAACTCTGTGCACCCCCTGTTATCCCTTTCAGGTTACACTAACAGCACTTTCGCATTGGGCCTATCTGGTGACGATGCAGCGTTGAGTACCGGCCAAGTCGTTCTTGGTATTGCTCTAAGCCCCCGTGCTTAGGCTACTCTGGTGGATAGGATTACAATCAGTAGCCGGATGTGTGCGGCCCGACTGGTTGGTTTATCAAAGCTTGGAATTTACGTAAGACTAACAAGTGTCTATTGGTTATCGCCGCCTATGCTCACGAGAACTGTAGAACTGACTCGGTAAAGTATGATCTCTGTCGTCAGATGAAAGTGCTCCTTCGTCACAGAAGAAGCTCAGACCTTACAGTGCTGGCTGGGGATCTGAGCGCCCTAATTGGAGAAGTATCCACTGATGAGCTGTAGCAAGGCGGCCAAAATAGTGTACGCTCACATAACGGTAACACTGAGCGGTTAATTCATTTGTGTGAGGATAATCGCTTATTTCTTTTGAGCACTAATTTCCGGCACAGCACCCGCCGGAGGGTAACTTGAAGCCTAACAGCATCAAACTAGCGATGGACGCTAAGCGAGCACATTAAGATAACTTACCGTTGGAGAGGCTGCGTACAGAATTGTCGCTCGATTTGAAGCACAAGTGTTGAGACCGACAACGCACTTGTATGTGCTGACTTGCTGATGCGCTTTGGCTGACGCCTACGACGACGTGGTGAAAAAGTTAACACTAGACAACTGGAGAAGCAAACTGCTCTGAATGCCTATCAAAGTACACTGTCATGCGAGTTAAAAAAGCGCTCACTAGATGCAATTGAAGCTTACTAGTCTCGTAAGCATCAGATTTAACTAGCAGCAGGAATATCCTCATGTGGAAAGTCTAATCGTCAACATTGACACTGGGTGTTTTGCAGTCTCTAAAACTTATCGTTGCTCGCCGGCATGTTTTGGCTGAAAGCAAACACAAGGAAACTAGCAGAGATCACCGGGCAGAAGTCCGTGCTAGATAGAAGGGACAGCAAATCCTTGTGTGTCTTATAACTAACTAAATAAATAAATATTTTTACTTGACAAAGCGAAATACGCCCTTTGGGCATGATCAGTATATTGCAATATTGTACATGATAGCATGATTGGAAGCACCAAGGGCGGGAGTAATGCAGATGGACTCAGTTGTGTGGTCCCATATGCCCCAAAGGATGTGCGAAGTCTATGTTCACCAAATGCGAAATGTATAGATAAGAAGCAGTATCACTAATGTGGAGTATGTTGATGAGGAACTAGTCCTATGAGGTTGCGTACACAGTGCGGGTCAGGTGAGTGAAGCAGGAGGTAAAAGGTGCAAAAATATTTAGGAATAGTGGCAGATAACATATCACAGATTTAAGCGTGTTCGTAAGACAGCAGATATATGCACATAATTTGTAAATGTGGCATCGGTCAACTTGCCAATGTGTGATTGGGGTGGTGACTTTATTGAGTGACAAGTCATATTCTCCACGCCGCAATATTGTTAAACAGACATTTGCGGATTTTTGTAGGGAAAACACTTGCCAGACGAAAATCCACCAAGTTCTGGTGCACTGTCGTGTTTCAGAGGTGAAAATGGCCGCTGCCGTTTGTAACCATCGTAAGTTATTTCAGCTCTTACGGGAAACGAGCAGCAGGAGACCCTGTGACAGTGAAACTATACGTGACGAGAGTAGACAGCCTATACACAACTTGTCAAAACGCTTGGATCATTGGGCTGAGCATTTTGTAGGGCAATTTATTCGGTCTGACTTTGGTAGATTTGTCGCCGGCAACTGATCTCCCCGCACCGTAGGCTGTCGATCTGGATCAACCCTCCAGCCCAGTAGTCGAGCATGATATCGGACTGCTGAAAATAAATAAAGCCACGGGACTAGCTTGTCTACCTTTAGCTCTCATCAAATGCTAGGTTCCTGCTCTTGTGCATGAGAAATACGAGTTACTACTAAAATTGTGGGAGCAGGAAACTGTCTCAGCCGACTTTAGCACATCCGTCATAGTCCAAATTTTTAAGGGAGGCTTGCGATCAGAATGAGGCAATCACAGATAAATCAGTCTTATCTCCATTGCGTTTAAATCGCATGTTTCTCTTATCCTTCGCAGACTGACTGGACCTCGTGAAAACAAGGTTCGTGAAGAGCAAGTCGTGTTTTGTCGAAATCGCAGCTGCACTGATATCTTTACCTTGCGTCCGTTGTTGGAACACCGTCACATATATTGGCGGCCCACCGTTGTCCTGTTCCTTAATACCAGAGATGCATTAAATTCCGTGGATAGGCGTGTACTTTAGGACTGTCTACTCGGGAAAGGTGTACCTGAGAAATATGTAAATATTATCTGAGCATTATACGCGCCAAGCTCCGGCAGATTAAGGGATTACGGCAAGCTGTCTTCGCTGTTTAATTTCTCCAGTGGTGTGAGACAAGGAGGCTCGTTATCACTATTCCTCTTCAATTTAGCTATTGATGCAGGCATGGAAATCGCTTTCGCAGGACACGACTTAGTAGTTGCAGATCTGCTCCCAAGGGAACGACTTCTTGACTTAGAGTATGTTGATGAGATTGCCCTAATCTGTGACAGGTTCCAGACGTGCCAAGCTTAACTGGACAGATTAGCACAGGCTGGCCATCACTACAGGAGTTGCTTTGCAACGTCGAAGTGCAAAACGTTCCTCCAAGGTTAACCTGGACCGCTTTCTACTCTGACCATTAGTGCGGATCAGCTAGGAGTCGTTCAACAATTCCAGTTCCTGGGAACTTGTACCAGCGCCCCTGGGATTAAAGATAAGATCACGAACCGTGTAGCACAAACTCGAAGCCCTTTTGCTAACCTTCGCCACTTATGGCGCCGACACGAAAGCATTCTTGCACTGAAAGGTAGAATATACGGTGCAACGGTATATTCGAACGTACTGTACGGTTATGAAGTCTAGCCCCTTCGATCAACGGACGTAAGGAGGCTAGTTACGTTCGACCACCGGCACCTTCGCAATTTAGCTCACTTTCGGTAATAACACCCAGTAAAAACGTGCGCATTCGATGCCTTGTTTACGCCACAGAAAAAGGAAACGAACCGCTCAGCACCGTTCTTTCACGCACCAGGCTCTGATTGTTTGGCCAAGTGTAACGCATGTGGCCCCACAGATTCCTGCGGCTTGCGCCGTTGGTGCTCCTGGGTGTAGATGAAAGGAGAGGAAGGGTGGCTGGGCGATGACTCGGTCAAGTAGAATGAAGACCCCCACTCCGAAGCCAGCCTCGGTTGGAGATTCTATGCGTCTGGGGGCAGAAAGAAGATGAACAAGTTTGGATGGATACACTTGTTGATATGGCTAAAAGTCGACCTCAGTGGAGTTCGTGATGTGAGTTTCTTTGTTCCACCCCATCCCTCCTGGCCTCCCCTTCCAAACATGACCTCACTATTTGACCTTTTATAATTTGGCATGCTGATGTGTTTGTTGCTACATAGTAGCCGGCTGGTAGCTTACAGAATCGATGCCCATCCGTTAACGGTAGCTCAGCTTGCATGCACCTGTTGTATATTTTCTCTTTTTCTTCTTTTTATGGTGGCACAGTAGCTGAGATAATTCCCACCTCTAGCTAATATGTTTAAAGATGAATAAAAAACTTGTTTGCAATATGTGTGTGATTACCTGCGTCAAAACTAGGTATTAAAGAATGGTTGCTAGTAGTACAATACTTTAGAAAGCACGACCCAAGGCCTTCTCATGGGACGTAGTTAGTTTATGCCTAGCAAGTGTTCTCTCCATAAAAAGCCACCGATGGCTGTTTATAATCGCTGTTACTTGGCAAATGTAAAAACCAAAAAAGTCGCTGTCACCCGCTTCAAGCTGGTGAGGACCTTAAAATCCGAATTTCGTGGACACAGCAGCACATGAAACAGTGAATTCCTGCAAGTACGAAGAGTCCAGCCGCCTCTAACTTACGTCCATTAGATCATATATAGTAATTTATCAGGTTAAATGAAACATCAAACTCCGCACTTGGCTTTTCAGGCAGTGCAACTTAAAGCTATTAATGTGGTTTTAGGTAGGGGCTTTTGCTAAATTAATTGAGGGTTCGGCGCAGTCAGTCCCAAAACCGATAACCGTTCACTTGCCCTGTAAAACGCTCGACTGCAGTTTTAGCCTGTTGGGAATCATCAGTAGTGCACCTCTATCGGATCCATCAGGATTCGAACCCATGACCACCAGCACCTTGCACCGCCAGTCAGCAGCTTAAGCCATTGGGCTACATGGGACAGCTACCGACCGTTATGATTTGCAAGGTAACTGCGATATAGCACGAGATATCCTCCACTGTCATGTAAGTAAGGAAAGTTACAGAGACAGGGTTGGCCTTGAAAGACCCGATGTCCACTGGCATCATCGCTGTAGGACATAACATTTAGAAACTGCAAGGGCGGTGACTATGGGTACGAGTATTGGTGGATTCAATAGATGCGCGACACAGCTAATGCCCAACCGGTATAAAACGATGTCTAGTGTTTTTCCGGGCATTCGGACAACTGCCTGATTTAGAACTGGCTGCGAAAAACCCCAAATATTTTCATCCAAATCCTTAGCCTATGACTACATCAAAAAATTTACGTTTTGCCAGTTTCTAAATGTTACGTCGTACATCGCTGCTGTCACTTGGCGTCGCTTCGTTTAGAGCCAACAATGAGCTCTGCAACGTTCGTAACTTGCATGAAAATGGAGGATAAGATGTGCGATATCGCAGTTAGCTTGAAAAGCATGACGGTCCGAAGCTGTCAGCTGTGGCATAATGGCATAAGCTGCTGGCTGGCAGTGCAAGCTGCTTGTAGTCATAAGTTCGAATCCTGATGGATCCGAGGGATGCGCACTACCGATGATGCCCAACAGGCTGAAACTGAAGTCCAGAGGTTTTCAGGACAAGTGAACGACTGGCTGATTTGGAACTGGTTGTGACGAACCCACAAGCATTTATAGAGTTTACCTTTTTTTGCACCAACTTTCTCTCTGATACCAATGTACGTGCCGATCATCCTTCCAATATAAATACGTGACACTTTTAAACAATCGTTAGGTTCAGGTGTTCTGTCTACAATTGCCTCTGTCGTGGTTTAGGCTCTTGAGCCGAAGGTTCATGGCAAATTCCTTCAACACACCTCTAAACCGTCCGCTGCCTTGTGGGTCAGAGTATCGAGCAAAAGGTTCCCGGCGAAGTTCCTCAAGCAAAACCTTATATCATATACCGCCTTGTGGGTTAGGCTATTGAGCCAAAGGCACCGGGTGGGGTCCTCCAAGCAAATCTCCGAAGCACAACTGTCACCTTTAATGCGTGTGCACACCAAGGCAATCGTATGCGTGCGCTCAAAGCACTCAGTATGGAGTGCTGCAACGTGCACCTAATACTGGACCGGAATAGGAACGAACGCTTTGAGCGACGCACTGCACTAGTCAAGATGGTACTGGCAAGCTACCACACCGATATTGCTGCGCTCAGTGAAGCCCGGCTTGCTAAGCAACATACATTGCATGAAGCAGGGGTTGACTGGACCTTCTATTGGGTTGGCAACGTTACCCAGTACTACGTGAACATAGTCTCGGTTTTGAAATATCCGATCGCCTAACTGGTGGATGAACTAACGGGCATCGGCGCGCAAATGATGAATGCTCGGCTACGACACAGAATAGATAAGTTTGGCACGTTGATAAGCACTACGATCAGACCAGGTGTTATCTTGATGACATCTGTGGTTAATTCTATAATCCTCTATTCTCCGTGGTACGGTCTGTGCAAAGGAGCGATCGACTATTTCTGCTGGGTGATTTCAATGCGCGCGTAGGACGTGAAGCATCGGTATGAACAAGTGTTATCGGTCCGTATGGCATTTCTTTAGCTAATGAAAAACGACAGGCTGCTCTCAATGTGTGCCATTCACGGCCTGACGATCAGGAACGCTCGATTTGCACTGGGTGCGAGTGATCTAGCAACTTGAACACACCCACGCGGTGGTGAGGCTCACCTGCTCGACTATGTCGTCGTACGTCAGTGTGATATGTGTGAAGTGCGCATGACACGTTTACTGCATGGAGCTGAGTACAGCACTGCTTACAGATTTGTGCGGACCAAACTGTACATATACCTTTGTGCATCTATTTATTACACTTCCGCCGCGAATCCGTGTATGTTTAACATTATCTCCCTCTGTACTGTGGAAAAACTTATTGAGCTGGAGAACGCGATGTCCGCAAGTCCGTAGGCTTTAAACGCATGGCCACCGTGGGCGATCTGTGGCACCATATTTGTGACCATGTGATAGCTGTTGCCAAGGAGAACATCGCTCGCGCCAACCGTAAGCGGCCTGATTGGTTTGATATAAATAATGCGCCCATTGGCGCATTGATGTGTGAAATGAATGCAGCATTCGCTGCACCGGTCGCTGACTCCAGTAATTTGTGGTGGAATAGTAAGCTTTGCTAAGTTCGGCGGCGACTGACACGGGGCACCGTCGTCTTAAAAGGCCTGGTGTACGTAGAATGCGAAATATATGGAATGCCACACCGAACGTAACTAATACAAGGAATTATTTGACTCCTTGAAGGCATCGTGCTTAACCGTCTCTTCAGTCAATTTTTGGAATCTAACGTGGCGAATGAGCAATGTGGATGTCGATAGGATCGCAGCAACACATATTTGGTGTTCGCGGTTTGTCAGCTGCAAGAGAAATGCAGATTACCACACCATTCATTGTGCTCGCTTTTTTGAGTTCGCTAAGGCATTTGTTACGGTAAACCGGGTGGCATTGTGGCTGGTGTTGTCTAGGTCTTGTATTTCGCATCAGTTCGTGAGTTTCACTGTAAGACTCAAACTCAACGCACCGACCAAACAGGTTATGACTAACCTGGCTCCCTCATTTCGAGGGCCTTGCTGGACATAACAACCCATATATAACATAACCACTTGTAGGTAACCTGTCCATTTCTGCTGACATTCCCCCTGATTTTCTCATTACGATTGTACGACCTAATCTTAGTGCGCCGAATAAAAAATTTATATCTGAACAGTTTTCTGCCTTCCTACTACTACTTTACCTCCGTGAGCTTCCCGATCATGGGTTGGCAGTGGATTCTCTCTCTTCCACTTACAGCAGGATCTCTGTTGCACTTGCTTTCCTCTTATCCATGGGCTTCACTGTTATTGCGTTCAGTTGTTATACCTACCTGTATTGGATGACACTCTCATTGTATCGCACTAAGTTACCCTCGTGCACTTGCCCTCCTCCCCTCCGACCTCGCTCCTGCTTCCTGGCGGCACTCGGACCACTGTTACACGTTTCTTGGCTATCACTTATATTAGTGTGATCATCTCACCTCCGTTTGTATGCATCTGCCCTTTATCTCATGTTCGTAGTTGCCTATGATTCTGACCGTACCCGGGCCAATAACTCCCAATGCACTGCAGATTTGGTCCCTTGTAGCCCTTTTCTCTAGATCTTGACAATGGAAGTAGGTGTGCTTCAGCGTAAGTATTCTCACTAACTACTCATTGCACTACCAACTGTTCCTCGCCAAATATCTGCATTTCATTTTCCGCCTGAAAAGTTGCTTTACGTACTGAGTACTTTGATTTCGGTCTCAAGCTAGTTAGCCTTAGTTTCACCTAAGCTGCCTATCGTCTAGGGACGGCTGTCCTCATCAGTTTATTTATGTTTCTCTTAAACAACCCTATTATTTGCGCAATCTTTTAAACACGCTTTGTTACATCGTTATATCATCCAACGCGTGCAGTACCAACTTCCTAATTAGTAGCAGAAAACTGAGCCACACAAATGACGAGAGGTATGGAACGCATTACAACGCACTTACAAATCTTGCATACTATGTTAAACTACATCGGATTTAGAGTACCATTTTCAACGTTGCATATTAGCAGTCATTAAATAGTTCTACATGATCCACTGCTGTCTCTCTTTGGCTGCCTCTTGTCCGTTGCCCGCCTTTACCTAGAATTCCACAGTTACACTAGCCGACACAAGCAGCTTTAGGCCATGGAAACGGCTGACCTATTCTCAATAGCCAGCTGGTTTGAACACTTCAAACTTTCTCCGGGATAAGAAGAACCTACTCTTCGTTACAAATGGAGTTCTTCTCGCTAAGCTTGAGAAGGTGCATTTGCGGAGTCAAAACAAAAGTGTTAAGCTCGCCTCGTACCCGCAGTATCATAGTTTGCTCAACTGGAATAATATTTTTAAATAGATCTCCTGTTCCATAACTGAAGACAGATAATTCTGTTGTGATTACCTTCAAAGCCACAACCAGATTTGATCCTTCTCACTGACGCCCAAACAACTGGTTTTGGTGCCATACATAACCGAACAACCATTTCGCTTCTCCATTTTGCTGGAGACTTTCCGATGTCATTTCATGGACAGTATTGTTGCTCATCCATGGTGCTTAAAAAGATGGGTTCGGCCCCTTTATTTCTATAAGAACATTTTTATAACCACTTACCTACAACTTTTCTGACCGTCTTACATAGAGTTTACACTTGACCGTGGAGAAAATTTCTTATTTCTTACATTTGATGGAATTCGGTTCATTGTTTGCTCACTTAGAATTTCGTAACGACCCGCTTTAGACAAAGAAATAGCAATTTTGCCTTTTGTGGACGTGTTTAGCCACATGGGGAAATTGCACTCACAATCTCCATCCCAAATCTAGATTGGATAGCTGGACACCATCTGTAAAACCAGGAGAAGTATACCACAGAAATAACCAGCCTACATTAACAATACGTTTACTCACATTTACTACTCATCACTCGACTCTACGATTCTATTGCATCTATGACCGGTTGCAACTACAACTGCCAGATCATTACCAAGCCAATCGGTCAAACAGTAAAAAGTTTGGCCGTCAATCTGCTTCAAATAATAAAGTGCAAAATCGGTCTGTACGTTGCATTGCCGGTATGCACTACTGCTCAAAATAACCTAAGTGGGTGTTCCAGGACGTAGTGTGTTTTCGCCTGGCAAGCGGTCACCCTATAAAAAGCATAACTGTCCGCATAGAACCACTGCTAGTTCGCGGAAATGACTCGACACGGAAGGTCACAGATAAACACTTCACATTGACGCAGTCACCAGACTTCTACGCACAACCTGTACTACCGATTTTTGCTTTAAAGAATGCTTTGATGGTACACCGAACATTCCGTGCTTTTAATAAGCAACGGTTGCACGGTATTTTACTTTGGCTTCTGCGCTCATGGATTACTCCAAAGAGAAATCACGCTGAACACAAAGGTTCTGGAAGATCTTTTAGCGTCCCTGCACCATCATGCTCCCGGGTTTGACTATTACATGACAAAGTGCTCACCCATATTAACTACGTATAATTTTTGTATACATTTCATTGGAACGAAACGTTTTACCATTTCAACGCAGCAATGCTTGATGCGTATTTTATCCTGCCTTCACCGTTGTGCCTCGTTATCCCAAGAATATACCGCCCATATACTTAATAACTAATTTACCTATTTAATATTTATGTATTTATCTGAATGACTGCCAACCGTTCGATAGCCGTGTTCCAGCTGAGTCGACAGACCTAAGATGACTTTGCTGCCGTCACTGGTGTAGACCAAGACGGTGCCTTAACATCAGCCCTGTATAAGATATAGCTTCATGCAATGATGTCCTATGCTTTTTCTGCGGCTTGTGCTTATTACGTTGGTGTAGAGCATCGTAATGATGGTGTTGATAAACGCTAGTCGTTTCGACGCGAAAAGCGGAGTCCGTGAGACAACTATCCGTTTGTTGCCGGTTGCTGACGATTGTGGGTTGTTTGCACACTGCGCGGAGGACTTGCAGCATATGACTGGTGCTCTGGCTTCAACAGCGGACAAATTCGAGCCTACCAACTACACAAGGAAACTGTCTGTCCGTTTCAGCCCTCTTTGGAGGTGCAATTTACAATACTGCCGCAAATCAGCATGGGTGTTGAAGTACTAGAAACCACCTCTGGCTTCTGCTATCTCGAACATGTGATGTTGACTGACCAGCAGCTTCACAGTGAACTTTGTATGCGTGTCTCGAAGGCAGCGGAGGAAATTTGGGAAGCTAAAATATCTAATGTGGGACGACCAGCAACTTACCGGTGGCACGAAGCTGACGGTGTAAAAATCCATGGTGCTGTCTATTCTCCTATCAGCGGTGGAACGTGGACGATATACCGGCGAGATGGGCGATATTTCGGTTGGTTCCATTAACAGTGTTCGCGACGGATTCTGTGCATCTGCTGTGGCGACAAAGTTGCAGACACGGGAGTATTGCGCCGAAGTGGAATGTATGCAGTGAACTGCATACGTTTGCCGAGACACCTGAGGTGGCTTGGTCATGTGTGGCGTAGGGATACAAGGCGGTAATCCAAACAGTATTACATGGGTAGATGAGTATTACGAAACGGTATGCAGGAAAATCGAACCTCCGTTACCAGGACATGATCAAAGTGAGCCTCTGACGTTCTAATGTTGATTGCAAGTCATGGGAGCCAAAGGCGGTTGATCGGCACGCATGGTGCCTTCTGATCACGAAGGCAGCTGCCGAGGTGCGGGAAAAGGTACACGTGTATAAGGAGAAGAAGCGACAAGTGCTAAAGCGGCAGGAGCTGATGCGTTATATTCCATCAACATCAAACGCTTGGTGCCTTAGCAAACGCGGTCGCTAATACCTCAGTTAGGCAGGCATGATGAGCCATTTACGAGGCCAATCGGAGCCACCACAAAATCAACGACGGGTCCTGCAGAGAAAGTAGGCAGCACCGGTCCCGTGGTTTTAAGTGCGCTGCATTCGATTTACTAAACGTTTGCTTGTATGCTGGGTCTTTTTAGTTCAGTTTGTGGGTTTGCTATAATATATTATTGTCTAAGTGAACCATCTTTTATTAACTTGCACATGTAGCTCAAGGTAATTTTAAGTAAATGTGATGACATTTTCGCAAAAGTGACATTTCCTTAATATTTATTTTCAGACGTCTTTAAACTCTAGAGGAATGTAAGCAACCAATATTTGTCAAATGCTTGTTTAGTAAATGGCCATGTCTGCATTTGTGTATGCTGTACTCCATATATTTTATTTGATATTCTCGTTTAAAGTGACTGGATGTTGCTTGATATCTCTGGTGTGGTTGCGCGTGTTGTGAATTTTGACAAGATGCCTACCTGTCTAATACCCACTACCTCATTCTACTGGTTCCAGGAGGCGGTTAGTTGTTGCCAACGAGGACAGGGTGCACAGTCCTTGTAGCTATGTTAGGCTAAAAGTACTGTTCCATGCACTTAGTGTGGAGCAAACTATATTCTAGGCACCGCCTTGTATGAGCTTGATTCACAAATACAACAGGCTTGTTTTTCTTGTAAAGGAGTGGGGGCGAGCTTCGTTGCTGACATGTGGCTCCCATACAAGTACCACCCGGCATTATTACTTCGGACGTACACTGGATATGGGGTGTGTTGTTAGAGCTGTGTGTGGTGCAGCGCAAGCCACCCACGCTGCTACTGTAGGTGTAGGCGTTCTGTGTCTGGCCACAGTGCCAGTCGGATCCTAAACCGAATGCCGCTAAAAATATGTGTATATATGTTTCTGTGGCTCCGTCAACAACTTTACCCTTCCTGTATTGATGTGTTCCGTTTCAGTGACGAGCACCATTAGAACGAAACGCGTCTGGTACTTTTTCGGACTTATCTGTGCTATGTAGCTGGTGAGATACTAAGATGAAAACCTCAACAAAATTACAACTAAAATCCAGATACACCCGAGTAAGTTATAAACTAAATCGCCTCTCCTATTTTCAAATGCTATGGATATAGCGTCTGGCGTGAGGACGACATCACCACGCAGGCTACTCAACGTCAGTGCTATTAGAAAATGGCTGATGCTATATCCCAATTACATTGCAAATTATGTAGCCCAGCCAACGTCCCCCATGGCTCATTGGCTTAAGCTGCTAGCTAGTTCGCATCTGCCTCTAGCGGTCATGGGTTCGATCCTCCTTAAAGAAGGGACAGAATGCACGCCACTGACTAGCCCCTATAGAGCGAAACGCGTCTGCTAATTTTTCGGACTTAACTGTGCTATGTAGCTGGTGAGATACTAAGATTAAAACCTCAACAAAATTACAACTAAAATCCTGATATACACGAGTAATTTATAAAATAAATCGCCTCTTCTATTTTCAAAAGCTATGCAAATAGCGTTTAGCGATAGGACGACATCACCACGCAGGCTAGCCAAGGTCAGTGTTATTAGAAGATTGCTGATGCCAAATCCTAATTGCATTGCCAATTATATTGTCCAACCTGCATCTTCCATGGCTCAGTAGCTCAAGCTGCTGGCTACTTTGCATCCGCCTCTAGCGGTCATGGGTTCGACCCCAGGGGGGAACGTGGGAATGCCTACCATTGACGTGCCTCAATAGGTCTAAAAGCATATTATGCTTTTCTGGACAAGGCTATGAAATGTAGCTCGTGAGCTACTGGGATGGACACCTCAAAAAATGACAACTAAAATCCTGCTTATAATGAGTTATTTATGTTTTTGTTAACCATTTGCGAGCTTTTAACAGCATTTTTCCACCGTAAGCTTTTTCACGGCTCAGTAATGCTAATCAAAGTTGTTCATGCATGCAAATAAGAAAGACAAATAAAGTAAAACGCTTCCGATTGCCCTCGACAGTTCACAAAGAGGCGTTCCAGAACGATTTTAGACAATGGGGAGAGCTTAGCAAGTTAAAGAACGGTGCCGTCTAGTGATCAGCTGCATGTAGGCAAACACTGTTGCAGTGTAGGATGAAGCAAATAGAAATGAATATTACACAGTTGAACATCAATAAAACTTTCATATAAGCTAACCATTCCATATTACCGTGCTACAGTTATTCTTTAGGTAGCTGAAAATAAATGCCTACAAAATCAAAAATAATAGGTAAATAAACGTTCTTATTGGTGGTTGTGCCTAGTAAATGGAACCTAAGCTTTAGTACCACATCGTGGTTTGGCAAAAATGGGTCTATTGCGCCGCAGTTATTTCGTAATGCAACTTTTTGCAGAACAGTGTGCATCACAGCGTGCAGACGGAACAGGCTCTTTAGGCTTTGAAATAACGGGATAGTTCAGGAAAAGTGCAGAATGTATCTCAAGCAAGCTGCGGCCAAACGATGCGTTGTATAGTGGCCCATCTTAATGCAACAAGCATAGCATCCTGACGCCCGTTGCGCGTCCAATAAGCGGATGGCGTTTGTGTCTAAACCTATGTTAAATACGACTCTTTTCAAAAGACTTGCATGTAGGGGCCAATATGCTGAAAGTGACAAGGAAGTATGCGAAAATGAGAGGAAGAAATATGTATACGAAGACGCCTGAAGGCAAAAGGATAGCATGTGTACAAAATGATTACCTTTGTAGGTTTTCAGATAGTACAACTATTTTCAGAGTTAAAGTTTAAACAAAAATACATATATTTATTATACATGCAAAAGGTTAGCACAACAACCCTTAATCAGTAACAACATAAGTAGTTTTGCAGACGCGACTTCAGGCTTTGCGCTAGCAAGGTAGTAAGATGATACTTTTTGATCAGTAATCCTAGTCCACCAACTAATGCCACGGTCTCTTAAACGTATGGACCGAAGTTCTGCGAGAAAGGTAGTTGATATACTGGCCACAGAATCCAACTATTTGGCTAAACCTTGTAGATGAATATGCGGAAACCACGAAATAGATTTTTTGCGTGCAGAATATATTGTATGGGCACCCTTTAACTTGCTATGTGGTTACGGTAATCCATTATCTTCCGGGGGTGCTTGTGACGGTTGCGTATATGAATATTTTGCTGAACTGTTTGTCGTATGGCATAATGATCCCGGTAAATCCATGTCTTCACGCATGGACACTTTCATCCCTGAGGCAATCGTGGCATGGTAATTGTAAATCATAGATAGCGAGTCCATGCCAACGAATATCGAGGAAAAATGAATGAACGCTCTCCTCTGTCGTTTGTAGTTGTTTCGCTAGCGCTTGTGAATAGACTTTAAACCTTTCTTGCCTAGCTATCTACACTGCACTTGAATCAAGGAGGTGGAATATGTCATCAAGCGCCGATTTGAGCAGCGGCGTAGCTACTTCCGTAATTTCATACAGTTTTATCTACCTGAATATGTCTACAATTTATGTACGCGGTAGACCGAAAAAGTTTACCAACATTTCGATGCCGGCAATACCGTCATCAAAAGCAGCAGGTTAGGTTCCGAGAATGACTAGACGACTGATGACAGTAGACCGTGATCCTGGACTGCGTAGACTAATATAGGCAGCCGTAAGCTAATGCAAATAGATTGAAGTCGGTAAAAAGCATTGGTAGATGACGAAGGTGACGTAATTGCCTGCTTAAAAGATGGTTTATGCATCCGATATTGAGCTTTTAGCGACTGCCACCGCAGTTGATCACAAATGTCTTACAATATAAGCTCGATAACGTTGGAATAACTAAATTTGTGACGAATGCAATGGCTGTTGCCCACCATCTACGCAAAGACGTAGGTGGTCCTTAAGCCAAGGAGTACAGCAGAGGTATTTGCGTTATTAAAAGTTACATGTACAAGAAGCGGTATATTGAATTGACGTTTTACTCCTTCTACCTGGCCGTTTGCAGACAGCGATGCGCTGTCTTCCTAAGGTGGTGGTAACGTACTTCCGTATTCCACGCAAAAACATAAATGTAATGTGTAAACCACTTACCACAGACACGCTGGCCGTACAGCCGTACGGTGCAACCCAGCTTAATAAACAAACTTTAGCCACTACTTCCAAATATTATTATAGCATCCAAAAGCTTCCGACCACCTGGTGAATCGGCCGCTGCTAGCTAATAGTTACGGGGCATTGCGATGACCTCAGAGTCTATACGAGGTAAACGTACACGAAGCAAATGCTCGCGTCCGGCGCTGTAAACTTTCCTAATGTGTCTACCATTTGAATTCCCCTATGCACATTCACGAGAATGGCAGGAAGGGGCCTAATTATGATTATTGCAACAAGGTACGTAAGACGAACTTTGCTCTATCACCTTTAATCGATGTACAAACTGCTTGGTGAGACAAAGCGTGCGACAAATAGAACGCGGATCTAGCTTGGGACGGCCGGGCCTGGCGCGACCAGAGGTAATACTCATAGTACCGTTCCGTCATATGTGGGTAGCGGAACGGGCCATATTTCTAGTGTGGGACCAATGAGATAGATAAATCATATTATTCAATAGTTTGCCGACCGTAACTACTAGGTCGATAACCGTGCTGCCGTCACTGGAACTCGCTGGAAGTCGGAAATGTGCGTCGACCATGAGGTTGTTCACACGTGAGACACGTCGGTCATCGCGCAGAAACTAAACACTTTATTCAAGTTGGCGCGTCGCTCTAGGAGAGTGACGCTCTTTAATCTACCATAGCAAAAACGTCAAGGATTGCTGGTTAGTAAAAAGTTAAGTTGAGGCCTTCTAAGTTTTTTCGGACAAAACGTATGGCTAATAGTTTTTCAGTAAACCTTTTACGCCAAGTGTTAACGGATTGCAGCTTTTTGGTTCAAAACGCTTGCATTTGCTTGATGACGCCTGTATATTTTGGTACAAAAGCGTCAACTGCCACACCGGAAGCACCGGTACTTAGCGACAATGTGGTCGTCGGTTCGTTATGTACTATAGTAACAGCGTCAATGGCAGCCTAGTTCAACGTTTCATACACTTTCCATGTTGCTGTAATAAAATTAAACCCCGTTTTTCTGGAAGTTGGACCTCAGGGGCTGCGTATGACCCTTACAGCTAGGAGTAAAGCAAAAATAAAGTTTACGGCCAGTCAAAATTTGGTGGCAGTCTGAAGGGACGTGTCTTCTGATAGAAGATGGTGGCATTTATGTTGTCGCATACTAACACGGCTTTTGTATTTGTGATCTGGTTGCCATGGATATTAATGAAGACGACTCTAAACGAACATGTCAGCTTTGTTTGTTAATATTGCTGGAGAAAGGATAAAACACCTTCGCCCTGAGCTTAGGTTTATCGCGATGTAATTAACAATGAGATGCCGGCGACAAGTACAAAGTCAAAGCCTTAGTCATGCAAACTTGGTTGAATTAATGTTGCAAATTTTGCGCGTCATTCCGAAGAAGAAATGGCATGCGCACAAAATAAGAAGAAATAAACGCAGTTATTACGGGCTTGTCACCGGTTTTCGTCTATTCTACAGAAAGTTGGGTTGTAGCCTACTATACCGAATTAAATAAAGCCTTCACACTTTTTAGACAAACGGCGATATCCACGATGCGTATGGGGCGGATAGCGGTTTAGTGCAGCAAAATATTTAAGGCACGATAGTCGACTCAAAAACGTCAAATTTCTTGTCTTTCTGCGAAACCATGTAGAGAATTAAGGCCATTTTGATGTTATTTGGTCAGATGATATCCAGCTGAAGCATGCGGTCGAATTCGGCCCGCACGCACCTAGCTTATCTAAAACCAGTCAGCTCGGTAGGTCACTTGTTGGCGCGACACACTTGACATTAATCTGGGCGGATTGTACCGCGGGCAGTGGTAGCTATGCAGATTATCGTACCACGCGTGCGTACTACGTAAAAAGGATCCCACAGTGCAGGAGCATTGGCGAGTGGGAAACTAGGGCTAGTTATACTATCCTCTGAAAGGACGCTTTCCATTTCTAGTTTAGTAGGACGTCTTAAAATCTGTGTCGGACGGCATCTACAAACAAACAAATTAGAAAAGAATTTAGTGACTGATAATTGCAAAATGCACATGTGCAACCCGTGAAAACCTAAGTACGTTTTTTCAAAGTTTGATTTTATAGCTTATCATGCGCTGCTTGCGTTTATCTATAGGCCTTTGTTTATTCCACACGAATTGTACGGGGCTTTTCGCCCTTCTCACTTGCATTTTCAGTGATAATGCGCACGTTTGCTACAGCGTCGACGAGAAGGTAATGTAACAGGGGTGTCGTTACATTGAAAACAAACAATCTGTTTTTCATTGATAGTTACGTTGGTCGTGGCTATTCTGTAGCCCTATGAAGACCGGGTCTTGCATACTTCAGGAACCTTACATAGGCGGGCTCTTCATTAATATTGATGACGTTATCAACACGATTCTTCTAAGGTTACCGTATTATAGATCTGTCAAAGAATAAAGGGAACGTTCCACAGTGTTTCAACGAAACACACCTGGTGCAGTCATATGCGAACTGCAGAGAACGACTGCCGAATGATGGACAAAATACGAATAAGATGTGCATTGAGTTAAAGAAGTAACTGCAGCCATGGTTCTGCAAAACTAAGCGAATTGTACGTCAATTTGTTTCGTTTGTTTGCCGTCTAGGAGCAAGTGTGACACCCGTTTTGCATCTGTGTAAATTTGCTGCTCACAATGCTAGTATGCTGCTGCAAAATTTTGCAATACAACGTTTGTTGTCGTGGCTATTTATCCAAAAGCCAGTCTGCAAACCTCGATTACGGTACCACCAGTGGCTATCGGACACTGCAAGCTATAGCTTTTTATTAATTCGCTCCAAAGCACCGGTCCAGCATTCCATGGCATGTCGCAGTTTAACGACGACATTTTACGAGCTCCCAGCTTGAGTCTATTAAGCTGTTTAAAAATTTCCATGCGCCAGGACGCGACTTATTTAAAATTACTTGCTTTGTCGCTTTCCAAGTTGTCATTTTCGGTTGCCAAAGAAGAATATATTAAAATACTGTTCCCATCGACAAAAAAATTTATGCAAACAGCTGAAGTCATGTTGCTCGGTCTGTCTAAATGAAACTTACATCTTGCGTGGGCATGAATATGGAGTAATAAATATCTAAACCCTGTTATGTAAGCCCCGGATATTCTTAATCCAAACTGCTAATACCATGGAACCCCTCGGATGCCACTTGCAATGTTACAATATCGAAAGTCGAAAATAAACACAGTCACACTTGCACTATTGGAAAATGAATTGACTTACAAAAGCTTGGAAAATAAAATCACGGAAAATACACAAGGAGGAAGTCATTTTCTCTGCGCACGCATATCTAATTGCCAATGTATCTGACCAGTGACCAATAATGCTAGACAGAAGGCAAATTTAGCCGGGAACATGAGATTTTAGTTGACTGGATACAAAGGGACGTAGATGGTTGATGCAAAACCGTAGCAAACTTTGGTACGGTAAAGGAGAACTGACCAGACTAGAGCCAGATGAAGCGCAACTTATTCTTATTTTGTCGTATTAAAACCCGTAATATTAATGTACAACTGACCATCATTAAAATGTTACAAAGATGAAAATAGTTATATATTTGTTCGCAACTCACCTCGAGAAGCGGGGCGGCAAGCTTTGTTGTTCTATCTTTCTTATACTATAAGGGCCAAATTGCATGTCAAATGCTATCACACTAAATTCTTAAAGCAAGGCGGGGTCCAAGCTTTGTAACAAATATGCTAGACCTAGAGGCAAATCCGATACACTCAGCTTTGATTTATTAAGTAATATCACGTACATATAACATGGTTCCATAGCGTTTATGACGTCATGCACTGCTGTTAATCCTGCTGAACCGCCTACCATATACATTAAGTGGTATCTAACGCAGGTTCAACAAACTTCACACTGTCAGTATTACTGAATTTCAACTAGCTAACAAACCAGGAAATGCTTAGTAAGCCAACCGGTTCCTCGGCTGACGTTAATGGCAAGACCAAAACTTTCGCGTGTATTTTATACCTACATCACTGACTCTGACTAGCCAAGAAATTTTTTGCGTATTTCATTGCGTTTATACTTGTCGATCTCAACATGCTAGGCGTTCAGTCACTTCCTTAAAACAACACCGTAGAGCTCTACTTAATGTGAAATGCAAAGCTTACATCTGGCAATTTTATGATTCTAGCTGTCTGTGTGCTTATGATAGGGCGTTTAAATATACAGTACGTGCCCAAAACTTGCCAAATTTAAGGCATTGTTAATTACCAAGCAAAGGTCTGCCTGTTTTAAATACCCGCTAGTTGATCGGCTGCTGAATAAGCTGACGCGACACGAGGCCCTAAGTAATTGAATCAGGTGCGGTATTATGCCTTAGTGTAAAAAATAATTTTGTGCGTATTACAAACAAACTGCAATCCTCTAGGTCCACCTTTTTTTAATGTCACCAATTAATTCTCTACAGGATACAATCACTATAGCTTAGCTCACACTGTCACGGTAAATTCAATCTGCAGGTGCCGACTAAATTATAATAAGTGGTATAAGGTTGTTGACTCAAAGCCTATAAACCTAGCTAAAACTAACCTTCGTCATAGTGTAGGGGCGCGGATCTCAGTTCACACGGAATTGCCCCGGAAGCAGCAGGAAATGGGAACTAACGCGGAGAATGGGAACGGAAAATCGTCAACCCAGCTCGTGGCCTACGATGCAATCCGGGAATGGGTCGTCAGCGACAAACGATACCGCGGCCACGCCGGGAAGAACAAGAGGCGACATGAAAGGGAGCCCGATTTTCCCAAGAGATATGCCGGTATTTACAGCCCCAGCAATCGGCCCGACCAGAGCAACACAGCCCCGAGCAAGCAAGTCGAGAGCTTTGGTACAAATCCAGTCTGGATAGGCTGCGACGCAAGGGAGCAGAAATGTGGGCGGAAAACGGGACATTCAATATCCATGTCGGATCAGCCAAATGGCGCTTAGTGGACACCACTTCACGCGGCGGAACGTGGTGCGTCGTAAGTGGGAAACGCGGCTATATTTATGTGTGTGCGTGGGACATATGTGTAAGGCGGTCTAAGGCGCTGCTTTCAGGTCGCAGTCCACTCTGTGGGCATGGCCGTGATAGTCTAGTGGTTAGGACATTGCGTTGTCCGCAAGAACCTAGGTTCGAATCCTGGTCACGGCACCAGTGTAGCGAGAACGACACGGTAGGGGAGAACGCTGTTTATTGCACGCCGAGAGGTTTACACACATGTCCCACGCACACACATAAATATAGCCGCGTTTCCCACTTACGACGCACCACGTTCCGCCGCGTGAAGTGGTGTCCACTAAGCGCCATTTGGCTGATCCGACATGGATATTGAATGTCCCGTTTTCCGCCCACATTTCTGCTCCCTTGCGTCGCAGCCTATCCAGACTGGATTTGTACCAAAGCTCTCGACTTGCTTGCTCGGGGCTGTGATGCTCTGGTCGGGCCGATTTCTGGGGCCGTAGATACCGGCATATCTCTTGGGAAAATCGGGCTCCCTTTCATGTCGCCTCTTGTTCTTTCCGGCGTGGCCGCGGTATCGTTTGTCGCTGACGACCCATTCCCGGATTGCATCGTAGGCCACGAGCTGGGTTGACGATCCCCGTTCCCATTCTTCGCGTTAGTTCCCATTTCCTGCTGCTTCCGGGGCAATTCCGTGTGAACTGAGATCCGCGCCCCTACAATAGGAGTAGTAGTATTCGATGCGAGTAATAAATAAATAAATGCTTTGTTCGCGGACAATACAGGATATGCCAGGGTACGCTTGGTTGTGGTAAAGATACCAATAAACGTCGGTTGAGGGACAGCAAATGGGGCAGCTTTACAATTAACGTTTGAGCTGAGTTGTTACATGAATGTGCATGTGCATGCGTGTAGGCGTTATGAACTAGTAGTAATTTTTTCTCGAATTCCTCGATGCACAGCTTATAGGGCAAAACCGAACGTCGCAGGCAAATATGTTTCGCAACTGAAACGTTGCGATGCATTTGCAAGGCTGTAATCATATATTGGAAAGTTGCAAAATTGTGAGAAGTATTAGTCAGGGAAAACGTCACTAGTGACTTACGATAATTTGGATTCATTAGTGCAGGGTTTAAATAAACAGTAAAGTCACAATTAATTTAATAGTGCAGGAATGTACAGGTAGAGTAGTATCGTTCTGTGTACGTATCGTGGACGTTCTACAAGGAAGATGATGAGGCAAACGGGCTGTTTTTAGGTAGCAGCAACTGTAGTTGCCGTTTAGGCAACTTAGGACAATGAACCGGATCATCGTGTCCAATCAAACTCACAATTGCAACGAATATGCCTGCAGCTACTGCTTTGATTCCACAAAAAATTTGTAAGGTTGTTTCCATTAATAGGCACCGCTATGTTTAATAGAAGACGAAAAGATAACCAATTAAAGAATAGTGGTTATGGTAGTCTAGAGTCTTCAGCATATTTTACCTTGCCTTAATATATTACGCAGTATGACGCATGAAATCAAAGCAATGATAATTCTATGAAAGCCACTTTTTACCTTTTACTTTGCTATTTATCCATTTTTAACGCCAACTATGTAATATAGGGCGGAATATTGCGCTTCCTATTTAGCGGAAGGGGACGAAACTTTCAGCTGATATGTCGGTGAGGACTATACGTTGTGGGTGTTAGCGCTTGTGTTTACAGAAGGATAAGGAGATATTCTGAGGGTGTGCATTGGTCGTATAGCGCTTCCTGATAAAATACTGCCGAAGGAATGCTTCCGAGTTCCTGACATTAATGACGACAGACGGGTCATCGCTTGCAGTGACTGACTGCTTTGTTTGCGTACCAGCAACAAACGCACCCTACCGCATAACGGCGGCGGTGTTGCGAGCCCCCTCTAACTCGTTATGAAATTCTTGTCATAAACACACCCGGACTTCTTAGTAAGGGATGGCACTGAACGCTGCGTAATGCGACGGAATAGCTGCGACGTTGGTGTACGAGTGCCATGGACCTTGAGCCGTAAAGTCTGCAAATAACACACGAACGCAAGTGCGGAGAAAGGATCCAACGTGCCAAATCGGTCCATGACCGCGCATATGTACTGCAAGCAATGCACGTTGAACACCAACTTACTACACCGTATCTTGCAGTAAATTCTTCTTTCATCTTGCCCTTCCTTTTCCTTATCTGCATCATGTAGTCTGAGCAGCGCTTTCTACTACAAAACATATACGCCGTGATTGAAAGTTTATTAACAGTTTTCGTGACGGTTGTCCGACAAAATACCGTTAAAAAACCGCTGGTCCGAAGTACAACATAAACTGACGAAATTTGTTTGCCTTTCTTCTGTCTACCTTATTCAGGGTTCATCACTGCTGTAAAGAGTCGGAAGTGAGATATCTAGATTTCCACGTTGATCGGTTGGTGATGCGTTCGAAAGCCTTGGATGGCATACAAACCTACCTTACAATGTGTCGACAACGCCATAAGGTAGTATACTATTTTATCACTTCCATGCACAACATGTGCATGCACCAAAATGTAAAAACAGCATCACATCCATCTGCAGCGCCTCGAATTGAATCACCGAGTTGTTTTTCAACTTGTTGATGTAAGCGGAATTGTGTGTTGCCCTTCATGATATCCTCCGAAGCGGCTGGAAAATTAATGTGATGATCTCTATGTACGCTTGCTTATATATACCTAAGTACAAGTACATTACTTACTGTTGTCGATGCGGTTTTCACACGCGCAATTTCCAGAGTGCTGTGCGTAACTGGTTTAATATTTTAGTTGCAGGTGCGTCAGAGACGACGCACAGGGGAGGCGCCCTTAGAAATGTACCGCAACGTTAATGTTACACGCCTTTTCTACATTTATGTGTAGGCGGCTGCAGAAAATCATGCACGTCGGCTGACTTTGTTAAACTGCAGCAGGTGCTGACGAAAAATGTGTCAGATTTTGGTAGCAAAGGTCGTTCAAGTATGCTTTGTCTGGAGCTGCAGAAAGGTGTCATATCATCAGTAAGCAATTCGAAGTTAATATCTACGGAGGAGTGCTACTTTGTTAACAAAAATTCGCCCTTACGTAGGTAACATTTTAAATTGTACATAACGTCCACCCACGATGTAGCATTCAGGACAATAACGAAGTGTGTGCGTGTGAGATCATGAGTATGCCGGTAGCTCCTGATTTATACATCAGAAATTTGTTAGAAATATAATGATCTGCGGCACTGTAACTTTCCACGCTAAACATGCATTGTACAAAACTTCCTTAAGTCAGTCCTCAAGAGGGATTAGAATATTGCCTACAAAAACAATGTGGGTTGACATCGCATGACAGTATCACCAACTGGTATTCTACCGGATCCACCAATATTCCTGAGCTTCCTTGGTGTCTTTGGTGGATGAAACGGCAAGTGCTACAAAATTCGTTGTTTCCGATGACACTGGCAAACCGATGGTAGTGCTAGAACAGGCAGGTTTGTGGAAACACTTTTTGTGCGTCATGTAAATTGCTTGTGCAGCAACAACAGCAGATGACGCCAATAACTAACCTACAATAAGTAGACTACGTTTTAAATAAAGTGAGGGATTTCAGTTTACGAGATATTCAGAACTGCTTCGTTTCCTAAGTTGCACTGTTGACCGGTAGACGCCACTCAGAGGCATGGGCCGTGCGTCCAACGTCGTTCAAAATTGGAAAGGTCGGCATTATGAACCAACGTAGTAGTCCAACTCCTAATGTCAAATAGAGTTGCAACAACCAAGCAAAAATCTAACGCACCCAATCGTGTGTACCTTGCGAATGGCGTTGAAAATTAGGAAAAACCTTTAGGTACTAAAAAATATTCTGCGGGAAGCACCAATAACGTGAATGTTACGCACCGCCCGAATTTAGACCAAAGTCGTGCCTTGGTGCCCGACGTTGCGAACAGGCTGGGACTGTAAAGCTTAATGGGGCAGATAAAAGACCGTAAGGTAAGATAAATACGTACTAGTTTCCTTGGGTGCCGGATTTAGGGCAGAAACAAAGGCCGCTAGGGGCTGATTAGAAAACATTAGCAGTATCGTTGTAAAGGTAGAGAAGCGGAACTGTACGGCGTGGAACCCGGATCCTAAATCAATGGACATATAAAGGCTAGTTACGTTTGACCACTGATGACTTCGCAAGTATGCTCACACGTGGCGGAACCACCGAGTTAGCAACGAGCGTGTTTGACGCCTTGTTTACGGCACAGCAAAAGAAAGTTAACCGCTCAGCACCGTTATTTCCCGCACCAGGATCCGATAGCCTGGCCACGTGGTACGCACGCCAGACCACCTACTCCCGCGACGTGCATTGTTTGCTCACCTGGGGTGTGGAAGTAAGAAGTGGAGTTGGCACCAAGCAATGAGTTGGTCGAGAGGAATGAAGGCCCTTAATTTGAAGCTGGCCTCGTGTGGAGCACCTCGGTTCTTTGGTTGGTGTCCGAACAACGTTGAACATGTGTGGCTGGATATACTTGCTGATATGGATAGGAGTCTACCTCAGCGGCGTTCCTGCAGTGAGTTGCTTTGTCTCATCCTATTACTCTTAACCTCCCCTCCAAACGAGATTTCACTATATTTCCTTATAAGTTTATGCATAGTATTCTTTGTTTCATATTATTTGTCTGGCAGCTTAAAGAAAAGATATCCATCAGTTGCCTATGGCTCAGCTGGCTTTCAATTGTTGCATTTTTCTTAATTTTTCTTTTATATATTGCGGCACAGTAGCTGAGGTGTATCTACCTCTAACTAAGTTGCATTATGATGAAAAACGTGAAAATAGAAAGGTGGAAACAGACTAAATGTATTGAAAACGAAAGCATTGGGATATAGTTGATGGACGCTAATAGCAGAGTATTGCCCTGCTTAGATAGTTGGATATTTGACTAATTCGGTTACTTGTGTATTTGAGTAATTAAGATAATCCATTCTAGGCAAGTCAGTATCAGCTTTATGTGGCTAAATGGGTGCATTTTTCTCAATATATATTATCAACCATAAACGCACCAAGGAGTTAACTCAAAAACTGCCGTATTTAAATTGGTAGAAAATGGTGTATGTACACTTTCATAGCTTGTTTGAACAACCATCTAAAAACGCAGAACTAGACTTTAGCTTCGTGTCTACCCAAAACGGAAAGATGACCATAAAATTAGTCCCTAAGAATTCATCGCGATGGAACTAAAAGCTTTTGTACAAAAGCAATATATAAAGGTCGTGCGCCATATCTACTGCTTTCATATTAAAATCTAATTGTAGTACAGGAACTCGGCGACCTCGAAATTTGATTGAAATATATCTGCAGCCAATGGTTGCAAAACTGAAATACACTTACGTTCAGCTAAATTGGTAACGGCTGAATGGATGTCGCTGATGCTAACGCATAAATAAAATGTTAAGATATAGATAAATATATGCTTCTACTTGCTAGGTGCTGTGCACCAACTTGAAAATGTCAATATTAAATCGCCCCTTGCTCTGGCACGGGGGTGAGAATTGTAAGGATATATGTTCCACCTTTGCAATTACGGAAGCAAAGCAAATGATCTATACGGTAGAGGGCGTTGTACGCGCCCACTGGGGAGTTGATCTGGCTCCTGCAATAATTTTATACTCCATCATTGTTTTAGTAACACACAGTCGTGCAGAGCCGCATTTGTACACATTTGCTTTGTACGCAGGATCGAATTCGCCACGAAAATCCTTATAGTTTCTGTGCACTCAAAATTCATATGTCTTCATTAGGCGAGCTATTGCGCCTTGATTTTATTAGGGGCAAAAGTTTACGCAGAGCAGTAATTGCGTACGTCTCCGCAGGAAGCAGGTTCTAATTTATTAAAAGCCCTATTAGAAATATTTAGGTTAGTTGGACACGCAAAGTCGTCGCATTTAACGGTGCGTAATGAAAGAAAATAAGAGCGCTGAAATTAAACAGAAAAGTAAAGTTTAGAAGATAAGTAATAGCAAGGCGGATAAAACTAAATCGCGTTTAGGAAGCGGCGTTCCAAAGCAACATACTAAATTTTATTACCGATTATCCAACCATATATTTAAAACCACTTGCGCTAAATTCCTACTGAGTAAATCCGAAGAGTTAAATCATTGATAAAGGCTAGCAAGTCGCATACAGTATACAAAATGAATATGTACAAAACAGAATTGAACCGCTGATAAGTTAAAAGCAAAAACAGTGCGACACCTGCAGTAGTTAGCCAGTCATTTGCTATGAAACAACGGTCTAAGATAAACACAGTTGTTTTATTTCCCCAAATATGGCTTCCTGCTTTTCAAACATGCATCAGATAAAATAACATAAAGGTAAAAACGCTGGTTGTGTACGTTTTAAATAGGCGTACATATTTAGAAATGTTCTATACTCCGTTAACTTCCTTTTGGTGACGAGGTACGACGTAAGTGGCCAAATAGCAAACTTTTCCACCGTACTTAACAAATCTAGGCAAATATGCGATAATGTTTCGCAAAAACGCTAGGAATCTAGTAAGGAATAATAGGCATGCAATGGACCTTGGGAAAACTTATAATTTGACCACAGTCAGAAGACATCAGTGTACAATATTCAGAGGATACTGAACCACATAAAACACATTGAAGATTGGGTTTAATGCTTTTTGGCCTCTGATTGGTTGCGACTGGTAAAGCAAGACTGCATGAGCTCGGTTCAGCTTGAAAATACAGAAAAAAACATTAGCATAATTTAACTTGTTTGTGCCGTAACACGCACATTTTGTTTGACCACTGCTGCAAATTTTAAGTCTTAGAGCATATTTGCTTTAATCTTAAGGCTTTGTCATCAACATCAGTGAACCAGAGGAGCCTGTCGCTAAGAATAGAAAAATGCGTATCGAAAAATTAAGCAGATTGCTTCGGGGCGCAAAATCCATTTGGGACTGCGTTGGTGGAACAGTGACATCTCTGCTTCTGATGGTTGAGGTAGCTAAAACATGAAGGATTAATGTGCCTCATGTGTTCATGTACACTAATGTGCCTCTCCTTACTTAAGTTTGATCCCTTTCGCTCCAATGTCAAATTATAAAGCTAGCGCCAACCGTGTTTATACAGCTATTTTGGCTAAGGGGTGCATTAATGTAGTTAACTTGACGGGAGCAGCATAACACCCTTATGGAAGGGTGACAAGGTAAACCCAGAGTAAGAAAGTATGTAGCAGCTAGTGGAAGTTGATTGTTCACCTACAATTATGCATAAGGTGTGGTAGGTTTTAGAGTCAGCTAAAGCAAAATATTACGCACGAACGCCCGAGATAAGGTAAAGTGGTGGACAAAATTTGCAGGATCTCAAGCCAGTCTGTAAGACAAGTGCCTCAACGTCGCTGGTTAGCTATTGTGCTAATGGAAGGGAATATGGAAATATAAGGATTTTAATAGCAAAAGCGTATGAAGTGTTTTTATTTGGTTTTCATGGTGCGTGTATACTAGCTTTCTAATAGGCATCGGCACATGAAAAACAGATATAGGGGAGTATACGGGGACAACAGAGGACAAGTAAAGATCAAAATGCCTGGATTCTTGTGTCTGTTGCTTTAAAGCGGTCACTAGCGACTAGTATATATATATATATATATATATATATTACGTTGCAAATGCACACCGATTACCGTTAGAAAAGGAGTAGTAAAGTCTGGAGTAAACAGGCTTAATAAAATTGCACCAGTTTGGACAACTACCAAAATGACAGAAGCATATCGAAACCTGGTATTTCTACGGTGTTTTGGACAAACATATTGCTAATTTATGTTCATTCTGAGTATCGAAGGCAACGATAGGTACTAACATCTTATGCAAGACAGGTATTTTAAAATTCCATTATAAGGCATACCTCAAACGTCATTAGTGTAAAACAGGTTGTCACAACTCAGTTGTCTGAGTATGCCTAATAGGTTTGCTTTTCGAGCACAGGTCGTACATAGTTACTGCAAAAACATTTTAGGAAATAGACAACACTTCTAAATAATTATGCTTATTTAAAACATGTGCCGTCCGCCAACGTTTTAGTTACTTTATTTCATTTGATATCCGCTTGCTAAATAAAGGCATTTTCTGTGAAATAAAAGAATAGGGCTATTCGTAGACCGCCACGCAAACTCGATTTACTTGTTAACTACTGCAATTAACACAGTGCTTTTCTGTTACCGTACTCAGCGTTTAAAACTGTTCCAATCAGCTTATTTTCGCACTACTGCGCAAAACGCTTGTCTCTTGATTTCATTTTTCTTGATTTACGCTGTTTAACGTTGGGCGCTGGAAAGCAAATTTCGCGTAAGCAAATATTATTACAGGTTTTGTTCTTTTTGTATGTTTACAGTTAAAGCTGTCGTCTAAGTTCGTCTCTTAAAATAAGCGTTTTACTTTTATTTCTATTGCTAAGAATTACTTTTTGTTTGTTTCTTGTGTATTTTAATTACGTGGCTTTATTTGTTTCGACGTGCGTATTATTAAAAGTCAGTTTTAGCGGTCTGAATGAGTCCACAGAAATTATAAAGAATTGCGTATTGTATTGAATCTCGCATCCATGCTAAATATTTACAACTACGGCGCTGCGCGAATTTTAGCCACCAATAAAAGCAACGAACACAAAGCTTGCATGCAAAAGCTATATAAAGTTCAATTCCAACAAACTAATAACGAAGTATTAGAGATTTGGATCGTACATATATAGAGAAGGTGCGCAAATAACTGTCTGCACGACGTTTGACACTAATAAAATCAAGGATCACAAAATTGCCTGAAGGAGCAAAAAGCATAGCACGATGGGCGATTGCAACCCTTTCAACCGTACCCGCAAAATGGTCTTGCTTTGCAAACAAGAACGTAAACGCCCACTGTACTCACTTACTATGCAAGAGCATGAAATATTTGTAAATATTGCTTTAATACCTTGCGGGCACAGCATCTAGCATGTCTAGAAATATAACTCTATTTAATCCTTGTTGGAAGATAGAGCGAGAGTGTGAGAAACATTTAGCGAGTTGTACTGCGGAGCCAGTCGTACTAGAGATAGTACAAGATCAATATGCTAGTATCCAATAGAACGTGGTGGCGGTGTTGTAACCTTTCACTGAGCCGGTAGAGTTTTTAAATTAACTAAGGCCTAATATTAACAGGGAGTGGTCAGAATGACCTGAAGGAATTAAGACTGCTTTGATAGAAGCAAACGTGTAGTCATAAAGGTGAGCCAGATTGTCTGGCAATCCAATCGAGTTACCGCAAATGAAAGGAGGTGCTGGGATTTAGGTATATGATATAAGGCGAGGTAGTTTCTAAATGGGTTAAGAAACGGGTTCATGGAGATAGCGTTCGTGAGCGGCAGCAGCATTATGTAGGTAAGTTGTGGTAGCGGACGTGGTAGGCGGCACGTTGGAGGGTTAGCTGATTAGCCAGCAGAACATACTGCTGCATCATGTTAATGAAAACCACAGATGACATAAATAGTTCAAATGAGCCGCCAGGGAATACAAGCAGATCTACTGGACTCAAGCGACCAGTCATAATAGGTAGACTTGCTGGATGGGTATGCAAAATTAGTGAAAAAATATACATTAAGAGCAGCTAGTGTTTGAGGAAAGGGTACATGACCTCAGCCCGTTTTGGAGAGGCTCACCAGCGACAGCAGCGGAAGGGTTTCCGCTTTACCTACCATTATAATGAAGGGCACTATCTGAGGGGAAATTAATGGGAAGCTTTGGAAGATGGTCAGACGTGTGAAGCGTACGTCTAGTCGTATTGCGACGACAGTTGTGCTTTAGGTTCATGTTATTCATCTGTTACTCCAACGGGATATTAAGTCAGTAATATAATGGGACATCAAAGGTTGCGGCAGAGGTTGCAAGTCAGTGAAAGCCAAAGGATACCAGCGAGAGTTCAGTGAGCCGCGAAGGAAGTCAGAAAAGGTTGATAGATGCATACGTCCAGTCGTAAAGGTTAACTAAGACGGGTGCTCAGAATTGGTGATAGTGCATAAGTGAGAATCAGTTGGGCTATAAGGACGTGACATTTGGGCGGGTTTAGTTCTACAGATGTTACATAACTGACCCATTGAGAAAGACTGCTTGAGCGGCGGCAGACCTATCTAGGTAATTAAAACAAGCCAAAGCAATAGGCGGTACTGCGAGGGATAGGCGCTGAGTCGGCAGTGAATACCATGCTTGTCATGTCAATAAAAGCCAAGCTTCAAGCAAATATTCCTTCCTTTATTTGATTACATGCGGAAAATGGAACGCTGAGTGATTCTTTCGGGAGTCGGAGTAACGTGATGTAAATGCATTATTAAAGATGCTGCAAGCTGTCCATAATAATGGTTTTGATAAAGAAACGTTTTGTAGCAAAGATATTGTTTTGAAATTATCTATAGAACGAGTTGTGCATGAACTAAAATTGCATAAAATCAATCGAACACAATAAGGTAGCCAAGTAATCTTGACTAGGTGTACTTGGCAACCAGACGGTAGTGTTAGAATGTGGACAGATTTAGATATACTCCATCGGCCGTGAATTAAGTAAAAGCACAGTATAACTATCAATTAAGTGGTTAGAGGCGAGGAATATCTGTCCAATATATGTTGTCTAGAAGAAGATGACATAGAAAGTCTAGGTGCATTAGTTAAAAGGAACGAGAGATGGCGCTATTGAACGGAGATGCAGATGCCCGGAATGTCATTCAGGTTAAGTATTCTACATAGTGCTGGATACCTATATAGCTACAATTATCTCAACAAAGAAGCAAAGGCATTTACTGCAAAGTCCACGATGAGCTAGGTTCGTGAGATGCAGCTATCCTCTTACCAAGCTCTGGATATGCGCAGCTTTGCGTGGAGCCTACTACGAATAGCTGCTAATAAACAGTGGTGCTGGTGAGAC
>OX104070.1:79674693-79692217 GCA_944474145.2 Dicrocoelium dendriticum
TCCCGCCAACCACTTGTGTTGGCATGCTTGATATGCACGCAAGTATGCGGCACATGCTGGTTCGCTCAGCATTATGGTAACTCGCCTCCAGTCTTTCGTATTTTATCCATCAATTTACTGCGTACTCGTAAAGCTACTGTCGTCACCAGTTAAAATTTGTTAAATTGCAACTCTATGTTCCCAAGTTTAGTGAAAAGCACTAGCCGTACGTGGGAAGTTAGGCCACTCTGCTTTAAACACAAGTTTCAAGGATATGCCATGGGTCTTGACGAATTAATAATGTCACACACAAAATCCACCATAATGAACAGGATTACGTAATTGGCATGTCCTAAAAGGTAAATAGTTATCATTTTTGCATGAAAGCAATTTTATATCTTTTATCACCAACGGAAAAACATTAACACAGCCTGCCGAACGACACCAACCAGCATACAGCCACGATCTGATATGCAATTTACCTCGTCCTTGTATAAATAATGCGCTGCACGTCTCATTTAACAGTACGGCTTGTTACCTTGCGTTTCCCGATAAGTCGTATAAGATTCAAGCTGTAAATAAGGGACCTACATTAAGAGTTTTATAGCATACAATTTAAGAAAACCCATGATTTTGTTCCTCGGCGGTGGATAACGCTCAGCAAAAACACATTTTGTTGTATATTTAAGAAGTCTGATACATTTAAGTTAAAAGATTGCTTAAGGTTTGAACGATTAACACTCGTTATGCATAAAATGTAAAACAATGTGAGTAAGTATGAAAGGAAAGTAATATAAGGAAGTGCGTGCCGTGAATGCTATAGTCAGAAATTAATAACTTAGTCTTTGACATAACAAGTTATAATAATGCGGAAGTTTTCATGCAACTAACAGACATAAGAAGAACGCTTATATTTAGAAATACTTCGAGTGTCTATGCGCGTGCTGTCACTTTGCGCAAACTGGATGTGTTTGTTTCATGTGATACCATGCTACGACCATATTCGCTAAATGACCTTCACCATTTTGCACACGACTCCAAAAATATAAATTCTGTCATGAATGAAACTACTCGTGACAAATGTCTCTCCACTACAGCTGGCTCGTTGCGGTTAGTTTCTCTCTTAATAACTAAGGTTAGAACAAACACTGAAAAGAGTTGTCGGAAAATACTTGCTCTGGTAAAGTAATACTATTGTCACAAAATATTTATGGTTGTGGAAAGGTTGCTTAATTAGCATCAATTTAATTCAGAACATTTGCTCAATTAGTAGTAACTACATTGTGACCTTGTCTTTTAAATATCAAACAGGCCTCCGTTTTACTGGTACATGGCTGCATAAATGAAAAGGAATATTTACATAACAGGTGCAAACAACATTGCAACTTCAGTGGCTTGGCTCGTGAGGTAGAAGGCGCAAGCTACAGAGCAAGTGTACAATGCCAAATCATAGTCATGTTAGTAGCATACAACGATTGTGCGCAAACCTGCAAATCTGTAAGTATATTTGTGTTGGTTAAACAAGCTGCAATGGCTAAAATGCGATTGTTTTATTGATCTGCATTTTGCATTATTGCAGGAATTTTTCAGGTTAGTAATTTGCAATGTTTTGATATATAGATCTATATTATAACAAGGATCGAGACGGCAAGTTGTTTTAAAGTCAAGCACATTCCTCAATAAATTTTCCTTGGGTCCAAACGTTTACATGGAATGAATTATGTATAAAATGTGTCAACGTATGATGTGGGGTGAGTTCTAAGAATTTTAGAGACTTAACAATTAATGCGTATGGCATAATTTTATGTAGCAAGAGAAGTAAACTCTTGGAATATAAATACATAAACCTCTGTGGTGTAATTTACTCTTTGAGTGGACAGTTAGTTTGTTAAGTGAGGAGCTAAGTGGCCATGGCAGTAGTGTTAGCCATAAGAAGCATTTCTGAAAACATACATCTAGCTATAAATGGTTGCCACAACTAGCCTCGCAATGGACAAGTGCTGGTTATATTACTCGCGTGAGCATGGTTCAAAGGGTAATAAGCTTAGTTGAAGATCTTTTTAGGAGCTGCAGGGTAACAGTCAAAAAGATGTGATACGATCGCTTCATTTGCAGGCTTTATTTTGGCTTTTATAAATGCACAGCAAGATGTGCTCGTGATATTATTAAGCTAGGTCTCTCGAATTACTATTAAGTGAGTACGAATATGGATGAAGGAGCTATGAATTGATAGGCGAATACTAATTATTTATGAAGGTTTTTGCAAGCAATGAAGTTTGGTGGTTATCTATTACCGTCTTTGTAAAGGATTACACTTCTACACATAAAGTTTTACGCGTAAAGAAAAGAAAAGTTACAAATTATAATCGCGAAAGTTTCATACTTAAGAACAATGTCTCTAGGTGAATTTGATACGGTTTTTTCACTTGTTTATGTTATTTTTGTCAATATAACCGCTTACCGCTTCCGGTGATTCGCTCTGTTGCTTTGTGGACATTATAGGAGCGCCTATACTGCACACCTCATGGGCGGGATGTTGTATTATACTACTACTACGCTATAAAACTATTGCGCACTGAAAGTTAATGACCTGAATAATATACGCATGCATGTAGGTTACTTACTACTACACGGTACGGTTGAATTACGGATATCATTCAAAATTATGATCAGTTTCTGAGTTCGCGCTTGTCAGTCAGTCGTAGAATCCCCTGTTCATCTAGCGGCTTTGATTTGTTACAACCGTGGCCACGTGTTAGCTTAGCTGTCGGCAAATAGTGGTTAAAAATTAAGTTAGTTGGACTGTATTACACCTGCTGTTAAACGTTAAGTGCTATTTTATTTACTTCCACATATTGTACTAAACACGGCTTTGTATAAAATGACGCGTTTATACTAGTAATTTAATTCGGTACGTAGTCTGTAAAGACTAACTAAATAACACACAAAACCATTACGAGTAAAACACCTACGGAAAGAGTACAGAAGTTGAACCGAAACTACATAAATGATTGCAGCTAGATAAAGTTCCTTCTGGCTCCATTGAATGAGCTACTGTTTTAGGCAGATAATGCGGTACTATACTCGTAAAGGATAATTATTTGTTTAATTGCTGAAACTCGTGATTCCTTTGTTTCAGTAACCTAAATCGCTGAAAAGCATATGTACTTTGAAGGTTAATACACGGTGTCACACCAGATATTTTATGGGTTATGATTTAACGGTAGCATAACATCAGTACCGAGCAGCTCCTGCGTGGTGCATTTAAACACGCCTAGTTAACTTGGCTATGAAAATATGTTAGCAAATGTTGCCAACTAGAGGAACAAAAAGCGTGCTGCACGCTGAGTGGTGGTACGTTGAGAAGCAACCCGAGTGCAAAGAAAAGACAGTGCCGATATCAAACGATCAAACTGCGTATTTAGTTCAACCATTTGCTTTGGTTGCGCAACTATAACTTGAACCAAATATTTTTGTTTTAGTACATTTTTCAGCATAAATAACAAAACATACAAATTACTATATAGCTCACTTCCAGAAGGGGCCGTGTTAGTAGACTTTCGAACAACGTACCTACCATTCGCCGCCAGCCAATATTTTTAGAACTGGAGTCCCAATTTGGTGCAGCAAAATAAACCCAGGAACTATCTGGCTGATCCCCGTATACGCTGGAAGTACGCAAACGAAAATATTGTTTACCGAAAGAGCTGCTAGTCGTTCTAGTAGATGTTAAAGAAGTGTGTTTCTTGTGACTCGATGAAGTGTGGAGAACCAACAAAAGCGAAGATAATGAGCGACCAACCAACCAACTGTAGATGGAAGGCAAGTCGAAGCGCAACTGTGTACGGGGAAATCCTTGCACAAAGTTGTTTAATGGCAGGCAATTTTTGGGCTTGCAAATAATTTTAATGGGCTTTGCTAAGTTCAAAGAGTTTTACTTTCTTTGTGCCTATCGAAAAACATCTTAGGAGCTAGGTAGGTGCATTAAAGCGCTTGACACGCTCTACGGAAACTGACTCGCATATAATGTCAGACAACGAAGAGAAAGATGGAATTCCCTACTAGGGCTTTTGGTAGTAAGATGTGTATGGGTGAGTTTTATTGTCGCTTCGAATGTCCCTGTAGCGGAATGAATGGTTTGGGCTTACAGCGCCTACCGTTGTCGCGCACGGTAAGAATATTCATGGAGCAGCAAAAGCAGTTTCAAGATAGGCTGGCATGAGTCAATCTTTGTTGTTAGCCTCGATGTTACTATCCTATTCGTCTTTGGTTTTGTGGACTATGCGATAAGAGCCAGCTTATGAATATTTACGTAGCCAGCATACGTTAGCTGTGTAAACAGCACATTAGCGCAAGTGTCAAATTGTTTGTTCGTTGGATACGCAAAGTCTGCGCTCTGGATGGCACAGGATAAAGCCGTCGCATGTAATGTGAAAGACAAGCTGATTGTCCGTCAAAATACTAACCGCCATTGTCTAGGGAGCAAGCACGCTTTACCATATTTTCTTACTTATAAGAAAATGCTTAGGGGCGCTTTGCGTTAATGTGTGCTAGATTAGAACAGTGTAAAGATTTTAGCTCTTGTTGGAACATTTCTAACATTCCAATAGTTGCCCATGTCATGCGACACATTACTTGCCTTGTCAACCTAGTTCTTTGAGCCTTTTTCTGTTTTATATGTCAAAACATGACCAATGGTCCATAATGGAGGAAACCAAATTTAGCCACACAACGTGCTAAGAAAATGCATGCGATTGCGTTACCTGAGTAGACATCCATGGAAATTTTTCTGAATGATGTAGTAAACTCTTGAAACAGATGAGAAGGTGTAAGCAGTTTTTGCACTGTGAAAAGCTTCCGACCGTGTCACTGTGACCGCGTCCAAAAAGAGAGTCAGGGGATGGAATGACACCGATGGTGCTTTTGTTGCGCCTGTATATTTCTAGACGCTGACACTCCCGGCAAGTTAAAGCCAAACAATGGGCAGCATTATTGATGTTGTATCAAACTGTTCGTTATGGTTTGAGAAGTCAAAAAGGTGGTTAGGGCACATAAAGTTAAAAGAAAGTGGCGCGTTTTTAAATTGATGCAGTGTCAAATATAATGTAAGTCAATGTAAACAAGCTGGACTAAGACCATGACAGCCAAATCCAGGTTGATCCCAAAGCTGAACTGACCTGGAGAATATCGATAAATTGTCTTCGATAAGATCAGTATAGCCCCAGAAATATCGCACGCTTGTCGTAAACGGTGTGTTGTATCTTCGATGCCCATTGTCGCGCAGGTAATATTTCTATATTGCTTCTACCATTGCGCAGCGTGATGGTTCGTTATAGGGTAAACTCTAAAATTTCAATCATCAAAATAGTGACGAAAATTGTAAATACCTCGGCATAGAGACCTTAGCTCCATACCAAAGGTTCTGTGGCGAAAGTCGGTAGCTTGTAGAAGTTTTGAAGAACCGAGATTGTTCCAACTCCTTTTGATTAGCTGTTAGAAAACTGCACCAACTGCATTGTCCTACGTGGCAGTCGTTAGAGAGGATGACATTATTAGTTCTATATACTCAAGAAGCGCTATGCTAAAGTTACTTTGATTAAGCTAGCTAAAGCCAGGGATGCTTGGTCTGAAGGTAAAATGTGTGTGGTTTATCGCAGAGCAAGTTCGTTATTGGCTGCACAAGGCTCGCGCAGTTCGGAAGAAAATATATGTAGTAGTCGATCAGGCGCCAGAATCAGCATAACTGTTTGATAAAACTTACAGCATAATAGTAAGCTACGGTGTGGGTTTTTTGTTAGTGTAAACTTGCCAACGGCAAACATCGTGTGGCCATAAACGATGATGCTACTGTAGCGAACGTCCTATTTTCGGGTTTAAAGAAGACTCCACGTTGCTTTAGCTGATGTTGAAGCGCGTCGAGTTAGCAATTTTTCCCGTCAAGATGGATGGCGTCAGGTATATAAACTTAGTATGGATAGGCCCTTTACTTCCATATGTTACATCGATGATGAATCGGTGAAATGTTTGTGCAGCTTAATCTATGTTAAAAGGCATATTAAAGCACGCCAATATATCAAATGTTGTAACGACGTGTTTTCGTTACATAGTCGGGCGTCACACGCAATTAGTAAATGGTGCACACCAAAATTTTGCCAAAGAATTTCTTATGAGCCGGAGCTAATGTTATGTCGTGTGTATGCGGGACAGTGTATTTACATGGTACAAAACCGCTATTATTTCTCCGTGGGTTACCAGGAGGATACCAGTTAGCGGTAGGCTTGCGTACCATGTGTAATCTTGCTGCCAAAGGAATCTCTAACAGTCGGATTAATACGACCTGAATTATTTAATCGTATTCCGTTTTAAAAGCTTTAATCTGGTACTCAAAAGCAGGACAAACAGAAAATATTTTAATAGAGACTTAGTGCCGAACCTTGGAGGTTATATGATGGATGTCGTTCCAAAGGCGAACGAGATTATAGTGCTGTTTGCTTACGCTTACATTGCTTTAATCTTTAAGCACGGACGAATAACAGATAATGCTTTACTTTATCGGAAGCTCAAACCTCATTGTGCTGTGTCCGGACGTCGCTGTACTGAAGTCTTTTAGTTTCAGCAGTAAGGCAAACATGTTAATATAGGCAACTGCCCTTTCTAGCAGCAGACGCATCTGCCATCGTTAAATCCTAGAAAAATGTCGCCGAAGGTTTAATTTGAGCGTCAGTAGCTTCAAAGTGATAGTTACGATTAGTCTGCATTGTCAGCCATTAATATAAACGATTAGGGTGAGGCAGCGTCGATTGAGCCGTGAAGTATAATGCTGCATTCCGCTTGCGTACCCAAAGACATCAGTACCAGAAGTTAAAACAGTAACATGGATAAAGCAGCGGCTTTTGGCCAATTGTGTCCATTGCCCCTACTGGCTAGCTAAACTTTGCCCTGCTACGGCGAAGGTACATATATAGTTGCCTTTATACGCTACGGTGCTGAACTCTAGTCTAATCAACTATATGCATGACGTTTAACGGAATTGGTCCATTCTGATAATGATACTGAACTGCTGGGACATTGAGGTTCTATAATAGCCGTTTTTAACGGAAAATTGTTAACGCTTGTGATTACAGGGCATCTAAAGTTGATTGCAACTTATTGACAAAAGTGCTACGAGATACAAATGTGTTGTCCTTGCAAGCGTAGGCTCGTGGCTGAGAAAGCTTAATGAATACGTACGCCAAAGAAACCATCTTGATGGTAGATTTAGAGTTCATTATTGCGAGATTTGCTTGTGTTTTCTACAGCAGCCTTTACTAGCGTTATTTGAACGTAAGGTCTCGTTTATGAGCAATATATTAAGCTACAGTTTGTATAATGTACCAAAGTTAAGGGCAACTTGTGGCTCAAATGCAGATAGGTGGAAGACTGCTGCAAATGAAATATTCATGCCGCACGACGCTGGACCTTAGCCACATATCGGTATTCTAGTTTGTATAATGTCACGAACCTGCATGGATATCTTCGTGAGTAGATAACACTTAACCTTGCTCTATAAAGCGTAGTCGGGGTTGTACCTTTGTTTATACCTTTAAGCTGTAGCTGAGCGGACAAAATAGAGTTCGTACGCCAAATGTTTGCACAAAAAGCAGCGCCACGTAACTAAGGTAAAAGAAACTGCTGTCTACAGTATACATCACATAAATATGCACGCAAAAATAATAAAAAAATAATAAATAAAGCGCGCTAACCGCGAAGCCGCTTAACCTTCACCGCTGTAGCTTTCCAAACTTAGGATCAAACATGTAGCGGAAGCCAAACTAGCTGTTCCAAAATACGAGTATTTAACCTACAAGCTTGTATTTTATAGCTTTTTAAAACTGCCTTTTGGTCAGCTATAACGCCCATCGTTGTTACTATCTGGAGGAAAGAAAAGGGTGCAGCACAAAGTGTAGTCACATTTTACAAAAACCACACTGCAAAGCGCAGGCAACGCTCATCGGAAATGGTCGCTAGTATGCAGTTCAGCAATCCACACCGGGCATTGGAGCGTACAATAAAGTAGATAGTGAGTCTGAACCTTACACAGGCAAACAGGAGGCATTACAAGGCTGCCAAATTCTACGTATAGGCAAAAGGTTTTGAGAAAATGTTAGGAGGATCTTTTGTTTAAACATAGTGGTAGGTATTAACTTAACGTTAATGAAGTTTGGCAAATTTGGGTTATGCTGTAGTATATAAAGGATGTGTTTTTCCATAGAATCGAAATACCTGTAAAAGTAGCAAACAAATGTAAAGGAAAAACCGAATTGTGTCCAAATGCCTCCGGCTTACTTGACACTTTTAAGCACAGTGGCAACTGATTTCCTAGGTACAATAGCACAAAGCGCATCTTGGTAGTTCAATGGCTGTACTAACAGCTAAAGGTCTTTTTACTTCCATCGTCCATTCTAAGGTAGATGTGCATTAAAAAGTAAAGCCAGTTGCTTTATATTGATAGAAATTATACTATACAAATGCGACTTTGCTTTACACCCAGTACAAGTTTTACTTCATTGTAAACCACAGCTTGTTGGGAGGTCGATTTATTGTTTAATTAAATTAGGTAAACTCCAGAAAATGCTCAAACGTTAAAAAAGCGGATTGTTGGCTTAAAAAACAAGACTTCTGATTCCTCGCATACAATTCGAATATACGAATAGCCTAGGCCGCCACACACGCTTGCCATTCCAGGTTAGTGCGCAAATACGTTGATGCACAAAAGCAATAGATAGTCATGCTAAAAACGGAGTAAAGCTTACTAGAAACTTTTGATTTTATCTCAAGCAAATTAATTAAGGCATTTGTGGCATCAGCAATACAGTCTAACTGTGTATGGTATCAACGTAGAGTAACTAAAAGTCCAATATCTCGACTATAAAATCCACTACAAGCAAGTGCAGCTCGACAATAATATCTTGATACTTTGATGTGCACAAAGCTTGTATTCTGCAGGCATACAAGCAATTTAAGCCTTTTTCAAGAAGGCAGTATACTCATATCTAAAGTAGTCAACTGTTAGTGTTTTAAACGGCGTCTGCGGAAACGAGGCGGTTGTTAATTTATTGGGTAACAATACTCCATGACGATTACCAAAGCATTAAATGCCGAAAATTAACAGGAAGTTTACTATGCCTGTCTCTATTTGCATGGTGCACAGCTTAGTTCGAACTGCCTGCTAACAGTAACGTTTGACGAATATGCGAACAGTGATCTTCAACGGAGTTTAGTGGGCGCTTACTCAGCCCAGATGTCAGCGCACTATGGTATACATTCAGAACATCTGGCTTTGCCAGCTGGCTGGTGTCAATCCGTTCACATCGACGTTGCGGACGTCCACCGAAACGCACCATGAGTTCGGCACAGAGAAGTGCGTGGTCAGAGTCCACGCTCGTGCTCCAAATCGAGCGTCAATTTTGGACACTGCCTCTGCAGCTGTAACTGATCGCGATACGATCAATTTGCGCCCATGGTTGGCCCGAGGCTGATGGCCGCCAAGTCACGCTTCTGCGGGTGCTGTGTCGAAAGTTAATGCTCGCGAGAAAGAGGCGAGCATCTTCACACAGCTGTAGCAATCGCTCACCATTATCATTACAGGAGGCGACACCATGTTGGCCCCCCAGATGAAGCTCATCAGAGGACAATTTTCCGACTTAAGCGTTTAGATCGCCAGCCAACACCACAGTATCCGTGCTTCATCTGTAACGAAGTAGCTGGTGAAGTTGCTGATAGAAATCATATTTCACCGAATCAGTGCTACATTTCGTAGGGGCGTAAGCCGCAATGACAAACAGGCACTGTTTGGCCCCGCGCAACTTCGTGGCACGGAACGAAGCAGCTAATCTAACGGCGCACATCCTACTGTTTACTGGGATCCAATCAATCAGAGCAGCTTCAGCCCTGGGACTCAAAACAATGCCGACGTCAGCTTGAACGGCATTTGAAGCTGTAACATCGCCAGACAGGCGCAGTGAGAATGTGCCACCAGTGTCGCATGTGGGGAAGCCCATGGTGAGCACGGAGCTCGAATCTTGCAGGCGGGTTCCTGATAAACAGCAAATATCGATCGATAGGGTCTCTAGTGTGCGGGCAAGTGCTTTCTGTTGGCCAAGCTGCAGCAACTACGCACGTTGAGGCATGCCGGTCTTAGCGAGACTTGAGGACCCCAAAGGGAAACGGATGAACTGACGTTGTACGCTTGCTTGAACATGGATTTGTCAACTGGATTGGAGCGAGGCCCTGGGATTGTGTGTGATTTGAAATTATAAGACAAGCGACTACTGAAATAAGCTGGGGGAGGGCCAAGAATTGGGGGATTGAAAATGGGAGGCTATAAGTAAAGTTGGGGCGGGACGATAAGGATGAAGAAGCGCAAGAAGGGGTGTAAGAAGACGGGAGGGCCAGAGCAGTAGCATCCATACCCCTATCCACCCCGCTCGATGCAGCAGATAGGGCGCCGTTGATTATCCTCTGTGACGGCCAGAGCATCAAGAAATTGTTGTAGGAAAGTTTCATTGTATTGCTTGGGCAGAATACTGTCACGTTGCCCAGGCCTAGACAGGAAAACCATTAGGGTTCTCAACCAAAGCCTTTGGTTCAAGAAACCGCAAGACAGAGGGTTTTGGCACTGGACTACGGAGCCCATTTTTAAAATGGGGAGCCACCCCCATTCCATCCCCCAACCTGGAGGACCAGGAGGCTGAGTTTGTCTGGCATCTAACCATTGACCAAGCTGGTATGAGTGGCTCTGTGGGTGCAAAAAAGCCCCACCCAGCATAGCTCAATGGATCTCTGAGGCTCGCAAACCATCGCACCACGGTAAGTTCCAGCCTCATTGCGATGGAAGATATTACTACCATGCGAGTTTATTAGTGAATATCGAGGCGGGCATATCTAACCGCGTCCCGTAAACATAAAATAAATATTAGTCTGAGTCAATGTGATTTATAATTAACGACTGCCCCGCGGTTAAAATGGAAAATATCATATATATCATATATCATATCATGTGTATCTTAGAACTATGGGACGCGATCGGTTACAAAATACGTCCATTCCTAGGCAAAAAACCCGTTACCTGTCTCTAGAAACACTAATTTGGCTATAAGTTTTATAAGACTGGTTAAACACGTGCAATTTTATTTGCATTTGCAATGTGCATTTGCCACTAACAAGGAACACGTAGTTAGCAACCTAAACTTCTTGCACATACTGCCAGTAATTCAAGCTACCCCTTTAAAACACATAGACAGAAAGATGTTTTCATGCCGTTTCTTTAAGAAACCAGTACTGCCTCTGTTTTCGTAATATCACTGCGTAACAATTAATGCAAATGTAAAAGGAACTCTTGTTAACAACTAGCAATACAAGTGCAGTTTGGCAAGGTAATAAGCAATTGTCCTTTTTGGTAGAAAGAATGAAGTTTACCTCCGGGCGGAATATAATATCTTTCACACGGCGTTTTACTGGAACACGTAAATATCGTCCATACTTGGCTCCAATGTCTTCGCCTGTGATGCTTTATGGACGATTGTATTAGATTATAAATGTTAACAGTTTTTTATAAATACAAGTTTTCTGGAGTTTCTAAATTTGCACCTTATAACCACTTCGTTTGTTTCACAATAGATATCACCACATGTAATAAACAATGGTGTTTAAATGCAATACTTTGCATCCGAGTAACTGTACGGTCAGTTGTAAAGCAATATTCATTTGTTCGCAAATCACTGGTTTCATTCGCTTCCCACAGCTGGCCTCCGTAACCCAATGTCGTACGACCGGCAAGTTAAAAATGAATGTATGTCGCGTTAGTTTCAACCCACACAACCTATGAAGAATAAGTGCAAATCAGCATCTTAAGTGGCAACCGATAAATCGGAGTCAATTTTAGGGCTCAACGTCAAAGAGCTGTCATGCATGGGTAAAAGCGCTTGAAGTCGATGTCATGTCGATTACGATAGTGGATGTTCTACGGAGGCTAAGACCACCTGACGCATGCGATAAATACATTACGTTTGGCAGCGCTAAGGTCAAGCTAACTTACGGATTCTGATGCGCAAGACAGTTGAGGAATTCGGATCACCTGCTTTTACGGGCTTGTAAGTTAAAGCTGGAGATTCTTCCTCCATGAAGAACTTCAGTTCTTAGTTCCTATGAAGTTTCGGGCGAACGATAGTTTATGCTACAGTTTTATGCTAAATCTTGTTAGCGGGCTTGTATGGACACTAAAATCTTCCAGTAAATATACGATTTATAGGGGCGTCGGAAGGTTGGCGGAAGCGTTTTTGCTAAAAAACTGGTTTGCGACAATCTGGATCGCTGTTCATATACGTACTCTGCAGCAATCAGAGTTTCGGAGTATGAAGCCAGTACAAAGTAGCCAAATATAGCAACTGTTACCCCTCCGCAATTATACTATGCAGCGTATAGGTCATTAAATGGACTGTTGTTTGTTTGACCAGTAAGCACTTGACAAAGCCGCATTACATATTTGAGACGCCTAGTTAAAAATAAACGTTACAAAGTCATGTGGGAGCATTTCATGGTCGAAATTACTTTAAACACTTTTGGTGGCTGCGCATTCGTATGTGTATTTCAAAACCTAAAAGCGGGACACAGTAAAACATATACGTGTGCTTTCTAACTTCTGACAGCCAGCAGGGCGCAATTAGTTTGAAAGTACCCACCTCGTCACCTGAATGCGGAAAAGCACTTGCAGCACGCACTATACGTTTACAGTTTAAAGACTGCGTGTTTCATAGGTTTTGGTTAGGTTATCTATTGTCACACGGACACCGATGGTATCAAACGATCGTCAGTATAATTTTGTTGTCAATTTAAATTTAATCCTTCAAGCCTCTAACGTTCAGTAACCGAAAAGAAGCGTGACAACTACTTGCCTTCAAGTTAATCCCCGCGCATACAGAACAACAATATATAAACATAGAAAGTGTGGACTATGTGTAAACCTCGATCTTGAACTCAGGATTATTTATGAGCTGCATACCACAAATATTCGTAACCCCTTGTGCCATTTACTGCACTGCATATCTAGGCACTATTATGCTGTGCAAGTATTCCGGGTAGCTTTGTAAATAAATGACGCCTTCTGCTACACGAAAAAGTGGCCAAGTAGCCCAGTTGCAGTTGATTTCGTAACTGTCCTTGGCCTGCTACCGATGCGTTGGTAAGCACTATTCCGGAAGATGCGATTACGCAAAGGGCTTAACTCTAGGTTAGTTGTTGGCAGCTGAAGATAACACACAGTTTGTAGTGGTTACAAATTAACGGCAAATTGACATATGGCCAGGCAAGCAGAAGAATTTTACATTAACCCTGATTGGTCTCCATGGCTATGTATCTTTTAACTTGGTTCCCAGTCAGAGGATATCGATATTATTGTCCTATACTTGTTATAATTTCTCACTAGACGCAACTCCAAAAATAACAGTTCTCTGCTCCACAAAAATTCTAGCCTAACCGAAGGAAAAAAGCAAAACGCCAATGACCTTGCCAAACTTACGTATTAATCGCCGTCAACAAACACTTTACAACGAGTTCGGACCTTGGAAGTATTTATAAGTCTCTACTGACCTTCGACTTCTAGAACTAGAAGGTCAGCTGCCAAGGTTAGTGGTTCCCAATAACTTTTCCGGAGGTGTCAGGGGGCTTTTTATCACGTGCAGAAGAAGAACATTCCGGAATGTTTGAAATCGATGCGATAATATTTAATAATCGATTAATCGCTAAAATAGGGAATTTCCAAGGCAATTCTTACTTTTTCCCGGACACCTCCTCTCTTGAGATATGGTCCGAGGTATAAGACGAAAGCCTGGGATTAACTTGCAGTCTTCGGGATGGTGTTCTGTGCCTGTGGGGACATCTCCTTGTCAGTAGCGCCCGAGAACTTTGTTCCGATGTCCTTGTTCTGGATTCGTTGCTAGACTTCGTGCAGTCGTCCACTGCTACCTTCGGCAGGTTGAGAGTTTCCACCAGTAAATCGAACGGGAAGTCAGTAGGCCTTACTTGTTCTGGCTGGCACAATGTGGGCCAATACTGGTTTGCATGCCGTGGCCAAAGCTGTGCGCCCACCATCACGTCATATATGACGTTTCTGCACTTGCTTTTGACCGTCCCTGGCGTCCATTTTGCATGGCTTCCCGGTAGTCAACTACTAGCACCTTCTGTCCAAGCGTGAAAGGTCGCTTCTTCGCTCTATACCGCCAGTTAAACTCCTGTTCCATTCTGCGTTTTCTTTCACAAAAAGAGGACCCCGAGCCCGGTCGGATGGCGTCGAAAGGCATGCTGAGCTTCCAGTTCATTATGGCTTGTGCTGGAGAGACTCTGTCCGGCGCTTGTGGATTCGGTGTTGATTTGTAGAGGAAAAGGAACCGGTCAAACACTTCCTTTATACGTCCCTCCCCTTTTGATTTGTGGAGAGCTCGCTTGAATGTATCGACAAACCTTTCTGCCTATTCATTTGACTATGGGTAAAACGTTGGCGAACGAATGTGCTGCACGGCGCATTACTTGTAAAACTCCTTAAACGTTGCTGAAGTAAATTGTGAGCGATTGTCGGTGACAATGGTCTGAGGACAGCCGAATCTGCTAAAGGTTTGACGCAGTTTCGATATGGTGGCATTGGTGGTGGTGTTCTCCATAAGAAATATTTCAGGCCACTTGCTGTATGAATCGACGATAATGAGAAAGCTTCTGTCGTTGATCGGTCCCGCAAAGTCGACATGGAGGCGGGACCATGGCTTAGTAACTATTGGCCATAAACAGAGTTCTGCTTTTTGCGGCGCTTTCAAGGCATTGGCACTCATTTGGCAGCGTTTAGCTATTTCTTTCAGTTGTTTGTCCGTGAAAGGCCAACATACATAACTGCGGGCAAGCGCCTTCATTCGGTTGATTCCAGGATGCCCGGCATGGAACTGCTGAATAAGGCGCTCCTGAAGTGCCTTGTGTATGACCACACTTTCCGAAAACAGTATGCAGTTGTTTACAATAGAAAGTGAGTGTCTCCTCTGAAAGTACTGTTGCAATTCAGCAGATGGACATGAATGTGGCCAACTTGTTTTGTGAAACTGTGTAACTTTCTTGAGGATTGTGTCCCGAAGTGTTTCGGTTCGTACAGCTTCTACGGTAACTGGCAGACCGTGCCATGCATAAGTTACCAGGAAGTTGACGTCATGTACAATCACGACCAAAACAACGATGGTGTCCTCGTATTCTTGCTGGCGGGCATCAATTAGGCGTGACAGTGCATCTGCTTTGCCAATGGAAACTGTGGACTGGTAATGGATCTCAAAATCATACCCCAGCCGGTTGGCTGTGTGGGCCAAAAATTTTATAAGGCTAAATAATGAGATCGCGGTTGGACGGGGAGGCTAAGAGGGATGGAGTGGGTCAAAGAATCTCGCAGCACGAACGCCACTGAGGTCGGCTCCTTGCCATATCAGCAAGTGTGTCCAACCAAACGTGTTCATCGTCTTTTGGACCCAACCAGGGAGTTAAGACGCTTCAACCGAGGCCAGCTCAGAAGTGAGGGCCTTCATTCCTCTAGACCAAGTCATCGCTGGGCCACCCCTCTTCTTCTTCCATCCGCACCCCCGGCGCGCAAACAACACGTCGCGGAAGTCGGTGGGCTGGCATGCGTAACACGTGGCCGAACCGTCGGAGCCTGATTCATGAAATAATGGAGCTGAGCGGTTCAGCTCCTTTTCCTGTGCCATAAACAATGCGTCGAACACGCACGTTGCGCATTCAGTGTTCCCACCAAATGTGAGCTAAATTACGAAGCCACCGGTGGTCAAAAGTAACTATCCTCTTCAGGTCCGCTGCTTTAAGCGGCCAGGTTTCACAACCATTAAATAGGGTCCAACGTGCTGCCGCATTGTACACTCTACCTTTCAGGGCGAGAGTGATGTCGCGCCGGCGCCATAATTGGCGAAGGTTAGCAAAAGCGCCCCGAGCATTTGCTATACGATTCGTGATTCCATCTTCAATCCCACAGGCGCTGATAAAACTTCCCAGGTAGTTGAAGTTTTGAACGACTTCTAGCTGATCCCCACCAAGGGTCAGCGTAGGAGGCAGTCCAGACCAATCTTGGAGAATCGCTTCGCACTTCGAGGGTGCGAAGCAAAGCATGAAGTGACGGACAGCTAGTGCTAATCTGTCCAGTGCCGCTTGGCACATTTGTGAGCTGTCACAGATTAGGGCAATATCATTAGCATACTCTAAGTCAAGAAGTCGTTCTCCTTGGAGTAGCTGCACACGTTCTAAGTCGTGTCCTGTAAACGCGATTTTCATGACTTCGTCAACAGCAAAGTTGAAGAGGGAAGGTGACAGAGGGCCTCCTTGTCTCGCGCCGCTGGAGATGTTAAAGGGCGACGACAACTTGCCGTATGCCCTCACTCAGCCCGAGCTAGGCGCATACAGTGCATATGTAATATACTTTTATAATACTTGTGTGCTTTGTGATCGGAATGAAAGAGATCCAGCTCAAGTAAACCAAGGTCGCAATAGAACTTGTTTGTGGCAAACCAACCACCAGCTGATGTTTCATGTCCATCTTTGAATTCCTTTTTGCCGCACCAATCATTTTTTGCGAATCTCATTGGCATAGTTCCTATTGCGTCAACCGTGAACCAATTGATCTGACTACTGGCCCAGCTGAGACAATATTCAACTTTTGATTCTAGCCAGGACAAAACCGCCGTCTTGGTGTTCCAAAGTTTTTTGATGAGTAACAATTTACTGTTTCCTGCTTACTTAGGTTCCTTTTGATTGGTATGACCGAGGTCTAACCCACGTGATCCGAAGTATTAAAAGAGGTTTAAGGTAGCAACCCAACCACTAGCGGATTCTCCAAGTCCATCTTTTAGTTCCTTTCCGCTGTACCAATCGATGCTGGAGGATCTTAGCGACATAGTGCGTATGGCGCCATCTATGAGCCACTAGGCACTGAGAACCGGCCCAACTCATGCTGTCTTAAAATGAATAGTCCCAATCGGTACGAAACCGCAGCCTTGGGTGCCAGTTTTGAGTATTAGCAACACTATGCTCTTTCCAATTTGCTTACAGTCTTTGTGCTCGGAATGACCGATATCCACCTCAAGTGAACCGGGGTCTTAATAGAGTTTGCTTGCAGCAACCCAAACACCAGTGGGTTCCCCATGTCTAACTTGAAACTCCATTCCGGTGTACCCAGATTTCCTCTCTGATCTCAGAGACATAGTGCTTATGGCGTCAACCATTCGTCCCTATACTCTGAGTTCCAGCCCAACTCAGGATACCTCCAAATGGTGAGTCCCAACCAGGACGAATCCGCGGTCTTGGGGTGCCGGTGATGGGATGAGCAACACCCTACTGTTTCCTTTCTACGTACGGTCTTTTTGATCGGAATGACCGAGGTCCACCTCAAGTAAACCTAGGTGGCTTGTAACAAACCAAATACCAGCGGATCTCCAAGTCAAATTATGAGCTCTTTTCCGCCGTACCACGCATTGCT
>OX104070.1:79692803-79809205 GCA_944474145.2 Dicrocoelium dendriticum
GATTCTTCCTCCATGAAGAACTTCAGTTCTTAGTTCCTACGAAGTTTCGAGTGAACGAATTTTATGCTACAGTTTTATGCTAAATCGTGTTAGCGGGCCTGTATGGACACTAAAATCTTCCAGTAAATATACGATTTATAGGGGCGTTGGAAGGTTGGCGGCAGCGTTTATGCTAAAAAACTGGTTTGCGACAACCTGGATCGCTGTTCATTTACGTACTCTGCAGCAATCAGAGTTTCGGAGTATGAAGCCAGTACAAAGTAGCCAAATATAGCAACTGTTACCCCTCCGCAATTATACTATTCAGCGTATAGGTCATTAAATGGACTGTTGTTTGTTTGACCAGTAAGCACTTGACAAAGCCGCATTACATATTTGAGACGCCTAGTTAAAAATAAACGTTACAAAGTCATGTGGGAGCATTTCGTGGTCGAAATTACTTTAAACACTTTTGGAGGCTGCGCATTCGTATGTGTATTTCAAAACCTAAAAGCGGGACACAGTAAAGCTTATACGTGTGCTTTCTAACTTCTGACAGCCATCAGGGCGCAATTAGTTTGAAAGTACCCACCTCGTCACCTGAATGCGGAAAAGCACTTGCAGCACGCACTATACGTTTACAGTTTAAAGACTGCGTGTTTCCTAGGTTTTGGTTAGGTTATCTATTGTCACACGGACACCGATGGTATCAAACGATCGTCAGTATAATTTAGTTGTCAATTTAAATTTAATCATTCAAGCCTCTAACGTTCAGTAACCGAAAAGAAGCGAGACAACTACTTGCCATCAAGTTAATCCCTGCGCATGCAGAACAACAATATATAAACATAGAAAGTGTGGACTATGTGTAAACCTCGATCTTGAACTCAGGATTATTTATGAGCTGCATGCCACAAATCTTCATAACCCTTTGTGCCAGTTACTGCATTGCATATCTAGGCACTATTATGCTGTGCAAGTATTCCGGGTAGCTTTGTAAATAAATGTCGCCTTCTGCTACACGAAAAGTGGTCACGTAGCCCAGTTGCAGTTAATTTCCTAACGGTCCTAGGCCTGCTACCGATGCGTTTGTAGGCACTATTCCGGAAGATGCCATTACGCAAAGGGCTTATCGCTAGGTTAGATCTTGGTAGCTGAAACTAACACAGTTTGTAGTGGTTACAAATTAACGGCATATTGACATATGGCCAGGCAAGCAGAATAATTGTACATGAAGCCTGATTGGTCTCCATGGCTATTCATCTTTTAACTTGGTTCCTAGTCAGAAGATATCGATATTATTGTCATATACTTGTTATAATTTCTCACTAGAAGCAACTCCAAAAATAACAGTTCTCTGCTCCACAAAAATTCTAGCCTAACCGAAGGAAAAAAGCAAAACGCCAATGACCTTGCCAAACTTACGTATTAATCGCCGTCAACAAACACTTTACAACGAGTTCGGACCTTGGAAGTATTTATAAGTCTCTACTGACCTTCGACTTCTAGAACTAGAAGGTCAGCTGCCAAGGTTAGTGGTTCCCAATAACTTTTCCCGAGGTGTCAGGTAGCTTTTTATCACGTGCAGAAGAAGAACATTCCGGAATGTTTGAAATCGATGCGATAATATTTAATAATCGATTAATCGCTAAAATAGGGAATTTCCAAGGCAATTCTTACTTTTTCCCGGACACCTCCTCTCTTGAGATATGGTCCGAGGTATAAGACGAAAGCCTGGGATTAACTTGCAGTCTTCGGGATGGTGTTCTGTGCCTGTGGGGACATCTCCTTGTCAGTAGCGCCCGAGAACTTTGTTCCGATGTCCTTGTTCTGGATTCGTTGCTAGACTTCGTGCAGTCGTCCACTGCTACCTTCGGCAGGTTGAGAGTTTCCACCAGTAAATCGAACGGGAAGTCAGTAGGCCTTACTTGTTCTGGCTGGCACAATGTGGGCCAATACTGGTTTGCATGCCGTGGCCAAAGCTGTGCGCCCACCATCACGTCATATATGACGTTTCTGCACTTGCTTTTGACCGTCCCTGGCGTCCATTTTGCATGGCTTCCCGGTAGTCAACTACTAGCACCTTCTGTCCAAGCGTGAAAGGTCGCTTCTTCGCTCTATACCGCCAGTTAAACTCCTGTTCCATTCTGCGTTTTCTTTCACAAAAAGAGGACCCCGAGCCCGGTCGGATGGCGTCGAAAGGCATGCGGAGCTTCCAGTTCATTATGGCTTGTGCTGGAGAGACTCTGTCCGGCGCTTGTGGATTCGGTGTTGATTTGTAGAGGAAAAGGAACCGGTCAAACACTTCCTTTATACATCCCTCCCCATTTGATTTGTGGAGAGCTCGCTTGAATGTATCGACATACCTTTCTGCCTATTCATTTGACTATGGGTAAAACGTTGGCGAACGAATGTGCTGCACGGCGCATTACTTGTAAAACTCCTTAAACGTTGCTGAAGTAAATTGTGAGCGATTGTCGGTGACAATGGTCTCAGGACAGACAAATCTGCTAAAGGTTTGACGCAGTTTCGATATGGTGGCATTGGTGGTGGTGTTCTCCATAAGAAATATTTCAGGCCACTTGCTGTATGAATCGACGATAATGAGAAAGCTTCTGTCGTTGATCGGTCCCGCAAAGTCGACATGGAGGCGGGACCATGGCTTAGTAACTATTGGCCATAAACAGAGTTCTGCTTTTTGCGGCGCTTTCAAGGCATTGGCACTCATTTGGCAGCGTTTAGCTATTTCTTTCAGTTGTTTGTCCGTGAAAGGCCAACATACATAACTGCGGGCAAGCGCCTTCATTCGGTTGATTCCAGGATGCCCGGCATGGAACTGCAGAATAAGGCGCTCCTGAAGTGCCTTGTGTATGACCACACTTTCCGAAAACAGTATGCAGTTGTTTACAATAGAGAGTGAGTGTCTCCTCTGAAAGTACTGTTGCAATTCAGCAGATGGACATGAATGTGGCCAACTTGTTTTGTGAAACTGTGTAACTTTCTTGAGGATTGTGTCCCGAAGTGTTTCGGTTCGTACAGCTTCTACGGTAACTGGCAGACCGTGCCATGCATAAGTTACCAGGAAGTTGACGTCATGTTCAACCTCGACCGAAACAAACATGGTGTCCTCGTGTTCTTGCTGGCGGGCATCAATGTGGGGTGACAGTGCATCTGCTTGGCCAATGGAAACTGTGGACTGGTGATGGATCTCAAAATCATACCCCAGCCGGTCGGCTGTGTGGGCCAAAAATTTTATAAGGCTAAATAATGAGATCGCGGTTGGACGGGGAGGCTAAGAGGGATGGAGTGGGTCAAAGAATCTCGCAGCACGAACGCCACTGAGGTCGGCTCCTTGCCATATCAGCAAGTGTGTCCAACCAAACGTGTTCATCGTCTTTTGGACCCAACCAGGGAGTTAAGACGCTTCAACCGAGGCCAGCTCAGAAGTGAGGGCCTTCATTCCTCTAGACCAAGTCATCGCTGGGCCACCCCTCTTCTTCTTCCATCCGCACCCCCGGCGCGCAAACACACGTCGCGGAAGTCGGTGGGCTGGCATGCGTAACACGTGGCCGAACCGTCGGAGCCTGATGCATGAAATAATGGAGCTGAGCGGTTCAGCTCCTTTTCCTGTGCCATAAACAATGCGTCAAACACGCACGTTGCGCATTCAGTGTTCCCACCAAATGTGAGCTAAATTATGAAGCCACCGGTGGTCAAAAGTAACTATCCTCTTCAGGTCCGCTGCTTTAAGCGGCCAGGTTTCACAACCATTAAATAGGGTCCAACGTGCTACCGCATGGTACACTCTACCTTTCAGGGCGAGAGTGATGTCGCGCCGGCGCCATAATTGGCGAAGGTTAGCAAAAGCGCCCCGAGCTTTTGCTATACGATTCGTGATTCCATCTTCATTCCCACAGGCGCTGATAAAACTTCCCAGGTAGTTGAAGTTTTGAACGACTTCTAGCTGATCCCCACCAAGGGTCAGCGTAGGAGGCGGTCTAGACCAATCTTGGAGAATCGCTTCGCACTTCGAGGGTGCGAAGCAAAGCATGAAGTGACGGACAGCTAGTGCTAATCTGTCCAGTGCCGCTTGGCACATTTGTGAGCTGTCACATATTAGGGCAATATCATTAGCCTACTCTAAGTCTAGAAGCCGTTCTCCTGGGAATAGCTCTACACCTTCTAAGTCGTGTTCTGTAAACGCGATTTGCATGACTTCGTCAACAGCGAAGTTGAAGAGGGAAGGTGACAGAGGGCCTCCTTGTCTCGCGCCGCTGGAGATGTTAAAGGGCGACGACAACTTGCCGTATGCCCTCACTCTGCCCGAGCTAGGCGCATACAGTGCATATGTATATATTTTATAATACTTGTGTGCTTTGTGATCGGAATGAAAGAGATCCAGCTCAAGTAAACCAAGGTCGCAATAGAACTTGTTTGTGGCAAACCAACCACCAGCTGATGTTTCATGTCCATCTTTGAATTCCTTTTTGCCGCACCAATTATTTTTTGCGAATCTCATTGGCATAGTTCCTATTGCGTCAACCGTGAACCAATTGATCTGACTACTGGCCCAGCTGAGACAATATTCAACTTTTGATTCTAGCCAGGACAAAACCGCCGTCTTGGTGTTCCAAAGTTTTTTGATGAGTAACAATTTACTGTTTCCTGCTTACTTAGGTTCCTTTTGATTGGTATGACCGAGGTCTAACCCACGTGATCCGAAGTATTAAAAGAGGTTTAAGGTAGCAACCCAACCACTAGCGGATTCTCCAAGTCCATCTTTTAGTTCCTTTCCGCTGTACCAATCGATGCTGGAGGATCTTAGCGACATAGTGCGTATGGCGCCATCTATGAGCCACTAGGCACTGAGAACCGGCCCAACTCATGCTGTCTTAAAATGAATAGTCCCAATCGGTACGAAACCGCAGCCTTGGGTGCCAGTTTTGAGTATTAGCAACACTATGCTCTTTCCAGTTTGCTTACAGTCTTTGTGCTCGGAATGACCGATATCCACCTCAAGTGAACCGGGGTCTTAATAGAGTTTGCTTGCAGCAACCCAAACACCAGTGGGTTCCCCATGTCTAACTTGAAACTCCATTCCGGTGTACCCAGATTTCCTCTCTGATCTCAGAGACATAGTGCTTATGGCGTCAACCATTCGTCCCTATACTCTGAGTTCCAGCCCAACTCAGGATACCTCCAAATGGTGAGTCCCAACCAGGACGAATCCGCGGTCTTGGGGTGCCGGTGATGGGATGAGCAACACCCTACTGTTTCCTTTCTACGTACGGTCTTTTTGATCGGAATGACCGAGGTCCACCTCAAGTAAACCTAGGTGGCTTGTAACAAACCAAATACCAGCGGATTCTCCAAGTCAAATTATGAGCTCTTTTCCGCCGTACCACGCATTGCTCGCGGATCGCAGTGACATAGTGCGTATGGAGTCAACCATGAGCCACTAGGCTCTAAGTTCCACCCCAACACAGTATATCTCCAACCGATGAGTCCCAACCAGGAAAATACCACGGTCTTGGTGTGCCAGCGTTGGGATGAGCAACACTATGCGGTTTCCAATTGTCTTGCGGTCTTTGGGCTCGGAATGAGTGAGGTTCACCTCATGTGAACCGAGGTCTCAATAGAGGTGGCTTGTAGCAAGCCAACACCAGCGGATTCTCCAAGTCCTACCTTGAATTCCTTTCCGCTGTTCCCAGCGTTGCTGTGCGATCTCAGTGTCATAGTGCTTATGGTGTCAACCATTAGCCAATAGGTTCCAATTTACAGCCCAACTTAGGCCATCCCTAACTGATGAATACAAACCAGGACGAAACCGCGGTCTTGGGTGCCGGTGTTGGATCAGTAACACTATTCTGTTTCCATTTTATTTACTGGAATAAATAAATAAATAAAAATAAATGGCATATTCTAGGTTATGCGAGACACATCTGTAGGGGCGTGATCAAATATGCATACAAGCATAGCTTCTTTGGAATATTAAAACATTTCTTTTAATTGAAAGTATAAACGTGGAGCTATAGTGTATATGAGTGAGCATATGGTCAGGTTTTATTCAGGCCAAAGAACATGATGGAGCTGTAGCGCGCAAAGATCCGTCAAGATACAAGTTGGTTGTAATTTCGTCATGTAGCCATCCGTGAGCACAGGAGCCTCAACAATGTTCTGGTGCAACCAACGACCATTCCGAAATCGGGATGAGCTGTGCTCCATCAAAGCATACTTTATAGTAAAAACAGTTGCACAGGTTGGATGTAGAAGTCTGAGGACTGCGTCAGTGTGAAATGTTTAGCTGTGAATTTACTTTGTGGCTAGTCACATCTGCCACGTTACAGTGTTGTTAAGCGGATATTTGTGGCTTTTTATAGGGAGAAACATTGCCAGGCGAACACGCACTACGTCCAGGAACACTGCCGTAGCTTCCGTTGAACGGTAGTGCTAGTCGACTCTGTATCGTGTTGACCGATTTTGCAATCTATTAGTCGCGTTCGGTCGATAGCCAAAATCCTTCCTTGGTTGGCCGAATGGCTTAGTACTGATCCCGCAGTAATCATCAAAGCCGGTCAATAATGCAAAAGAGTCGCAGAGTCGAATGACAAATGATGTAGGTGAGTAAGCACATTTTTAATAGAGGCCGACTTTTCTCTTATGTTCTTGATTGGCTCGCAAACCACGTCCGGCTATCCTCGCTGCACTTTTCATGGGGACGTTGAGTGAAGTTGTTTCTTGTGGCTGAACAGGTCCATAACAGGCGAAAATGCCATTCTCCGCAAAGTGAATTCGGGATTTCTTCAAATGTAAGTAATTGTAACTGTCTCCATGGCCAAGTAAACATTCCATGAAAGGCCATCAGAAAAGCCACGTATACGAGTGCAACGCTGTCCGTGTAATGACATTAGAATAGCTCCAGTTGACTTGCGAATAGGACTGTTTGAGGCAGTGAACTTAATAACGCCAGAATTGTTTGTCTTCGGTTGTGGAACCGGGGATCCATGTAAATATATTATTCCAGGTAATTAAATTGTTTTACTCTGAGTAGGAGGATAGCTAAACCCATTTGTTTAGACCCCGTGAAGGTAGAGTCTCCAGAATGCCGGAAATAGCTCCAGTTGGAGCGATGTGTGGGTTATTCATTACACGGAGAAAGGGCCGTGTTTAAAACTGCTAGCTATTGAGGATGGGTCGACCAGTCCTAGTGGCTAAACCTTCTTATTTTGGCGGATGTAACTGTGGAAATCTCGGAAAAATGGGCAACGGACAAAAAGCAGCCAAACTGTGAAACAGCAATGAACCAAGAAGCACAGACACAGACTAGTGGTGCGCAAGGTTGCCTATGATACATTATAACTTATGTATTTTTGTTTAGTTTACATGATTTGCAAGCGTGTTCTTTACATTACGTCGCTGGAATGACTCAAACTACAACTAATAAGTAAGAAGAAATTACTGCACGCGCAGGGTCAAGCGGCCGATATAACAAATCATGTTGACAAACGTTAAGCAAAGGATGCGATGCTTGGAGAGAACTACGTAAACCAATGAGGATGGCAGCAGTCCGAATGCGAGAGACATCTTAGGTGAAACTTAGGACAACTAGGTTGAGACCGAATGCGGGAGAAAAATAGGTAAAGCAACGTCCTACGAAGAAAAGGAAATATAAAGAACCGGCTAAAAGCGGACGAATGCTGACGGCAGTGCAAAGAGTATTCGTAAGAGTAATTACGCTAAAGCGCTCATGATCCCACAGACCAACAGCCGTCAGAATCAAGAAAAATGGTCACAGTGAGCAAAAGCTACCGCGCATTGGGAGTCGTTATGCCACGCACGGTCTCACTATTAGACAAATGCGAACATAAGGTAAAGAGCCTAAGAATAGGAAGAGTGGTAATCTGAGCATACTAATGGAAGTACTAGCCAAGAAACGCTTAGCATTGATCCGAGTGCCGCCAATAATCAGGAGCAAGCTCGGAGCGGAGGAGCCCATGTGCATGAGGATAACTTGAATATGCGCAATGTGTGTAAGCAGTGAGAATAAAAATGGAGCGCCATAAGAGAAAAGGCCATGGATAATAGGAAATTAAAAGCAGGCAGAATGAGACAGAAGGGTCAGGTGAGACAAGACCACGGCAGAGCAGTAAATCCAGCCGTCCGAATGAAAAAGGAATAAAAGCGGAAAGCCACGGAATAAAAGGTTAGTGTCTGGATGAGAAGGGATTTTTGCTAAAGCTTGGAGAAGCCCACTAGCCTCTCCACGTATAGTATATAGAACCATTAGGTTAGCCAAACGAAAAGAAGGGATGTCTGAAGGGATGTTGAAGAAGGATGAGAAAGGTTCATTGACGAAGGGTGGGAAAAGCCCACGAGGCTCTCCAGGTAATGCAAAGGGATAGTGGATTTGGCCAAACCACGAGAGGTGACGTCTCGGAAATCTGAAGGAATCCGGAGAGCAGGAGGCCGATCTGGTATGACTTGATTCGTCTGCTCGTTTGCATAAGGGCATAGAGTAAAGGTGAGAAACGAGCTAGCAATATTTGGTGGGCAAGTCTAGCAAGCTCTAGATGTAAGGGAAACATCATGCTTCGTCTGCGGAGCGTATACCGCTTAAGTTTCAATAGCATAGGAGCAGGCAGAGAGCAACAGACTAGGCAGGTGAAACAAGATCACAGCAGGGCAGTAAAACCGGCCGTCCGATTAATAAAGGAATAAAAACAGAAAGCAACAGCAGAAAAGGTAAGGGTCTGGATGAGATGGGATTATTTCTAAAGCGTGGGAAAGCCCGAGACTCTCCACGTAGTGTATACAGAACCGTTACGTCAGCCGAACCAAGAGAAAGTGATATTTAAGAAGTCCAAATGTATTCATTGAGTAGGAGGCCTACTAAGTGGGACTGGATAATGGGGCGCTTTGGGATTGGGGCGTAAATTAAATATGACAACAAGGATATAACACTAACGAGGGAACAAGACTTACAGTCGCTCAGAGTAGGGGTAACGGAGTTAATTCTGCGGAAAGGCCTAGGACCACATCAAGTGAACCGAAGTCGCAATAGAGGTTGTTTGAAAGAACACAACCTCCTGCGGATTCTCCAAGTGCAACTTTACACTCGTGTCCGTTGTACCAAGCGTTTCTAGCGTATATCCGTCGCGTAGAGATTATGGCGTCCACTATGAGTCACCACCTCTTAGAATCGGCCATATTCGGGCCATCTCCAACTGATGATTCCAACCCAGGAAGAAACCGCGGTCTTAAAATGCCAGGATTGGAATGAGCAAAGCTGTACTGTTTCCATCTTACTTACGTTCTTTTTGATCGGAATGACCGAAGTCCACCTTAATTGAACCGAAGTCTCAATACTGGTTGTCTGTATCTACCCAACCGCCAGCGGATTCCCCAAGTCTAACTTTGCACTCGTGTCCATTATACCAAGCGTTGGTCGCGTATATCCGTTGCGTAGACCTTATGGCGTCATCCAGGTGCCACTATGCTCTGAGTTCCAGCCCAACTCAGGATATTTCTAACTAATATGCCCAACAAGGAAGAAACCGTGGTCTTGTGGTGCCAGGTTTGAATAAGAAAAACAACATTCTCTCTTCATTTTAGTTACGTTCTTTTTGATCGGAATGACCGAGGTTCCTTTCAAGTGAGCCGAGGTCTCAATAGAGGTATTTTGTAGCGAACCAACCACCAACATTGCAATGGTTTCCGCTGTACCAAGCGTTTCCTGCGTACCTCTGTCTTGTAGTGCTTATGGCGTCAACCATGAGCGAATTTGATATGAGTACAGGCCCAGCTCAGGCTATCTCCAACTGAGGAGTCCCAACGAGGACATAGAAACCCCCAAGGACCTACATAGAACACGGCTGTACAACAAGTGGATAAAAATGCACGCACTACCATGACCGTCGTCCAGTAATTGTAGCTGGACATGACGCCTTCATACTCCTGCGAAGTATACATAATCCTGAGAAATCTAGACGCAAGAATCGGACGTTTTGCCCACCTGGACAAGAAGATGACAAAGGTCTAACCCTCCATAGGCCTCAGCCATTATGGCCGCCCCGACCAAAAATAACCTGTTCAGCCAACAGAGGAAATTGGAAGGCAATTGACGGCGGTTGACCGAGGGTTAAATCAGTCGACGAGCTGCTCTGCCAGTTTTACAGTAGTGTACAAACGGATTTCTGACAGTGTTTCAGGACGTGGTGGGTTTTCGCCTGGCAAGCGTACTCCCTATAAAAAGCCACAAATGTCCGCTTAACAACACTGCGACATGGCGGATGTGACTCGCCACTGAATAAAGGCACTGCCCACAACTACATACTGGCAAGCCGACCAGAATCCTATTGTACTATTTTCCTGACAAGTTTTCTCTACAAACGGAATGTCCATCTTGTTTACACTACGCACACCAGAACCCAACTTGTCGTCATGCATTGACGAATTTATACCACAAGATTAATTTTACAATTTCCAATGCATGCACAGCTTTCGGCTTACTGCCAATTACATACATAGCAACGTGTTTGTTGCGTAACATAATTGCGTGTGAACGTTGATCATGCCTGATCTGGTGTGTCTCGGAAATTCGAGAATATACTATTTATTTATTTATTTATTTAGGACGAAACCGCGGTCATGGGGTGTTAGCGTTTGGATGACACTAAAGCAAGCACCCAAAAACTGAGGTGTTAATGTTAGGATGAATCTGCGTAGGATTGAGCGTCCTCGCGGTAAAATCAGCCCGTGCGCGACTGGCGGTGGTCGCGCGGCAGCGAAGCGCCGTTACGGCGTGCAGCTGACACATTACTATTTATTTATTAGTGTTGAAGTGAGCAAAGCTATACACTATTATCTTTACTTGCGGTCATTAAAATCTGAGTGACCGAGGTAAGCTTCAATTAATCTGAGGTCTCAATAGAGGTTGCTTGCAGAATCCCAACCACCAGCGGATTCTCCAAGTATAATCTGAGCTCGTTTCCGCCGTACCAATGGTTGCGCGTGGACCTCAGTGACAGTGCGTATAGTATAATGTAGCAATCCAAACACCAACAGATTCTCCAAAATCGGCTTTGAATTCGGTTGCTCAGCACCAAACGTTGCTCGCGGACCTAAGTGACATAATTCCAATGGCGTCAAAAATAAGCCGATAGGCTCTGAGTTCCGACCCAACTCGGGCTACCTCCAACTGATGAGACCAACTCAGGACGGGAACGCGTTGTTGAGGTGCCAGTGTTGGGCTGGGCAACACTAAACGTTTCTTTTCATACCTACGTTTTCTCTAGTCGCATAGAACGAGGCCCACGTAAAGTGAACCAATGTCATACTAGAGGTTGCTTCTAGCAAACTATCCACCAGCGGATTCTCCAAGTCCAATTATACATTCACTTTTTTTGGACTAAGCGTTACTTGCCAATCTCAGTGGTATAGTGCTAATGGCGTCAAAAATAAGCCACTAGGTTCCGAGTTCCGGCCCAACGCGGGCTATCTCCAAATGATGAGTCCCAACCAGGACGAAACAGCGGTCTTGGCGTTCCAGTGTTGCGGTAGGCAACAATATAATCATTTTCATTTTACCCACGGTCTTTTTGATCAGGTTGACCGAGGTCCACCTCAAATAAACCGAGGTCTCAGTAGAGGTTGCTTCTAGCAAACCAACCAAAAGCGGATTCTCCAAATCGAACTTTGAACTCTTTTCCGTTGAACAAAACGTTGCTCGCGGATATTAGTGACATAGTGCGTATGGCGTCAACCATGAGCCACTAGGCTCGTTGTTTCGGCCCAACTCGGGCTATCTCCAAATGATGAGTCCCAATCAGGACGAAACCGCGGTCTTGGTGTGCCAGAGTAAGAATGAGCATAACCATACTCTTTCCTTTTTATTACGGCCTTTGTAATCGGAATGACTTTAGTCCATCAAAAGTGAACAGAGGTCTCAATAGAGGTTGCTTGCAAAAACCCAAATATCAGCAGATTTTCCAAGTTTAAGTATGAACTCTTTTCCGCTGTCCCAAGTGTTTCTCGCGGAGTTCAGTGAAATAGTGCGTATGGTCTTAAGCATGAGCCACTTGCTTCTGAGTTCCAGCCCAAATTAAAATATCACTAACTAATAAGTCCCAACCAGCAAGAAACATCGGTCTTGTGGTGCCAGAGTTGAATGAGAAAATCAACATTCTATCCGTTTTAGTTACGGTCATTTTGATCCGAATGACCGAGCTTCAACTCAAGTGAGCCGATGTCTCACTAGAGGTTTTCTGTAGCGACCGAACCACCAGGGAATTCTCCAAGTCCAACTTTGCACTCGTTTCCGCTCTGCCAAGCGTTTATCGTGTATCTTCGTCTTGCTTTGCATAGGGCGTCAACAATGAGCAAATAGGCTCTGAATACAGGCCCAGCTCAGGCCATCTCCAACTGAGGAGTCCTAACCACTAGTCTCTGAGTTCCGACCCTACTCGGGCTATCTCCAACTGGTGAGTCCAAAACGGGACGAAACCGCGGTCTTAGAGTTTCAGTGTTGGGGTGAGCAACAGTAAATACTTCCATTATAATTACGGTTTGCATTGATCAGGATGATCAGGGTCCACCACCTTTTAACCGAGGTCTCCATATAGGTCGCTTTTAGCAACCCAACAACCGGTCGATTCACCAACTCCAACTATGCATTCATTACCGCTGGCCCAAGCGTTGCTCGCGGACGTTAGTGGCATGGTGCTTATGGCGCCAACTATGAGCCACTAGACTCTGAGCTTTAGCCCTACTCAGGCTATCTCCAACTGATGAGTCCCAGCCAGGACGAAACCGCGCTCTTAGGGTGCCAATGTTGTGGTAAGCAACACTATACTCTTTCAAGCTTACTCACGGTCTTTTGAATCGGAATCACCGAGGTCCGCCTCAGTTGAACAGAAGCCTCATAAGAGGTTGCTTCTTGCAACCCAACCAACGCCAGATTCTCCATGACAAAGTTTGAATTCGTTTTACCTTTACCAAACGTTGCTCGCGGATCTGAGTGACACAGTGATAATGGCGTCAACCATGAGCCACTAGGCACTGTGTTCCAGCCCAAATCAGGCTATCTACAATGGATGAGTCACAACCAGTTCGGAACCGCGATGTTGGGGTTCCAGTGCTAGATGAGAAACACTATAGTTTTTCCATTTTGCTTGCGGTCTTAGTGATCCAAATGACCGAGGTCCAACTCAGTGAACCAAGATCTCAAAAGGGTTTTCCTGTAGCAACCTAACCACCGGCGGATTCTTTAATTTAAACTTGGAAATCGTTTCCGTGGTACCAAACGTTGTTTGCGGATCTCACTGGCATAGTCATATGGCCTCAATCATAAACCGCTATGCTCTGAGTTCCTGCATAACTCGGGCTAACTCCGTCTGATGGGTAACAAACAAGACGTAACAGCGTCTTTTGGGTGCTAGTGTTGGGATGAGCAACACTATACTCTTCTTATTTAACTTACTGTCTTTGAGATCGGATTGACCAAAGTGCAGCTCAGGTTAACCGAGTTTTCAACGTAGGTTGCTTAGAGCAACCCAACAACCAGCGGGTTCCCTAATTCCAACATTAAATTCGTCTTCTCTTTACCAAGCGTTGCTCGCGGACCTCAGTGGCATAATGCTTATATCGTCAACCATGAGCCACTATACTTCGAGATAGAGCCCAACTCAGTCTATCTCCAACTGAGGAGTTTAATCAAGAAGCAACCCCCTTCATAGGGTGCTAGTGTTAAGATGAGCATCAAATACTGTTTCCTTTTTACTTTCGGTGTTTTCGATCGGAATGACAGGTCTTTTTCTAGTGAGCCGATTTGTCAATAAAGGTTGCTTGCAGCAACCTAAGAAAAAGCGCATTCCTTAAAATCCAACTTTGAATTCCTTTCCGCTGTAACAAGCGTCGCTCGCGGATCTCAGTGGCATAGTTCTTAGTACGTTAACCATGAGCCACTCGGCTCGGATTTTCAGCCTAACGCAGGATATCTCTAACTGTTGGGACCTAACTAGCACAAAGGTCGGCCTCTGGGTGCCAGTGTTGGGATGAGCAACACTAAACTCTTCCCATTTTACTTACGGTTTTTTTGATCGGAATGACTGCGGTCCACCAAAAGTGAACCGGGGTCTCAATAGAGGTTGCTTGCATCAACCCAACAACCAGCGGGATTTCTCAAGTCCAACTTTGAATTTGGTTCCACTGAACCAAACGTAGCTCAGTCCCTAGTGCTTATGGCTTCAACTATGAGCCACTGGGCTCTGAATTCCATCACGACTAAGGCCAGCTCCAACTGAGGAGTGCAGGCAAATCGAACTCGCGTTATTGGGGTGCAGCGTTGTGATGCGCAACACTATACTGTTTCCATTTTACTTAAGTTACTGGTGATATTAATGACCGAAATCCACCTCATATTAACCGAGGTCTCAATAGAGGTTGCTTGTAGCAACTCAACTACCAATGGTTTCTGCATTCCAACATTGAATTCGTTTCCGCCCTACCAAGGTTTGCTCGCGGATCGCAGTGGCATAGTGCTTCTGGCGTCAACCATGAGCCATTAGGCTCTGAGTTCCACGTCATCTCAGGATAATTTTAACTGTCATGTCCCAATCTGGAGGAAACCGCAGCCTTAGGGTGCAAGTTTAAGTATGAGTGACGCTACACTGTTTCCACTTTACTTACGCTCTTTATGCCTGGAATGACCGAAGTCCACCACAAATGGACCAAGACTTCAATAGAGGTTGTTTTCTGCGAGCCAACCCCCAGGTGAGTCTCAAAGTCAGACTTTGAATTTGTTTTCGCTGTACCGAGCGTTGCTTGCGGATCTCAGTGGTATAGTGCTTATGGCGTCATCCATGAATCACTAGGCTCTGAGTTACAGCCCGACTGAGACTATCCCAAACTGATGTGTCCCAACCAGGACGAAACCGCCAGCTTGGCGTGCAGTGTTGGGATGAGCTGCACTAAAACGTTTCTTTTTTACTTACGGTCTTTTTGATCGGAATGACCGAGGTCCATCACATCTTAACCGAGAAAACAATGAAGGTTGCTTGTAACAACCGACGGTGGGATTAATGAACTAAAATGCATGAATATGATGGTGGAAATGCTTTACTTCAGCAATTGTACGGCAACGTTGCAATTAGTTATGTATTTAATTTAAGGTCTTAGCTAAACGTTTGATTAAATAGTTTGCTATTCCTGTTGTATAGTGATATTTCGGCGAATTTAAAATTAGGGATATAGGTCAGGTTGAAACTTTGAGGTGGTTGAGGTTCGCGAATTGAGTACGATCATCCGGTATGGCAAGCGACAGTTACGTTATTTTTGACGAGTCATCTCCACCAAACCACATTGTTGTTAAACGGACATGTCTCTTTTGATAAGAAGAACTATTGTCAGGCGAAAACCCACCACCCCGGGGACTCTGCCTGTCAACCATTCCTCAGTCTTGAAGACAATAGACCTGATGGACCTGATTAGCCACACCCACGGATACTCAAGTCCCTCTTGTTACCATCACTCCTAACGTGACGGAAGTGCTCAACAGGTGGTTGTCCAAAGCTTAGTTGTAGATTGATTGTACCTGTTCGTTGGTGAAGCCTATTCAGAAAGTAGACAACTACAGGCCAATTTCTCGGGCATCTGTTTTGACAAGGGTTGTTGGGAATAGCTTGAACAGGTGAGGTTGAAGTTGCTGCGGTAAACAAGTGGTCCTGACGCCCGCACATTACGTTTTGTGTGATGCCGCTCCCACATTACAAATTTGTTTACGACGGGGCATGTGTGGTTGCAGGCAGTGATCAAGGGGCGGTCTGTCGGCGTGATATGTATTGATTTCATTACTGCCTTCGACAAGGTCAATCATGAGGTCCGGCTTCACAAACCGAATGTGTGGTGGCGGTGGCTTATTGCACTAGTGAATCCTCTACCCACTTGTTAGATGAAAGTGGAGGGTACAGGTGGACAACCATCTAACTGCATGGTAGCCTTCTAAAGTGGCGTACCTAAAGACATTATGGGGTGCACTCTATTTATGATCCGCATTAACGATCTACCTCAGCTTCTCTGGTCGTCATGTGCCTTACTTGCGGACGACATGAAGGGTTAGAAATGGATACGCCAGACTTCTGTGTTGTACTTCAGCAAGACATAACCCGTTTATACACATGTTTTGCAGCATTTTATCTCACGGTCAACCAAGCCAAGGCTGTATTTTTGAGCCCGGAGACGTCCAATCGCTATAACCCACACCATCTGTGAAGGACCTAGTTTTAATCTCAATCTGCGATTTGTCGTCAATGGGCAACACAAACAGGCCATAAAGTAACAGACTGCGCGTGCATTTGCCGCTCAGACTTAGCTCCGGCACATGGTCTGAATAAGTTGCCAAATACCGCTACTCGTGCATCATTACGCTAAAGCTAGAGCAAGGTGCGCAAGCGTGGTTTCCACACCCGAGGCAAGGCATATAAGATCAAACGAGTCCAACACGTTGCGGCTGTGTTCTTACTGCGTTTATGTTGCTTGCGTTTTGAAGGCCGGTGCGAAATAATAGGACTGTACACCTTATCCTACCGTCATGTGCGAGTTGACCTTTTTATGTCCTAGCGTATTCCTCACCTCGGTGACCTTACAATACTGAGGCCATTGGCGCACCTAGGAAGTCCATGCAGCACATGCCAACACAGACACAAACTTGTGGTGCTGGATGGGGAGTGAGTTTCAAACCAACTGGGCCTTGAATGGATAATGGTAATATTTAGTATGGTTTGCCCAAAAGGGCGCCAGAGTCCACATCTGTGCAGCATCTCCAACACGTTGTTGGATCTACATTTTACCACTATTCGATTCAGAGAAGGTTGCACAAATACGATGACATTTTCATGAGTGAAATGTCTAGTTATATTTCGAATAGTATGAAGATTAGTGAAAAACAGACTTACTATTCAAATACGAGTGTTCGATTAAACGGACTGCAAACATACCATTTAAATATTTTCTTCTTTCAACCTTTATCACTTGTAACAAAATATGTCATTCTGGAATGCTTCACGGCACACCAAATAAAGCGTGGTAACTATTTTCTGGGCAAAGATGTGTCGCCACAGGCAAGCTGCTTTACACAAAAGAGAAGGAAGGATAATGGCATATAAATTTTAAGCTTAGGATAAGTACCTTTGAGGAAAAAAAGTGCGCATGATTCGATAGCCTGGTATTAGGTGTGTAAAAGTAGAGATGAACAGTGAAAGAGAAAAACGTGAATTTTTGACGAATTTTGCAGACAGAATGTATCTGGTTGTGTGTGTATCAAGAAAAATGATATATGGCTATGGTCACCTAGCCAGTGGGAAGTTATGGGCAGTGACTTTATTCAATGGCGAGTCAGATCTGCCATGCTCCCTTTCTTTTAAAAACGGCAATTAGGGTCATTTATTTAGGGAGATCGCTTTTCAGGCATAAACCCAGCACGCCCTGGAACACTGCCACCTAACATTTTTGAAGAGCAAGGTAAACTGGAAAAGCTTTAAACAGACCGATCAGTTACTCGTTCATTTGCAATAAGGTAGTGTTCGCAATGTTTGTTGACCGAGTGAATGGCTTACTTACTGCATGACATTATTCGCTGGAGCTAGTCGAAGCTGAAATAGTGTCATCAACAATGGAGAAAGGCACTGCGCTTGTAAGTGAAAGCTTCGAATTACTGGCAGTTTAGCTTTTTTGTTACGTTCTACTAGCCAGAAGACGCTGCTCGTCTTTTGTGATCACTAGTATATGTGATTTGCATGCACATTGGTGCGCCTTTATTTCTACTTATATAACAAGTTTATTGGTGTTCATTATGTCTAACACAAAGGATTCTGCGATGCGCAGCCACTTACAGTTTAAAATGCGCAAAAAGCAAAAGAGCTTTGTTTGTACTCAAAAGAGCGAAATCTGCCTGACCCATTGGCCTATCCGGCAAACGCTATGTTATTCACAAGGAGTCTATGGATTTACTCCCTGTAGTTTACTTTATTTACTGTGGCGAAGTTACCGTGATGGATGTTATATTCACCTATGAGTTAAAGGTGACTATGGCGCGGCGACAGGATCATCTTATGCGATATTCGATAAAGGGGTTTCTGGAATAAGTTCCATTTAAGGGGCTTTGGCTAACTTAATATTATTTCTTGTTTCCTGTGGCCAGAAATTTTCCACAAGGTACTTCCATTTTACCTAGTTTGTCATGCTTTCGAAGACGGATCAATCCAATTTGCAGACACAACAATCTGCTAGCTGGTTTTAAGAACTACATTCAAATGTGCTTATGCTTTGGATTAGCCATCAGTTTGCCTGTCATAATGGGTAACTAACAGACCGCTTTAACCAAACCAAGATGAATCTGCCAACTCGGTTGTGAAAGTTCAACTGTTGATGAAGGAATGTAGGTAAATAGAAAATATTTCGGGGCATTTGCTTTTATTTGCATACATGTCAGCGAAACTAAACTTGCACGGTTCTCTCGTGAACTAAAATATCTAGTTGACAAACTTTCGCCTACGGGTCAATAATTTTAGGCGTTGTAATAATAGTAGCTCGGTAAAAACAAGTTCAAAAGATTGCTGCATCTACATGTATTTAATTTTTTCTTCACTGCATTGTCTTGACTTTACATAGTTAAGTTTTACTTTTTAAGTATAAATCTTAAGTTTAAAATTAAATATTTTACATTTTTACAATCATTTTACGTTTGATTTTTAATTTGCTTTTACTTTATTTTATTTTAATTTTTAATTTGAATTTACATGTATAATTTAAAGTTTTCCTTGTAATGTGGCCTGTAACTAATGTTTCTCTACAGAACTTACATAGTTTGCATCTGTATTGCAACTGAACCCACAGCAAATCGTGAAACTGACCACCATTCAAAAGTTTTCGTTCTCTTCACATCACTTTGTGGACCGAACGCTATGTAATTTGACGGATTCAAAGCTTATCTCCTTAAACTTATTTGCTGTGCTAGAGGTCGCCAATACTGACTGTAGTCGCGAGCCACTTTATACCTCGTCATGCTGCTGGATACACGAGCATTTGTCTCGTTCATTCATTGGCATTTCGGTCATTGAATCGTCCTGGTCACGCACGCTGTTGTATTGCGGTAGGATCATAGGATCAGAGGGTTGTAGAGAGCAGAAGGAGAAATACTTTGTCAGCTCAATCGCTTCCCGGTCACTGTGTGGAGGCCGCGATTCGATGTCATGCGTTAATCCACAAGGGACCGTGACAGTGGAAGTTGCAAGGGTCTACCTTACTCAAAAGATAAGAATCTACCATTCGCTTGAAACGTTTCTCAGCCTAAGCACCGACCACATGCTTCGGCAACTCGTTCCAATCGTTGCATACGCGAGTTGTTAGCGCGAGAGCCGGATAAACCCGGAGTCTTCTGGGTTTAAACAGTAGTTTATACTTTTATGTTCCCTTTTAAAGTCACCCGCGAAATTGGTTTATAGCCCGTACTTCACGTCCCTATCTTGCACCTGCTCTATTGAACATGGTAACTTACTGGTAACTTACTGGACGTGAGTTCCCTACATTACAGGAAAATATTTGACAGGGTACACCCACAAGACTATAATATAAGCAGAGCTGACGGTAAACGAGGACTTCCCTACGCTTTGTGCCTACATTGCACGAAAGGTAACAATGGTGCGTATGGGGCGCAGACTATCGTTTGGTCATGCTGACCTTGCGGTGTCAAACAGGACTTCGTGCAAAAGTGGTGGTGTTCTCTATTTATTTTACCGACTACCCTGGCAGACATAGGTACCAACGTTATTATTTGCTGATGGTCTTAAACTATGAAATGTTGTCTACGTCCCTGGTTCTATACCGCCTTACAGAACACAAGAGATTGGCTGTGGGATCTGCCTGCTTTGTGGTAACTCTCACTAATCAGCCAAGCTTTTCTGTTCTTCAAATAGTAGCTAGTTGCTAACCCAGGAGGTACATACTCTGCAGTGTCCCAGTCATCAATGTCTCACCACAAATAAACTTCAGCTTTGTTCGTTCCTTGATTTTGCATTCTGGCAACGAACAGAAGTAGGCCCCAAGTAGTGGTTTCCAATGTTATACGTAATACGCCGTCCTTTCTGAGTCCTAAATTTCCACATTTTGTAAAGCTGGTTTCAGCTTTAGTTCGACCCCATCTTGATTATTGCTTCCATTGTTTCATGCCCTACTTTGTTTGGAACAAATTGGAGCACGACACGTGTAGGCAATTCGGTGAAAATCGGTCGGTGTGTTACTAAGGCAGTTGCACCCCGAAGTTCATATTAACTGTTATATGTTTAATGCACTAGCACACCTAATGTACTTTAATTAGGAAATTAAGACAGTAATTTACCTGACTCCATAGCCAGACAAAGTCGTGTTGAATTTTCGGTCAACGCATGAAGCTACAGCAGCCCAAGTTCTACTAGATCCTAGCAGAATCTGGGTTGTGGCGTTGTTTTGTCGAGCGATTGTGGTTGGTAAACTTGCGTTTAAGTTTTCGGAGTGAAAGCTAAGCGCACTTAGGTGGCAACACGAAACCTTTCCCTTTTTCCGATGATATATATCTTTCTACTTTGCATCCATATTCTGTATTTCTTTTAACTCGATGGTGTTAAGCTGTAGTTAAATGATATTCCCCAACCGTTAGGTTCATTTTCTTCCTACAGCTTACTTAACTGACGTGAACGGCACAGCGGAGACTGCTGGTGTAGGTAATGTGCGCTACAATTGTCTAAGTATCCTGTGAATCAAACGTCGTGTATTAGATATCTCAAGACCTCGGTGCGCTTTATCATTTCTTGGCTCAACAAGGGCACACGTTAGAATACAAAAGGAATTTCTTACCGTTCCCGTCACAGCTGCATTTGTAGTTAACTTACAATTGTAACCACACGTCTAGTCTATGATGGAAAGTTAAAATCTTGTGTTATTCCTTTTCAGTTTCAACCTTTAGTATACGCCCTGTATAGGTGATGGACCTGCGGTGGCAGCACTGTTCCAGATAGTCTAAGTGAAATGACGAGGTTCCGAAACCAAAGAAGCACCTTGAGCTACGTCAGTGGACATTTTTAATCAATGAATAATGAACAGTGGTTTGTGTCGGGTTAAAAAGCACTTGATTGACAAGTACCGCATGATGATGGGGATAAAACTAAAAACATCACAGTTTAAGTGCATTGCTTTTTGAGTGTATATCTAGCAGATACGCTGCTGCATAATAGTAGTGTAAGCGGGAATTGAATGTGAACGGTGTGGCAACCTTGGAACAGTTATATTTGATGTATAACATGTGACAAGTTAAAGCATAAATACTCACTTCTCTCTCTTCATTCTCAGGTTTATGTAACGTGCTAATTCGGTTTAGAGACATAATTAATTTATTCCAAGTTGCGCAGTTTATGCAACAAATTGATTGGAGCCAGGCGCAAGATCCACTAGAATCTTGGAAATATCCAAAGTGGGTTGGAAACAACGAAGTTTGGTAGAGAGTTCCAAGGTTGTCAAACCAAAATAGAAAAATAGTTTTGCGCACCTTCCAGACTTCTAACCTGTGCACACAATTTTAGAGGGTTACTTCTGAGCTTGGATTTATGGCCCAGTTTCAGTAAGTGACGGCATGGGTGATTAGGTTCCCTCAATATTTGGTTGACTAATAGGCGATCGCCGAGCAGCATTTGATAGCGGCCACTTAAAACTCCCAGTGACTTCAGCCTTTGGCTGTAGAACAGATTTCTTAGACCTTTTATGTTCTTTGTGGCCCTGTGTTGGGGTTTATCTAGTACCTCTAAGTCGCGCTTCAACCAAGGTTGCCAAGCTTGGTTGGCGTATTTAAGGTGAGGGCGCAATTAAATGTTGGTCATCCTGGGTAAAATAGGTTGGTCGAATCTTCCGATTGTTCTCCGCAGCAAGCCGACGTGCTGGTTTGCACTCTCCGCAGCTGTCGCTGACTGTTCTAAAAAGTTAAGGTCATTTTGCATGAGCACACCAAGTTCGCATTCTTGGGAAGTGGTTTGCAATGCTTCTGACTAAAGCATATATATATATATGTATATATATACGTTGTCATATATAAGGTGCAATTGAACAGTGTGACATTTTTTCACATTGAACAGTAGTGTATTCAAAACAGACCAGGTTGAAATCGTGTTGAGGTCACTCTGGAGCTTTTCGTGGTCCTTCGGATCTTTGATTTCTTGCCGAAACTTAATATCATCCGCAAAACGTAGGAAAGCGAAAGTACTTTCCCTTGCAAGATCGTTGATGAAAATCGAGGATAGACGGGCCCGAGCACCGAGCCTTCGGTACGCCGTACTTTATCTTGATTGCGTCGGATAGCGAGTCTCGTACTCTGACTATCAACCAAAGTTCATGCAGGAAATTGCCTATCCAATGCAGCAGTGGGTCACCGACACCATTGAGCTGACGTTAAAGGAGGAGATTTCGGTGGTCAAAGAGATCAACGGCATTTGAAAAGTCCAGGTAAATGGCATCAACTTCTGCTCCACCAACAACTGCTTCAGTCCAGCTGTTGCGTGCATTTAACAAGTTCGTAGTGCATGAGCGCTTTTGTCGAAGCCATGATGCTCTGGTGCTATTATCTTGTGATTTTCCAGACACCATGCGCCGCATAACGCTTAGAGATAGAGCGTCAAGTAATAGTTTAAAAACGTTACAACCATATCTATGGACAATGGATTAACTAAGGATAGTTCCGGTTGCTTAGGAAGCCGAAGAGCTTTATTAGTGCGTAAACTAATATCCGTTTTTGGAAAGCCGCTTCTTGGCAGAGATAGGTGCTCTGTTGCACACGCTTGTCACCACTACCGTAATCAACATGCGTTCAGTTTCCTTTATAATACTCGCGCGCAGACACGTCACGTATCCCAACGTATAAGTGCAACATAGCATACGCTTACTGGCAGCGTAAAGGCGCACTGAGGGACAAAATATCCGACAAATTTTGTATGATGGCAGCGAAAAATTTATGCGCACCATGCGGCTTTCCTGTGCTCTTATGCAGACCCACAACGAAATGGCTGACGCAGGTGGCTTCATCACACTGTACAACATAGGCCATGTCTGCTAACTTGAAGAGTTGGAGGGGCTAAAGCAATCTAGATCACTTCAACCCCGTTTATAAGCTAAATCTAGGCAAAGTCGATGAACCGCTGCAACATTGGACCCGCGATTTTCGTATAATACCAAGCGAGGTGCAAGTTAACCGACACCAGACGGAGTGGCTTCCTTCGCACGGTGGTGTTCATAAAGGCGCGGTGCTCGGGCAAGCGTTGTTTTAATATATATCATTGAAATTTGCCGCAGATTTTGGCTGCTTCGGCTCTTCATCTACGCTTATGTCGTAAAAGTCGTACACGTCCTTTTGCATAATACTAACGTATCAACCATAAGTTAAATCCGTGAATATGCTAAAGCGCTTAACGGAGGTACGAACAAAGGCAAGTGGTGTTCTCCGCTCGACAATCTTTATCAAGACCCGAAAACAACCATGCCTACCGGTGATTTAACGTCAAACAGCAAACAGAGCTAAGAGAATGCAGTTGCAAGAAATCTTGGCTTGTACTACAAAATAGAATTAATTGTCTCACAGCATATTCCGTTTTAAGTAACGAAGGCAAACAGCTTGTATTTTACATATGCCGTTCCGTAAAGACCGCTGGTGCATGGCTGGAACATTCTAATTTTCAAGTAAGCCTGCATCTAAAAGCCTATTCCTTTTTTGCAGAGACCTACGGATGCCTTACCGTATGCTGCGTAAAGAAGCTCTGCGGCTTGTATGTAATTCTTGACTTCGTCACAGCTTGCATTGATATAGTGACAAAGGTATGCTGAACTTAAATTTAACCCCTTGTAAAGGATTCTTATACATAACCTGTGTTGCTTACACAAGCTAAATCCTATAACGTTGCTCAGTTATATATTACGGCAGAAACAAAACGTTGCATTCAATTTAAGTTCCGGAACAACAAGTGCATTATTATTCCGACCAGAGTGAAGAAGAGGCTGCAAGCTGGATTTCTCTTACTTGTATACTTCAGCGTAGGGAACTAATGCATACAAAACAACGAGCTACCCGCAAATTGCCAGCATGCAAAAAGCGGTCACGAAGGAATTTGTGTATTGCCTATGTAAAAAGCAGGAACAACACCCAAAATTAGCAAGACCCTTAGGCTATCCTGTTATACTGAGATTACGATGTCGTCCTGAAAAATATTTCTGGCGGACCAATGGCAGGCAGGGTTCAATTGCCAAACCACGTTATGTGTAAAGGATGAATTTCCTGACTGCCATCTCCGTTTTGACTTGATTCATTTTCTATTGGTCAGGTAGCACCGAAAGGTATGAAGTGGCGTCGCTAAAAGTCACAGTTAACCGTATTTAATCTACCACGGCCAAATCGTATCTCAAGCCCTACGTCTGGCCTTCACCCACGGCTTATTTATAAATGCTCAAATTGACCACCGGTTGACAGGGATTTGCTCAGCTAAATGGTAACTTCCTAAATCCGTTTACAAAGTTAATAAGGGTGCGACATAGCACAAACAAAACACTTAGTGTTGACTAACATTATTTCTTGAATCATATCTTCACCCATCTCCATTAACTTTATCTCCATTTCTGCTACCACATCACAAGTAATTTTAACCCAGTTTAGGTGAACTGCTTAGAAGCAACATTCCATCGGACATAAGACCCTTATCAGGCGTCAAAATTATGCTGCTATTGTTGTTGAAAACTTACTTCACTGGAACAGATTTTATCATGTGGATATTGCTAACAAGAGGTACTTACTTACGTACATGGTGCGTACTTGTGGACAATGAAATATTTGCAAAGTCTAAATATGTTAGGTTTGCTGCTCAAAAGACTAATGGATAATCCGATAAATAAAAAGAAAACGGCTTGAAATAAACAAGAAATGGTTAATGCCTACTTTTTATGTTGTGCTACTTACACTTATCATACGCATTCATTCAGTGGTTTCGTAATGGCTTGATGTCTATGTTATAGTTGTTTGCTTATGTATATTAGAAATGTTTGTTTTGCAAAAGGCACGCTTCCAATAAATAGCGCTCAACCTTGAAGATTTTGGCCAGAGTACTAATTCTTAAAGTCGCTCAGGATGCGGGAAAATAAATAAGAGTAACGCAGCTAGGTCTAGGGTTGAATTTTTACTAACCTACGTGGTCGCTGTAGGGGTTGAGCTAGAGCATGGAGAAACCCAAATCGTATATCACCGGACGGGGGCGGTTGTGTTCAACGTTCAGTAAAGCAACTTGTCGATTTAAGGGTTAAGAATTTTAGGTTTTTATTAACAATGTATGGATAACAATTTTCTTGAGCACCAAAACGACAAGAACTTGCAGATGAATGCTAAATTTATGAGCCTATACTCCTAAATATCCTACATGTGTTTCTGTCTCAGTCAGGTTACACGGATAAAACAATGTAAATTACATTCCTGTCAATCACCATTGCATTACGGATACGTAGTTGGTAGTACCTAATTCCTAGTCTTAAAAGTGCTGTCTGAGAAATGCTCATGAGCAGTCGACCATAATGTAGCATTATCCGAAAACGCCTGTGACATACTATTTAAAACTGCAATCAAATGTTTTATGCCTAGACTATGCTATTTTAGGTTGATGTAAGATCATTTCATGAGTAGTTGGGCTTTGTGCTGGTGTAGGTAGTTTAAAATTGTTACGACAAAATTGCTCCGGGCAGCACTTCAGTGTAGGTAGGGTGCCACCAAGGACGTTTGAATCTAATTGAGTGAAATAGGTACGCTTGCTTAAGTAGTCCCACAGAATTTGGACTCGTGAATCTTTAATTCCTGCGCCCCGTCCATCAAACATTTTAAAGGACAGGTGTAAAGTGCGTTCTCCTTGCCTTAATACACCGCACATCTTGACCCTCCTCGAATTTCCTTGAGCTTATCAGGTAGGGTTAGCTGGCGTTGAACACCGGCGTATTAGCCGAAGCCTCTGCTTCTCTGGGTACTGGGTCACGACGGGCAACGCTGTTCACAATGGTTGATGACAGATTGGAAGGCCGTTCTGAACTACACGTTATGTGATTTGGATGCGATGCAACATAAGAATGCGTTTGATGATCTGTATTGTGGTGAAAAGCTGTCAATTAGAACGCCAAGGCAGTTGATTTGAAGCGGTCGGAAGCATTACTGGGCGCAAGAGTGGAAATCCTAATTGATTCGAATGTTATGTCTAGCGATGGCAGCACCAAACCTAAGACGTATGTCGCGATGTCCTGCTTAGGTATGGAGCAACGGTACGCAAAATAAATAGTACCCGTTGAACAAGAAGAACTCAGTATAATGCGTTTAATTTTTAAAAAGCGCATCAATAGCTAGCTGTTTGCGTGCATTTTTTTCGACAAGCGAGAGGCAATTGCTTCTACAACAAGCGAAAATTTCTTTTATCTTTTGGAGTACAAAAATCTAAACAAGAGTCTGGGCAGCAGTATCGGTACTTTTGTTGAAGATAAGGGGTTTCTTTGTGATGACTACTTTTTTCCCAGCATGTAAATGCAGCAGCAGAAAGAGAGAGAGCAGACACAGCAAACGCAGCGGCAGCAACAGCAGCAGCAGCATGTACCGCAGCTTCTTTCATGTGCCATTACACTCTAGATGTAGGTTAATTATTTGAGGAGGATTTCGATTGCAGTGAATCGGTGAGGGTTTAGATGGTCAGTTAATTAACTCGAATACTGTTTACATTTTTATACTTTCACGTCTACATCAACATTTGGTGTGAGCAACTATTTGTCAATTTTAACACCTAACAGAATTTTCGAGAACTTTTATCGTAATGGTCTATGTGCTTTGGACACAGGTGTTAAAAAACCCAAAATCATCTTCGAGAATAAGGTGAATTGTTTCGGAACAATCTACGAATTGCTTTGTTTTGTTTGACACTATTTTATAAAGTTGCCTAAAGCTACTTACTACCTTATCGTGCGCACAGATGAATGCTTTGTACCGCTAACCTAGATGGTTGTGTATTGGTTGTAAATGTTTACTGGTCTATACTGGGTCAATCGCCTGGTTTCCAACGCGCGAACGTTCTATGTTCTGCGATATTCGTTATCATAGCTAGCAACCACCATCGGTACCGCTTTTAGCTAGTAAAACATGGAACCATTTACCGCACAAACTAAAAGCTTTCATGCAGCTGTCTGGGTTTTTGAATCAGCAGTCTGACTCTCAATAAATTCGTTACCTAGGCTTTGCAAGAACCTCAGCTTACGCCATAGTCAAGTTGTCCCTTGTAAGCCCATGCTAATTTATTTCGTCTTTGGTAGGTTATTTTGTTATTCCTACAATACAATGCACACCCGTTTATGTCTCAGTAACTGTAGTACTTCTGGCAATCTAAAGGTTCCCCGGTTTGCCTGTGTAAATTATTAACTAAAAGTATTTCATTTTATACCCAGGCTACCAGTACGGTTTGTTGAACTGATTGCTGAGATCGAATACTTGACCTGCTCATCGTCAATTTTGCTTGGCACTCGTTTCGGTTGCAACGCATGACTTCCACGTATGATGTGCGTCCTCCGTTCCTTTAGCAAGTGCGTCAACTGTGTCGTTTCATTATATCTAGGTAACAGGTAATATTTTACTATACCAATCAAGTTTCTCTGCAACCCAATCTGCTTATTCGAATCGAACACCAAACTCCTGCCACAGGCTACTCGATAAATTGGTGACCGCAACTCCGGAAGAACCCCAGCGCCGTATATTTCGAAGGTTTCTCCGGTAAGCCCGTTCCATTTATTTTTAAGATTTTACGGTATATTTTTGCATACGGTAGCCTATATTTACGTCAATTTTAAACCACGGATTCTACGGACCATAATCTAGAAACATTTTAACGTTGTGTCGCGCTCTGTGCCACCATTTTGGGAAATGGACTCTCCTTTGTTGTTTGCTCATCTTGAGGCTGAGTTTTAGAACCAAAAAATGCACTGCTGATTACGCAAAGTATTGCAAACCTACTTCCTATCTCCCCAAGGAGATACCAATGCACGATTGAGACGTTATCATTTTTCAGACCAAAAACTGCTGTGAGGCTCTCAAGGACTGCACGATTAAGCGTGTCATGCACTCTGAAATTCTTCGCTTGCAGCAGCTTTTCAGCGTTATATTGCTGAGCGACAAAATGTCCACAGTTCTACTACAGGTGATGCAGAAACCCCTTGGTTCCTTAAACATGTATGAGACTTCACTTTGCAAACTATAGCTAGGGCGGCTACCAGAAAACTCACAATCGACCGTTGCTATCGTGAGCGCTGTTTCGCTCACTCAAATAGCAGATTTAGCGGATCGATTCATTCTTCGATCAGGGCTACAAGCCGGAGCCAACAGGTTCAATGTCCTCGCGTCCAAGAGCACCTGTATCACTGACTTACAGTCAACTATTGAAGCCCTGCACACACAAGTTACGAAACTTATTTGCCAGATTCAACAACTTACTATAAACCGTCGTCGTCATAGCCGCTCAGAAGCGCTATTCAAGCGTTCCAAGTCCAACAACAGGCAGACTTGCTTTTGGTACCATCAACGCTATGGTACCGCAGCTCGGAAAAGTAGCAAGCTTTGCAACTTCGCCGAGAAGCAGGGAAACTTCTCGGCCGGATCTTAACGGAGAGGGAAGCGACCGGCCAAAACCAAAGTCACTTCATCCGCTTTAAATTCCGACACCGAGTTCCTAGTCTACACGAGCCGATGTCAACGTTATACCCAGTAGGTCAGGTGAGGTCGTCTAAACCTCTCCGACCAAGCTGCGTACCGTTAATGGCACTCCAAACAATACCTTCGGCAAAGGCCGCTAACGCTCAATTTAGGCCTCCGGCAAGCCTTTCACTGGCCTTTCATAGAAGCAGTCGTGCCTTCCGCCATCATAGACATAAGCTTTCTTCAACGCTTCCAACTCACCGTCGAAGCTGAAAGGAAGAATCTTATCGAATCTAGGACACAGCTCAAGGTTATCGGGTCTAGCGCCAGCGTGGCTACTATCACTGCCAATCGTGTCCTACCTCAAGCTTCACAGCCTTCACAGAACTTCTCAACAGGCATCTTAAACTCGTTCGCGTTCCGAGCGACTTGCATCCTGTCACGCCAAACGTCATGCAGCACATTCAGTAAGGGTCCACCTGGTTCAGCCCGCCATCGCAGACTAGCCCCGGACGAGCTCAAATCTGCCAAGGCGGAATTCCGGCAATGATCGAACTGGGAATAATCCGCCTATCCAAAAGACAATGGGCATCAAGATTACACATGGTGTAGAAGAAATCCCGTGACTGGCGCCCCTGTGGTGACTGCAGGGAAATTAACAAAGTTCCCGTTCCGGTTAAATTCCCCATGCTGCACATGCACGACTCAACCTCAACTGTAGCTGGTAGGCCTATCTTTAGTGAAGTCGACCTAGTTCACGCCTACCATCAGATACCTGTGGCGCCAGACGACATTGCTAAAACAGCCGTCATCACGACATTCGGCATAGTCGGGTACCTCAGAAATTTTTCGGCCTCAGCAAGGCTGCTCAAACTTTTCCGTCTTTCATTCATGCGGTAACGCTAGGAGTCGAAGGCTTTTATCCTCATTTAGATGACATTATCATCGCTAGCTCCACTGAATAGGAACATCTTTATCACCTCAACGCTGTCTTCCAACGCTTGACGCAACAAGGGGTTACCGGCTACCCTGTAAAAGGTGAACTTGGACTAAGCTTCATCGACTTTCTTGACCACCGAACATCCGTCACTGGTATTGGAGCTCTGCTAGACAAAACCCAGGCACTTCAGTACTATGCTGCTCCTAGTTCTTTCAAAGAGTTACGCCGATTCCTTGGCCACGTCAGCTATTATCGACGCTTATTCCGAACTGCACCAGCATTGTTCAAACACTGACTTACTTGCTCTGCCGTACACAACGCTCTTTTTATTTTGCAGACAACGTTGGCTTACCATTTGAGAGGCTCAAAGATGCTGTCTCCATCATAGCGCTTTTCGCCCACGCAGACATAACAGCACCACGCTTTCTGACGGCTGACGCATTCGACACTGCCGTCAGTGCATTTCATTAACAGCTCATTTATCACAAATGGATACCCCTAGGAGTTTTTTCGAAATGTCTACAAACTACCGATTCGTGTTACAACACTTGTGGTAGGGAATTGTTAGCTATCTAAATATCAGACATTTCCGTCACAATCTCGTAGGTAGATAATTTAGAGTCTCCACTGACCACAAACCATTGATCTACGAAATCAATGGCGCAACTGACAAGTATTCTCCGCGGTAAACTAGACACCCAGACTATGTTTCTCAATTTACGAAAGACGTACGACATGTCTCAGGTGCTCTCATTCCCGTCGCTGGTGCGCATTCACGCGTTCAGTCGATCAGCTTATCGCCTAGCATCAACCTTGACCTAGCCGCCATGGCTGCTGCCCAACAATCTGTTCTCAATATAGACAAGCTACGACGCAACACCTCGTTGAATCTAAGGGAAGTTCCACAAGTTTCATCTAAGGGGACCATTATTTGTGACGCCTCACATACTTCTCCCTGACCATTAGTTCTTACTTCGACACGTCAACTTGTTTTCAACGCTTTACACTGTCTTATCCTGACTTAGTGCTTCGTAGCAGCTCTTAACTAAGCGCTTCGTATGGCCTAACTTCAAACGCGATGCCCGCTGCTTGGCACGCGAATGGTTACAGTGTTAACGCATCAAGGCACATAGACACACCAAAAACCCACTTGGCATCTTTCCCGCTTCCGACTCGCGTTTTGCACAAGTGCAGGTTGAAATACTCGGACCTTGGCCTTCATGCAAAGGCTATGCGTACATCCTCACCTGTGTCAATTGATTCAGCCGTTAGGCAGTAGCGATTTTGATAGTTAACTGCTCATCTGAAACAGTTGCTCATGCCTTCCTTGAGTGCTGGGTAGCTCAATGCGGTTCCCCAAGCGTAGTCATCACCGACGGATGTTCACACTTCGACGGATCCTTTAGTAAACATCAACGTTATTGGTTGTTAGCACAACCGAAATACCGCATATCATCCCGCATCTTATGGGCGGTGGAAAGGTACCACCGGCAACTCAGAGCATCACACTGTGCAAATCTAGTGCATCCTGCCAAGAAGCACATTCGCTCGTCGTCGTAGACATCAGAAACACGAGTAAAGTGTATTTTCACGCCACTGCTTCTTCGCTAGTCTTTGGATGAACACAAAGCTTACCTGGTGAACTAGTTTTAACAAAAGCGCTAGCAGCTATCGACTATGATGACTACGCACCTCGCCTAGCACAGCACATGCGACAGTTTATGTCTGTGCAACTCAGAGCACAGAGCTTGGGTACAAACATGAACGAACGCTTAACTACTTGCACGCAAGTGTTCTTTCACACTAACATCTTACGCCGGTTATTCCAACCTCCTTGTTCTGTCCCGAACCGTGTCGTACGCAGAAGCGACAAGACTTGTAAAATTGACTATAATGGTGAGACGGAGACGATCAACATCGATCGAGTCAAGCCAGCATTCCTCGACAAGTCTGACTCTTTGTTGCAACAAACACCTTCACAGCATGCGCTTCCACTTCTAGAACCGAAATTTCAAACCAGTCAGTTCGCTCAAACGGAACCTACAATCTCAACCGACAGCACGCCTATTCGCCCTACTACCAACCCAAGCGGTATAAAGCTCAAAACACCAGTTCGTTTTCCGGAATTTGGTAGCGCTTGCTGTTTTACTTAGAACGTACCTCGAATTACCTTTGATTTTATCAAACGTTTTCCATAATCCACAAATGAGACCAAAACGCTTTGGAACTGCAAAAAGAGCAAAATCTTTTGAAAACCTAAAAACAAATTTGCAAGTTTTTCGCTTTGCATTCGTTTGTGAAGTGCTAGTCGTTTTCGCTGCTGTTTCATTTTGCTTTACATATAGACCGTCGGTTGGTTGTACCACGGTTTCACTATTTGCTGGATCCCCGCACGTCAACTAGAAATGAAACGAAATTCCATATTTACCACTTATGTTAAGTTTACTAACTATCCCCTACAAACAGATTTTTACCGTTTCGGCACTGTAAGATGGACTTGGTTGTTAATCCGCTAGGATTAGATTGCGGGGTTCTGCCCCAGCATCTGCACTGGGGTTCACAACCTAACCTTGCGGAAGGCTGGTCCGCGACGGACAGTCCTCACGTAGATCGAAGGAACGCTTACATACTCCATTATGGGGTTGGGCCATGTAGCAGTCTGGAGATTCTCCGGTTTGCCTGTGTAAATTTCTGACTCAAATTATTTCGATTTGGTTCATCGCACTTAGATTCCAAGCCGCTTGGTTAAGCCACCAATCTGGAGGAGCATGAGACACACGTTTCACCTTATTGGAGCTTGTTAGTGGTGTGCATAAACTACCGGTGTGGTTTGTTGAACTGCTTGCTGAGTACGAATGCTTGACTTGTTCAGGGCCACTTTTACTTATCGCTTGTTCTGGTAGCAACGCGCGACTGCTCCGTGTGATGTGCATCATTCGTTCCCTTAGCCAGTGCGTCAACGGTGTCGCTCTTTATAGCTAGGTAACAATGAATATTTGGCTATACCAATAAAAGTTCCCCTGAAAACCAATCTGTGTTTTCGAATCGCCCTCCGGGTTCTTGCTGCAAGCTACTCGCTGGAAACGTATGGAACCGCAATCTGTCCTTAACATTGTATTTCTCTTACCCACCATACTTGGACAAAAATCCGCTTTATAATTAGTTCAAATAAGATTCGACTTTGACTACCCGAAAATCAACTTTTACTATAACAACTAAAGCAAACTTATGTCACGCCACCTAATGTGCTATCTGCTAATCATAAGACGTCATGCATTCTTATTCAGAAAACCGCTAAATAGCTATTCTAAGCTAAATATCTATTCCAAGTTAAATAGAGACATGTTGTTTCAGAAACCTTATTTCAGCAGTTATTTTTATATCTATGCCAAGGCGACTAATAGTCTTTAAGCGTCATAAAACGTGCAACTGTGTCCCACTTCAATTTTATGCACGACCCAATTTTTGAAGTATGGCTGCATAGGATATTGAAAGGAACGTAAGCGATTCCCTCAGTTGTAAGGTATATTTCGCCAGCTATACTGGCCAATCCAATAGTCTGAATCATCGAACCGTATCAGTCACAATCCGCGGTCAGAAATATCAGTCCCATCACTCCCCAGGACACATCTGTTTCTGGCGTAGATTCAGCGCTACATGCTCTGCAAGCAATGGCTGCGACAGCTAATAGCCAAATTCTGTTGATTACTATGGATCGTCGAACTCTTCTCCTTGACGCTTAAACTTCATTAAAATCGCGCCCCATTCTGTCATCTTCACTGTTTCCGCAGCGCAGTTTGCAAACGCGTCAGAACACGCACATACGTCGCCGAGAAGATGAGACCTTCTAGACAGCACTTACGGGGACGAAAGTGCTTGGTTTAAACCAAAATCGCCACATCCCTGCTAGTGATTTTACTCCCTAACTGGGTTCCTTATAGGCACGGGAGACATATTCAACCTCTTAGCTCATAACCAAAGTCAGGTAATCCCACTCTCACGCATAAACTACCTAAGGGTAGTTAAACCCTGTGTGCTTATTTCGGAGAGAAGCTGTGCACGCACAGTGTAGTACTCCGGCGAGCCTATCACTGAGCTTAAAAGGGTGTAGTAGTTTTGTTTGCGGGCAAAGTTATTTACCCTGTTCTCATCGTGCATGCTAAATGCCGGATAATGAACGCCTTTTCAACAAATATCGCTAATGTTACTACCATTTTCCCATCCGTTAGCTATCTTAAGCTTCACAGGTTTTTATAGACTACTTCAGTTAGCAACCCTAGCTTGTTTACAGCAAGAACAAAGTACAAACCGGATGTAACGTCATGCTCACATATCGACTGAGAGTCTGTCTACACCGCAGTTTTCCCTACGCAGCAAAAACAATTGTGTACCGTATTAACTATCAAGATGGAGCCTATGCACTGAGAACGAAACTTCGGCGCAGTGAAAAGTCTACGGAAACCAAAATGTATGTAAAAGCACTAGTTCCAAGCGTATCATTTTCAGCGCGGTTTAGTTACACTTTGTAAATATTACAAACACAACATCACATTTGTTTTGCTAGCCGAACAAACTCGTCGTGGTGCTAGTTGGGTGGTTAAGGTTTAAGCCCTTCTAGCAAATAGTTCGACGGCAGTGTTCCACAACGCAGTGAGTTTTCTTCTGGTAAGTACTCTCCTTACAAATGTCTGCTTAACAACATTGAGACATGGAAGTCGCGACCAGCCTCAAAATAAAGGCTCTGCCCCGTAGATGTCCGGAAATTGCTTTTTAACCCACGGACAACAATCTTCAACTCGCAAGTTGTCGTCGATATCAAACATTCAAGAATAGAGCAACAGAGGTACAAGCACAATCTGGTTGTTGGCATCCAGTTTTGGAGTTGCGTATCACCGTGCACAGCCACAGGACGCTTGCGCATACAGAAGGAGCATGGGCGGCTTGCGCTGCGCCACCCACAGCTCCAGCCACATACCCTATATCCAGTGTAAACCCGAAGGAACAAGTTTGGGAGACAGGCGGATTGGAGCCTTTTAATCAACGGTGCCTGCCCACAATCCTTTACAAATAAACAGAAGCAAGTTGTATATGTGGAATCGTACGCACACAAGGCGGTGGCAGGATCGCAGTCCGCTCCACACTGAGTGTGTGGAACCACTCTTCGAGCCTGGCACTACCAAAAGGACTGTGCACCACGTCCCCTCCAGCAACGTTCGATTGTCTCCTGGAGCCAGTACGGACAAAGTAGTGGGTAAAAAACAAGTAGACACTTTGTCGACATGCAAACAAGTGCAGTCACAACGAAGATATCAAGCAACATGCAATCATTTGAACTAACATTATCAAAAGTGTATTTCGTAAAGTTTCCGGCTATGCAGACATAACGATTCTAGATTAGCATAGAAAGTAATTTGGATATTAACGAAGAATCGACAAGTGCAAAATTTCCATAGGCCACTCAAATATGCTGAACGCAATAAATTTAACGCAGCTAACCACCGTTAGTTAAAGCAAAGTGTGCGGCATTAAAATATTCTTCAACTAGGCAAAACGAACAAATTAAATTTGAATGAAATTTATCCAACTTAAAAAAGTAACCAGCTTAGGTTAGTTTAGCCCAACTGCCGTGAAATAGCATCATGAATGCAACATCAGCCACAGCATAGGGCACACGAGCACAAACTGTACAGCTAAATATGCACACAATTACACACTTACCTACCCCCTGCAAAAACATAGTAATTGTAATCCCAACCGCCTATCAACTAGACACATAGCAAACATAAAATCATGCGGATCAGCGGAGAGGCAAAGGCCGTCGCGTTATAGTCATCGTGGCATGCTAGTTGAAGGTGAGCAACACACTTCAACTAATATGCCGTAGGAAGAATGGAACATTTTGACAAAAAGTAGAAAAAAACCTTTTTAGTTTTCTTTTCACACGCCGATTTTGCCTTTTTTTGTTGTTTTAATGTTCGTAGCATTAAACATGTGAATCAATACCATATTGCCACAATTATTCTACTGTTTTAGGTTGCAGACTACGTCTTCAAGAGTGCTAAGCAATTGCCACTCCTCATCTTTGGGTCCCCAACCTGTAAGACGTACGGACCCAACAGCGGCTAGACACGACGTCAGCGATTTCGTGTGCTGCCTTCAAGTAAAAGGCTGACCACCACGCGGTTGTTTCCAGCCAGGTCCTTGACGAGCGAATAGAGCGCGGCGCGTTAGACGCTCAGGTGCCATGCGTAGGACGTGACCGAGCCCGTTTGTTAAATGGGATATTCGCATTCACCAAGCTACGACTAGGAACGTCATTACTATTAAGTCGTTGTTGCCACCAAACGTGAGCCATCCTTCTTAAGCAACCGTTTTCAAATGCAGAAAAACGACGCATGTCTTCCAGACGAGTCGGCCAGGAATAGCCACAAGTGCCTCAAGTTGACCAATGCTGATCGAGCTTTAGCGATAAGACGAGAAACGTCTTTGTCGATAGTGCCGTCAGCAGAAACACAGCTCCCAACGTAGACGAAACTATCTACGTGTTCAAGTTGTTCACCTTCGAGAGTAAGCACGGGAGCAGGTGAAAGCTAATCCTTGAGCAGTACTTTACACTTCGATGGGGCAAAGCTCATGCCATACTTAGATGCTTCAACCACCAAACGATCCACAATGAGTTGTATATTCTGAGGATCGTCACCGAGTAAGGCGATATCATCAGCATAATCTATGTCGGTCGCGCGCTCACCCGGTAGAAACTCTAAGCAAAAATGTTGGAAACCTTTTAGAGCATTCAACAGAACGCCTTTGATTGCGAAGCTGAAGAGGAATGCGGACGTAGGGCAGCCCTGTCGCACACCGCTATTGACATTGAATTGCAAGGAAAGCTTGCCAGAGACACTCACTCTGCGTATGTATGAAGGTAAAGTGCTCGAACGATGGCGCTTTATTTCTCTGGCACCCCGTTCTTTAGTAAGCAACGCCATAAAGCAGGTCAATCAACGGAGTCAAAAGCGGCACGTATGTCTAGGAATGCAATGATAGTGGGCCTGTGATAAATGTTGTGATGTTCGAGGAGCTGGCGGAGCGTGAAAATCTGATCCACACGTCTGCGGCTAAGACGGCAACCAGCTTGTTCTTCACGGTAGTGTGACTCACGTACTGGGGATAGTCTGCGAAGCAGAATGGATGTCAATAGCTTAGAGCAACCGAAATAAGACTAATCTCGCAATGATTTGCACATGAAGTGCGAGCGCCTTCCTTGAAAATCGGGACAAAAACTGAATCTTCCTGAGAGGAAGGCACTTTCACTTCATACCAATTATTTGCGAACAGCGCGCTCAGCTGGTTAATGATTGCCATACCGCCGTACTTGAATAGTTCCGGAGGAAGTCCGTCTAAGCCGGCAGCCTTGAAGCGCTTCAAGCGTCGAATCTCGAGGCAGACTGCCGCTTCGTTGGGTGGATGCATTTGGACGAGCAGGGTGGGAAACAAGGGGTACTGCATGTATGGATGGATGGTGGAGGCCAGTTGAACTGCGAGTGGAAGTGCTCGGCCCAACGGTCCATACGCCTCTGTTGTTTGGTAATCGCGTACACATACACCTCACAAATGACCTCACTGACATTAGGGTTTCTGAGGCAAGTGAACCAAATGAGTTATAAAAGCCTGCAAGTGTTGCCAGAGAGGACAGCGGTCTCCATCTCTAAAGCACGCTCAGACCACATGTCTCGTTATCCTTGCGTAGGCTTTGCTTGCGCAGCCGGTTGGCATAACGGCGCCGCTCGTTGCAATCTGGTTCCGCGGGGATATCTTGGCAGCGTTCGAACAGCTCCAGAGAACAAGCAGAGATACAATCCTTCAAGGGGCGTCGAGTTAGGCCGCAACTTGACTAACAGGAAATGGTCAGTGGGATGTCAATGTAAACACAGTGCTAAGATCTTGCAATCGAGTTTTTGAAAGGCAGCAGGCATCAATGTCCAGGGAATGTAGGGTGCGCGCTAGACCGGCTTGCTGTCCAATCTGCATGAGTGTCCGAACGTTGAAGCACGCCAGACGGAAGCAGGATCGGGGACGAAGGAGTCATAGGTTGAACTCCTTGGTCTGCGGTGCAACCGTAATCGCAACCAGATTAATAAACACATGAATCGGGTAAAGGAAAGTGAGGATTGTTAACAAACAAACAATTGGCGTGTGATGAAGTCGCGTGAAAGTGAGTAGCAGAAACAGTAGGTGATGAGCACGTTGCAGTACAGTCCACGGTTTTGCGAGTGGGCGTGATACTACTCTGTTGCGCAAGCTGAAGTAGGTAGTTGACTTAGGGGACTCCGCCCAGAGCCTTTGGCTAAATAACCTACTCGCAAGGCAGCGGGCGAATATAGGGAATCGCGCCCATTGGGAGGCGTTGAATGAGTGTTCAGTTCATGCGTCGTTGTTTGGTAGATTACCAAACAGGAGCCCAATACACCCCATGAAGCCAGCACACGTGCTGGAATAAATGTCCCACCGAAGTGGAACATTGTTGCCAAACACTTTTCTGGGAAGAAGTACACCCGAACCACCCAGCTGGCACCACAAGCATGTAGTTCGGCAAGCCAACCGCACAAACATACACTGGTATGGTAAAGATATTTGGATTTTTGTACCTTCTTGATCACACATTTTTATGTCGAGATGCGCGCTATGCCTTGTCGAGCAAACTGCCTCCAGTTATTTACTAATTAATTGCAAGTTGTCCATCAGCAGACTGCCTAAATTAAAGTTCACCAACAGAAAGAAAGCATCGCATATCGCCCTGCAGTCAGCGAGAAAGCAGATGGGTTGCATCACCAACGCAATACGCTACCTTTGGACCTATCTAGCATTATCTGGGACAAAGCACTTTCACTAGTCTTATTAGGTATAAGCAACGTGAGCACACCAAAATTACTTGCTACGCTAACTTCGCTACTTATAAGCTGCATCAGGAGCTTACCTAGTACAGTTATCGCAACAAAAGAACCGACAACTTTTGTCCATGTCAAGTGGGCAGATCGGCTATCGTCCGTAACGACAGCAAAATATAGGCTACACGCACTCTCGTAATCAAACCTGCACGAGATAACCTAGAGCCCACAGGAAATTTACTATTGTGGGCAATTATATACTGAGTCGATCAATGTTAAACAAAATAGGCTAATGCTTTTGGGGCCGAATGGAATTTTTAGTGCAGTTAGTACCTTATTAGCTCAGTTTCTCAATACCAGTCCAACAACCACAGACCAAATAGCCTACTCTAACAAGCCTATAAGCCCCGTGCCCAATTTACTTTCCTGTTAGGAAAGTTAAAATCAACCTTTCTTCCCCAAACTTCTTTTCCTTTTGTAATTTAATATAACATATGTATTGCATACATTCCTGTCTCGTTTTACACTCTTGCAAACACTTGGCAAAATTGCATTTATCACCGTTGTTAAAAATTAGCGAATAAAACGTTTTTCAATCGCGAAAATTGTCCCCTACATTTCTCCTAAATAATCCACTTTTCTAATTTGCTCTCCATACTTGTTATCGCTCCTTTTGCTAAACATCGTAGCATTGTGCCACTATTTATATATCCGAACTTCAAAGTACAAAAATCCTCGGCTGCGCCTGTTCCTCAGAATCCCACCAAATTGCCTTTTTTAGTTATTTCGCTTCTTCAAAATAAGAAGGTTTATTTTGAAACCTCCTTGTAACGGTTGCTTTCTTTTCCGGCCGCAGCTGTATCGGCTGCACTTTAACTTACTACGACATTCCCTAAGTCCATTAGTGGCATGGTCTTACAGAAAGCTGGATGGCGAGGTAAAATTCTCATCTCCTTTGAACTACATTTTACACAGGCAATTATAAGAAAAGTTGCTGTAGGAGCTATGGCGTTTTCACAGTGTGCATGGGTTTGTGGCGTAAAATATTTACTTTTCTTTATTTACTTCCGCTGAAGACTGCAAACTTTTATCTATATGCTTACTGTGAATGTTTGACCCGATCACTTATTTGCGCTATACGTAAGTTGGTCCTCATTGTGTGACCGCTCCGTTTGATAAATTTTTTCTTTTTCCTAGTTTGTTTTGCTCAACGATGTCAACATTTTGGGTAGGATAACTGGAAATCTAACGTTATACAAGTAAGAGGATCATGAACCTGACTATTCTCAGGAAGTGCAAGCTGGGTTAATGCTAATTGCCCGAAGTTGATGTACTTGCATTTTCACTGGATGTTCATCCATGTGGACTCATCAAGGATTTTATAAATAGCTGAAGCTCGGAGGTTGTTCAGAGTTTGTTGTGCACGCATTTGCGGCAACTGACCCCATAGCAAGATGTTTAAGCATTGCTAAAACTGAAAGGATGTAAAAGTGTGCAACGGGATGGCGTTTACACAGTTAAGATTTCTGGACCACCATAATTTTGGTTCATCAGAGTAGGAGTCGGGAATAGAAAAAAAGCATTTTTCAAAATGAACTAATATTGAAGCAAAGTACTTTAACAAAACCATGCTTGATTACAAATAGGTAAATTATATTTCATGTAACTTTACAGTTTAATCTCAGCAGACCACAAGCCGGATTGTCTAACCACTAATCCAACAAGCCAACATTTGACCGTTCTACTGTACCAAGCATATTCAATGGTGCTACTTCCTTTGCTTGCTTTAAAGAACAGGATTCATAAAAATAAATTCCTGCGTCAACCAAGCGGTAGTTTACGCCGTTAAGCCATGGTGAACGTAAGAAGATCGTTACAACTTTTAAGCTAAGTATGATAACGTGCAATCTAACCTTCACATCATGAAGCTTACTTCCAGTGCAGAGGACATTAGCTTGCTTCCGGTGGCTATCAATTCCAACTTTGCTGCGTAAAATATCTATTTTTAGGTAAAAAATACCAACTTGCTTTAAGGAGACAAACGGCATCATCTAATGATATTCAGGAACTATTTTGAATACAGGCGAAGTATGCTTTGCGAGTTGTGGGCACGGCTGATCTAAGTTAAATGTTTATTGTTAGAGTAGCAAGGGTAGTTGATTAAATGTGGTTTTTAGCCGATGACCATAAATATGAATAAACTTAAAAGTTGGTAGGGATGAGTAAGAAAGTCATCGGAGATTATCACTTCTTGTTTGAGCTATCGTGATGACTGATAATATTCTTCCACTCGAAATGGCACCTTTAGTAGAGATTTATAGTGTTTTCTCTCTCCTTCCTTGTGTTCTAAAGATATCGAAGGTAACTTACCAAGGACCTCACCATGCCTGTGAATCTGCGACCGGATAAACCTACAAAGACAGATGTGAAGCATATCAGACTTCCAACACACTCAACTTTTTATGGTTTACCAACACTGGTCAATGAGCTTTGGATGCCCTTCTCCAGTGGATTGGATCAGCCATGGCCCGCCCGCACAAAGACCTCAACAAATTGATTACCGCAACATAACTGAATCAAGTTATAACCACGTAACCGGATGTCCCGCCTGTCAAGCGTCCCATCACTCGCTTTTGGCTTGTCAGCAAAATCAGGCGGCTCAATCGACAACGAAAATATGAGTTACCGAGATACTAGCTGGGTGGATTTTGTCTACACTGTTCCAGCAAATATTTAGCGACAGTGCTTCAGGACTTTTTGGAATTTGCTTGGTAAGCTTTCTTCCTATACAAGGCCAATGATGTCTTTTTAACAGCACTGCGAAGAGGCGGGTGACTCAAATCTAACTAAGGTCACGGCCCCATGCTTACCCAACCAAGCACGTTTCCACCGCGGAACTCACTCAACCCTTCTCACACTATCCACGCGAACAACCGCGATTGCAGAGGCACACAATTAAACACGTGTAACAGATAGACACAAGCACTCCCACATACATGTGTGAACTCACAGCTCCAAGGTTCATGGCTAAATTGCACCATCATTTATTCCTTCCAGGACATTCAGTTGTTCATTTAACATGATCACTTCTACATGGGTGTGTCTGGCATTTCACGAGAATATAATTATTTATTAATTTATACATTACGCACCATGATTATTTGCTGGAATACATTCAGCCTAAGAAAAGTCTAGCTGAATGCCACTACTGTTGTTAGAGTTAAGTCAACATTTGACACCGGGACTCTGAGCTACGTTACCGTGCATTAGCTACCCGGTTGATAGCATTGTGGCGGTGCGGCTGACCTTCTTGAATGGCTAATGTCGATGATATGATTAAAGCGTGCGTGAATTTTAGACAAAACCTTGGTTGTTTCTTCGCTATACAATACTTCTTAGGGGCAGTAACCGCTCGTGATAATTTTAGGTGCATGGGTATGGGCCACGTTGCTTTAGAAGGTTAACTGTTTTTGCAAAAGTTAAAATCATTTGCATAGTTCTTTATAACAGGTAACTAATTGTCCACAATGCATGCAGTTTATAACGCAAACTGCTATGGACCAGTCATTTGAATCAGCTTACACTGAACAGGCGCTTCCAACCGCGCAATGGTGCGCTATCCGGCTAAATAAAATACTTAAATAAAATTGCCACATGGTTAACACATATATATTTTACCACGTTGTGCCATGTAAAAAATGGGCTGTGGTGTGTTCGTATTGTTACAATATTTTTCTCCACCCAAGGAAAACAACTTTAATATTTGACCTAAATAGCTTTTAGAAGGTTAGTCTTCAGCGTTTATTACGTGGCGTATGAAGGATATTAAAAATAATAAATATTTGGTGCGGCTAGTAACTTTTTGTCACATTTCGAGGAAAGCGTGTATGTAGATTTTAACAGAAGACGGGCGAAGCTGCAGCTACTCATCATGCCAGGTTCTTACGGCTCTTCCAAGATAAGTAATTTAATGCTGTAAGCCAACGCATTCGTTCTTCCCCTTTACTTGGTGTATATGAAGTAATCAGCGCTCAGCATGACCGTCTGGTTTTGCATTTTGCAATAGCCAGGATAATGGCAAGGTTCGCTTGTGCATCGGCTGTTTGACACTGTCGTTAATCGATAATTTTCACTGCTCATAGAATAGGTAAAAGCGAAAAGTTTAAATGAACTAAGGTGGGACATAAGCGGAAACCTCACGGTGACCGTCCTGTTTCTTGTCTTAATACGTCGTGGTCTAGCTGAGATGTATGTAACCTGTTGACTTTAACACTGCATGTGCATCTTTTTCCCTGGGACTAGCAGGACTGGTTAATAAGGCTTAAAGCTTATAGGTTTACACAGGGGTTAAAATCCATAGTTAATTCTAAAAATACAGGAAAGATGTGAAACGCACGGATTATCGCTCAATTCAGGAAGGCAATGCAGTTAATGTGATTGCCTCCGGTCCGGATGTGGTTTGCAGGCATGTTGCAGCAGGAGGTATGTGGATGAACGGGAAGCAGTACCAACCGCTGCTGTTTAATATGACGCCTTAGTTTGCTGCATGAGCACTGGTCGGACTGATTATGGAATGGCCGTTCTATGTTCAAGTGAATTATCTGAAACGTTAAAGCCATAACAGTGAGCTGATCGGCGGCAATTTGCTTACAACTGACGGTGTGTTACAAACGTAATTTGACAAGACTGACCCGCAGCAATCTACAGCCTTACCACTCGGTCTGATATCATAGCGCCATGTCTTGACTTCACGTGCTGTTGATAAGTACGCTTTGTATTTTAGCACACGGTACTAAGCTGTATACCGCAAGAGTTTCCCCCGACCGGTGTGTACTGCAAGAGCGCACTGGTCGCCACACGCATCCGGGATGAGCGGTCTATACACCGTGATAAAGGTACAAAAGAACCGCCCTATTATAGGTTTTACACTTTAAGCTCGTTTTAGTGGTGCCTTTTAGGTTACTTATAATAGAACTCTTCGCCGGCTGACCATAACAAAAGTCTGCTATTGTGTATTGCATTAAAGTATCGCTTAACACAGGACCGCATTTAGCTCCCTTTTCAATGTAACATTTGATTCAACCACTATCATCTTAAACGAACAATTTTTTGCGCTCAAATTTTTACAGCTGATTTATTCTTGCGCTTCCTATGCGAACCCTATTGGACTAACGCGATGGTTTATAGTTCGCGTTGGCAATTCATGAACTATGGAACTATTTTAAAATTAGCATTTATGATTTTATACAGACTACTTTGGAGTATGCGTGCAAGTAACGTCAAATAAATTTATGTTGTCTACGGTCTTGTCTGATTTCCAGGAGCACCCACAGCAGCAAGGAATTAGCATAATTTGTAATCATAGCCGTCGCAACAACAGTTGGGTGGAAGCCATGATAAACCCTTCCAATAATTTCAGATTATTCTCATCTGTGTACTTTTCTACAAGTAGGTATTTTCAAAACGTGCTTCTACTGATAAAGACACCGATTTTGTACTCTGACCCATAGTTTCTGGGCTTAGATTATTCGGTATTTCCCATACGCCAACTGCAAGGTTGTCTGAAACTTTGCAGCATATTTTACGACTAGCCAAGTTACCAAGGTTCTAACCATATCCCAAACTTCATAAACCATGTCAAAATTAAGCGGCAGACAAAATGCTATTACTGCGTGCAAAGAACCTTCAACTTTAATTACGCCCTTTTAACAGTAAGTAAACGGGTTAAACATCAGTTAACGCTAAGGTATTCGCTATCGGAGGACGTTAGGTAAACTTACAGAAAGATATCTTAAGTACTAAGCAACCTAATTGTGCGCGAATATACCTTTGTTAATTCTATACACTGGCTCTATTTGATTGAGTGTGTATTAAGATTGTAGTGCACGGGAACACAAGCTCTTTCAGTAATTTGTAACATTGGATTTTATGGTTGTTTTAACCTTCGAAACGTCCACTTGTTTTGCTGACTGCACGTCTGTTGTCGCAAACCGTTTTGGTGAGTACCTCGCTGCGCGTTTCTCGCTCTGTCTGATTCGCTTCCTATTATGTAGCCTGCACAATACACGTTATGTTCAGTCGCCTCCGACTTCTATACTGTCGTATTTGACACGTATTACTTGTCATTGCTTACTGACTAGTATCCCAGGCTCCGCCCAACAATTGGTGACCCCCTGTCAGGAACACGCCGCTCGCCATTTTGCATTTTCATTCTGGTGAGCTCGTTCCAGTGATTTTGTGATCCATTATTTGTGATCATATTGTTTTCTCACCTGCCACATCTTTTATCTGCTTTTGCAATGGAGTATCTATAGGATAATTCGTCTTCATGCGCGGTTAACGCCGTTCAGCCTGTCATAGTCAATTCTGTTGCCTTAGCCCCTCCCCCTTTTTGGGAGAATGATCCCTTATTATGGTTGCTGCACCTAGAATCCGTGTTTTATATTCGTAAGATTTCTTCTGATTTCGCCATGTAGAATTAGCTAGTAGCCTGCCTTCCTCAGACTATATCCTCGCAGGTGAGAGACGTACTTTGCCCTCCTCTAGTAGTGAAATACGAGACCTTTAAACAGGCTATTATTCAGCGAATCACGCCTTCTGACAAGTTCCGTCTGCAGCAACTATTTAGTGATCTGCAGTTTGGAGATAGGATGACCTCTGCCTTGTTGCGCGAAATGCAACAGCTCCTCGGCACGTCCAACATAAACGCCGGGGTTCTCCGCGAGCTGTGGATGCAACGCCTTCCTGAAAGCACACAGGCTATCCTTGCAATAGCAAATGCCTTGCCCATCACAGCAATTGCAGATCTAGCAGACCGCGTCATCGAACGGCACCAGTCAGATGCTGAAACCAGAACACCTAAGCAGCTTTGCGCTGGCGCAACCACAACGACAGGCGCGACTAACCCGCCTTCGGCAATAGACGCATTACCATTGCAGATAGCGTCGCTTCAGCGCCAGATCGAGGAACTCACTTTAAACCGTATGCACCGTATGCCCCGTCGCACAAAATCTGATGCCGCAGTTTACTGCTTTTATCACTCGCGTTTCGGTACTAAAGACCGTAAGTGTGTACAGCCGTGTAGCTGCTCCGCTATAGATGATCCGCCACGCCGGGCTGTAATGGCCACGAACGTCTACAAGGCTCAAAGTCGTCTCATGTACATTAGGGATTAAGACCGATACCCAGTTCTTAGTTGATACCGGGGCGGATGTCAGCGTCATTCCCCCTATGTCAGGTGAGCCTATCACTTCTCTGCCGACAAGCCTCAGTGCCGCCAATGGCAAGCCAATAGCCACCTATGATCATCGGTCACTTACCCTGGACCTAGGTCTTGGGCGCACGTTCCGCTGGGTATTCACCGTCGCTGAAGTCCTCTTTTCCATAATCGGCATTGACTTTTTCAGGCATTTCGACCTCTTGGTCGATGCGAAACGCCAGATGATAATCGACACTGCAAAAAAACTCAGTGTACGTGGCAGCACTGCCGATGTCACATGTATATCTCCGGTCTATGCATATCCCCAGACCTCGCCAGACTACGCTAATCTCTCTTCTCAGTATCCCAAGCTCGTTCAGCCAATGAACGCAGCTTTGCCCGTAACAGCTGAAGTCACGCACCACATACGGGAGAACGGCTTACCTGTGTCAAGCCGTCCACGCCGACCATTGCCTGAGAAACTAAAGGTAGCTAGGGCGGAGTTTGAGCACATGCTTGAACTTGGAACAATCCGCCTTTTTGACAGCCCTTGATCCTCTCCCCTGCAGATGGTCCCTAAGAAATCTGATGACTGGCGCCCTTGCGGTGATTACCGCGCACTCAATCGCCTAACCGTCCCAGATAGGTATCCCATCCCACACCTGTAGGACCGAACCGCATGCCTCACAGGTAAGACGATCTTCAGCAAGATCGGTCTGGTTCGCGCCTATCACCAGATACCTGTGGCAGACAATGACATTCCTAAAACAGCCGTCATCACCCATTTCGGTTTGTTTGAATTTTTAAGAATGCCACTTGGACGGTGCAACGCCGCACAAACCTTCCAACGCTTCATCCACGATGTCACTCGTGGCCTAGGCTTCGCCTATTCCTACGTCGACGATATTTTAGTAGCCAGTTCATCGGAACAAGAGCACCTCGAGCATCTTCGAACTCTCTTCCAGCGCTTGACCCAACACGGTGTCACAGTCAACCCGACTAAGTGCGAACTCGGCAAATCAACGGCAGAATTCCTAGGTCACCCTGTTTCATCGTCTGGTATCGAAGACCTTCCTGATAAGATCCAGGCAATAAAGGACTTCCAAGCTCCGACTTCCTTCAAACACCTCCGTCAATTTTGTGGTTTGGTCAACTACTATCGACGCTTCATTCCACGCTGCGCTCAGCTCATGCAGCCACTGACTGACCTACTCAGAGGAAATGAACATAAGTTCGCTTTCCCTGACACAGCACAGGCAGCCTACACCGAGCTCAAGGATGCTATCTCCAAAATACCCCTCCTCGCTCATTCCGAATCGACTGCACCTCTTTCTATTACGACTGATGCCTCAGACGTTGCGGTAGGAGCCGTCCTCGTACAACACGTTGGTGGGAAATGGCAACCCCTTGGGTTCTTCTCCCAGCGCCTGCAGCCAGCGGAATCCCGCTACAGCACGTTTGGCAGATGACTGCTCGCAATTTACCTAGCAATACGTCACTACCGGCACACACTTGAAGGCCGCGCCTTCACGGTCTACACTGACCACAAGCCTTTTATATTTGCCTTCAACTCTGCTAGCGACAAATACTCACCACGGGAAACAAGACACCTAGACTTTGTCACACAATTCACTGCTAACATACGTCATGTCTCAGGTGTCGACAATCCCGTCGTTAATGCTCTCTCAAACGTCAACCTCACTCTCCAGTCTTTGCCTACGGTCGACCTTGCCCCCATGGCAGCGGCTCAGGTTCATGACGAAGACCTACATTCCATTATGCAGTACACTTCGCTGCATGTGTAGCCTGTTCCTCTCCAAACCACGGAAGGAACCATTCTCTGTGACACTTCCACAGATTGTTCTAGACCTCTTGTGCCCGTCTCCTTCAAACGCACATTCTTTGACGTACTTCACTCACTATCACATCCCGGTATCCGTGAAACTTTGAAACTGGTCACCGAACGTTTCGTTTGGCCACGCGTAAGCAAAGATGTTCGTACCTGGGCTCGCGACTGTCTTCAATGCCAGCGCTTCAAAGTACATCGTCACACCCGCAGTCCGCTTGGATCAATCCCTGCCACGGAATCTCGGTTCTCCCATGTACACTTAGAACTGGTTGGTCCTTTGCCTCCTTCACGCGGATTCGTATACATTCTTACATGTGTCGACCGCTTCACCAGATGACCGGAAGCCATCCCCATAACAGATTGCACAGCTGAGACGGTTATCTGGGCCTTCTTATATCGGTGGGTCTCGAACTACCGATGCCCATCCACCATTAGATCTGACCGAGGAACGCCTTTCGAATCTTCACAATTCCATACGTTCTGCAACTTTTTAGGCTGTCGCCGCATTCCTACCAAAGCGTATCACCCAGCAGCCAACGGGTTAGTTGAACGTTTCCATAGACAGCTTAAAGCCTGGCTCTGCGCCTCCTCCGACCCTAGCTGGAGCGAAAACATTTCGCTCGTACTCTTAGGCATTCGCAGCAGCATCAAAGCTGACTTGCAATGTGCACCAGCAGAGCTGGTTTACGGCACGACGCTCAAGTTACCAGGAGAATTCGTTTCACATCCCGCATCGTCGGGTATGCCTCCGTCTAACTTTGCGTCCTCCCTAGCTCAACGCATGCGTTCACTCCGCCCGACCCCGCCCCGTGAACAGACTAGAGATGCGCAAATGCATAGCGGACTCTCTACCTGCACTCACGTCTTCCTCCGCACCGACCCAGTGCGGCGCCCTCTCCAGCCTCCCTACACTGGCCCTTTCAGAGTTCTGCAACGGACTCCGAAACATTTTACTATAGACCAGAATGGTCACCGAACAACGATGTCCATCGACTGACTCAAAGTGGCTTTCTATAACGAGCCACTTGCAGCTCATCCTGATGCTCTCTCACAAGCACCTGCACCTGTGGTGACTTCCCGAGCACTGGATAACCCGGAACCCTCCGTACCCCTTGACCCGCAACCTATCCCGCCTCAACCCCAGGCAACTGACCGACGCAGTAGACAGGTCAAAAGTGCGGTCCGTTTTACAGATTTTGTGAGCGTTTGCTATTTCCATTAACACGCCATTTTCGTCTTTAATGGTCATCCTGCGTCTCATCCACAAACGTTTTGTAAAATCGACAAATAAAACCCAAAACATTTTGAAAACTTAAAAAGCGTATTTGCTTTTATCATGCATGCCATGTTCCCTCTCCAGCGTCAAGCCACTTCCCCGACCGTTGCCCACCCTCTCTGAGTTCTAGCTTCCAGAAACTCAACCGCTGGAACTGCCCAGGCTACCCTCGACTGATTCGCCAACCGGCTCAACTCAACCATGGCGTGACTCGCCAGCCGTCCCAAAGCCCTATTCCTCACCCAAGGAACAAACAGTCGCCTCGACCACAGACACCCACGAAAGGATTGGTCCCCATACGCCGCCCAGGCATTGCCGACGACGACGCCGGATTTCTTCGGGAGGCAAGGACGCCCGCAATTTTTCGTTCGACGAAGATCGTGGACTAAAGTGCGGTGGGGGGCATGACAACTTCCAAGCGCACCGTCGGGTCTGCAGCAAAAGGAAGGTACTGTCGGCCTTTCTTATGGACTACCCAGTTTTACTGTAGTCCGACCAGCCCGCCCCGACGGCCCACTGACGATGTACTCTGGTCCACATGATCGTCATTATTAATAACAAACAAAATCTGGACCCAGCGAACTCTGCTACACGCCCCACTTTGGAAGCCTTACTCGAGCCTCTGCAAATATTCGCATCTAACCTCACCTTCCATTTTCCCTCACTAACAGCTTTATCGAAGGCATCCATCCTTCAGTCTTCTAGGGGGAGTCCATTGTAGTGCACGGGAACACAAGCTCTTTCAATATTTTGTAACATTGGATTTTATGGTTGTTTTAACCTTCGAAACGTCCACTTGTTTTGCTTACTGCACATCTGTTGTCACAAACCGTTTTGGTAAGTACCTCGCTGCGCGTTTCTCGCTCTGTCTGATTCGCTTCCTATTCTTGTAGCCTGCACAATACACGTTATGTTCAGTCGCCTCCGACTTCTATACTGTCGTATTTGACACGTATTACTTGTCATTGCTTACCGACTAGTATTCCAGGCTCCGCCCAACAAGATGCGTTTTACGAATGCAAACACAAATTTTCAATAGAACAGAACACGGTTAATTCTCGTAATTCAGAACATTTCAGAGTTCCTTAACAAACGTTTGCTAGTGTATAGCTGGACGTGCGTAAACTTTTTAGAGTCAACCGCTTAATCCCTTCATTCCGAAAGAAAGTCTTACCTGTTGAGTAAAGGAAAGAAAAACAAGGGTATGCACGGGCAAAAAGCATCCGCAAATATCTATATCCACACGGCATTTGAACATACTTGTTCGCCTGGTGGAAATGCTTTTATAGATTTACCAATTCGTCAACTGCACAATGCTGTATATTGCAAATTTCTCTGCACTTGCCACTTAGACGTAGTTTTAGTTTAACTTGGACCGAGGGTAGTTAAGGTGTTGGCCGAGTAGAAGCAGAAAGCAGCTGCACGAGGAATAAAAATGAAATATTGGAAAACAACAGCATGAATTGTGAAGGAGCTATTAATAAGGATTGTAACGCCAATACGTGCTACAAGAATCAAAGCACACTGTCTGTGCCAACAGACGTCCAGCGGTTTTAATCCACAGCGGTTACGGTAAACGCCAAGCTAAAATAAAACGTAATGAAATAAATTTCGTTAAATGTTTAAATAGGTAAACAGATGTTATTATATCAGAAATACCAACAGTACTTATTGTACTAGATTACTTTGCTAAAAATTTGAATCTTCTACTGGTGCAAATAGTCAGTTTACTTTCGCAAAGTGACGGCTTCGTGACAGTTGTCGACCTAGATAAGTATTTGGATCACTCAGCAAAATGCTTAATACGTCCTCACGTTCAAGCTGTAGTATTATTATATATTTGCTAATTGCTTTTCACTTCGTGTTCATAGTAATTTAATTAGGAAAAGTGCATAAGCAGCATACATTGAGGTAGTATCTGAAAACGTTATCCGATTGACAGAAATTCTACCCAAACGGGTATCTATGAGGTGTACGGTGGCGGAAAAGTGAGCAGACTTTTCCGGCCACCCTTGTTATGCGAGATAAAGCAAATGCCTGGATAAGACAAAACTAAGGATGACGCGAGGCAGCTTTTTGTATCTAACAAATAAGTGTAACAAGTAACTTACCCTAGTGGGAAGGGCAAGTAAAAGGAGAATGCGGGATTACGACTGATAAACCAACAAATATAGTGATCATTTATTCTCGGTACTGTAAAGCAAGCCTGCACGATTATAATCCTAGTGCTGCTATCACGTGAACACCAACGCTTATAAAGCGATTAAAGTAAACCGGTTTGCTGGGGAAATATATAGCATAAGGAGGTACGTGGTAAAGTTTGCTCCGTTTAAAGGGACGTCGGCCATGTTGCACCACTAGTTTTCTGAAGGCAACAAGCATGCCATTTAAAAGCAGATAGAGCGTGAGCAATAAGACATTTCTGGAACACTTTGTTAAGGGATTGAATGCTTGGAAATAATTGTATGAACACGGTTCAAAATAAGCTGACCGCACCCATTAATTTAGAGGTCAACAGGCACCCATTGCTGTTGTGTTTATCTAAGCATCTTAGTGTAGTCTGGTGCGGCCCGCTGTGAGACCCATTTATATGCATTTCGCACCAAATGTTGACTTAGCAAAGCTTCCAGAAATTCGCTGTTGTGTTGTGGCAACAGCATTTAAGCGGTTTCGTGAAGGACTTTCCGCGTATAGTTCAGCTGGCTTAAGAAAAACGGACATCAGATATGTCGGTCTTGTTATTTTGTAAACTACCGGTCACCTGCTTGCTATAAGGCCTTACGCTTACTTTCGATCTCCTCAGAGTTATCAGGGCAACAAATAGGACATATTTGTACCACTATTTCTACATCAACGCCCGTTGTACGCCTGCAGTTGTGATAGATTTGGGGTTACGCTCTACGAGAGGAAAACCTTGATTTTCAAGTACACCTTAGTTACTAAATGTCTTCCAAAGCGCTTGCTCGCTGTGCTCAAGTTAACTAGAAATCTTGATATTTATACAATGCGGTCGCTATCTTAGATTTTGCGATATTTACTGATCACCCGGCTTTACATCTGTATTGGTCGCTATCCCATTCATTCGTCCTTCTTCCCGACTTTACCTGCCAGTTGCCTTGTATAAGAGCACAGGGACCACGCAGGCAAGCCGACCGTCCACTTGACTTTTATAGTAATAACGTTAACCTGACCAATGGTCACCGCTTTCAAAGCCGGGAAGGTACCATATCCCAGCAAACTTACGTGGTTCGTTGACTGGCCCATGTTGGATGGCAAAAAGCAAGCATATGTAAATCCAATAAGGCTCTGAGCAAAAGGTAGCTGCAGGATAAAAGTTTGTCACTGGAGATTTTATTTAGTTTTAGCTTGCTCGTATTTATTCAAAAGGCCTCACCTTAAGTGTGCAAATTGGTCTTGACAACAAGTACGCGGGAACATCAGCTCAAATGGCGCAATTTGATTCTATACTGAGTGTAAGACCATCAACTTGAACATGCGTATGCTTAGCTTGGGCAAGAACTGCGACTGGTTAACACAAAACGCCCAGCAGCCGATAAAAGTTAAGATTACTTCACTTTAGGCGATTCTGCACCAAGGAGGATTAGTGGCCCCTAAGCAAGGTAGTGCAGCACAACTTGCTCTACCTGCAACAAAATTCACCTGCCACCCATCGCCACTGAGTTCTCTAGCTTTTGGCAGGACGCCAGGCAAAAAATAGCCGTACCAACAAGAGTCAAACGGTACTTATGTCGTCAAATAACAGGCGCCACCCGGGAATTCTGGCTAATCAATTTATAGCCCTTAGTTCGCTTTAACAACTTGAAAAGCACGGAAAGTATCCGAAGGCTGGTAGACGCTTGCATTTCGTGTTGTCTCATCAGTACCATTAACAATAATTGTTCAGAAACAATTATTTGTCAGCCTAAAGCTGTCTTGGACGTACGTGTGAACTTTCCTTATTCGTTTTGCACCTTAAGCTTCTATGATTGCACCCACTCTTAGCTATATCTATGCATATCGGTTATTGGTAGTCAATTTATACTGTACTTGGATTAGATCATAGCCAAGTATGAAACAGCCGAACACCGTCTTTCTGCTCTGGCTTATGAAAAGCCATATATCGGACAAAACTCACACGGAATCTCTTACATATGCGGAGATTGCTGCACAGTACAGCCGTGATGCCGCACTTTTGATCACTTCTTTTGCAAATGCCGCAAACACAAACAGAAAGACCAGAAGTAAACAATCATCGCTTGGCAACTTGTCAGGACAAATATTACGCGACCATGCAGCTCAACGAACAGGGAAGCTAACAATAGTTTCTTGAGTTAAATGTGCTCATACGTCACCGAAGCTACCGTCATCGAATTTGTGGTAAGTTGTTGGACGACCAAGACCAGTAAATACATTTTGGGTTCCGGTAAGCAGTCAAACCAAACACATGTACACAATACGGATTATTCGTCATGGGTTGACTGCACACCATAACGAAACCAGACTTATTCGTGTAACTTTAGAACCTTTCAGCGATGTAGGTCGCATTTTACTCTTTGCAAGTGCGCTCCAACATGGACCCTGGAGAATACGCGTCTATCCTGAAGTCCAATAGAGCGGGCGACAATCATAAATAAACGCCAATGGATGGCACAAAAATGTTCGCCATGCCACCGGATGCCATCATGCCGTGCCAATGCTTATTTCATAGGATATGCAAGAGACCAGAAATTACAAGGTTAAATAGTGACGGTGCATTCGGGAAAATTATTCCTTGCATACTGTCGCAACGCTACTGCACAAGCAGCTGCCCCTCGTACCAAACTGTTGAGGATGCATCCATTAATCTTAACATTGTGCTTCAGGCAAAATAAGAGCCACAAATAGTTTAGAACAATGGCATGGGAATAGTAAAATTCTTCATTTTTAAAATGGGCCAACGGCTGCATAAGCCTTAAAATGCGCAGCTATCTATGCAACTCTAACAGCAAACGTACTTACGGTGCTACAGGAGCTTTACTTGACTGCTAATGTGCTTTACTCTGACAAAAGTATAAACAAGGATTAAGACGCGCTTTGGCCATATCATGCTGCAGACGTGGTAGGGTTTACCTAACAAAAATAGTAAGCGTAGACATAATATCGGTTGGCATTTCCTCAAACTTGAACCTTTCAACCCTCTGTTTTGTCCTAGAGACGAAGAAACTAGCCTAATTTTCCAACCATATTTAGAGTACTTTTAATAAGCTGGCTACAACGTAAGCACCATGGTTATTGCGCTGTATGATGTCTTCGGTAGCAATGAGACGTGGTAACAAGCAGAAACGACGGACGTTGAATTTTCTTCAATGAGCATGTCGCTCATCTGGAATGAAAGGCTCACCAAAATGGTGTGACGCTGAAGTTATTGTCTGACTTACAGTGCGGAACATGGAGGCTTTATACTCGCAGTGTACCGATACTATTTGCCGTTGTCTGCAGGTACGGAGCAGAAACATTTAGTCTCTTGTCCTGGTGAACCGCCACGTAACTCCACACCTGAAGCAGACTTCCAACTTGCGGCTAATCCAAAATGCACCCTACAGAGAAGACACAATTACATACCTAGCATGGCTTCTTTAAGCATATGTCGTTTATGGAACATTACATCGATTGGAGAACGATTTACAACAGAGCATTGGCCCGTTATTTATGTTCCGCTGTACAATTGCTTTACTTTGTCCACACGGTTAATGACGGGCAAGAAACCGTCTGTGTTGGATTGCGCTTACCAACCGAGAACGTTTGATTGACGTTTTGGTTGGATACTACACGTTGGGCCGCAACGATCTTACGGCCATGTGCTACTTTCGTCTGCTATATGGTGTATCAACATAAAATCTATGAATCTTGCAAACCATCACTGGCTGCCATCCATTAGCGCAGCTCATCAGCGACAAAAGCTGGTCGTTCATTGCCGAAGAAACTCAGACCTCGCTCGGCTCGAGTTCGCTAAGCGAATTAGTTTATAGATGCTCTGGAGACAATGTTTTTATCGGGTTTACATCAGTTTCTTTTGATAGAAGTAAAGCAAACAAATATTATTATTATCCAACGCAGCATGGCGGGTGTTCAGAATGGTTTAAATGCTGGCTACTTGTAACAATTAAGTAGCTCAGTATAAGTATTCTACCCAACCGCACGCAGAAGCTAAAGCCACGTATCAACGAAGCACGGCGGAAACCTATATCGCTAAAAACAAAATGATGTACAAGCTTGCCACTTGCCAACGTAAGGTGAGGCGAGTATTTCATTCACACAGGACAACGAATGGCTCAATAAGAACTACCAACAATGCAGCTAACGGGTTACGGATATATACTTTACATTCCATTGGGCGTTGCCATCTAATAACCTCCTAACGTTTGTCGTTTCACCGCAAATAGTTTATTGCTAAAGCTGTACTGTAAAATTTAACTTCTCCGTGCAACCACAGCTTCCCGTATGTCAATAGACGTCTTTCAGATTCATTGGGACCAAAAGCTTGACAACAAGCAGAAACTAAAGTTCAGATTTTAGTGCCGCTTTACAACAACCGATTCCTGCGATGTGGAAGTCTGGAAGTAGAATCGGGATTCACAACCACGGAAGCAGCATTGTACCTAATAAATTACCCAGTATACATTATTCCCATACTTTTCAAATAATAACATCGATGTATGCCATTTTGCTATTTTGCTGTCTGGAAACCTGGAACATTAATACTCCAATGCTGCTGCTGCTCTCGTCGTTATCAATCTCGAACAACGAATTCACTACGCACACGATGTGGTTAGACGTAGTCAGCTAACACTGAAAAGGGCGTTCGTGTGACATATCTGTTATTCTCAAAAGCGTATGATTGACTCCAGCATCGAATACACCAAACACTAAGAAGCAAAACGTCGGGCTTTTGCGACGGTGGTTTGGATAAATAAACAGCACCATATTTCGAAAATGCTCAGTGCATATGTTCGCCCCCACGTTGAATACGTAATTCAAGCCTGGCAACCTAGTCTGAACCACGAACTTAGTGCACTGGAACAACCACAATATAGGGAATCTGAGAAAGTAATTGGAATGCGCAACCTTTCATGCTTGGATAGCGTACAACGACTGAGGGTATGCAGTGGAACATATTGCAGACTACGAAGCGACCTGCTTCTGGCATACTTGATTTTGCGACACCAAATCACGCATGTTGCCTTACTGCGCATCAGCAACAATACAACCGCGAGGGGCCACTCATTGGAACACGCTGTACAGCATAGCAGCCTACAGTGCATCGGAATTTTCTTTTCCATTCGTGTCTGCCATTCGTAGAATGAACTTTCAGAATCGGTCGTCATTGCGCTGAAGCTAACCGTAGTTAAAAAACGCTTGGATGTCACGTTTATCCACTTTAATGTTGTCACTTAGCACTACGTCTCCATCCCACACCTGGAGTTTACCATCAAATTGCTTGATCTTAATTGCGGCATCTGTGAATCATCGGGATTGCAGGACCACAGATGAGCAAGTGATAAGTCGGTATTTTGCTATTTAAAGTACTAATTGTATTGCTAACATTAGTACATTTGTTATTCCGTTATCCCCGCCAACCATCCAACGGGACTTGTGAAACAACGCTTCTTTATCCGTATAAAATCATTGTTCATTTTTCATTTACGTACTCCAGTATTACGGGATAAGTGAGCCTCTATTAAGCTGGACTGCCAACGCTATTCTTTGATGAACTTTGGTGGTCAGCTTTTGGAGCTTTTTATCCGACCCATACCAGTCTAGGGTTGTGTGCCGCAAGGCTCCGGTTAAGGTTCACGTTGGTTTTCATTGTTTATTAATACCTCGCACTTGCATTCGCTTCAATCTACCTGATGTTTTCCGACGACGTGTAACTTTGGGGCTGTATGCAACAAATGCCAAACAGCAAATGATACGATGTGACTTTGACACGGTACGCTGGTGGTCAGATCAAAATTTAATGTGCTTCCATGTGAGTAAACCCAAAATACATTCCGCGAGTCACGATTTAGTTACTCAAATGCATGCACTGTGGTAATCGTCCGTCGACCTTGATCTGGATGTGTTAGAACCGAATGACTTAGGATGCTTCATGCAATCCGGAAAGGTCAACAAAGGTGATACCCTACACGTTGGTCTGTTGAGACGGGCATCATTGCAAATCGACATCAATATATTACGACGGATGCTCGGTGCCCGTACTCGTCGCTATATCGAGTACGCACTTCAAACCTGGCCTCCATGGCTGTAACTCCACGTTAATGCATTGGAAATGCCATAAAGTCTGGCATACATATGCGTTAATGTAATGCACAATCTCCCACAGAGAACCGTTTGTAACGAATAGCAGTACTTAGTGCACAATGTTTCAATTTACGGGGCGGTCTAAAAATGGCCTACTTGATTTTGCACGGCCGTCATTCTGGGTGTCGCTCCTTATTGCAACTTAGCAGCACTACAAGTCTGAGAGGTCATACACGGGTATTCACTGTGCAGCATAGACACCGGGGGCGTTGCAGGAATTTCTTTTTCATTCGCGTCCGTCACCCGAGGTATGCGGTAACTGAATCGACCGCCAGTGTAGCGACGCCAATGCAATTAAGCAACCGTTGGATGACGTGCAAGTTTACATACACAACGTTACAAAACGAGACGTTTTCATCCTGCTGCTGGCACATATCTTGGAGTTATTGGTTGCTACCTGTGTGTGTTGCAAACCATTGCGGCTTGCGCAACTACAGGAGAACAAACGTTAATTATTGTGTTCAGATTAAATTATTAACAGCGGCAGCATTATGTTTGCGACAACCAAAGGAAACTACCAAAGGAAATTGTACAGCAGCGCTTTTAAATCCGTATAAATTCCTTGTTCGTTTTTCATACGGATGTCACTTTAAAGGCCGACATTTGAACTGGCCCAAAATGGTTGTTATTTAACTGTGTCACAGCACATTGTTAAAGTTCCCGTTGTGCTGGGTTAGGTGACACACTATCTACACGGGTTAGGTATTGCGTTGAAAATAATTCGGATATAACAAATTATTCATTACAGATTGGACATCGCGGTGCAGTCAGCCGGAATCACGTACTAACTTGCTTATGCAAGCAAACTGGTAGCTCAAATAAAAATCAACGGAATTGGTTGCCGACCGGCACACCTGCTTGAATTTGCAATTTTGGGTAAAATAATCAATGCAGAAATAAAACATAGATTGCGGTGTGTTATCATAAGTGTAGATCCTATCAGTCGCATACGTAATACAAGCAGAAACACGGACACAAATATATACATGCAAAAAATTAGCACGCCAGTTAAACTGTCAAAACCAAGGCCATTATGATCTTCACTTTTCCAGTCTTGCCTCAGTTGCATAAAAAGGCGGCTTAATAAAAGCTCTCTTTTACGGTGCCAGGCGAATTTTTGGTCCAAAATTGCTGGAAGTTAAAATAAACTTTTTGTATAAGACCTCAGTATCGAATGGCTATCTGGGAAATTTTATCCAGGTGCACAGCAGTCTACCGTGAATAAACTGCCGCGTAAACTGCAGAGATAAAAGCTGTCTATTAGGTTTTTACCTTCAAAGGGGACCATGTGACAAATGATACAGGGCACGAGCTCTGGTCCGCTCTAACGGGCAAGTACACTACTGCTCAGATGCGAACCATGAATATTACCTGAAAACTAGTTCCTCAAGACCGTCAGCGCTACCCTTTAGCTAAATCTGCCTCTTAAGTGGTTTATCAGTTCACCTGCAGTTACGATGACTATATATGTGTTCAGCCCAGTATAAAACGCGACGTGCGTTATTTGCTCACTGGGGGTGTGGATGGTAGAAGAGGAGGCGACACCAAGCACTGATATGGTCAAGAAGATTGAAGGACATTATTTGAGGCAGGCCTAGGTTGGAGCACATCGGATCCATGGTTAGGGTCCGAACGACGTTGCACATGTTGGGATAGATATGCTTGCTGATAAGACTAGGAGCCGACCTCAGCGGCGTTCCTGCATTGAATTTCTTTGACCCATCCCATTACTCTTAACCTCCCATTCAACCGAGATCTCACTATTTAGCCTTATATAATTTTGCATAGTAATATTTTGCTGCATATTAGCCGACTGGTAACTTACCGGAACGATGTTTATCCGTTGCCTATTGCTCAGCTGGCTTTGAATTGTTGCATTTTTCTAATTTTTCTTTTAGATATGGCGGCACAGTAGCTGAGGTGTTCCCACCTCTAGCTGACGTTTAGTATGAGGATGATGAATGTGAAAATGGAAAAGCGCAAAAAGAATAAATGTTGTGTAAACGAAAGCAGTGGGATTTAGGAAGTGAACGCTAATAGTAGAGAATAGCCCTGGTTAGTGCGTTGGATACTCGGGCCACTTCGGTTACTTGTGGATTCGTGTAATTATTATAGTCCAGTCCAGGCAAGTCAGTATAATCTTTATGTAGCTAACTGGGTGCATTTTCCGCACTATACATTATCAACCACAAACGTACCAAGGAGTTACCCCTAAAATTGCTGGTTACAAATGGGTGGAAAAGGGCGAAGAATGCACTTTCATAGCTTGCTTGAACAACCATCTCCAAATACGGAACAGGCCTTTAGCTTTTTGTCCAACCAAAACGAAAAGGCGCCTACGAAAATGTTTCCCTTAGAATTCACTGCGATGGATATAAAGGTTTTGTACAAAAGCAATATATGTAGCTCATGCGCCATATCTATTGCTTTTATATTAAAAGCCGGATGAAGTAGAGGATCTCGGTGACCATGGAATTTGATTGAAATGTATATTTCAGCTTAAGTTGCGATACTGAAATATTTATAGTACGTACCGTGAAAAGTTGTGTTCAGTAAATTGGTAACGGTCGAATAAAAGACGTTTATGCTAAAGCATAAATAAAATGTTAACAAATAAATAAATGTATACTTCTAATCGCTCGGTGCTGTGCACCCAAGCGGTAAGATCCACATTAAAAACACCGCATGCTCTTGCTCGGGGAGTGAGAACATTGAGGATATATGTTCCTTCTTTGCAATTACGAAAGCAAAGAAACTGACCTATACGGTTGAAGCCGTTGTAAGCGCCACCTTGTAGTTTATCTGGCTCCTGCAATAATTTTATACTCCATCATTTTTTAGTAACAGTTTTACTCATTTTCTTTGGACGCAGATCCAATGCTATACGAACATGCTTATAATTCCAGTGCACTCGAAATTCTTATATGTTCATCTGGCGAACATTTGCGCTTTGCTTTTATTAGTGTCGAAAATTTACGCGGAGAAGTAATTGCGCAGGTTTCTTCTGGAAGCAGGATCTAATTTATTGCAAACCCCATTATAACGTTTTGGATCAGTTGGACACGCAGGGTCGTCACATTTAACGGTTCGCAATGAAAGAAAATAAGAGCGCCGGAATGAAAAAAAACATGAAATGGTTAAAAGATAATACCTGGCAAAGCAGATAAAACTAAATCGCGTTTAGAAAGTGGCGTTCCAAAGCAAAATACGTAACTAAATTACCGAGTAACCAACGTTATATTTAAAATAACGTGCGCTAATTTATTTATTCCACCGCGAACTTCAAACTGAGTAAATCCGAAAGCTTTCAATCATTTACCAAGGCTAGAACGTTGCATAAAGTATACAAAATACGATGTGGAGAACAGATCAGAACCGCTGATAAGTTAAAAGCAAAAGAAGTGCGATACGTGTAGTGGTAAACATCTTATTTGCTATAAAACGGCGGTCTAGGATTTACACAATTATTTTATTTCCCTAATTATGGCTTCCTGCTTTGTAAACTTACATCGGGTAAATAATATAGAAGGTAAGAAGCGGCAGTTGTAAAAGTTCTAAATAGACATACCTATTTAGAAATATACTATATTCCTTAAACTTTCCTTTTCGCAACTAGGTACGACGTGAGTGGTCAAATAGCAACCTTTCCAGGGGTACTTAGCAAATATAGGCAAGTATGCGATAATGTTTCGCGAAAACGCTAGGATCCCAGTAAGGAATAACATGCATGCAATAGAGAATAGGACAAATTAGAATTTGACCAAGGTCAGAAAAGCTCAGTGTACAATATTTAGAGGATACTGAACCACATAAAACACAGCGAAGATTGCGCTTAATGCTTGTTACACTTCTGATTGGTTGTGACTGGTTTGACAAGACTGCATGAGCTCGGTTCAGCTTGAAAATACAGGAAAATAGCAGGATAATTTAACATGTTTGTCCTGAAACGCACATTTTGATTGACAACTGTTGCCAGCTATAAGTCTTAGAGCCCATTTGCTTTATTCGTAAGGCTTTGTCACCAACATCAGTGAACCAGGGGAGCCTGTCGCTCATAATAATGAAATGAGTATCGGAAAATGTAGCAGATTGCTTCGGGGCGTAAAATCCATTTGGGCCTGCGTTGGTGGAACTGTAACATCTCTGCTTCTGGTGGTTGAGTTAGCTCGAACATGAAGGATTAATGTACCTCATGTGTTCATACACACTAATGTGCCTCTCCTTACGTAAGTTTGAACCTTTTCGCTCCAGCCTTAATGTGTGAAGCCAGCGCCAACCGCGTTTATACAGTAATCATGGCTAAGGAGTGCATTAATGCAGTTAACTTGATGGGATATAGCCTAGAACGCTTAGCAAAGATTGTCAAGGTAAATCAAAGTAAGCAATTATGTAGCGGTTAGTGGGAGTTGGTTGTTCACCTACTATTACGCATAACGGATGGTAGGCTTCAGAGTCAGCTAAAGGATAATATTACGCACGAATGCTCGATATAATGTCAGGTGATGGTCAAACTTTTCTGGATCTCCAGTCAGACAGTGCGACTAGTGCCCCTCCGTCGCTGGTTGGCTCCTGTGCCAATGAAAGGGAATAAGGAAATATGAAGATTTTAATAGCAAAAGCGTTTGAATTGAAATATTTGGTTTTCATTATGCATGTGTACTAATTTTTCTAATAGGCATTGGCACATGAAAAACAGATGTATCGGAGTATATGTGGCTAACAGAGGACAAGTAAAGATCAAAATGCCTGGATTCTTGGGTCCATTGCTTTATAGATGTCACTAGCGACCAGTAAGAATATACATATTATGTTGCGAATGCATACCGAATTTAGTTGAAAAAGGAGGAGTAAAAGCTGTAGTAAACAGACACAATAAAAGCGCATCGGTTGTGGCCAAATACCAACTGACGTCCAAGGAGGTTCACAGACGTTTATCGAACCCTGGTATTTATACGGCCTTTTGGACAACCATAATGCTACCATAAGTTCATTATGAGTATCGAAAGCAACGATAGATAAAACCTTTTATACAAAGCTTAGGTCTGGTAGAATGCCTTTATAAGGCATACATCAAAGGTCATTAGCGTAATAGGTTGTCACGACTCAGTGGTCTGAGTGTGCCTGAAACGTTTGCTTTCCTGCCACAGATAGTACATAGTTACTGCGAAAAATTTTAGCGAATATAGAACAATTATAAATGGGTTTGCTTATTTCAAACATATACCGTTCACCAATGTTTTACTTACTTTAATTGTTTCTGATACCTGATCGCAAAGCCAAGGCATTTTTCGCGAAAGAAAGTAATGACCCAATTCGTAGACTGCAATGCAAACTCGATTTACTTGTTAAAAACCGCAAGTATCGCAGTGCTTTTCTGTTACCGTTCTCAGCGTTTGAAACTGTACCAAGCAGCTTATCTTTGTATTAATTGCGCAGAACTATTGCCTTAAAACAGGGTTAATTTTTGTTGAGTTACTCTGTTTAAAGTTGGGCGCTGGAAAGCAAACTTCTCGTGGGCAAATTTTATTACAGTTTTTGGTCATTCGTATGTGGCTATAAAAAGCTACCGTTTAAGTAGGCCTCGTAAACAACGTGCGTGGCTTTTATTACTATTGATAAGAGTTACTTTTTATCATTCTTTCGTGCATTTTAATTCCGCAGCTTTTATTTATTTCCACGACTGAACGGTCCGAAGTAGTCCGAAGGAATTATAGGGAATTGCGTAGTGTATTGAATCCTGTTCCAGGGAAAAGCTGTACAACGGAAGCGCTGTGCGAATTTTCGTAACCAATAAAGCAACGAGCAAAGGATTGCATGCAAAAGCCATATGAAGTTCAATTCTAGCGAACTATAAAAGACGTCTATAGAGAATTGGATCGTACATATGAAGAGGTGGTCAGGAATTGCGCTCTGCACGAGGTTTGCCACTATTAAATTCAAGGATCACAAAATTGCCTGAAGGAGCCAAAAGCATGACAAGATGGGCGATTGCAACTCATTCAACCGAACCCGCAAAAACGTTTCGCATTGTGAACAAGGAACTTAGACGTTCACTGTGTTCACTCAATATGCAAAAGCATGAAATTTTTGTAAATATTGTTCTAAACAATTGCGGGCACAGCATTTAACCTGTCTAGCAATATACCTTTATTTATTTATATTTTTGAAGTTAGAGGGAGAGTGAGAAGCACACAGCGAGTTATACTGCGGAACCAGTCGTACTAGAGATAGCACAAGATTAATCTTCTAGTACCCCGATAGAACGTGATGGATGCATTGTGAAGGGGTAATCATTGAGCTGGTAGATCTTTCAAGTCAATCAATGCAAAAAATTAACAGAGAGTGGTCAGAATGACGGGAGGGAATTCAGGCTGCTTTGATAGAAGCATACGTCCAGTCATAAAGATGAGCCAGATTTTTGTCATGCCACCATTCTTTAAACATTTTTAGCCTTTTCCTCATGCTTCACTCACCTGACCCACACTGTGTACGCGACCTCAACGGACTGGTTCATAATCAACATACTCCACATTAGTGATCTGATTCTTATCCCTACATTTTGCATTCTTAAGACATAGACTTCATAAAACCTTTGGGCCATATGGGCTACACTACCGTCTCCAACTGTACTATTCCCGCTGTTGGTGCTGCAAGTTCGCTATCATGTACAATATTGCAATATGCTGATCATGCCCAAAAATGCTTACCTCGCTTGGTCGAGAATAAAATGTTTATGTATTTATTTACCTTTTTCAGAGTTCCATAACAAAAGCTTGCTGGTGTATAGCTGGACGTGCGTAAACTTTTTATAGTCAACCGCTTAATCCCTTCATTCCTAAAGAAATTCTTACCTGTTGAGTAAAGGAAAGAAAAACAAGGGTATGCATGCGCAAAAAGCATCCGGAAATATCTATATCCACATGGCAGTTTAACTAATTGTTCGCCTGGTGGAAATGCTTTTATAGATTTACCAATTCGTCAACTGCAAAATGCTGTACGTTTAAAATTTATCTGCACTTACCAGTTAGAATTAGTTTTAGTTTACCTTGGACCGAGGGTAGTTAAGGTGTTGGCCGAGTAGAAGTAGAAGGCAGCTGCACGAGGAATAAAAATGAAATATTGGAAAACAACAGCATGAAATGTGAAGGAGCTATTAATAAGTATTCTAACGCCAATACGTGCTACAAGAATCAAAGCACACTGTCTGTGCCAACAGAAGTCCAGCGGTTTTAATCCACAGCGGTTACGGTAAACGCCAAGCTAAAATAACACGTAAGGAAATAAATTTCGTTAAGTGTTTAAATAGGTAAACAGATATTATTATATCAGAAATACCAACAGTACTTATTGTACTAGATTACTTTGCTAAAATTTTGAATCTTCTACTGGTGCAAATAGTCAGTTTACTGTCGCAAAGTGACGGTTTCGTGACAGTTGTCGAGCTAGATTAGCATTTGGATCACTCAGGAAAATGCTTAAAACGACCTCAAGTTTAAGCTGTAGTATTATTATATATTTGATTATGGATTGTTACTTAGTGTTCATAGTAATTGAATTAGGAAAAGTGCATAAGCAGCATACGTTGAGGTAGTATCTGAAAACGTTATCCGATTGACAGAAATTCTACCAAAACGGGTCTCTATGAGGTGTACGGTGGCGGAAAAGTGAGCAGACTTTTCCGGCCACCCATGTTATGCGAGATAAAGCAAATGCCTGGATAAGACAAAACTAAGGATGACGCGAGGCAGCTTTTTGTATCTAACAAATAAGTGGAACAAGTAACTTACGCTAGTGGGCAAGGCACGTAATAGGAGAATGCGGGATTACGCCTGATAAACCAACAAATATAGTGATCATTTATTCTCGGTACTGTAAAGCAAGCCTGCACGATTATAATCCTAGTGCTGCTATCACGTGCACACCAACGCTTATAAAGCGATTAAAGTAATCCGGTTTGCTGGGGAAATATATAGCATAAGGAGGTACGTGTTAAGGTTTGCTCCGTTTAAAGGGACGTCGGCCATGTTGCACCACTAGTTTTCTGAAGGCAACAAGCATGCCATTTAAAAGCAGATAGAGCGTGATCAATAAGACATTTTTGGAACACTTTGTTTAGGGATTGAATGCTTGGAAATAATTGTATGAACACGGTTCAAAATAAGGTGACCGCACCCATTAATTTAGATTTCAACAGGCACCCATTGCTGTTGTGTTTATCTAAGCATCTTAGTGTAGTCTGGTGCGGCCCGCTGTGAGACCCATTTATATACATTTCGCACCAAATGTTGACTTAGCAATGCTTCCAGAAATTCGCTGTTGTATTGTGGCAACAGCATTTAAGCGGTTTCGTGAAGGACTTTCCGAGTATAGTTCAGCTGGCTTAAGAAAAACGGACATCAGATATGTCGGTCTTGTTATTTTGTAAACTACCGGTCACCTGCTTGCTATAAGGCCTTACGCTTACTTTCGATCTCCTCAGAGTTATCAGGGCAACAAATAGGACATATTTGTACCACTATTTCTACATCAACGCCCGTTGTACGCCTGCAGTTTTGATAGATTTGGGGTTACGCTCTACGAGAGTAAAACCTTGGTTTTCAAGTACACCTTAGTTACTAAATGTCACGAAAGCGCTTGCTCGCTGTGCTCAAGTTAACTAGAAATCTTGATATTTTAATAGCAATGCGGTCGCTAACTTCGATTTTGCGATATTTATTGATCACCCGGGTTAACATCCATATTGGTCGCTATCCCATTCATTTGTCATTCTTCCCGACTTTACCTGCCAGTTGCCCTGAATAAGAGCACAGCGACCACGCAGGCAAGCCGACCGTCCACTTGACTTTTATAGTAATAACGTTAACCTGACCAATGGTCACCGCTTTCAAAGCCGGGAAGGTACCATATCCCAGCAATTTTACGTGGTTCGTTGACTGGCCCACGTTGGATGGCAAAAAGCAAGCATATGTAAATCCAATAAGGCTCTGAGCAAAAGGTAGCTGCAGGATAAACGTTTGTCACTGGAGATTTTATTTAGTTTTAGCTCGCTCGTAATTATTCAAAAGGTCTCACCCTAAGTGTGCAAATGGGCCTTGACAACAAGTATGCGGGAAACTCAGCTCAAATGGCGTAATTTGATTCTATACTGAATGTAAGACCATCAAATTGAACATGCGTATGCTTAGCTTGGGCAGGAAGTGCGACTGGTTAACACAAAACGCCCAGCAGCCGATAAACGCTAAAATTACTTCATTTTAGGCGATTCTGCACCAAGGATGATTAGTGGCCCCTAAGCAAGGTAGTGCAGCACAACTTGCTCTACCTGCAACAAAATTCACCTGCCACCCATCGCCGCTGAGTTCTCTAGCTTTTGGCAGGACGCCAGGCAAAAGATAGCCGTACCACTAAGAGTCAAACGGTACTTATGTCGTCAAGTAACAGGCGCCACCCGGGAATTCTGGCTAATCAATTTATAGCCCTTAGTTCGCTTTAACAACTTGAAAAGCACCTAAAGTATCCGAAGGCTGGTAGACGCTTGCATTTCGTGTTGTCTCATCAGTACCATTAACAATAATTGTTCAGAAAAAATTATTTGTCAGCCTAAAGCTGCCTTGGACGTAGGTGTGAACTATCGTTATTCGTTTTGCACTTTAAGCTTGTATGATTGCACCCACTCATAGCTATATCTATGCATATCGGTTATTAGTAATCAATTTATACTGTATTGGATTAGATCATAGCCAAGTATGAAACAGCCGAACACCGTCTTTCTGCTCTGGCTTATGAAAAGGCATATATCGGACAAAACTCACACGAAATCTCTTACATATGCGGAGATTGCTGCAGTGTACAGCCGTGATGCCGCACTTTTGATCACTTCTTTTGCAAATGCGGCAAACACAAACAGAAAGACCAGAAGTAAACAATCAACGCTTGGCAACTTGTCAGGACAAATATTACGCGACCATGCAGCTCAACGAACAGGGAAGCTAACCATAGTTTCTTAAGTAAAATGTGCTCATACGTCACCGAAGCCACCGTCATCGAATTGGTGGTAAGTTGTTGGACGACCAAGACCAGTAAATACATTTTGGGTTTCAGTAAGCAGTCAAACCAAACACATGTACATATGACTGATTATTCCTTATGGGTTGACTGCACACCATAACGAAACCAGACTTATTCGTGTAACTTTAGAACCTTTCAGCGATGTAGGCCGCATTTTACTCTTTGCAAGTGCGCTCCAACATGGACCCTGGAGAATGCGCGTCTATCCTGAAGTCCAATAGAGCGGGCGACAATCATAAATAAACGCCAATGGACGGCACAAAAATGTTCGGCATGCCACCGGATCCCATCATGCTGTGCCAATGCTTAATTCTTAGGATATGCAACGCTAATGCACAAGCAGCTACCACTCGTACCAAACTGTTAAGGATGCATCCATTAAACTTAACATTGTGCTTCAGGCAAAATAAGAGCCACAAATAGTTTAGAACAATGGCATGGGAATAGTAAAACTCTTTATTTTTAAAATGGGCCAACGGCTGCATAAGCCTTAAAATGCGCAGCTATCTATGCAACTCTGACAGCAAACGTACTTACGGTGCTACAGGAGCTTTACTTGACTGCTAATGTGCTTACTCTGACAAAAGTATTAACAAGGATTAAGGCGCGCTGTGGCCATAACATGCTGCAGACGTGGTTGGGTTTACCTAACAAAAATAGTAATGGCAGACATAATATCGGTTGGCATTTCCTCAAACTTGAACCTTTCAAGCCTTTGTATTTCCTAGAGACGAAGAAACTAGCCTAGTTTTACCACCATATTTAGAGTACCTTTAATAAGCTGGCTACAACGTAAGCACCATGATTATTGCGCTGTATGATGTCTTCGGTAGCAATGAGACGTGGTAACAAGCAGAAACGACGGAAGTGGAATTTTCTTCAATGAGCATGTAGTTCATCTGGAATGAAAGGCTCACCAAAATGGTGTGACGCTGAAGTTATCGTCCGACTTACAGTGCGGAACATGGAGGCTTTATACTCGCAGTGTACCGATACTATTCGCCGTTGTCTGCAGGTACGGAGCAGAAACAGTTAGTCTCTTGTCCTGGTGAACCGTCACGTAACTCCACACCTGAAGCAGACTTCCAACTTGCAGGTAATTCAAAATGCACCCTACAGAGAAGACACAAATACATACCTAGCACGGCGTCTTTAAGCATATGTCGTTTATGGACCATTACATTGATTGGAGAACGATTTACAACAGAGCATTGGCCCGTTATTTATGTTCCGCTGTACAATTGCTTTACTTTGTCCACACGGTTAATGACGGGCAAGAAACCGTCTGTGTTGGATTGCGCTTACCAACTGAGAACGTTTGATTGACGTTTTGGTTGGATACTACACGTTGGGCCGCAACGATCTTACGGCCATGTGCTAATTTCGTCTGCTATATGGTGCATCAACATAGAATCTATGAATCTTGCAAACCATCACTGGCTGCCATCCATTAGCGCAGCTCGTCAGCGACAAAAGCTGGTCGTTCATTGCCGAAGAAACTCAGACCTCGCTCGGCTCGAGTTCGCTAAGCGAATTAGTTTATAGATGCTCTGGAGACAATGTTTTTATCGGGTTTACATCAGTTTCTTTTGATAGAAGTAAAGCAAACAAATATTATTATTATCCAACGCAGCATGGCGGGTGTTCAGAATGGTTTAAATGCTGGCTACTTGTAACAATTAAGTAGCTCAGTATAAGTATTCTACCCAACCGCACGCAGAAGCTAAAGCCACGTATCAACGAAGCACGGCGGAAACCTATATCGCTAAAAACAAAATGATGTACAAGCTTGCCACTTGCCAACGTAAGGTGAGGCGAGTATTTCATTCACACAGGACAACGAATGGCTCAATAAGAACTACCAACAATGCAGCTAACGGGTTACGGATATATACTTTACATTCCATTGGGCGTTGCCATCTAATAACCTCCTAACGTTTGTCGTTTCACCGCAAATAGTTTATTGCTAAAGCTGTACTGTAAAATTTAACTTCTCCGTGCAACCACAGCTTCCCGTATGTCAATAGACGTCTTTCAGATTCATTGGGACCAAAAGCTTGACAACAAGCAGAAACTAAAGTTCAGATTTTAGTGCCGCTTTACAACAACCGATTCCTGCGATGTGGAAGTCTGGAAGTAGAATCGGGATTCACAACCACGGAAGCAGCATTGTACCTAATAAATTACCCAGTATACATTATTCCCATACTTTTCAAATAATAACATCGATGTATGCCATTTTGCTATTTTGCTGTCTGGAAACCTGGAACATTAATACTCCAATGCTGCTGCTGCTCTCGTCGTTATCAATCTCGAACAACGAATTCACTACGCACACGATGTGGTTAGACGTAGTCAGCTAACACTGAAAAGGGCGTTCGTGTGACATATCTGTTATTCTCAAAAGCGTATGATTGACTCCAGCATCGAATACACCAAACACTAAGAAGCAAAACGTCGGGCTTTTGCGACGGTGGTTTGGATAAATAAACAGCACCATATTTCGAAAATGCTCAGTGCATATGTTCGCCCCCACGTTGAATACGTAATTCAAGCCTGGCAACCTAGTCTGAACCACGAACTTAGTGCACTGGAACAACCACAATATAGGGAATCTGAGAAAGTAATTGGAATGCGCAACCTTTCATGCTTGGATAGCGTACAACGACTGAGGGTATGCAGTGGAACATATTGCAGACTACGAAGCGACCTGCTTCTGGCATACTTGATTTTGCGACACCAAATCACGCATGTTGCCTTACTGCGCATCAGCAACAATACAACCGCGAGGGGCCACTCATTGGAACACGCTGTACAGCATAGCAGCCTACAGTGCATCGGAATTTTCTTTTCCATTCGTGTCTGCCATTCGTAGAATGAACTTTCAGAATCGGTCGTCATTGCGCTGAAGCTAACCGTAGTTAAAAAACGCTTGGATGTCACGTTTATCCACTTTAATGTTGTCACTTAGCACTACGTCTCCATCCCACACCTGGAGTTTACCATCAAATTGCTTGATCTTAATTGCGGCATCTGTGAATCATCGGGATTGCAGGACCACAGATGAGCAAGTGATAAGTCGGTATTTTGCTATTTAAAGTACTAATTGTATTGCTAACATTAGTACATTTGTTATTCCGTTATCCCCGCCAACCATCCAACGGGATTTGTGAAACAACGATTCTTTATCCGTATAAAATCATTGTTCCTTTTTCATTTACGTACTCCAGTATTACGGGATAAGTGAGCCTCTATTAAGCTCGACTGCCAACGCTATTCTTTGATGAACTTTGGTGGTTAGCGTTTGGAGCATTTTATCCGACCAATACCAGTCTAGTTTTGTGTGTCGCATGGCTCCGTTTAAGGTCCACGTTTGTTTTCGTTGTTTGTTATTACCTCGCACATGCATTCACTTCAATCTACCTGATGTTTTCCGACGACGTGTAATTTTGGGGCTGTATGCAACAAATGCCAAACAGCAAATGATACGATGTGACTTTGACACGGTACGCTGGTGGTCAGATCAAAATTTAATGTGCTTCCATGTGAGTAAACCCAAAATACATTCCGCGAGTCACGATTTAGTTACTCAAATGCATGCACTGTGGTAATCGTCCGTCGACCTTGATCTGGATGTGTTAGAACCGAATGACTTAGGATGCTTCATGCAATCCGGAAAGGTCAACAAAGGTGATACCCCACACGTTGGTCTGTTGAGACGGGCATCATTGCAAATCGACATCAATATATTACGACGGATGCTCGGTGCCCGTACTCGTCGCTATATCGAGTACGCACTTCAAACCTGGCCTCCATGGCTGTAACTCCACGTTAATGCATTGGAAATGCCATAAAGTCTGGCATACATATGCGTTAATGTAATGCACAATCTCCCACAGAGAACTGTTTGTAACGAATAGCAGTACTTAGTGCACAATGTTTCAATTTACGGGGCGGTCTAAAAATGGCCTACTTGATTTTGCACGGCCGTCATTCTGGGTGTCGCTCCTTATTGCAACTTAGCAGCACTACAAGTCTGAGAGGTCATACACGGGTATTCACTGTGCAGCATAGACACCGGGGGCGTTGCAGGAATTTCTTTTTCATTCGCGTCCGTCACCCGAGGTATGCGGTAACTGAATCGACCGCCAGTGTAGCGACGCCAATGCAATTAAGCAACCGTTGGATGACGTGCAAGTTTACATACACAACGTTACAAAACGAGACGTTTTCATCCTGCTGCTGGCACATATCTTGGAGTTATTGGTTGCTACCTGTGTGTGTTGCAAACCATTGCGGCTTGCACAAATATATATATATATATATATTATACACAATCTGTGGTACAGATATTGTGCCATCGGAACCATGGCTGAATAGGAAAACAATATAAATAATACGAAAAGAGCAACAAGAAATGCTTTTTTTGTCAAGTTTACCACTCACAGTTTTTGAAATTTTTTTCAGTTTGTTCGTTTTTAGGGGGAGGAGGAAGGGACACCGCAACACACTGATGAACACGTCCGCCATTGACATCGATCTTGAGCCATAACTTCCAAGGTTTTCAACCAGCAAGTATCCTCGTCTCTCGGACCCCAACCAGGTAGTCGACAACAACCGGCCGAGGCCAATTGTTTCGTCAACTTTTTCATGCGGCTTCTCCATGTTGTAGGCTGTCCACCAGACCGTCTCTTCCAGCCCTGTCCAGCAAGTGCAAACAACGCACGACGGGGGTAACGCTGGACAGGCATGCGCAATACGTGTCCCAACCACCGCAGTTGATGCAGTGAGATGAGCTCCTCGAGCGAGTGGCTTCCACGTCCCAAGACACGCTGTCTAACTTCCACATTGCTTACGTGGTGCTGCCACCACACACGGGCAATGGACCGCAGACAGCGGTGCTCGAAGACGGATAGCCTGCGCAAGTCATCTTTACGAATGGGCCAGGTCTCGCATCCGTACAACAGTACAGCACGAACAGTTGCACAATAGACCCGCCATTTGATGGAGAGACGAATGTCGTGGCGACGCCACAAATGCCTCAGCCTAGAAAAAGCGAGGCGTGCTTTCGAGATGCGCATCGAAATCTCGTCTCCAACAGCCCCGCCAGCAGTGATGCAACTTCCCAAGTAGACAAAGCTCTCCACAACCTCCAGTGTCTCACCAGCAAGCGTGAGTGCAGGCAGAGGCACCTGCCAGTCTTGAAGGAGAGCCTTGCATTTGGATGGCGAAAAGCACATACCATACTTTGATGCTTCAATCGTCAAGCGGTTTAATGCAATTTGGACGACCTTGCACAACTACAGGAGAACAAACGTTAAATATTGTAAAGCACGGAAAGAAGACGAATGCTGGTGTTCAGATTAAATTATTAGCATCGTTTAGATGCCTTATGAATACCGATTGCAGATATGTCGGCCTTGCTTTTTTGTAAACTACCTGTCACCAGCTTGCTTTACAGCGCTACAAGTAGGGCAGTTTTCACACTCTTACTTCTATATCAACGCTCGTTTTACGCCTGCATTTTTGGTAGATTTGGGATTACGTTCTACGAAAAGACACCTCGGTTTTCAAGTACACCTTAGTTACTAAATGCCTTAAACCGCTTGCTCACCGTGATAAAGTTAACAAAAAATCTTGCTTTTAAATACCAGCGCAGTCGCTGTGTTAGATATTGGGATATTTGCTTCTTACCCAACTTTAAAACTGTAGTGATCGCTATCCCATTCACTCACCATTCTACCCGACGTTGTCTGCCAGTAGCTTTGTATAAGAGCACACGGACCACGCTTGCACGTCGACCGTTCACTTGACACTTAAAATCATAACGTTAACCTGACTGATGTGCACCATTATCAAAGTCGGAAAGTACCATATCCCAGCATACACGCAAGGTTTGGTAACTAGCCCACGCTGAATGGCAAAAGCCAGCGTATATAAATCCAATAAAGGTCTAATAAAAGGTAATTTGATGATAAAAGTCTGTAACTGGTCATTTTATTTTGGTTTAGCTTGCTCGTATTTATTCGAAAGGTATCTCCCTAAGTGGACAAATTTATCTCGACAACAAGTACGAGAGAACAATAGCTCAAATGACTCAATTTGATTCTATAATAAGTGTCCGACCGGCACATTTACTATGCGTATGCGTATCTTGGTCAAGAAATGCCACTGATCAACAGTAAATGCCCAGCAGCAGGTAAAAGATAAGTTTATTTCATTATATGCGATGTGTTCAGACGACGGCATACTATCTGTCCGCTAACGGCATGATGGAGCACGTTAACACCCGCTTTCAAATAGCTTTACGTGCGCAAGCAAATGCTTTTTGCTCTGAAACTCCTTCGCTTTTTCTAGGCTCATTAACCGCTGCTTAAACCGAGATCGACGCAATGCCAACACACCTAGTCTGTATGCGCGCACTGCGTTTCTCTGGCCTACTGTCGCTACCAGCCCCGTTGACTTTTCCTTTGGCTACAGGTTTCACACCGGCAGTTTGGCTCACTAGTTGGTGAGGTACGCCCGGCACCAACCACGATCGCAGAAGACAGCAGCTTACATTCACGGAAGGCTGTCTATGTGTATATACGTCCTACTTTACACAGTAGGTTTAGGAAGCCTCTTTAATTGCCGGAATAAGTCCTATCCATGTGCAAAACGAACGAATAAATGGAACACGACTGACTGCTTTGGCCGACGCAAAGTCGTCACCTTCGATCGCTACAAACCAGCATTCATCGACAAGGTCGCTTAGCCAATTCCCACTTCGAAGGCTTTGTGTGACACAACGAATATAGAAGTGAGTTTACAAACATGTAGCATTCCTGCAGCGGGTTCCGATTTAGGTTTATAGGCCTCAATCTTTCCGGCGTCATCATCTACTGTGAGCCTGTCTCTTTGAGAGATCCATCAGTATGGTCGTGAGGTTCTTAAGCCTGCTCGCTTTGTAGTGACATTTCAGTTTATAAATATTTACCCAGCTTTCGGCCGATCAACGTTTTGAAACGAAAACATCAATGGCGTCCGAGAAATCTTGTTTTAAAAATACAAAAGGCAAAAATACCCAAATATACTTTCACGCAGTCCATTCGTTCATCCATTTGGCGTGTTCTGCTTGCGGTATTATTCTTTCCGCTTTAACATATACCAAGGCTCTGTTTGGATTGCTTGGCTCTTATGAACTGCGTTTTCCAGGATCGCGGCAGTCTAAGAAGATCCAAAGGAAGACGCGGACAGCCTTGCTGCATGCCATGCTTCCATACTTAGTGGAAAGATGTACTTCTCCCTGTGGAACCAGGGCCGTTTAGACGCAGGTCGGGGAGCACCGTGGTAGAGAGACCCCTCCCAAGCTAGCCGAATTATTATGCGCTAGCACTAGAGCGCCTATCTACGCACTATGACTTGGTATACGCTTTACACATCTGTCTATCTTGCAGCAAATTTTATTACTTTTTGCTCTTCTACCATTCCTCAATTACATGGTTTTAACCCTACTTCGGACAATTCGTTTTATGTAGCCACCATTATGCCTAGTCGCGTTCGAGCACAAGATTGTCACTCTTCTAATGCTCACCATCTGTACTTTGCTTTAACCTTTGGCTTTCATGGGCATTACAGGCAACGTATTGTCTGCAAATGCAATACTTATCCTACACAGTACCGTTTATTTACGCCTGTTTGTTGTATTTACGTAAATATGTTGGCTGTTACACATGAAATCTTGCTGATTCTGAAAGTTACATACTTGTTCTCTAGCTCATTATTTCTGTTCCGCTGACCATCTTTCTGCTTATGAATACCATCACCTATGATTGTCCACAATTTTACATTTGGCTTCCCTTAGCCTCTGTTTCATCAGCACCATTGACCACCCTCCAAAACATCGCATGTTTCCTACACGTTTGTCTGTATCACGCTTATTAGTCTTGCTCCTGGCTTACATGCTGGATGCCCCTGTACGTATCGGTTGCTCCTCATCTTCATCTCACAAACCAGAATGTATTCTTCATTGCCTAGCACCACTTTAGCATGACACGGCCCCTCTCTTTCGCATTCTGGTCGCATTAGGACGACCCGTTTAAGCAACGCAGGGCTATTATCTGCTGCACTAGACTTAACGTCTTTCCCTTGTTTCTGCTATTCAGGTTGGGTTCCACTTGCAAAACATTATGGATGTCACTGCACATGCTCCCTACTTTCCTTGTTAAGCTGTATATTTCTTGAATAACGACCCCAAGCACACTAGAGCTTTATCCTCCTGTGTCCTGCGGCTCTCATTTCTGGCTGATTTCTGACTATTTATGCATCGGCGTTTCGGCGTCATTAGTGATATTACCAACTCACCGCACTTCTGTTCTCATTTATTCGCTCCTCACCGGTTTTGCATTTGCTTCCGTCTTTGAACGCTGCTAGATGAACTGCTAACTCTTTGCAATGCACGGTAATTCGGTTGGCCTCAGCTGCACCTATGATAATTTTCTTTACCTGGCGGCTTTCAGCAAGAAAAATTGAGGACATTTTTCACCATTTCACCATTATGTCCATGCATATTTCTAATAGTCATCCTTTTGTTGAACGTTTTGAAAACGCTTAGCTCTCTTTGGACCATGCGCTTTACCGAACTCTATTCGTGCGTTGTAGTTGTAGAATAAGCGGCACCTAAGACATGCTGTAAGAAGACAAACGAAAAGCATATATGCTGAACCAAATTACCTAGTACCAAGGAACTCGGTACCCTGCATATAACTACCCCTTTAATAAGGTTTATCAATGCATTTCTGTCTGTGTGTTTGCTGGGTTGCCTCTATTTCGTTGCTTTCTTTTACCGAGGTTTCAACAGCTACGGCGGTTGGCATCTGACGGCTCATTAACTGGCACTAGCTGAGTCATCCTCCAAAGCCAACTGGTTGGAAACAATTAAGTAATAATTTTGGGGACCTATGCAGCAAATCTTCGTTATGAGGATGCCAAACAACTTCCGAATGATTAAGCTATTTGACCATTTGGTTAGTTGCCACTTGCACGGAGTCAAAACGAATAGGCTTAGCTCGTCTCTCAATCACTTTGCCATAACCAACACATTAAAATTGACTTAACATGAATCACATATTTTACTGTGGAAGATAGATCTATCTTTTAACATTACTTTGACATGGACACATTTGCCAGTATCCGATGGATACGTTTCCCAACTCGCCAGTGTGGTGTGCCATCAAGTCTAGGCATCTGGACAGGTATCTACTATGGAAGCTTTTAGGTCCGTACATTCCACTGGTTGAATTATTGAGTTTAAATCATTATTAACTCCGGAACATATTCCAAATAGCTTCATCCCCTACAAAAGAGCGGTATATTTGCGATGCCATGGCGTTGTGCTAACTCCACCTCGCCAGGTGATATTCTCACCTGAAAGCATTTTGATCCGCATCATCTATGGGCCTGAACAATTTGGATCAACTGCTTATGACTTTCGGCACACATGAAAAACACGCTGCCGCAGCACTTTATCTGGCCCGAGATTATCCCAAGACATCAGGCTTGCACCAAGTGAGAAGTGTACGGCTAGTCGACCGGTAAACGTTGTATGACCACGTCTTCTTATTGGAGTACCGTGCTCCGAAAAAAGGAAGGAAGTACTAAAGGTAACTTGGGCATTATTTACATATACATCTTGCTTCTTTCGCCAAGCTGCATGTACCAAGTTGCGTTGCTGGAAGGAGCCCCAAGAATTCTAGTAACACACCTTCCAATTTCTCGGATTTAGCCTATTCATCTGCAAAGCGTTGTGTGCATAACTTAGTAAATTAACCCGTACATCTGTGGGTCGTCACCTTCTACAATGGAGGTGCTGAGGTAGACGGGCTGTTGTTAGATAGCAGAAAATATAGTTGATGTTTAGGCAACTAAGCACACCGCACCTGATCATCGCTGGCAAGCAAGCTAGCAAGTGCAACGGATACGCCTGCATCTTCTGCTTTAATGCCACGAAAACTCTGAAAACTTGCTTTCATTAGTAGGTACCGCTATGTTTAAAAGAAGGCAAAAAAGCAACCAACGGAAGAGATGTGGTTATTGCAGTCTAGAAAATTCAGCCTTTCTACCTGCCTTTACGTATTACGCAGTATGACACTTAAAATCAAAGCAATGATAATTCTATGAAAGCCAATTGTTATGCTTTTACGTTTCCGTTACTCCATTTTCAACGCCAACTGTGCAATATAGCGGGAATATTGCGCTTTTCATTTAGCGGAAGGGGACGACACATTCAGTTAACGTGGCGGTGAGGACTATACGTTGTGGTTGTTAGTGCCATTGGTTACACAGGATGCGGAGATATTCTGAGGGTGTACATTAGTCGTATGGTGCTGTTTGATGCAAATACTACTGGAGGAGCCCTACCGAGTTCCGGACATTAATGAAGACAGACGGGGCATCGCTTACCGTGACTGACTGCTTTGGTTGCTTACAGGTAACAAGCGCACGCTACCGCATGAAACCGACAGTATTGCGAGCCCCACTCAAACTCGTCACGGAACTCGTGTCATAAAGACACCCGGACTTCTTAGTAATGGATGGCAATGAACGCTGCGTAATGCAACGGAATAGCTGCGACGTTGGTATACGAGTGCCCCAGAACCCGAGCCGTAAAATCCGAAAAAAGCACAGGAACGAAAATGAGGAAAAGCGAACAAGGATGAAAATCGGTCCATGACCGCGCAGATATACTGCAAGCAATGCACGTTGAAAACCAACTTACTTCACTGTATCTTGCCCATCATTTTCCCTACCTGCATTATATATTCTGAGCAGCACTTGCTACTGCAAAACATATACGCCTTGGTTGAAAGGTTAGTAACAGTTTTCGTAACAGTTTTCCGACAAAATGCCGTCAGAAAACCTCTGGTCCGCGGTACAATATAAACTGAAGACTTTGGTTGCCATTCTTCTGTACACATCATTCAGGGTCCGTCAGTGCTGTGAAAAGTCAGCAGTGGGATATCTAGAGTACCACGTTAAGCGGTCGGCGATGCGATCGAATGTTTTGGATGGCATACAGACGTACCTTAAATTCGGTCCACAACGCCGTAAGGTGATAAGCTTTTTATCACTTCAAAGCACAACATGTGCATGTACACAAATCTAAACGCAGCATCATGTCAATCTGCAGTGCCACGAAGTGAATCACCGACCTGCTTTTCAACTTTGTGACGTAAGCGGAAATTCTCGTTTCTCCTCATGATATACTCCGAAGCGACTGGAAAATTCATGTGATGATTTCTATTTACGCCTGCACAGATATACCTTAGTACAAGAACATTACTTTCCGTTGTCAATGCGGTTTTACACGCACAATTTCCAGAGTGGTGTGTAACATGTTTCATATTTGCTTTTGCAAGTGCGTCAGAGATGACGCACAGGAGAGGCACATTTAGCCGTGGACCACAAGGTTAAAGTAACACGCCTTTCCAATATTCATGTGTGGGCGGTTGCAGAAGCTCACGCACATCGGCTGGCTTTGTTAAACTGTAGCGCGCGCTGACGACAAATATGTCAGATTTTGGTAGCAGACGTTCAGGTATGCTTTGTCTGGAGCTGCAATTAAGTGTCATAACATCAGTATGCAATTCGAGGTTAATGTCTACGGAGGAGGGAAACTTTGTTAATGGACATGCGCTCTTATGCGGCTTACAGTCAAAGATGCACATAACGTCCACCCTTGATGAAGCATTCAGAACAATAACGAAGTGTGTGGGTGTGAGATCATGCATATGCGGGATGCTCCTGATTTATACGTCAGAAATTGTTAGAAATATATTGATCTGCTGTACTGAACCTTTCCAGGATAAACCTGCCTTGCACAAATTTTACTTAAGTAAGTCCTCGGAAGGGATTGGAAGGCTGCCTACAACGACAGTGATGGTTGACATTGCATGACAGTATCACTAACTGTTATTCTACCGGATCCACCAGCATTCATGAGCTTCCTTAGGGCCTTTGCTGGACAAAGCGGCAAGTGCTGCAAAATTCGTTGCTTCCTGTGACACTGGTAAACCGATGCTAATGCTAGCACAGGCAGATTCATAGAAAAATTATTATTGCGTCATGTAAAATGCTTGTGTAGCGACAACAGCAGATGACACCAACAAATAACATACAAAAACTAGATAACTTTTTAAAACAAGACAGGGATATTGGTTTGCGAGCTATTCAGCAAGCCTCCGTATCCTCGTTGCACGGTTGACCGATAGACGCCACTCAGAGGCATGGGCCGTGCGTCCAACGTCGTTCCGACTTGGAAAGATCGGCATAATGAACCAATATGGTAGCCCAACCTCTAAGGTCACATAGCGTTGCAGCAACCAAGCAACACTCCGACGCACTTAATGGTGTGTACCTTGCGAACAGCGTTGGAAAATCAGAATACTTTTATGTACTGAAAAAATAGCGGAAAACACCAATAACATGAATGTTACACCACCGCCCGAGTTTCGACCAAATTCAAGCACCTGGGTGCTCGACGTTGCGGACAGTTTCGGATTGTAGTGCTTGATGGTGTAGAGCAAAGGCCGTAAGGTAAGATACATACGTAGTATTTGCCTTGAATGCAGGATTTAGGGCAGAAAAGAAGGCCGCTACGAGCGGATCATAATACATGTGCAGTATTGTTGTAAAGGTCGAGAAGCGAAACTGTACGGTGTGGAAACCGGCCCGAAAATCAATGGACATAAAAGGCAAGTTACGTTTGACCACCGGTGCCTTTGCAAGTTAGCTAACACGTGGCGGAACCACCAAGTTAGCAACGAGCGCGTTTGTCACCTTGGTTACGGCACAGCCAAAGAAAATAAACTGCTCAGGAGCGTTACTTCACTAACTAGACTCTGATGGCTTGGACACCTGGTACGCTTGCCAGCCCACCGACTCCCGCGACGTGCGTCATTTGCTCACCGGGGATGTGGATGGAAGAAGAGGAGGGGCACCAAGCAAAGATTTGGTCGGAAGGATTGAAATTCCTTACTTTAAAGCTAATTTTGGTTGGAGTGTCTCGGATCCCTGGTTAGGGTCCGAACGACGTTGAACATGTTTGGCTAGATATACTTGGTGATACGGCTAGGAGCCGAACATAGCGGCGTTCCTGCAGTGAATTCCCTTGTCCCATCTCATTCTTCTTTGCCTCCCATCCAACCGAGATCTCACTATTTGTTTTATATAATTTGGCATAGTAATATTTTACTGCATATTAGCCGGCTGGTAGCTTACCGGAACGATGTCCATCCGTTATCTATGGCTCAGCTGGCTTTCAATTGTTGCATTTTTCAAATTTTTCTTTTACATATTGCGGCACAGTAGCTGAGGTGTTCCCACCTCTAGCTAACGTGTAGTATGATGATGAATGTGAAAATGGGAAAGCGCAAAAGAATAAACGTTGTGTAAACGAAAGCATTGGAATATAGGAAGTGGACGCTAATAGTAGAGAATAGCCCTGGTTAGTGCGTTGGATGCTCGGACCACTTCGGTTACTTGTGGATTCGTGTAATTATTATAGTCCAGTCCAGGCAAGTCAGTATAAGCTTTATGTAGCTAATTGGGTGCATTTTCCGCACTATGTATTATCAACCACAAACGTACCAAGGAGTTACCCCTAAAATTGCTGGTTACAAATGGGTGGAAAAGGGCGAAGAATGCACTTTCATAGCTTGCTTGAACAACCATCTCCAAATACGGAACAGGCCTTTAGCTTTGTGTCCACCCAAAACGAAAAGGCGCCTATAAAAATGTTTCCCTTAGCATTCACTGCGATGGATATAAAAGGTTTTGTACAAAAGCAATATATATAGCTCATGTGCCATATCTATTGCTTTTATATTCAAAGCCGGATGAAGTAGAGGATCTCGGTGACCATGGAATTTGATTGAAATGTATATTTCAGCTTAAGTTGCAATACTGAAATATATATAGTACGTACCGTGAAAAGTTGTGTTCAGTAAATTGGTAACGGTCGAATAAAAGACGCTTATGCTAAAGTATAAATAAAATGTTAACAAATAAATAAATGTATACTTCTAATCGCTCGGTGCTGTGCACCAAAGCGATAAGATCCACATTAAAATCAACCCATGCTCTTGCTCGGGGAGTGAGAACATTGAGGATATATGTTCCTCCTTTGCAATTACGAAAGCAAAGAAACTGACCTATACGGTTGAAGCCGTTGTAAGCGCCACCTTGTAGTTTATCTGGCTCCTGCAATAATTTTATACTCCATCATTTTTTAGTAACAGTTTTACTCATTTTCTTTGGACGCAGATCCAATGCTCTACGAACATGCTTATAATTCCAGTGCACTCGAAATTCTTATATGTTCATCTGGCGAACATTTGCGCTTTGCTTTTATTAGTGTCGAAAATTTACGCGGAGAAGTAATTGCGCAGGTTTCTTCTGGAAGCAGGATCTAATTTATTGCAAACCCCATTATAACGTTTTGGATTAGTTGGACACGCAGGGTCGTCACATTTAACGGTGCGCAATGAAAGAAAATAAGAGCGCTGGAATTAAAAAGAACATGAAATGGTTAAAAGATAATGCCTGGCAAAGCAGATAAAACTAAATCGCGTTTAGAAAGTGGCGTTCCAAAGCAAAATACGAAACTAAATTACCGATTAACCAAATATATATTTAAAATCACGTGCGCTAATTTATTCATTCTACTGCCAACTTCAAACTGAGTAAATCCGAAAGCTTTCAATCATTTATTAAGGCCACAACGTTGCATAAAGTATAAAAAATAAGATGTGGAGAACAGATCAGAACCGCTGATAAGTTAAAAGCAAAAGAAGTGCGATACGTGTAGTGGTAAACATCTTATTTGCTATAAAACGGCGGTCTAGGATTTACACAATTATTTTATTTCCCTAATTATGGCTTCCTGCTTTGCAAACTTACATCGGGTAAAATAATATAGAAGGTAAGAAGCGGCGGTTGTAAAAGTTCTAAATAGACATACCTATTTAGAAATATACTATATTCCTTAAACTTTCCTTTTCGCAACTAGGTACGACGTGAGTGGTCAAATAGCAAACTTTCCAGGCGTACGTAGCAAATATAGGCAAGTATACGATAATGTTTCGCGAAAACGCTAGGATCCCAGTAAGGAATAACATGCATGCAATAGAGAATAGGACAAATTAGAATTTGACCAAGGTCAGAAAACCTCAGTGTACAATATTTAGAGGATACTGAACCACATAAAACACAGCGAAGATTGCGCTTAATGCTTTTTAAACTTCTGATTGGTTGTGACTGGTTTGACAAGACTGCATGAGCTCGGTTCAGCTTGAAAATACAGGAAAATAGCAGGATAATTTAACATGTTTGTCCTGAAACGCACATTTTGTTTGACAACTGTTGCAAGTTATAAGTCTTAGAGCCCATTTGCTTTATCCGTATGGCTTTGTCACAAACATCAGTGAACCAGGGGAGCCTGTCGCTCATAATAAAGAAATGAGTATCGGAAAATGTAGCAGATTGCTTCGGGGCGTAAAATCCATTTGGGCCTGCGTTGGTGGAACTGTAACATCTCTGCTTCTGGTGGTTGAGTTAGCTCGAACGTGAAAGATTAATGTACCTCATGTGTTCATACACACTAATGTGCCTCTCCTTACGTAAGGTTGACCCTTTTCGGTCCAGTCTTAATGTATGAAGTCAGCGCCAACCGTGTTTATACAATTATCATGGCTAAGGAGTGCATTAATGCAGTTAACTTGATGGGATATAGCTTAGAACGCTTAGCAAAGATTGTCAAGGTAAATCAAAAGTAAGCAAGTATGTAGCGGCTAGTGGGAGTTGGTTGTTCACCTACTATTACGCATAACGGATGGTAGGCTTCAGAGTCAGCTAAAGGATAATATTACACACAAATGCCCGATATAATGTAAGGTGATGGTCAAACTTTTCTGGATCTCCAGTCAGACAGTGCAACTAGTGCCCCTCCGTCGCTGGTTGGCTCCTGTGCCAATGAAAGGGAATAAGGAAATATGAAGATTTTAATAGCAAAAGCGTTTGAATTGAAATATTTGGTTTTCATTATGCATGTGTACTAATTTTTCTAATAGGCATTGGCACATGAAAAACAGATGTATCGGAGTATATGTGGCTAACAGAGGACAAGTAAAGATCAAAATGCCTGGATTCTTGGGTCCATTGCTTTATAGATGTCACTAGCGACCAGTAAGAATATACATATTATGTTGCGAATGCATACCGAATTTAGTTGAAAAAGGAGGAGTAAAAGCTGGAGTAAACAGACTCAATAAAAGCGCATCGGTTGTGGCCAAATACCAACTGACGTCCAAGGAGGTTCACAGACGTTTATCGAACCCTGGTATTTATACGGCCTTTTGGACAACCATAATGCTACCTTAAGTTCATTATGAGTATCGAAAGCAACGATAGATAAAACCTTTTATACAAAGCTTAGGTCTGGTAGAATGCCTTTATAAGGCATACATCAAAGGTCATTAGCGTAATAGGTTGTCACGACTCAGTGGTCTGAGTGTGCCTGAAACGTTTGCTTTCCTGCCACAGATAGTACATAGTTATAGCGAAACATTTTAGTGAATATAGAACAATTATAAATGGGTTTGCTTATTTCAAACGTATACCGTTCACCAACGTTTAACATTCTTTAATTTTATCTGATACCTGATTGCAAAGCCAAGGCATTTTTTGCGAAAGAAAGTAATGACCCAATTCGTAGACCACCAAGCAAACTCGATTTACTTGTTAAAAACCGCAAGTATCGCAGTGATTGTCTGTTACCGTACTCAGCTATCGAAACTGTACGAAGCAGCATATCTTTGTATTAATTGCGCAGAACTATTGCCTTAAACAGGGTTAATTTTTGTTGAATTACTCTGTTTATAGTTGGGCGCTGGAAAGCAACTTTCTCGTAGGCAAATTTTATTACAGTTTTTGGTCATTCGTATGTGGCTATTAAAAGCTACCGTTTAAGTAGGCCTCGTAAACAACGTGCGTGGCTTTTATTACTATTGATAAGAGTTACTTTTTATCATTCTCTCGTGCATTTTAATTCCGAAGCATTTATCTATTTCCACGACTGAGCGGTCCGAAGTAGTCCGAAGGAATTATAGGGAATTGCGTAGTGTATTGAATCCTGCTTCCAGGGAAAAGCTTTACAACGGCAGCGCTGCGCGACGTTTCGTCACCAATAAAGCAACGAGCAAAAGATTGCATGCAAAAGCCATATGAAGTTCGATTCTAGCGAACTAATAAAGACGTCTATAGAGAATTGGATCGTACATATGAAGAGATGGTCAGGAATTGCGCTCTGCACGAGGTTTGCCACTATTAAATTCAAGGATCACAAAATTGCCTGAAGGAGCCAAAAGCATGACAAGATGGGCGATTGCAACTCATTCAACCGAACCCGCAAAAACGTTTCGCATTGTGAACAAGGAACTTAGACGTTCACTGTGTTCACTCAATATGCAAAAGCATGAAATTTTTGTAAATATTGTTCTAAACCATTGCGGGCACAGCATTTAGCCTGTCTAGCAATATACATTTATTTATTTATATTTTTGAAGTTAGAGAGCGAGTGAGAAGCATACAGCGAGTTATACTGCGGAACCAGTCGTACTAGAGATAGCACAAGATTAATCTTCTAGTACCCCGATAGAACGTTATGGATGCATTGTGAATGGGTAATCACTGAGCTGGTAGAGCTTTCAAGTCAATCAATGCAAAAAATTAACAGAGAGTGGTCAGAATGACGGGAGGGAATTCAGGCTGCTTTGATAGAAGCATACGTCTAGTCATGTAGGTGAGCCAGGTTGTCTGTTAGTCTACTAGAGTTACTGCATATGGAAGGAGTTGCTGGGATTTAAGGATATGATATAAGGCAAGGTACGTTCCAAATGGATTAGGAATCATGCCCATTGAGAAAGCGTTTGTGAGCAGCAGCAGCATTATATAGGTAAGCTATAGTAGCGGACTTGGTAGGCGGAACGTTGAGCGGTTAGCCAATTAGCCACCAGAATATACTGCTGCATCATTCCAATGAAACCCATAGGTCACCTAAACAGTTCAAATGAGCCGCCAGGGAATACAAGCAGATATAATGGACTCAAACGCCCAGACATAATAGGTAGACTTGCTGGATGGGTATGCAGAAGTGTTGATAAAACATAAATAACGAGCAGCTATTGTTTGAGGAAAAGGAAGTTGACTTCAGCCTGTGGTTTGGAGAGGCTCACCAGTAGCAGCAGCAGACATGGTTGCCGCTTTAACTACAATGATAATGCAGGTTGCTATCTGAAGGGAAGTTGATAGGAAGCTTTGGAGGATGGAAAGACGTGCGAAGCGTACGTCTAGTCGTACTGCTGCGACATTCGTACTTAAGGTGGTGCAAGTTATCCATCAGTTGCACCAATAGGAATTGGGGTCGGTAATATAATGTGATATCCAAGGATGCGGCAGAGGTTCCAAGTCAGTGTAAGCCAAAGAATACCAAAGGGATTTCAGTCAGCCGCGAAGGAAGTCAGAAACTATTGAAAGATGCATACGTCTCGTCGTAAAGGTTAAATAGATAGACGGGTATTCAGAATTGGGGATAATGCATGCGTGAGGATCAGTTGGGCTATAAGGACGTGACGTTAGAGCGGAGTTAGTTCCATAGATGTCGCATAACTGCGCAGTGGCGCATGGAGCATAAGACAGCTCACTGCAGCTAAACAATGCTCCAAATATATAGGGAAAGACAGACACCGTCGCAGGAGAGAAAATATCAGTAGCTAGCAATAGCCTTTGTATAAGGCTTTCCGGTAAATAGCAGATAATTATAGTGTCACAACATAGGTCAACAAACCAGCAAAGTTATGTAATGCTAACGGTCCATGTGTGTAAAATTTGGTGAAGTTGGACTGGCTGTTAGCGACCGCCGGATATGCGCAGACGCCTGATGTCTACGATGACAGGCTGCAGATGAAATGTGGTGTCCAAGTTAAGTCCATCGACAGATAATTTCGCTAGGGGTGCGTATTAATAAGCAGACGTAACCGTTCCATTAAGAGTTTGGTCGGTATGTAGGCCCACGACGTCACCGAATAATTCAACAAAACAACGAGGAGAAGAGAAACAGACATTTCTGGAAAATAAGAGTTGACGGTATAGGGATTGGCGCTTAGCAAGCTACTGATTATTGCATAGATGCCTGGAGCAATCGACGGCTCGCTGCAGCTAAACAGGCATGACGAAGTTGAGACCAGCTACAAAATACGGCTCTAGGCAAGAGCAGTAGTGGCCAGGAATTGCAATTGTATTAAGGCTTTCTTTTTGTCACAGAATACGTCACGCATGCAGTATAGGTACGGTTTGCAAACGGCCTAAGTGAATACTGGTCGAAGCGATAATGGGTGTGTCGAGGCCAGCTCTAGATATGCGCAGAGATGCATGAATTCTAGGAAGACTACCTGCTGCTAAACAAGGAAAAATACATGAGGCCTACCACGGAGAATCGCTTTTATACCTAAATTTCGGATTTGCCTCCATTGTTTACTTGGATTTTGAATGTGTCGCTATGCTACCACAGCGATGCGTTAGCAGACGATGCAATATCCGTCCTAGCACCGGTTTTAAAATAACTTATAACTTGCGTAGTATGGATTATCATCGCGTATTGGCAGAGTGCAAGACAACCACCTGGGCGGCTTGCTTTGGAACCCTGGGTGCACCGGCTTCTGTGCACGCTGTTCACAACTGCATCGCCATCCACCTCGTTACGTTGCACAGTCTGCACCCTCTCAGCTGACGCAACGGACTCCGATGACGCTGCTGCAGGTAGCCGGGGTGCGATCCAGCGACATCCGTGGAGTATGTTCCGCGCAGCGTGAGGGTGACGCGCCGCCACATAACAAATGTGAGCACAAGGCAACTGCCACTACCGATTAAACTCAAAATCGCATTCACTGCCCCGCGTTACGTACACTCGGCGCACTCTCGAACGAGAACAGTCAACCAACCAGCAAGGCCCATCAGCCCTACAACTGAGAACCGTCGACGTACGGAAATGCTCCATGAAAACATCGCCCGCAAAGTCTCTTAGTTTGCAGAATACGAAAGCCACTGAGGACACCTCCGATGGAACAGCAATTGCGCTCATGCACCGCCTACTTAGTATGCTGTTCCTTCGGTGCACCAGTGTGTTGACCCTATCAACCACGCAATTGAACAGGGTGAGTAGGGAGGACCTCTCCGACAGGTATTCCTTCAAATGTCGGTTTTCATTCTCTACCTGTTGGTGGTGTGGCAACCAAAAGGAATGGTATCCCTGAGTCCGTGCGCCGCCCAAGAGTCCGCGTGGGGAATCCACGTCGCGCACAAATAACGGTACAATTCAGGAGACGCCCTGCCCACCGCGTTCAATATCCTGTCAAACACCGAGGCGTCACGTGTGTATATGAGGTTATGGAGCCAACCTCGTAAATGCATTCTACGCGGATCAGAGATCTTGTGTAAGCGGCCGCTACGTCTAGACATGTCCACTTTAACGTGGTAACGACAAAAAACCACCTTCGCGTTCGAATAAAATCGTCTGAACGCGCGGATCTGAGCGGCGTATTTATCCATCACCACCGTGTGGCAACGTAAGGTGCTAGGCACCATATCCCGCATTGCCTCAAACGCCTGCCCATAGCTGTAGAATGTCTCACCCGGTAATAGGGCGTAGAAAAAGGAAATACCCAGACCGGTGACATTAACCAGCATGCAGTGCCACAAAATGTAGCCGCCATAATTTAGTTAATGGGTGGCATCGCATAACAGCACTTCACCATAACGACTTACAATGCCGCCAACTAACGATGGAGAGAATAAAACGTAACGTATTTGACTATCCTTCGACACCAACCGACACGCACCGTGTCCTTGCAACATCGTTGCCACATCTGACACTTCACAAGCCTTCCCATTCCGATGACGAATCCGCAAATTATACAGGTCTAGACGAGTTACACTTTTTCCGTACTCCAAGTAAATAAAATGACGCAAATCCGGGGTACTATGGAAACTACCCATCAAACGCAGAACTTCCCTCTCTTGCTCCTGAGAAAGACGACGGTCCGCTGCATACAACCATGGGTTGCCCACGTGAAAATCATGACTATGCGTCATGACGTAACTCCCCACGACGTATTTCCCATCTTTCAAAACCATTGAGAACCGAGCCTTGCAATCGTACGATTTGTATCTACAGGCATTAGTAGCCTTGATGCAAAAGAATAACACAACTTACCGCTTGCCACGTGGTGCTGAACGTTTACGATGAACGCAACGGTACATGAGGTAACCGCAGCATTCCCCATCGGGAACGAGCTTCCTCCTTCCACGATGGTATGCCGCAGCAGACTTGGAAGATGCACGGGAAAAACAAGTCGCCGTCGCAATCTGAAAACGTCCCAACCGCTTCACAAGGTCCTTAACACTTTCATACTTCCCAATAACCATAGACCATAACAGCTCACTATCAACAACAACCATGGCAATAGCAGGAAAAACCAGTATGGCGACCGAAAAAACAAAACAAACACTCGCACATGCACCAATACAGGGTATCATTTCTACAGCATCGTAACTCACATGCAATGTCATTTCCCAAGCCCTCTGAAACCTAGTTTACCATTTTTACACATTCATCCACCTTGGCATTGTCGCCCCGCAACCGTTGCTATGTACAATTTGTAACACGGAACCTACCGAAAAAACACAAGTTTTCCCACCTCCAATCACACAGTCCCGGTGTTTCTTATTCCGAGTCGTGACTAGTTTGGGTGGAGTTCAATTATTTTCCGATCCAGAACATCATAATTGGCGTCGCAGTCAGCGTTTATTTCCAAATGAATACAGCCATCGAATTCTTAAACGTAAATGAATCTCCCCGGGAGTTACAAGAATACATGGAGAGATTCGATTTGTGGTCGCTCATAAAAGATGACCTTCGCGAAGCGCTTAAATCTGCCCACTTTTTAACTGTTATTCGACGAGAGGCGTATGAGCTTCTAAAAAAACTGGCTTACCCACAGCCGCCATCGAAATTATCATAGGACAAGTTGCGGGACCTCCTTTTATCTCACTTACTACCGGAAGATTTCGTGGTTGCCGAAAGAGTAAAATTCAACTTGCTGATCCGTCAACCTAATCAGTCTATTCGCGAGTTTATTCTCCAACTTCAATCTCAAGCATCATCTTGTGCATTTGGAGACAAACTTGACGAATGCCTCAGAGATCGCCCAATTGCCGGAATAAATAATCCCGATTTATATCGTCAGCTCCTATCACTTTCATCGCCGACTTACAATCACGTAAAATCCATCATTTTGCATTAGCAGGATGTTTCTGATATTACAAGAAGCCAGACGACTGTTGATCATCAAGTCTTGTTTGGCTCAGCCAGTCGCCGAGTTCACGCCGAGAAGAGAAAACCGTGGCAAATCAACTCTTTCAAACCACACGGAAAGAGTCTATTTTATGCACCGAGAAATTCAGACAGTTTGAAGTGTGGTCAAGCTGATAGAAAGATTGGACAATGTGTCTCTTGTGGAAAGTTGCATTTACGGTATACCTGCCCGCATCGGAGTTCCAAATGTCATCATTGTGGGAAAGTTGGACATATTCGTAGTGTTTGTTGCCAGTTCAGACGTTGTAAGGTTGTGAAACAAGTTGATGATTCCACAGAGAACTTGCCTGCCGATTTTCATTCACTGACATTGGCTGTGAATACGAGTAGCCATTTATACAACACTTTACTTTTCGGAAATGTTGTCACATCGTTTCATTGTTGACACCGGTAGCGCAGAGTTGCTTATTTCTAAAACGAGTCTCGATCATCTGTACCCTGACGCTCAGCTTGCTTCTACACTCATCACTATTAAAGGTATTACTGGTCATACCATTCCGGTGATAGGATGTTGTACCTTACCAGTGCTAGATAAGCATTTGAAACCTGTGGAGCGTAAATTTGTTGTTATTCGTCAAGGTCCATCCATACTCGGTCTTAAAGTTACGCAGGCGCTTAAAATAAGTGTCCATTTTCTGTCACATACTGATACTGACACCTAAATTCGTGATTTATTACACGATCGTTCGGTTACCTCTGGTGGAATGAGAATTCCGCCTGTTAAGTTGGAAGTGGCTGGTGATCCAGTTTTCTGTAAACGACGTGTACTTCCATTTGGACTTAGAGAACCTGTTCGAAAGGTACTGATGTCTCTTTGTGAATCAGGAATTCTCGTCCCAGTACAAAGTTCACGATGGGCCACACCTATTGTCACACCGTTAAAGCCGGATGGACAGACACCGAGAGTTTGTGGTGATTTCCGTGTCACTCTTAATACAAAGCTGCTGTAGCGTAGTTGTGTCACGGAAGAACTTGATTCTATTCTCTCGCGTCTACACGGATCCAATATTTTCTCGAGGCTAGACTTAAAAGATGCATATCTGCAGATACCACTGACTGATGAGTCTAGTGAACTGACCACAATCAATACACCTTTTGGGTTGTATCGCTATAGATTTCTTCCCTTTGGTCTTAATGTGTCACCAACCATATTCCAAAATGTGATGCACTCCATTGTAAAAGATCTGAAGTGTGTTGAGATCTATTAGGACGATGTTCTTGTACACACTATTAACAAACCGACACATTGACTACCGATTACTGGCACTTTTGACTCGCTTCAAGGATGCTAATGAGAATATCAATCCTAAGAATTGCTTAATTGGTGTCCATGAAATCAGTTGTCTTGGTTAGCAGGTTACATCTGAAGGATTCGAACCAGATCCTGATCGGGTAAAACCATTGGTTGATGTGAAGTCCCCCACCAATATTCATGAGCTTCGATCATTGTTTGACGCTTTACAGTACTATTCCAAATTCATTCCTGGTTTTGCATCCATTGCTGATCCTTTATTCATCTTGTTGAATGACAAGAGTTTTATTTGGTTAGACAGACATGAACATGTTCTTCGGAATCTTTCAAAAATTCTTGCATCTGGTTATGTTCTTCACACCTTTTCTCCTAAATTACCTACGGTGCCTTTTACAGACGCTTCACCCACTGGTATTGGGGCTGGGTTAGAGCAGAATGGACTCCCAGTTTTGTGTATTTCCCGTCGACTAAGCAATGCTGAAAATGGATATGCTCAGACTCATCGAGAAGCTTTGGCTGTATACTGGGCAGCCACTAGACTTTACAAATACTTGTTTGGCCTCAGATTTACCATTGTGACAGATCAAAAAGCTCTGAAGTTTATTTACAGTCCTTCCAGTTCTTTAGCTATGCCTTCAGCATCCATGGTCCAAAGGTGGAGTGTTGCCCTTAGTGCGTATAAATTTGTGGTCGAGCACAGAAGTGCGAAGCTCATTCCTCACGTCGACTACTTATCACGTACTGCAACGATATTTGAAACCGATTCTGAAATGAGTTGTTTACTCACCCAGCCGCTTCCAATCTCTCATTCTGCCCTTATCAATGATACTAAAAGGTATTATGGGTCATTGATTTCTGCTATCAAACGTGGTTAGGGTTAGGTCTCAAACGGAATTTCCCACAATTTTATGTGCGTCGTGATGAATTGTGTGTAACAATTGATGGATTACTATGTGTAAATGACCACATTGTTATACCGCCGACTTTGAGATCAGCTATTCTAAAGGATTTAACTTTTGCTCATCTTGGTCTTAAAAAGATGAAGTCTTCAGCTCGACGCTTGTGCTGGTGGCATGAACTGAATGCAGATATTCGACGAACTGCTTCTGATTGCCCGAACTGTGAACACAAAATTTTACGGCAACCGTCAAAGTGAACACCATGGCCGATGATATGCGAGCCCTGACAAAGGTACATATGGATTATTGTGGACCATTTCTGCAGAAGTACCATGCCCTTGTGGTGGTGGATTCTAATTCAAAGTGGCCGGAGGTATTCCTGACTAATAAACCAAATTCTGCTTTTACTGTCCGTGCCTTGAGAAAAGTATTTAATAGAGAAGGAGTCCCATTAGCTGTGGTAATTGACAATGGTTCGCACTTTTCGGCTTCAGAAGTTAATAATTGGCTACAGTGACTTCGGTGTCGCCACCATTTTAATGCTCCACGACATCCATGTTCTAATGGCCTAGCGGAAAACTTTGTTGCAACCTTAAAACCTTCTATTACCTTCTGTGCTCCTACTTCTTTTGATTAACTTGATCGTTGTGTTGATAACGTTCTTCTTCAATACCGTAATTGCGTGCATTCCTCTACTGAAGATACACCTGCCAAACTTTGTAAATCCAGACCATTGAGGTCAAACATGCTTGGCTTGGGGACTGCTGAAGTATCTTATTTCAGAAGCAATGATTTACGTCCCTCACCTGGTGTCATTTTTAACAACATTGGAAACCGCATGGTTAGAATTTTGGATCTCGATGATTGTTCTGTACACAGACGGCATGTTGACCAGATAAGATACAAGGATTCTGGTCAGTTGTCATTCGATTCAGTGTGCACTGAAAATACTAATGTCGATTCAGTTTCAGATCCTCATGAGTATTCTGAGCAAAATCAGTCTCCAAGAAGATCTGCCAGATTGCAACAGAAACCACAGCTGAATTACAGAAACCTGGAGTTGCATTTAAGCTGCGGAGGATGTGCTAATTGTACAAACAATACTCAGTGATTGTTTATTGTTTTTTACCTTTTTGATGCATAATACACACCCGCGAAATTCGAATTTTAATTCCGGTGTTCTTATTCCGAGTCGTGACTAGTTTGGGTGGAGTTCAATTATTTTCCGATTCAGAACATCATATGTTCTCCAATATTTCATTTTTACTCCTCGCTTATCTGCTTTCTACTTCTACTCGGACAACACCTTAACCCCCATCGGTGCAGGTTATACTAAAGGTACTTCTAACTGGTAAGTGCAGGGGAATTTGAAATATATAGCATTGTGCAGTTAACCATCTGGTAAAAATATAAAATCAAACCCACCAAGCAAACAAGTATGTTCGAATGCCGTGTGGATATAGACGTTTGCGAATGCATTTTGACCGTGCATAACCATGTCTTTATTTCATTTACACAACAGGTATGACTTTCTTTCGTGATGAAGAGTTTGAGCGGCCGACTCTATAACTTTTAAGCAATCCTGCTGTACCCTAGCGAAATTTGTTTAAAAAGGCTTGTAAAGCCCTGAATTACAGGAATTACACGTGTTCAGTTTTTTAGAAATTTGCGATTGAACTTGACAAGCGAATCTTAACACCCGCACGGGTAAAGAAAAACCAGTGTATAGAATTAGCGCAACTACCGTGGCGTACAATTATGTTGCTTAATACTTAAGCTATCTTGCTGCAAGTTTACCTAAGGTCATCCGAGAGCAAACGACTTAAGCTTTAACCGACGTTCAGCCTGTTTACCAACTGTTAAAAGACGGTGTAGTTAAAGCTGAAGGTTCTTTGCATGCAGTAATACAATTTTTGTCAGTCAGTTAATTTTGACATGGTTTCTGAATTTTGGGATATGGTTAAAACTCGGTACTTGGCTGGTCGTGAAATCTCCTGCAAAGTTTCAGGTGGCATTGAAGTAGGCGTATGGGAAGTACCGAATAATCAAAGCGCAAAACCTATGGGTCAGGGTACAAAACCGGTAGCTTTATAAGTAGAATCACCTTTCGAAAATACCTACTTGTAAAAAAGTACAAAGGTAAAAATATTTCGAATTAAGTTGAAAGACTTATCATGGCTTCCATCTCGCTGTTGTTTTGACGGCCATGATTACAAATTATGCTAATTCCTTGCAGCTGTGGGTGCTCATTGCAATCGGACAATACCGTAGACAACATAAATTTATTTGGCGTTACTAGCACGCGTACTACAAAACAATCTGTATATAATCATAAATGCTAATTTGTAAAATACTTCCATAATTACTGAATTGCCAACGCGAACTATTAACCATCGCATTATTCCAATAGGGTTTGCATAGTAAGCGCAGGAATAAATCAGCTGTGAAATTCTGGAGCACACATAAATGGTATGTTTTAAATAATAGTGGTAAAATCAAAGGTTACATTGAAAAAGGAGCTTAATGCGGTCCTTTGTTAGGCGATAATTTAATGTAATACGTAATAGCAGGCCTTTGGTATGGTCAGCCGGCGAATAGTGCCGTTATAAGTAACTTAAAAAATGTACCAATAAAACGACCCTTAAGTGTAAAACCTATAATAGTGCGCTTCTTTTAGAACTTGGGAAAGATGTATAGACCGCTCAGCCTGCAAGCGTGTGGCGACCAGCACGCTCTTGCACTGCTCACCTTTCGGGGGACCTCTTGCAATTTACAGCTTAATACTCTGCGCTAAAATACAAAGCGTACGTATAAACAACACTTACATTTACGCATGGTGCTTTGATATCAGATCAGGCTGTAAAGCTGTAGACTGCTGCTGGTCAATCGTGTCAAATTGCGTTAGTAACAAACCATCAGTTGTAGGCAAAGCGCCGCCGATTAGCTCACGGTTATAACCTTAACGTTTTAGATAGCTCAAATTTAACTTATTTACCTAATACTGCACAAGCCATAACAATTTTTTAATATAATGGGTTCTATGCCGCATGTGGTGGTAAAGGGATAACAAACACACTTCTTTGCTTAATGAGCAATATTAATTTCCAAAATGATTGCTTTTAATTCTTACATCTTCTTCTACTTAATACAATCAGGTTGCATTCTTCAATCCTTCTTAACGTTTCTCTCCCGAAATGTCTGTCGCCACACGCAAGAATTTTAACTCACGAGAGCAAAGCTAAATGAAGTTATAACGGCCATTTAATAGTCAATCCGACAAGTGCGAATTTAGTAAACTAGAACGTTGTGGCATGCAGCAGCGATTGGTATTACTCACCTTTCACCTGCATACTCCCTGCTGCAACAAGCCCGCAGGCCACAAACGGACCGGAGGCTATCGCATTCACAGTATTACCTTCCTTATTTGAGTAATAACCTGTGCGTTTCACATCTTTCCCGTATTTTCAACATTAACTATGGTTTCTAACCCCTGTGTGGACTTAGAAACTTTAAGTCTTATTAAATGGCCCAGCTAGTCCCAGTGAAAAAACGTAGACGTAGTATCTAAGTTAACAGGTTGTAACCATCAATGCTAGACCACAACGTAATAAGACTAAATACAGGACGGCCACCTTAATGGTTTCGCTTATGTTCTACCCTACTTCATTTAAACTTTTCGCTTCTACCTCTTCTATGAGCAGGGAACAATATCGCTTAACGATAGTGACAAACAACCAATGCACAAGCCAAGCTTGCCATCATCCAGGCTATTGCAAAATACAACACCCAGACGGTCAAGCTGAGCGCTAATCACCTTATAAACATCAAATAAATGCGAAGAACGCATACGTTGGCTTACAGAATAAAATAAATTAGTGTAAAAGAGCCACGAGAACCTTGCATGATATTAGCTGCAGCTTCCCGTATCTGTGAGTATTATCTACGGACACGATTCGCGAAATCTAAAATGTTGCCAGCCGCACTTAATATTTCCTAATGTTTATATCTTTCATATGCTACTTACTAAACGCTGATGACTAAGCTTCTAATGGCTATTTGAGTCAAACATTAAGTATTTTCCTTGGATGGAGAATATTGTTGTAACGAATATGGACACACTGCTGCCTATTTTTGCATGGCACGACATGGTACAAATGTATACGTGTTAAATCTGTGACAACTTTATTTAAGTATTTTATTTTACCAGATAGTGCACCGCTTGCGCGGTTGGAAGCGCTTGTTTAATGTAAGCTGATTCAGATGACTGGTCCATAGGATCTTGCGTTACAAACTGCAAGCATTGCAGGCAATTGACTTTCTGACATGGTTAACAAGGGAAATGATCTTAACTTTTTCAAAACAGTTAACTTTCAGAAGCAACGTGACCTATACTCATGCACCTAAAATTAACACAAAGTGTTACTGCACCTAAAAAGTATTTGATAGCGCATAAACAACCAAGGATTCGTCTTAAATCCACGAGCGCTCAAAGCATTTCATTGTCACTATCTATTCAAGAAGGTCAGCCGCACCGCCGCAATGCTATCCAGCGGGTGGCTAAGGCAGTGTAGCATAGCGCATAGTCCCGGTGTCAAGCGTTAAATTATATCTAACAACAGTAGGGTTATTCTGATGGACTTGACTTAGGCTAAATGAACCCAGCAAAGAATCACGGTGCCTAATGTATAAATAAATAAATAAATAGCTATATTATCTTGCCATACAAGACACGCCTATGTAGGCGTGATCATGTTAATTGAAAAACTTAATGTCGGGGAAGGTATAACTGAGGTTGCAAGCTTGCCATTTACCATGAAGCTGTGAGTTTATACATGGCTTTTGTAGTGGATGTGTGTATCTGTTACACATGTTTGAATCTGTGCTACCGCATTTGCGGCTGCTCGCGTGGATAGTGTGAGAATATTTGAGTTACTTCCCTGGTGGAAGCGTGCTTACTTGGTAAGCATGGGGGCCGTTCTTTTAGTTAGAGTTGAGTCACATCCGCCTCCTTGCAGTGCTGTTAAACAGCCATCAATGGCCTTTTATAGGAAGGACGCTTGCCAAGCAAAACCCCACCATGTCTTGGAGCACTGTTGCTAAATATTTGCTGGAATTGTGTGGACAAGAACCACCCAGCTGGTACCTTGGTAACGCATCTTTTCGTCGTCGATTGAGCAGTCTGAGATTGCTGACAAGCCAAAAGCGAGTGATGGGACGCTTGGCAGGCGGGACCACAGTTTACGTAGTTTTAATATGCTTTAGTTATGTTCCGGTAATCAAACTTTCCAAAAACATTTTTGCAGGCGAGCCATGGCTGATCCAATCCTCTGGAGAGGGCATCCAGATCCCATTGACTAGTGATGACAAACCAGCATAGGGGTGAGTGTGTTGTAATTCTGATATGATTCACATTTGTCTTTGTAGGTTCATCCACCGCAGATTCACAGGCAAGATGAGGTCCTTAGTAAATTATTTTGATAGTTTTAGACCATAGGGAAGAAAAGAGAAAACAATAGAAATCTCTACTAAGACGCCATTTCCGGTGGAAGAATATTATCAGACATCACGATGGCTCAAATAAGAAGTGATAATCTCCGATGACTTTCTTGCTTAAATAATGAAGTTTATTTCGCAAACTGACAATCTGTACTTAGATCCACTCCGTTAGACAGAAATTACGACGCACTTCTTCCAAAGAAATCTTGTATTAACTGACTACCACTTTTGCCAAAAGTCTACCAATGGACGCCACAAATCAAAAGCTACAAGCATCATTCCAAATAATGTTAAAACAGCTGCCACACATCCGTACCAATTTTTCCTTTTATTCATATCTGTGGACATGCGGCTGAAAACCACATCTTATCCACGGGCCTTGCTATTTTTACAACAAATATTTAACTTAACTCAACCACGCCTACCACTCGCAAAGCATACTCCGCCTGTACTCAAAATAGTTCCTGAATAGTATTGGATGTTATCCTTTGTTTCCTTAAAACAAGTTGGTATATTTTTAAATAGAAAATTGATATTTTATGCTGCGAAGACGGATTTGATAACCTCCGGAAGCAAGCTAATGTCCTCTGCACTGGTAGTGAGCTTCATGGTGCAAAGGTTAGATGGCACTTTATCATACTTAGCTTACAAGTTGTAACGACCTACGTCCGTTCACCATGGCTTAGCGGCATAATCTACCGCTTGATTGACGCAAGTTCTTAAATTTACACATGCTGTTTTGTAAAGCAAGTAAAGGAAGGAGCACCATTAAAAATGCTTGGCAGGGTAGAACGGTCACCTGTCAGTTTTCTGGATTGGTAATTAAACCATCTGGCTTGTGGCCTGCTGAGGCTAAAATATAAAGGTTCATGTAATATCCTTTTATCTATTTGTAATTATGCATGGTTATGTTAGAGTACTTCGCTTAAATGTTAGTTCGTATTGAAAAATGCTCTTTTTCTATTCCCGACTTACTCTAATAAGACCGAAATTCTGGTGGCCAAAATGCTTAACTATGTATAAATAAATAAATAAATAAAGTTTTTATTCTCGACAGGCGAGGCACGCCTTAACAGTCATGAACATTTTGACATAACAATGCATGGTCAAGAATGTGCAAGTATCCGTTATGTTTGCCGTACCAGTGTATGTTTAGGTAGGGGTAGGTAATTATGTAACTGTGTGTGGGGGTGTGTAACTGTGGGGTTCCTGTTTGTAACCGTGCAGCTCTAATTTTGACTCTCATATCGTCGGCAATGCTGAAGTAGAAGATGGAGGTCCGTGCGTTGGAAAGGATTATTCGGATACCCACGGGGCAGTGACTTTAATTTGTGGCGAGTCAGGAAGGCCACGTCACAGTGTTGTTAAGCAGACATTTGTGGCTTTTTATTGGGAGAACGCTTGCCAGGCGAAAACCCACCACATCCTGGAACACTGCCGCAGAACTATTTGCTGGAACGGGTTAAACCCGAACCACCCAGCTGGCACCACGAGGAGGTTGTTCGGCTAGCTAGCCTGTGCCGGTGCACACGTTTACATCCTAAATATTCAGAGTTTTAGCAAAGCTTAAACATCTTGCTATAGTGGCGATTGCCGCAAATTCATGGACAACAAACACTGAACGACATCCAAGCTTTATCTATTTGTAAAATCCTTGATGTGTCCACATGGGTGAAACTCCAATGAAAATGCAAATGCGTCAACTTCGGGTAAATAGCATTTTCCCAGCTTGCTTTTCCACAGAACAGTCAGATTCATGATCCTCATCCTTGTATGACGTAAGATTTCCAGTTATCCTACCCAAAAGTTGACACCGTTGAGCAAAACTAATTAGGAAAAAAACTGGTAAAAGGTACGGTCACACGATGAGGACCAAGTAACCTGTAACGCACATAAATGATCTGGTCAAAAAGACACAATAAGCGTATAGACAAAACTTTGCTATTTAAGCCCAAGTAAATAGAGAAATGTTAAAAAATCACGCCATAAACCGATGCACACTGTGAAAATGCCAGAGTTAATAAAGTAACCTTTTCTATCATTGCCTGTATAAACTGTAGTTGGAAGGAGATGATAACTTTACTTCGCCATCCAACTTGTTGTATGACTAGGTCACTACCGGAATTAGAGAATGTGGTAATAAGTGTAAGTGAAGCCGATGCAGGTGCTGTCGGAAAAGAAAGCAACCGTTGCAAGGAGGTCTTAATCTGAGCCTTCCTATTTTGCAGAAACAAAAATATTTAAGGAAGGCAATTTGGTGGGATTCTGAGGAGCACGCGGAGCCGAGGATTTTATGTACTTTTAGGTTCGTATATATAAATTGTAGTACAAATATACGATGTTTAGAAGCCGAAGCGTTAACAAAGATGGAGTGCAACGCAGAAAAGAGGATGCTTTAGGAGAAAGATAAGGGACAATTTTCGCGATTATAAAAGCTTTTCTTCAATAATTTTTATAACAGTGGGTGAGTTATGCAAGATTGCCGTGTTTGTGGGAGCGTAAAACGAGACAGAACATTATGCAAGACCTACGTTTATTAAATAATAAACGTCATAGAAATTAGTGGAAGTAAGGTGGATTTTAAATTTCCTGTCGCGAATCTAAATGGGGTAGGGGTAAATATTTTATAGCTGTAGGCTTTGTTAGATTAGCGTACCTGGTCTGTGGTAGTTGAAATGTTGTTAAGAAACTAAGCTGAAATGGCACTAACTGCACTAGAAACTCAGGTCGGTCCAAAATGTTTACCCTTTTTGTTAATTATTGATTGACTCTGTATGTCGTTGCACATAATAGTAAATATCTTGTGGGCTCTGGGTTGACTCGTACCGGTTTGACTACCAGAGTACGTGTAGACTATGTTTGCTGTCCTTACGGACGATAGCCCATTTACCCGCTTGACAGTGACAAACCTTTTCCGTTCTTTTGTTGCAATAACTGCACTAGGTAACCTCCTGCTGCAGCTTATATGTTGCAAAGATGGAGTGGCGCGTAACTTTAGCGTACTTACGTTGGTTATACCTAATAAGGCTAATGAAAGCGCTTTGTCCCAGATAGCTCTAGATAGGGCGCAAAAGTAGCACGTTGCGTTGCTGATGCAATCCTTTTGGTTTCTCGCTGTCTGCGGGGCGGTGTCCGTGAATTCGCTCTGTTGGTAACCTTTAATTTAGGCAGTTTGCTGATGTACAAATTGCAAATAATAATTAAATAAAGCCATTACTCTCGAGAAGGCAAGGCACCCATTTACTGGCAAGAGTATTTCGACACAACTGTGTGTGATCTGCTTAGTCTATCAATACAAGTTCAACAATCACAGACCAGATACGCTAATCTAACAGAGCCTACAGCTATAAAATATTTACCCCTACCCCATTTAGATTCGCGACAGGAAATTTAAAATCCACCTTACTTCCACTAATTTCTATGACTTTTATTATTTAATAAAAAGTAGGTATTGCGTAATGTTCTGTCTCGTTTTACGCTCCCACAAACACGGCAATCTTGCATAACTCACCCACTGTTATAAAAATTATTGAAGAAAAGCTTTTATAATCGCGAAAATTGTCCCTTATCTTTCTCCTAAAGCATCCTCTTTTCTGCGTTGCACTCCATCTTTGTTAACGCTTCGGCTTCTAAACATCGTATATTTGTACTACAATTTATATATACGAACCTAAAAGTACATAAAATCCTCGGCTCCGCGTGCTCCTCAGAATCCCACCAAATTGCCTTCCTTAAATATTTTTGTTTCTTCAAAATAGGAAGGCTCAGATTAAGACCTCCTTGTAACGGTTGCTTTCTTTTCCGACAGCACCTGCATCGGCTTCACTTACACTTATTACCACATTCTCTAATTCCGTTAGTGACCTAGTCATACAACAAGTTGGATGGCGAAGTAAAGTTATCATCTCCTTCCAACTACGGTATACACAGGCTATTATAGGAAAAGTTGCTGTAGGATACGAGGAGCTGATTTTAGGCGTCCGCAGTATGCGACACATACTTTTGGACGTGTAGGTTTTAAGAAATTGTAATGCGGAGATTTTATCTTATTGCCCATTAGTTTCCCAGCCTGAAAAAAATTCACTTGGGAATAAATTTTTTAAGTTTTTTCCTTTTCGTTCTATAGATTGTAATAGCTTCTCACCAAGCATTTTAACGCATCATCTGCAACAAGTATGTGACGCGGCAAGCACAAAGTGGTAGTGCAAGTCAACGGCTGTTTATAAATTAATGACAAGCTTGTAGTTAACTTTTCTCAATACATGTTGAAACAGTGCAAGCCATGAGTACAAAAATTGTCGGAACTTATTAGCTTTCAATAGGCAAAAGATGTCCACACTCCAAGACCACCTACTGATATCTCTTGTTCAACAAGAACGAATCCTTTACAACAGCACATAAAGGGTTTCGATGACATCTCCTGCAGTTAAGTATTGGCGTTTTAGGGCACTTGTTTTCCGGAATCATAACATGTGACGACTAACACCTAGACATACAGCGTCAACTAATTGTCTAAACTCTCTACAGCAATATCTATGAACATCGGTTTCCATGGTGACATTTCCGGTTGCTTAGAAACCCGAAGATATTTATTAGTGCGAAAACAACTATCCGTTTTTGGAAAGCCACCTTTTGGCGGGGATAGGTGCTCTATTGCACACGCTGGTCACAACTACCGTAATCAGCATGCGTTTAGGTTCCTTTAAAATATGCACACGCAGGCACGTCAGGTATCGCAACATATAAATGCATCATAGCATGCGGTTACTGGCAGCGTAAGGGCGCAGCGACGGACATAATATTCGATAATTTGTGTATGATGGCGGCTAGAAATTTATGCGCAATATGCGGCTTTCCTGTGCTCCAATGCAGACCTAATACGAAGAGGCTGCCGCAGTTGGCTTTATCACACTGCATAAAATGAGCCGTATCTGCTTGCTTAAGGAGTTGGAGGGTCTAAAACCATACACATCACTTGTTCCTCATTCATAAGCAAAACCTTCGCACTGGCGATGATCCGCTGCAACATGGGATCCGCGGGTTTCTTATAAAACGAATGTAAGGTGCAAGTTAACGGACACCAGACCGACTAGCTTCCTTCGACCGGTGGTGTTCCTAAAGGCACGGTGCTTGTGTAAGCATTGTTTAGCTTACTGGGAAGATTTGCCTTAGTTTACTTGGTTTTCATGTCCCTAGTTTGTAAATGACATAGGGATATGGGGAGCGACATGCACCTCCGACTATTCAGACCTGCTTCAACTGGACCTCAAAGGACTTACCACCAAGCAGCATTTCGCCTCCAAGTCAACCAAAGGAAGTCGGTATTGATTATCCTCGGGATGTGTCGTAAAGGCTAAAATAACGCCATCAACGGTCAAATGCTGCATCCAACACCTTCAGCGGGGTAATTAAAGTTACTCACTTTAACTAGCTGTAGTCTGTAGATAACGTGAACAAGCAATAACGTAACCAGCTGCGCCTGACATGGACATTCAAACACAGCATCTTTATCTTGCCTAACGGGACTGCCACTCGTCTCTTGTCCACCATAGTTAGGCCAATGCCACGTTGAGCCACGCATGCTCGCTGTATTCTTACACATGTAATGTGGCAGAAGATAAAACGAGTCCATCATTTGCTACCAGGCAAATCCCCTGTTCATAGGGCTAAACCTAGGGAAACATTCTTTAGAGGCTGACGTTTCACCCTTTGCTGTGGCTAGTCGCGAGTCTTCTTCACGGTGATCTACTGTATGCCGCAACTTTGTCATTTTTAAATGCTGACGCCACCGCTACACTTAAGAATTTTTAGCGGCCCATGTAAATAAAAGCACAATTCTGTGGTTTTAGATCTATAGATAATGCTTTCATCGCCAGTAACATAAATGGCGAGGGATCCCTGTGTGGAACTGCTTAATAAGGCCTACCATGGAAGGAAACTCGATGCAATAGCACAAAACACTGTTAAGTTTTTGTTTTTTCAGTGTTTGCTCCTGATGACTATTAACCCTTGTAATAAGTTACCATCAACCGAAGTCGAACATGAAATTGCTCGCTGCCTGGCTGCAGTTAAGAGGTAAATCCTTTCACGGTAAATCATTCGCGTCTTTTTGGCAGCGGAATGTTAACCGGCTGCAATCAAATTATGTACCCGTTTCTACAATCTACAGAAACAGCGAAGAAAATCTGGAGTAAAAGTGGTAAATAAGAGAGAGAAATCGTGATCGATAATGTTTATACAGATGCAGTTTTGCCTTAGAAAACAATGAAGGCGGCTCATTCGCTAAACCTATCATGCGGATTAAACCAGTGAAACCAGTGCAAACCAATTCAATACCGTAAATTCTGTTGCAATTATCGAAACTTGCTGCTCCCTCCTGAAAACGAAGCAATCCGAGGAAGTCTGAAAATGAGTAGTCGAACTGTCCATCGGGTGAGTAGCAACCGCGTCAAAAAGCAAAGCTTCCACCTGAGGCAATTACAATCGATCCACTAGCCAGGGAACAAAACTTTTGGGTACACGGAATTCCAGTTCACGCCACTTCAAACAAAATCCATAAATTAACCGAGTCAGTTGAATCCATAATTAAAGCAAACAATTCCTTAAGCAAATCATGTTCCTCCATAAGAATATTCAACTCAATCCACAAGCACAGCAAGTTGAATATAACAAAACGCACACGCACAAATGCAAACCCATCATCTTGACTCACTGCAAATCAATACGCCAGTAATCAAAACCCCTTCATCGGTCGGTGCAACTGTCAGAATTTGCGCTCAGCCAACAAACCACATGATGCACGGTTGGATCCCAAAACAGCACGTGAGCTCAGGCACCCTAGGATGCGGCGCGGACTAGCACGCCGCATCCATGGACGCTTGAGGAAGTACATTACCTCCCATCCACTCACTTATCCTGCATCAAGACATACAGCGCAGAACTGGGGAGCCGGAAATATTACATCCGCTTTCATTGTGCTCACTGCTGCGCGAAAACGACCGGGCGAGATATGGGATCCAAAATGAGACAGTATCAATTGCCTTCACTGAAGGTAACTGCATGCAAACTAGTAGACAAGTTCGACATCCTCCCGTTGTTTTCTCTATGCTTTGCGATTTCTACGTGTGCTCGGGTGTGGATAAGTGTGCCCAGGTGCAATAATTAATGTGTGCGTTGATTCATTACGCGCTGTCATGGACCAATGCGTTAATTGTCGGTGGGCGTGTCTGAATTATCTGTTAACCGTAGTTGATCGGCCTTAATGATGAGGTTAGCATCAGCATCTTCACAGCAATGCATGATGCACTGCGGGGGGATTTGCGGAGGGGTACCGCATCAATTTTGATAAGGATACGGATTTGGCAACAGCTTGCTTTTGCTGCTCTATATGCAATCGTTGTTATATTGCATCCGTTGACAGAGTGAACGAATACGTTTGTAAAGAGTAGTCATGAGTTCGTGTGTAACAGAGATTAACCGAAGATCCACTTTTACGTCTGCGCACCCCTCACCAAGGTGTCAAAATTCGACGAACTGTCTATGGTGAAACACTATTTGACTAAAGAGAAGAACCTGAGGTTCGGTTGAAGCTTAAGTTGGTTGAAACAACCGAGCGAAATACCTTGCGCCGTATGTTGTTCTTGCTTGGGGTTCAATCGAAAGTAGACACACAAGCACCTGGTATTATTATTAGATCGTCAATGTCCCATATTTTTAACATAGTACTGGAAAACGCCAGTAAATGGCCAAACGTGGTTGGTATCAAGTGGATGGCACATTTTGAACATGAAAGTGGATAAGAAAAGTTCATTTGTGAGGAATCTGAAATCGCCCACAAAGGAGTGACACATCGCCATTACTTGCCTGCTCTGTTTGCAAATATGCATATCTTCCAAGACAACATATTTTTAACGGGCAGAAAGAGATGGTACACTGCGCTACAGGTCCGGTCATCCACAGCATGTGTACGTTGGAGCGCCGTATGTGTGTCTAACAGAGAAAAGGCCATATGCACAGAGAAGGAACTTGGGGCTGCCGCTTGCAAGTATGCAGTAATGTACTTGCTGAAAAGTGGACACCACAAACCGTCAGTGCAACATCCGTTTTACAATATGCTAAAAGCACATTGAAAATATCTGGCGGAACGGATGGTGACGATACGAATATTATAGGTAGAAGAAACCTCCTTTTTTTTCGACGGCACTAACCAAGGAATAACAATCGAGATCTGTTAAATAGTGGTATATCTGAAAGACACCTCGTAAATAAGATGACTGACTGCATTTACAAATGCATTCACAATAACTGTGAATATGTGTGTATAGTTGATACCGCGAGCAAACTGCATACAACGCTGCTAGGACACCTGAGGCGCAAGTCACGGCGAGGTCTAAGTATAATGCTCTGTTGTCAGATTCAGCAGTGGCGACGCATGTGTTAGGTACGGTGCATGTAGGTTGGCCAGGTTATTGGTCAGTCCAAACGAGGCGTTTCCAGATTTCTTGCGCGCCCAACCGAGACACTTAACATACCCCCATTTGTTTCCGCATATGCTGACTGAGCAGCACAATGAAAATATAAATATCCACACTTAGTGTTTCAATACAATAATAAAATTACTTGTGTTAGTAGTCAGTACAATGGCTGCGCTACTGAAGTTTTAAATAAATAAATAGATGATACCTTCTCGATAGAAAAAGGCACACAAGTGATGGAATGATGAAATTTACCTAAAAGCATAGCTGCTTTGGAACAGTAAAACGAGTGGTGTAAAATAAACCTTAAACCAAAAGATTCGTGTTTTATATACTTGTGAAGTTCGTAAAATACTATGACGCAGGTTCGCAAAGAAAGCATGTTTACTAATATAGTGGCAATAGTCAGCCTCCGGCATGATTTCGTTATGTTGTAATCCATAGTTTCATAGGCACAGGAGCTAAAGTAAAATGTCCATACAAGTGTTTCCGATTAAAAGTTGGTGCACTGATTAAAATAATGTTATCTGGAGCCACAGTTATTAAGCAATGCTTTAACATAGAAATAAAGAAACGTTTTGTTCTCGACAGTGCGGAACACGCCTACTTGGGCATGATCATGGTGAGAAAACAAATCTTGATTAATCTAAACGCAACACAAGTTTATAAGTAACATATGGATTTAGGTGTTAAGAATTCATGAAGGCATGTAGATAAAAACTAGTGTTGTTGTGTTGCTTGAATATTTGAATGGGACGCCGCATTTGTGCTTGTTTTCTGTCAGGCGTAAGAAGAAGTTAAATGAAGTCTTGGTATTGGATAACCCACGTCTATATATTAGGTTAAATCATCCAGATACGTCAGAAGAAATGACTGGTTAGCGACGAGTCACACCTGCCACGTCACAGTGTTGTTAAACGGACATTCGTGACTTTTTATATAAAAGATTCTTATCAGGCAAAAAGCATCCATGTCCAGTAACACTGCCGCCAAACTAGTTGCTAGAACTAGGTAAACCCGAACAAACCAGCTGACACCACGAAGCGGTTTTCCGCCTAGCCAGTTGAATGTATGTTTCTTATCAGACCTGGACGCTTAATCAGCATGTCGTGTAGTAGTTCGTAAGGATACCCGGCGCCCTTGTTCTCCGAACTACATTTCACCATAGGAACCGCTTTCAGTGCTTGAACGCAACGCTGTGTCTTCCAGCATCTATATCGATTCAAGGTGGACAAATGTAGAGTGCTGCAACTGCAACACAAATTGGCCCATTCCTACTAACTTGACAACCAGGAGCTTCAAACCTCTTTTGACGAGGTGGATCTGTGAGGTTTTGTCAAGGATGACCCTAAAGGTTCAAATCAGAGTGAAACGGCGTCAAGGATGGGAAAACAACATGTCGGCCTCCTGAAGCAAGCACTCAGACTATTCGATACTACAATTTTTCTACAGCTACTCGGCTAATTCATACAGCTGCACGTTGATTACACAGTATAGCTTTTCCAGTTATGGCTGAGGAATCTCACCGCCTTAGAGGTACCCCAACGCCGGGCAACCAAATACGTCAATGGTCGGTATTATTTGCCGTATGAACGAAGGCTTGGAGTGCTCGGAGTCTGCAACGGACAATATCGGAGATTGCGTAGAAACTTCATTGTGGCTAGCCATAATTTCAGAGATCACAATTACACGTGCAGCCGTTTGCTAGAGCCCAGTCAATAAGTGCCAGCCGAGAGGCCAATATATCAAGCTAGCACTGTAGCACAGTCGTCTAGAATGCCGTCGGAATAATTTTTTCGTACGAGTTTGCAAAAGGTGAAACGCTTTACCGGACTCTTTCTTTTGTGCTCCCGGCTAGCAGAATTTAAATCCAGACTTGTCCTTGCAATTATTTCGCTGCACTAGCTTACATGACCCAATACACATGAATAAAAGCAAGTGTCTGTAAGTGTTTTCACTTACGGTCAAATCCTAGATTTCGTTTCACGTTTCTCACCTCCTGCATGTTTACACCAGAAGGAAATACGGGTTTTACCAACCTGCAATTTTCTGTCGTTGCGCATGGATTTACCTTGGATTTACAGTCTTTAGGTTTCAGGGGCTGTTTACTTCGGAAACCATATCAGCTGCGTTTTACCTACGTAGCTTACACAATTTGGTGGTTTGCAGCCGAAGGGATACCGGGTATATTTCGCCTTCAGCCCACGGAAACCAACATGATCCGGTCAATATCTTTGCTTTCCAGTTTCATATATATATATATTATACACAATCTGTGACAAAGATATTGTGCCATCGGAATCATGGCTGAATAGGAAAACAAGATGAATAATAAGAAAAGAGCAACAAGAAATGCTTTCTTTTTGTCAAGTTTACCACTCACAGATTTTGAAATATTTTGCAGTTTGTTCTTTTTTAGAGGGAGGAAGAAGGGACACTGCAACACACGGATGCGCACGTCCGCCATTGACAAAGACCATGAGCCATAACTTCCAAGGTCTTCAACCAGCAAGTATCCTCATCTCTCGGACCCCAACCAGGTACTCGACAACAACCGGCCGAGGCCAATTGTTTCGTCAACTTTTTCATGCGGCTACTCCATGTTGTAGGCTGTCCACCAGACCGTCTCTTTTAGCCCTGTCCAGCAAGTGCAAAAAACGCACGACGGGGGTAACGCTGGACAGGCGTGCTCAATACGTGTCCCAACCAACGCAGTTGATGCAGTGCGATGAGCTCCTCGAGCGAGTGGCTTCCACGTCCCAAGACACGCGGTCTAACTTCTACCTTGCTTACGTGGTGCTGCCACCACACACGGGCAATGGACCGCAGGCAGCGGTGCTCGAAGACGGATAGCCTGCGCAAGTCATTTTACGAATGGGCCAGGTCTCGCATCCGTACAACAGTACAGCACGAACAGTTGCACAGTAGACCAGCTCTTTGATGGAGAGACGAATGTCGTGGCGACGCCACAAATGCATCAGCCTAGAAAAAGCGAGGCGTGCTCTCGAGATGCGCATCGAAATCTCGTCTGCAACCGCCCCGCCAGCAGTGATGCAACTTCTTAAGTAGGCAAAGCTCTCCACAACCTCCAGTGTCTCACCAGCAAGCGTGAGTGCAGGCAGAGGCACCTGCCAGTCTTGAAGGACAGCCTTGCATTTGAATGGCGAAAAGTACATACCGTACTTTGATGCTTCAATCGCCAAGCGGTTTAATGCAAATTGGAAGACCTGTGGATCGTCACCCAGCAAGACGATATCATCAGCATAATCCAAATCGACAACTCGACTACCTGGGTGGAGCTCAACGCCAGCGTTCAACAAAGCACTCAGAGCGTTCTTCAGGACATCCTCAATGGCAAAGTTGAATATAAACGGAGAGATAGGGCTTCCTTGTCGAACTCCACTGGATACCACAAAGGTAGGCGAAAGCACGCCATAAGACCTAACCCTGCTTGAGGTCAGACTGTATAGAGCGCGCAGTATGGAGACGAATTTCTCGGGGACACCGTTCCTCAGAAGGCACTGCCATTGTACTGTAAGATCGACAGAATCGAATGCTGCACGGATATCCAGGAACACAGCAATCTTTGGCCACTGATACACATGGCGGAGCTCGAGGATCTGGCGAAGTGTAAAGATTTGATCTATGCAGCCGCGACCTGGGCGAAACCCAGCTTGTTCTTCTCGTTGCAACGATTCTCGTGTTGGGGATAGCCTGCGAAGTATGATGGACACCAACAGCTTGCAAACGACGGGGACTAAACTTATTCCACTGTAGTTGGAGCAGATTGTGCGCAGGCCCTTTTGAAAATGGGTACGACTATCGATTCACCCCAAGATGATGGAACCTTCTCTTTCGACCAAATTTTCGAGAACAAAGCGGTCAGTTCTCGGACCGTCGATGCGCCGCCATCTTTAAATAGAGCTGGGTGAGGACCATCAGGGTCGGGAGCTTTACAACGCTTCAGGTGCCGGAGCTTCTGCTCGATTTCCTGGAAAGAGGGAAGGTCTGTTGTGGTAGACCACTCGGCCCCAGCGCGAGCGCCAGAGGTAGCAGATGGAGATGGGGCCAACAAAACTGCAAGCCAAAATGTTCGACCCATCGCTCCAACCGTCTTTGAAGATTGGTGATTAAGGTGCCATCCTCTTCTCATAATGTTTCACTTATACCACATCGTACACCTTCGGTGACTCGAAGGAGATGGAAGAGTTTCCTGGTATTACCACAGAGACTAGCAAGCTCCATCGCCCTAGCACGTTCACACCACCAAGCTTCGCGGTCCATTTGCAGACTCCTGCGCAACTCTCGACCAAGGTACTGGCGTTCCTCACTGTGTCTGGAATATGATGGGATCAAGCGGCGTCTGTCCATCAGTGACAAGGCGTCGGCGGAAATCCAATGTTTCTGTGGGTGACGGGTAACTCCACAAGTGCCGGTACTGGCGGAGACTAACGCATCTTTGATATTCGCCTACTGCAAATCGAGATCACCGTCAATAGTTGAGCCAAGAAAATTTGACAGTGATGCTTGGTACCTGGTTAAAACCGCAAGGTTTTGTAGATTCGCGACGTCCGGTCGGTAGTGGGCGCGCTCAGGTGATCCTCCGAAACGCATGCAAATCTTAGCACGAACCAATGCGTGATCAGAGTCTAGAAAAGTTGACCAGTACGATCGGCATTCCGTAACGCTTCCGCGAAGTCTGTAGCTGATTGCTATGTAGTCAAGCTGGGAGCGCTCTTGCGTTTTTGAGGGCGGGCAACAGGTAGCAGTCTGTCTCCAAGAGTGTCGAAAACTAGTGCTCAAGAGAAACAAGCGATGATCAGAGCAAAGGGCAAGTAGTCTGTCTCCATTGTCTGATCGACTGCCACAGAGACCAAAACTACCGCCAATGTGGTGCTCGCTTGGTAGAAGGCGGCCAACCCGTGCGTTAAAGTTCCCATGCAAGAATGACTATATCCGTCCGTTTTGAGGAACGCAGAAGTTCATGCAGTTGTTGGTAAAAGCTATCTTTAACTGCATCCAGGCTGCAGTCTGTAGGGGCGTAGGCGGAGACGACAAATAAGGCACGCTTAACATCTCGACGTCTGCTTACGTTACATGAACTTCTTAGTCTGACTGCACATAGTCGGCTGTTGACTGGGATCCAGTCAAGCAGAGCTGATTCAGCCCTGGCACTTAATACAACCCCAACACCAGCTTGACCAGTGGCAGCAGATTCTAGGTCTCCGGAAAGCCGCAAGTAGTATTGGGCGTCAGAGTTTACCGGAGAGTCCATGATGATGACTGCGCTAGAGTCTTGTAATCTGGTCTCTGAAAGACAACAGATGTCTACCGATAGCATTTCAAGAGTACGGGCCAGACATGCTTGTCGTCCGATCTGCATCATATCGATGGGCCACAAACGTGCACTGGTAAAAACCTAGTTTAGTCGTACCAGGCGTATTTACTTGAGCGATTATATGCATAAGGAGAGAAAAAACGCTAACTGGAACCCTTGCGGAAGTCTTTTACCCGAAAGGCCTCATCACGAAGCGTAGCTAAGTCAGACAGTCAAAAGAAACGGTGTTGACCACACCTGAGCAGAGTGTTTACCGCGAGCTCCCATATAAGGGTAACACCTCTTTAAGGAGGGTAACCAAGCGCTTAATCTCCGCCACTCAGAGAATCTAATACGCTGCAGACGCTGTGGTAAGCGACAGAATCCAGAAATTGTCGCTGCCTTTAGTATTGTAAGTTGAACCCAGCAGCGGCAAATCACAAAATATTCACCAACTCAATTATGCCTACGGAGTCAGTTAGATAAGCAAGAATGAGGAGTTTTGAAGTAAAAAGTTAATGAACACTTGATCAAATTTGCTCTAGGTGAGGTCAGCCATCCCTTGACTAACGTTCCGTGTCCACGCAAAATCAAACATGTTTAAATGACTTTTTATCGGCTTGACACCGACTCCGCAGTTCGACCACTATTACGTAACCTTATTCTATGCTTATTACGTTTGGCCTAAGCCGTGACGACAAGGCAGCTAAGACCTGCCCTCTGAATGCAGATACAATCAGCTTTTGACCTACGGATACCCCGGTCTTAGGACGAGTGCCGCCCTTCATCTCATAACACTCGATTGATTTGTAACACCCTTACGACTGTATATGATAATTTCTAGTTATTTTACTTTACCGAGGAGACAAAACGGAATGCGCGCATTTACCAGTGATTGTCTGCTTATTTCGGTATTCAAACTATTGAAAGGATCAATCTGTTTAAAAAACAAATAGTTCATTTCCCAGTGGTGCGCGTGCCTTTGACGGCATAGAGACAAAGCAATGCTGACATGAATGAGTTTTCTGAGACCGGTCACGCACGTTATTGTAGTGTCTCATTGATGCAAACAGAACTTTGGCGTAGTATGTGAACGATAGTGTGCATCCGTTCACACTTGAGTTATACTGTGCGGCCAGTTTTAGCAACATGTCATGCCCTAGTTACCCCACTTGCGCGTGTTAACCTCTGGTTACGGTACTTTATACTATGGAAGGACAGGCGCTCGGGCTTATCACAAGTGTCCATACAGTTGCACACGTGGCCACTATCTCTTATCACAACTTAGCCCATGCTTCAGTCGAGCGGTGGGTCAGGTGTCCGCCGCTGCCGTGACAGTGCAATCCACCGTTGATGACCCCGCAAGTACATTCGGCCTGTGGCACGTGGAGTACGAGGCTTGCATGCATGACCTGCCGGCCGGTTAGATCAACGCGCCTCACCTTACATAGCTGTATCTTATCCAGGCTGTTCATATAACCATAGGCGTTGATGATGTACATTGGATATGTGGTCAGAACTTGGAGGAGTGACTGCAACTCCCGCACAATTTTCACGACAATATCCGGCTAAGTCACATGCACTCGGGGTGGCCATACGTTCCAATTTGGATTAGAGTCCCGCATTTCAAGCTACGGTTCCGCTTTTTCAAAACTTCTGGGCGGATTGCACTCATATAACACTTTGAAGTGGTAAGTCACAGTGCGTGATAGAGCATGTAAGGTAAAAAATCAGAACCAAACGGGGGCTGTTCGTGCACAATTTGATGTTGGGAGGTGGAATGCAATGATTGCTCAGGAGAAAAAGGACCACTAAAACGGAGGCGGACGGAAACGGGAACTGGCACATCGAGGGACAGCAGACGGAACAACACAGGTTTACGGAAAAGAGACGAGGACGGGGCAAAAGCGATATCCGGTAGTGAGCTTAAACCAAGTTAATCTGTACAGTCAAACAGCCTTTAACTATATCCAGTGCGTTGAATTTTTGCACCTTGATGGGGAGTGCGCTGACGTAAACATAGATCATCGGTTCATCTTCGTTACAAACAAACACGACTGTCCATTACAAACGTAGTCGTTCACTCTGTCAACGGCTGCAATATAATAACGATTGCATATAGCCCAGCAAATGCAAGCCGTTGCCAAATCGGTAACTTAATCTCATTTAATGCGCTACCCCTCCGCAAAGCTTACTGCCGTACATCATGCCGTGCTGTGCAGATGCTGATGATGACATCATCATTAAGGCCGGTCAACCGCAGTTAACAGATAATTCAGCCACGCTCATTGACAACTAACGCATTTTTGTTCGTTGCAATCAGCCGACAATTAAGATATGTCGACCAGCTGTCCGGAAAAACACCAGACGGCCGTTTCGCCCTATTGTGGCTCATCAGTGGTGCGCATCCTTCTGTCCTCTGCGGAGGATCGAATTCATGACTGCTAGTGGCTGTTGCCAACTAGCCAGCAGCTTATGCAACTGCGGCATGGAGGACGGTATCTGACTATCGTGAATAGTTAGCTAAATGCGATATAGCCCGACGCATCCTCCACTGCCATGCAGGCACCTGACATGCATTGTTCCATGATAGCGCTTAGTGATGCAACGCACACATTAATTTTTTCAACTGGACACACTTATCCGCACACTAAGCTTAGGGGAACAAAGTGAGGTTGTCGAACATGTCTACTAGTTTGCATGCAGTTACCTTCAGTGAAGGCAATTGATACTGTCACATTGTGAAACACATGTCACGCCCGGTCGTTTTCGCGCAACCGTGTGTGCTATGAACGCGGATGTAATATTTCCGGCTCCCCAGTTCTGTGCTGTGTCGTGATGCCGCATAAGTGAGTGGGTGTAAGTTAATGTACTTCCTCAAGCGTCCATGGATGCCGCGTGCTAGTCCGCACTGCATCCTCGGGTGCCTGAGCTTACGTGCTGTTTTGGGATCCAACTGTGCATCATGTGGTTTGTTGGCTGAGCGCAATTTCTAACCGCTGCGCCGACCGATGAAAGGGTTTTGAGTACTGGTGCATGGAATTGGTATTAGACAAAAGGATATTTGCGTGTGCGCTACGTTTATTTAACAGGCTGTGGTTGTGGATTGAGTTGAATATTCTTATTGAGGGGCGTGATTTGCTTAATTGGGAGTTTGAACTCATTATTGATTTAGTTGACCCGAAAGAGGCAAAGTGCACGGGCTTGGGTGGCCTGCATAAATACATTGTTTAAGTTTGGTTCGCAAAGACAAATTTAAACATCAACCGGGTTTTGCGAATATGTTTAGCAGTAATTTTAATCAAATTTAGGCTCGTTGGAATGTCCGGAGATTACACCAGTTTAGCCATTTTTACGGCAATTGATATGTTGGCGCGTACTATGCGTTATGACGACGATTAAGCAAACTATCGGAAATAATTCCTCACATTACACGCCCTTGGCACAGTAAGTGTTGCCACGGGTTCGAACCCTCTTTTTCTGACACGACGGCGTTTACCAAGCTATTTTCTTGTGCTTATGAGACCTGTTGTGGTAGAAAACACACGCGCTAATACATTAGCAAGGGTCGACATAAGCTAATAACCAGTTTTGCGGTTACTTAGAACAAAAGCCTTTAGTAATGCATTTTCCTAGTATGTAGGAAAGGCCTGGTTACAATTGTATTTATGCTGCAAAGCCTTACAAATACTACCAAGTGGCACTCTCACTTTTGAAAAGTTTATTCACAGAGTATATATACCTCGAGACAAACCACGTCCAACTATTACAGCAGAATGGATTCAGCCAAATTTGGTTTTTCTGCACAACTTTGTTCCTGGCCTGCCTAAGCTAGACGAAGTCAGTGGATGCCATATAAGTAAACGACGTTATATGCTTGGACGTCTCTAAAGCGTTAGGTAAACTGGACGACTGCAAGCTAGTTCACAAACGCCAGAGCTCTAAAACCCTTAATCTCATGTTGGGTTCAATAAGCAACGCCCTCTTCCAATGTCAGCTTAATGTGAAACTACGCTGCATCATCTATTGTACTACGTAAGTCCGGCGTGGTGTGCATCAATGCTCGGTAGTAAAACTGTCCTTATTTCTAGATTTCAACGAGCCTTCCGCTAAACCCAAATCGGAGAAGTAATTATCTGGCATGATTTCAGGAGGTCAAGTAGGCCAGGTTTACTAGAAATAGGTTTCAACAAGAACTATACACAGCCGATCAATCTATGCTCCAGTTTAACTTGGGAATATGTAATGATTTGCGTAAATGGAAGTTCATTTCCTTGCAAATATCTACCAGAAAGACAACTCCTGAAACACTCTACTCTGAATGGTGACCATAGAATAACCATGCAAATCATATAAGATAAACAAAAAGGACTTACCACTCATCATAATACCAGACAGCCAATTGACATTTTCCTAGAGCTTCCAGCACGTTTAGGCTATCATACATTACATAATTTCCGTGCGTCCATTTGTGACCAAAGATGAAATACACCGGTAATCATTGCAAACTACGCATAAACACGATGCATTTGCGTTTAAATTGCCACAACATTAAATAATGGAAGATGTAAGCTGAGTGTTATATTGCATAAACAAACGCAGGCTGCAAACCATAATTTGCACAACGACAAATATTGGTATTTACGAGGAGACTTGTACATGTGGTGCCAACTCTTTAGGCTCGACTTAAGCACGGAATACGGAAGGACTCGGTTTTCCCACCAAAAGAAATATTGAAGGTCTTTTAACTCATCCATGGTAACAAATATCATTACTACGTATACGGATGCCAACAGAATTGACCTTACAAGCAATCACGATACGGAGAGCCAGCATTTAGACCCCAGGAATAAAGTGCACCAACATGGCTAAATGTCACCTGGAATGGCGGGTTTGGTAATTTGCTGGTTGGCGCTTACATAACGAAACATCAGTGGCGTGATTTAGTTTGCTTGCGCCGGAGGTATGTCGAATCATATGCGCAGAGATTAGCAAAGCTAGTAAAGCATGACGTTAGCTCAACCAAAACTGACTTCACGCCGCTGTAAGAAAGCAGTATTGACCTTTATTATTTCAAGGAACACAGAAGACAAACGAGCCGTTGGTGGCACTTTGACAACATATGGAGCTTGCGGCATATAGAAATGGAGGAAAATTGACCCCGTAGTATTGGTTATTGTATGAAATTATTCAAGAACCCATGGATGTAGA
>OX104070.1:79809705-80025826 GCA_944474145.2 Dicrocoelium dendriticum
TAATTTTGTTGCGTTTGTAGCATTTTAAGTAACTTGTGGACATTTCTTACTTATCACGGATTTGTTGCTGACCAACTTACTTCATATGGTAATTTAGCGAAGAGATATGCCACCGTCGCCGCTGTCGCCGTAGTCGGCATTATATATATATATATATATATATATATATATATATATATATATATATATATATATATATATATATATATATATATATATATATATATATATATATATATATATATATATATATATATATATATATATATATATATATATATATATATATATATATATATATATATATATATATATATATATATATATATATATATATATATATATATATATATATATATAGATAGAGAGAGAGAGAGAGAGAGAGGGAGATAGCGTATTTTTGTATGCCGTGTAATGGACCTTTTGAAATGTACGTAACTACATATGCATTATTACATACATATATCGGTTAAGCTATGCATACGCACTACATATATATATAGGTTTATATAAATATATACATATATACCGCCATGTATACATGTATATATATGGGCATATATGTATTTGTATATATATATATGTATATATATTTATAATTATAAATAGATATATACATCAATACACAGATACGTTGAACTTTAACGCAGGAGCATGCAAATTTATATACGTAAATAGGTATACATATATATCTATATAGGTATGTAGGTATATAGATATAGGTATATAGATATTTATATATATAGATGTATATATACATACTGAGGTATATATATAGAGATATATATGTATATATATAGGTATACCGCTATACATATATATATAGCAGTACACTGACTATTAAATAAATATATATACATCCATACACAGATATGCTGAACATTAACGCAGTCGCTTGCAAATTTATATACGTAAATAGGCATATGTGTGTAAAAACCCACATTTGCATTTCATAATCACGCGTACAATCACCCCAGTTTATACGCCGTTAACATATTTATTTCGCGAGATGAACATGTTCCACATGACCCTTACTGACGTAACACTTACGAACATACTAAAACTAACAACAAACCGTTCGCACAATTAGTATTCACTTTCACCGATAAGAATAATTAATCCCTATCACCTCATGATCGTTTATAAGTAACCATTTACAGATTAGGCATTACGGTAACATAATATACCCGTTATCCTACATTCCGTATTAAATTTGGTTATTTCATTCCGTATTTCCTCAATTGTGCACATAGAGATGCCCTCGTTATCCCCCTTACTCCTTTCGAACTTCTTACCATTTACCAATTCACATTGACTTACAGGTTACCTTCAAGACATCCAAAGTAAGTTTCAAACCTATTAATTATGCATTTCCCATCATTCGGAATAACCTTCCTACATGTCTTGCTTTAGAAGCTCGCATTTCATATCTTCCATGAGCATTGTTAGTGAGACTAAAATTCCATGCAGCTTTCTCAACCTTATATCTACACCATTGTTAAAAGTGATTCCTGTTTACAGTACATGGTTAGTTGCGGTTTCAATAAATGCAACATTTTAATGCGTTACATTATCAGAAATACCGGCATATCTGTTGACCGCATTTTCTGCACATTCCCATCTGTTGATTTTCCGCCACCATCTCGGACTTCCCTAGTTCAGTAACTTTACCTCAGTAAAATGTTTACACATCAAATCCCATGTAGTACTACTAAACGATTTATATTAATTTATGCTACCTATCCATAGCATTATGAGGGCAATTCATTCACGCCGCAAAATGGGTGTACCAATTGGCACCACAGAAATTCAAATTTAACCGCGTTAGTGCAAAGAGAGGTTCCCGTCAAAAAGGTCCGGCGGTTTGAATCCACCGCGTTTACAGCAAAGGGAAAGGCTAATTTTTGTCATGGCGGGAATGGGTTTTGCAACCGTTGTCCTCGGTAACAGCCAAGTTTGTTTGAGTGGCTGCAGAATATAGTCTTTATTTTGGTGGTATTAAGGTGCGGGAAAACAGAAAATAATGCTATATGGATTTATTTTGGTAAAACGCTTATAATAAATTAAGGTGATGACTACAGACGTGATTGAAGTTCACGGCATAATGGAAAGCAGGCAAATGCTAAATAAAAGTGTAGTGTAAACGGCTGTTTTATGGAACGGATAAGTGTTAATACAATTGTTTTATGTATGTAAAGTTTATGCTTGCAATAAGTTACTTGCTTGAACAAGGGGTATTCACATCTCTTGTCCGATTATTGTAGTTTTTGTATATTTTGAAATCGCGATGATTGAAAGCTAAATTTACAACTAATATATCTTAATAACTACCATTTTTTGTACATACTTAAACACAAAGTGACCTATACACATCTCTTTCTAATCCAGTTATGAAAGCATCACCATTTAGCAAGGTGTACCGGAAAACTAAGCACCTCCAGGCCTATTTTTCATGTCAAAAATTAGCCACTATCTACAGCAAACGCCAAGCTAAAAGAAAAAGTGATGAACTAAACTTCGTTAAATGTTTAATAGGAAAAGAGATATTTTATTATAGCAGAAATATCCACAATACTTATTGTACTGGATTACTTTGATAAAAATTTGAATCTTCTACCGGTGCAAACAGTCAATCTACTGTAGCAAATGGACGGTTTCTTGACAGTTGTCGACATAGAGGAGCAATTGCGTCACTCAGCAAAATGCGTAATACGGACTTACGTTTAAGCTGTAGTATTATTATATTTGCTAATTGTTTTTCACCTAGTGTTTATGGTAATTGAATCAGGAAAGGTGCATTAGCAGCATAAGTTAATGTAGTGTCTGAAAACATTTCTGATTGACCGAAATTCTTCCAACACGGGTCTCTATGTGATGTAAAGTGGCAGAAAAGTAAGCAGCCGTTTTTCGGTCGCGCGCGGAATGCTGGCTAAAGTAAATGCCAATGTAAAGACAAAACAAAGGATGTAGCGAGGCAGCTTTTTGTATCTAACAAATAAACGTAAAAGTAACATATCCTAGTAGGTAGGGCAAGTAAAAGGTGAATGCAGGATTACGACCGATAAACCGACAAATATAGTGCTCGTTTATTCTTGACAATGTAAGGCACGCCTGCACGAATATCACACTATTGGTGCCATTACGTGCATAATAACGCTTATAAACTGATTAAAGTAAACCGGTTTGCTGGGGGAAATAGATAGCTTAAGTAGGTAGGTTTTAACATTTGTTTCGTTAAAAAGGGACGGCCGCCATGTTTCAGCACTAATCTTCTTAAAGCAACGAACATGCCATTTAACACCAGATAGCGCGTGAGCACCTACACATTTCTGGAACACTTTGTTAAGGGATTGAATGTTTGGAAATAATTGTTTGAACACGGTTCAAAATAAGCTGACCGCACCTATTAATTTAGAGGTCAACTGGCACCCAGTGCTGTTGTATTTATCTAAGCATCTTAGTATAGTCCGAAGTGGCCCGCTGTGAAACCTGTTTATATGCATTTCGCACCGACTGTCGGCTCAGCAAAGCTTCCAGAAACTCGCTGTTTTAATGTGGCAACAACATGTACGAGGTTTCTTAAAGAACTTTCTAAGTATATTTCACCTGGACAACGAAAACGAATATCAGATATGTCGGTCTTTTTAATTTGTAGACTACCGGTCACCTGCTTGCTATACGACCTTACGCTTACTTTTGATCTCCTCGGAGTTATCAGTGCAACAAATGGGACAGATTTTGCATTGGTATTTCGACATCAACGCCCATTGTACGCCTGCATTTTTGATAGATTTGCTGTTACGTTCTACGGGATACACACCTCTGTTTTCAAGTACATCTTAGTTCATAATTTTCCCCGAAAGCGCTTGCACGCTGCGCTAGAGTTAACTAGAAACTTGCTTTTGTAATACCAATGCTGTCGCTGTTTTAGATCTTGCGATATTTAATGAGCACCCAGCTTTACCCTTGTAGTGGTCTCTATCCCACTCACGCGCCATTCTTCCCAAATTTACCCGCCAGCAGTCTCGTATAAGAGCACGCGGACCACGCAGACACGCCGACCGTCCACTTGACATTAACAGTCATAACGCTTACGTGACCAATGGGCACAGCTATCAAAGCTGGAAAAGTACCATGTCACAGCAAACTTACGAGGTTTGGTAGCTAGCTCACGTTGAATGGCAAAAGCATGCATATGTAAATCCAATAAGGATTTAAGCAAAAGGTAGTTTCAGGATAAATGTTTAACACTGGCAATTTTATTTAGTTTTAGCTTGCTCGTAATTATTCAAAAGGTCTCACCCTAAGTGTGCAAATTGGTCTTGACAACAAGTACGCTATAACAACAGCTCAAATAGCGCAATTTGCTTCTATACTGAGTGTACGACCATCCCATTGAGCACGGGTATGCTTATCTTTGTCAAGAATTGCGACTGGTTAACAGAAAACGCCCAACAGCCCATAAACAATGAGATTACTACATTTTATGCGATTTTGCACCAAGGAATTGTAGGGGACCCTAGGCAAAGTAGTGCAGCACAACGTGCTCTACCTGAAACACAATGCGCCAGCCAAAAATCGCCACTACGTTCTCTAGCTTCTGGCAGAACGCCAGGCAAAAATTTGTCTTACCAGCAAGAGCCGAACGACACTTATGTGGTCAAACATCAGGCACCACCCGGAAAGTATGTCTAATCAATTTATAGCAGCTAGTTCGCTTCAACAATTTGAAAAGCACGGAAAGAAGCCAGCGGCTGGTAGACGCCTGCATTTTGGGTTGTCTCCTCAGTAGCCATAACAATGACCAATATTCATTGATATAGCTAACAGTGGGTGCAACTAGATAAGCTTAAGGTGCATAGCGAATGACGGAAGTTCATACTCACGCCCAATGCAGCTTTAGGCTGACAAATAATTGTTTCTGAAAAATTACTGGTCAGCCTAAAGCAGCCTTAGACGTAGGTGTGTACGTCCGTCATTCGTTTTTCACCTTAAGCTTGTCCGGTTGCACCCACTGTCAGCTATAACTATGCATAACGGTTATTGGTAATCAATTTATACTGTACCTGGCCTCAGTCACTAACAATCAGGAAACAGCCGAACACCACCTCTCTGCTCTGGCATTTGAAAGGTCTTATATCGGACAAAAGTCACACGGAATCTCTAACATATGCGGAGAATTTCGCACAGTACGGCCGTGGTGCCGCACTTGTGATCGCTTCGGTTGCAAATGCCGCTAACAAAATCAGCAATATCAACAGTAAAAAATCATCACTTAACAACTTGTCAGGACAAGTATTACGCGGCCATGCAGCTCAACCAACAGGGAAGCTAACAATGGTATATTTAGTTTTGTGTGCTCAAACGTCACTAAAGCTACTGCCATCGAATTTGTGGTAGGTTGTTGGACGACCAAGACCAACAAAATACATTTTGGCATCGGGTAAGCAGTAGAAGCATCCACGTCCACATAATACGGATTATTCGTCATCGGATGGCTGCACACCATAGCGAAACCAGACTTATTCAAGTAAATTTAGTATCCTCCAAAGATGTAATTAACAGTTTACTCTCAACAAGTATGCTACAGCAAGCTCTGAAGAATACACGTGGGTCCTGAAGTTCAATAGAGCGTGCGACAATCATAAATAAACACTAACTGACGGCACAAATATGTTTGCCATGCCACCAGATTTTATTATGCCGTGCCAAAGCTTAATTCCTAGGATATGCAAGAGACCAGAAATCACAAGATTAAATTGTGACGGTGCATCCGAGAGACAGTTTTATTGCATACTGTTGCAAAACTATTACACAAGCAGCTACCCATCGTACCAAACTACTGAGGATGCACCCATTAATATTAACATTGTGACTCAGACAAATTAAGCGAAACAATCGTTTTAGATCAATGACATTAAAATAGTAAAACTCCTTATTTTGAACTTTTGCTAACGACTGTATAAGCCTTAAAAAGCGCAGCTATCTAAACAGCTGAAACAGCGAACGTACTTGCGATGCTACAGGAGCTTTACTTGACTGCTACATTGCTTGACTCTGACACAAGTATAAACAAGGAGCAAGACGCGATTTGGCCATATCAAGCTGCAGATGTGGTAGCGTTTACCCAAAAAATTAATAATGCAAAATAAAATAGCGCTATGCATTTCCTCAAAATTGAAACTTTTAATCTTCTGTTTTGTTCTAGAGACCAAGAACCAGCCTTATTTTGTAAGAATGGTTAGAGTCTTTTCTATAAGCTAGCTAAAACGTAAGCACCATGGCTATTGTATTGTATGATGTCATTGGTGTCAATTAGACTTGTTAACATACTGAAACGACGGAAGCTGAATTTTCTTTACTGAGCATGCCACTCATCTGGAAAGAAAGGCTCACAAAAATGGTGTGATGCTGAAGTAATGTTGGGACTTACAGTGCTGCACATAGAAGATTTATACTCGCAGTATACCGATACTATTTGCCGCTGTCTGCAGATGCGGAGCAAAAACAATTAGTCTGTTGTCCTGGTGAACCGCTACGTAACTCTACACCTGAAGCAGACCTCTAGCTTGCGGCTAATCCAAACTGCATCCTTCAGAGAAGACACGCTTATCTCCATAGCATGGTTCATTTAAGTTGCGTAGTTTATAAAACATTACTTTGACGAGAGAACGATGTACAGCAGAGCAGTGGCTTGTTATTAATATTCCGCTGTACAATTGCTTAAGTTTTTCCACGTGGTTTAGAACGGGCAACCAACCCTCTCTGTTTGGATTGCGCTTACCAATCGATAACGTTGGATTGACCTTTTGGTTGGATACTACACGTTGGGCCTCAACGATCTTGCGGCCTTGTGTTAATTTCGTCTGCTATATGGAGTATAAGCAAAAGATCTAGGAATCACTGCAAACCACTGCGTGCTGCCATCCATTAGCGCAGCTAGTCAGCGACAAAAGCTATCGTTAATTGCCGAAGAAACTCAGAGTTTTCTCGGCTTGAGTTCACTAACAGACTTAGTTTGATGTTTATAAATGCTACGGAGGCGAGTGTTTTTATCACGTTTACATCAGTTTCTTTCGATAGAGGTAAAACACAAAAATCATATTACTATCCAACACAGCATAGCTGGTGCTAAGAATGGTTTAAATGCCAGAAACTTGGGACACTTACGTGAATCAGTGTACGTAATCAACCCAAACGCTCGCAGAAGACAAAGCCACATATCAAGAAAACACTGCGAAAACCTACAAAGCTAAATATAATATGATGTACGAGTTTGGCACTTGCCTACGGAAGGAAAGGCAGGTAATTTACTCACACAGGACAAGGAGTGGCTTGATAAAAAGGTCTACACTTGCAACTAGCGAGTTACGGATATCAAATACCTTACATTCCAGTTGGGGTTGCCATCTAATAGTTTTATAACTTTTGTCGTTTTGCCGCAAGCTGAGTTTATTGCTGTAGCTGTACTGTAAACTTTAACGTCTCAGTGCAACCACAGCTGCCCGGATCACAATAGACGTCTTTCAGATTCACTGGGACCAAAAGCATCACCACAAGCAGAAACTTTAGTTCAGTATTTAGTTTCGCTTTACAACAACCAATTACTGCGAGGTGAAAATCTGAAAGTAAGACCGGGATTGACAACAGCGGAAGCAGCATTGTAACTTTACTAGGTAACCAAATATATAGTCTTCCCATATTTTCAAAGTAACAAAATCCACATTCGCCATTTCGTTAGTTGGCTATCTTGAAACCTGTAACATTAGTGCTCCCATACTGCTGCTGCTTTCGTCGCTATCGATCTTGAGCAACGCATTTACTACGCACACGCTGTAGTTAGACGTAGTCAGCTGACACTGAATCAGGTGTTGGTGTGACCTACCTGGATTTCTCAAAATTGTTTGGTTGGCTCAATAAGCGAATACTCCAAAGACTGCAAACCAACACGCCTGGCTTTTGCAACGGACCTATGGATGCATAGAAAACAATATATTTCGATAAATGCTCAGTGCTTAAGTTTGCTCCCATGGTGAACGCGCAATTCAAGCCCGGCAACCATGGCTGCTCTATAAGCCTAATGCACTGGAGCAGCTACAAAATAGGGAATCTAAGGAGTACCCGGAAAGCGCAACCTTTCATACTTGGAGAGCGTGCAACGAGAGAGGGTATACGGTAGAACTTATTGCGGGCTACGAAGCGACATGCTTCTGGCGTACTTGATTCTGTGACATCACATCACCTGTGCTGATTTCCTGCGCCTCTGCACCAATACAATCCTGAGGGGCCACTCATTGAAACACGTTGAACGATATAGCCGCATAGAATGCATCCCAATTTTCCTTTCCATTCTTGTCTATCATTCTTAGGATGTTCTTTCATCATCATCATCATCCTCATCATCATTACACGCTAGCGGAGGTGGAAAAGACCTCAGTTATTGTGCCGCAATACAAAATATAAGAAAAGGATAACAAACGGTGGCACGCCCGCTGAGTCCCCAGTAACGGATGGACATCATTCCGGAGAGCTAACAGCTGGCTGCCGTAAAAGAAAGTCATATTATACCTATCAGGTGAGATCATGATTGGGGGGGACAATAAGCAGGAGGGGGATGGACAAAGGAACTCACAAAACATACGCCATTGGGGCAGGCTCCAAGCCATATCTGCGAGTGTGTCCAACCAAAAGTGTTCACCATTCTTAGGGCCCCAGCCAGGCAATCGGGATGTACCAGCCGACGCCAACTTCAAAGTGAGGGTTTTCATTCCTCTCGACCAAGTGATCACTTGGCCTCCCCTCCTCCTCTTCCAACCACACCCACAACGCGCAAACAATGCACTTTACGGGAGTCGGTGTGCTGGCATGCGCAACACGTGGCTTAGCAATAGGAGCCTGGTGCGTGACGTACTGGTGAAGAGTGGTTCACTCGCTCTTCCTGCACCAAATACGCGTCGTCGGACACGCTCATTGCTCATGCGGTTTTTCCACCAGACATGAGCTAAGCTGGGAAAGCAGCGATGATCGAATGTGACGAGCCTCTTCATATCTGTCTACCTGATGGGCCAGGTTTCACAGTTATATAGGAGAGTTGAACGGACGGCTGCGTCGTAAACTCTGCTCTTCAGGGCGAGAGTAATGTCGCGCCTGCGCCACAAGTGGCGGAGATTGGCAAAAGCACCTAGAGCTTTTGCTATACGGTTCGTAACCTCATCTTCAATCCCACGGGTGCTAACATAGCTGCCCAGGTGCTTGAATTCCTGAACGACTTCTAGCCGATCACCACCAAGCGTTAGCGCAGAGTTGGGTCCCAGCCAATCTTGGAGAAGTACTTTGCATTTCGATGGAGCGAAGCATAGCCCAAAATGACTGACAGACAATGCTATTCGGTCCAGTGCTCTTTGGCATATTTAGGAGCTGTCACGTATTAAGGCAATATCGTCTGCATAATCCAAGTCAAGAATTCGCTCACCAGGAATTAGCTCCACACCTTCTAGGTCGTGTCCAGCGAACGCTGTTTCCATGACTTCACCATTAGTGAAGTTGAAGAGGAAAGGTGACAGCGGGCATCCTTGTCTCACACCGCTGGTAATACTGAAGGGTGGCGAGAGTTTGCCATAAACCTCACCCTGCCCGAACTATGTGCGTACAGCGCTTTGATAATATTTATATATTTATCAGGCACACCTTTCCTCAACAGACAGTCCCAAAGGGGGATATTCTTTCAACATCGGTCGTCCTTGCATTTAAGTCAACCGTATTTAAAAGACGGTTAGATGTCACATTTTTACACTTAAGTTTTGTCACTTAGCCCTACGTCTCCATCCCACACCCGGAGTTTACCATCAAACTGTTTGCTCTTAATCGCGTGTTCTGTGAATCTAATGGGATTGCAGGACTACAGATGATCAACTGATAAGTCGGTAATTTCCTATTAAAATACTAATTGCTTTTCTAAAATTAGTATTCTACTTGTTATCTAGATATCCTCACAAACCATTTAACGAGACTTGTGAAGCAAAGCTTTTGTATCCGTATAAATTCGTTGTTCATTTTTCATTTACATACTCCAGTAGTACGAGGTAAGTGAGCTTCTATTAGGCTAGTTTGCAACTTTCTTCTTTGAAAAAATTTGGTGGTCAATGTTTGGAGCTTTTTATCCGACTGACAAGTCGAAGGTTGCGTGCCGCAAGACTCCGTTTATGATCCACCATGGTTTACGTTTTTATTAATTCCTCACACTGGTATTCGCTTCAATCTATTTGATGTGTACCGACAACGTGCAACTTTGAAGCAGCATTCAACAAGTGCCAAATGGCAATTGATACCATGTAACATAGGCACCGTGCATTAGGGGTCAGATCAAAATTCGATGTACTTCAAAGTGAGTAAAATCCAAGATAACTTCCGTGCGTCCCGAATTTGTTACTCAAAAGTATGCACTGTGGCAATCGTCCGTCGAGCTTGATCCGGTTTTGTCAGAACCGAATGACTTAAGACGCTCCACGCAATCCGAAAAGGTTAAAACGTTGATAGGCTACACGTTGGTTTGGTGAGACGGGCGGTAATGCAAAATGGACGTCACTATATTACGACGGATGCTCGGTGCCTATGCTCGTCGATATGCCGAATACGCAATTCAAACCTGGCCTCCATGGCTGTACCTCCACGTTAATGCGCTGGAACAGCCATAAAGTCTGGCATTCATATACATCGTTGTAGTGCACATTCCCCCACAGAGCATAGTCTGTAACAATTAGTAGTACTTAGTGGACGATGTCGCAATTTACGAGACGATCTTAAAATCGCCTACTTGATTCTGCAGACTGTCATCCTGATTGCCGCTCCTTATTGCAACTCAGCAGCATTGAAAGCTTGAGAGGTCATACACGGGTAATCGCCGTGCAGCGAAGACACCTGGGGTGTTGCAGGAATATTTTTCCATCCGCCACTGTCACCCGTGGCATGCATTTACTTAATCGACTTTCTGTGTACCGACGCCAATAAACTCAGAAAACCGTTGGATGACGCGCAAATTTATGTACTCATGGTTACCAAACGCAGTGTTTTGGTCCTACTGCTGTCAAATAACTTGGAGTTATTTATCGCTACTTATTTGTGTGGTAGACCATCGCGGCTTGCAGAACTACAGCAGAACAAACGTTAATTACTCTGTTCAACTTAAATTATTAACAGCGGCAGCATTACGTTACGATAACCAAAAATACTAACAAAGGAAATTGTAGAGCATGCTTCTTAATCCGTATAAATTCCTTGTTCGTTGTTCAAACGGATGTCACTCTAAAGGCTGACATATGCACTGCCCCAGAACGGTTGATCTTCGTAATTGTGTCACAGTGCATTTTTGAAGATCCCGTTGTTCTGTGGTAAGGGATACACTATCTGGCGATTTAAGTTTAGCGTCGATAATATGTCGGATATAACAAAGTATGCTTAACATATTGGACACCGCATTGCAATCAGCCAGTAACACGTCCAACCTTGATTAACCATATCAAATTTTGGATCTCACATAAAAATCAAAGGAATTGGTGGCCGAGCGGCTCACCTAGTTGCTTTTGCACTTTTGTGTAAAAGTATCAAAGCAGTACGGATACATAGATTGCGATGTGTTAACATAAGGGTAAATCTTAGCAGTCGCATACGTATTACAAGCAGAAGCACCAACACACACATATATATGTGGGAAAAATTAGCACGCTAATTAAACTGTCAAAATCAAAATCAAAGCAAGCTTCACTTTACCAGTTTGTCCCCGGTTGCAAACAAAGGCGGCTTAGTGAAAACGCTCTTTTACAGGGCCAGACGAATTCGTGGTCCAAACTTGATGGAAGTTGAAGTGAAGTTTCTGTATAAGACCTTAGCTTTAATGGTTAACTTGAAATGTTCATGCAAGTGCACGGTAGACTAGCAAGAATAAACTGCCGGCGGAAACGGCAGAGAAAAAGTTTCTATTAGTTTTCGCCTTTCAAAGGGGACCATGTGATAAATGATACCGGACACAAGCTCAGGTCTGTCCTAACGCGCAAGCGCACGACTGACCAGATGCGCATCATGAACATTACCTGGAAATGAGTTTTTCAAAAACGTCAGTGCTACCCTTTAGCTAGTTTTTCGTCTTACGTGGATTATCAGTTCACCTGCAGTTGCGGTGACTTTAGATAGGTAACACTAACCGTCGGTTGGTTCACGGGTGACTGAACACTGGCCAAATTGGATCGAATGAATGACGGTGCAACAGAACGTACCATTCCACTGGATGAATCGAAGTCCGTCATCAAAGAGCGCAAGGCACCTCTTAAAAACTAGTCACCAGGTGAAATTGAATAATGCATTCAAGGTGTAAGTAGGTAGTAGGAAACCGACCATGTTAGCAACCAGTAAATGGTTGATAATTAGATCTCATTAAACTATGCTACGTGCACAGCGACCTGTGGTAAATAATTAGGTTGCCTTGATCTTGCTTGTGACAGTTTAGTTGGTGTGTTACGTGTTTTCCATATATTTATTTATGTTTGCGCTTCTGTTGTATGGCGTAGATGCATGTGAAGAAAAATTGAAAGGTTGACATATCGCAATCTATGTGTTATTTTAGCTTCGTTGAAATGGCTGAAGGGGTTTTGGGCAAAGCTCAGGCTGGTTTCCTATGACACAACAAGTGTTTGTGGTAGAGTTACTTTCTGGTTTAGCACAGTAGGCGCAGACCTAACCAAAACGCCGCCGACTTTACAGTTTTCCTATTTCCGCGCGATGTTCATGCTGGCAATTGGAATAATTTGCATTGTATAACCACTAAAGGAGGATCTTACATTAACTAGCGTTGGTCGTCCCTATAATCACGCTGCTTGAATACGTGAATGTTTCCGCAAATGGATATATATTTAGAGTTACTGCATCATGGGCGGCTCGCCGTATGCGTGCTATGTAGTAATACAAACTTTCAACGCCTGTTGCAGCGTGCTTTTTAACAATGGGTTATGAACCATAAGGTGGTTTTCGTCGATTCATTTATCTGCAAGCGCGTTACGGTTAAAGGCTTTGGGGTTCACGTTGACCTCAATGGTGTGGCAACTAGGGTGAAGGGCGGAGTGACTATCTTTGTTGATTCAACTGACCCTTCTCACCCACTAGGATGCGCAGATTTCACATCACCTAGAATAGTCTAACTAATTCACGGTTCTGGGTAAGCGTAGGTTTGTATGGCGTTTCCGCAATACACAAATCATCCGTGATTGCCTAAGAAAGCGTGAATTCTCAGGGTTACTTATACCGGTTCTTAACCTCTGTGCAATTGAGAGTGCACTGAAACAAGCTAGGGTTATTCAGAATGCCTCCTGCTGCTTTTGGGCTATAACTAAATAGAGAATCAATGTGCCGAAATAGAAAGTCTGGTTATTGTGACATACCACTTAATTGTGTGGTTTCTAAACCTAGTCCGACAGAAAGAAAACTGCGTAGTAAGTCGGATTGATCCTCTTAAGTGAAACACGGTATTATTTAAATCAGTGCATATTTGCATCATACAAGCACATACATAAATAGACGTGTTAATGACAACGTATCATGGGCCGGCTTACCAACGTGGTCACTTTCACCACTTTCAAATAAAACGGAAAAAGGAAGAAACTAAGCTACATGAACTAGTGGGTGGAGGTTATCCAACCAGCTGCGTTTATATGTGGTCGGCGTTGCACTAGCCTAAAAGCCTGCTTGACCCATAGTATTTAAGTGAATGGTGCCTATTTTATCAGAGTTAAAAATGTCATGCATTGATCCATTGTAGTGAGCTACGACCACCTGCAATCTATTCTCCCTGGTTATATACAATAAGGGCTTTGCACAATCTAAATTACGTCTTAGACATAGAATGCGTCCAGAGAAGAAGGTGCAGGTCATTATAGCCTGTGGAAGTTTGAGGGGTTGATCACTAAACTTGTAAGGACTTTAAATAACATGTAAAATTGGGAGGTTATGGATACATTGTTTGCTTATATCAATGCGTTTAGATATTCGGGCATGCATTACTATATGCTGATGCACGAAGAAAGGAGCGATCCACAATAAGTTGCTAACGGGAAGGTTGCGGATGCTGAGAGCGCACTGTAGAGAACGACCCGGACAGTAGGATAGAGACTATAGCAGGGTTGTACTTTGTTGCGCATATGACAGCATAACTATTCATGTGAACAGAGGGACTGAGTAAACAGCTAGAGTGGAGCCGTCGTTTTCCAGGCACAACGAAGGGAAACACGTGCAATATGCCTAAACGGTTATAAAACCATAGTTGGTAGTAAGATTTCCAGCACCGAAATACGAGATGCAAGCTGCTATTCGAAGGAAGAGGAAATGGCGTAAGCACGATGCATAGCAAGGTAGAAATAAAGGGATGCAATAAACGTAGTAAGGTGGCCAAGGCTGCATTTGCACATAACCTACAGGTAAGTCTCTAGTAACTAAATAAAAGGAACAAAGCAATGCAGCTGTTTAAAGCTTAGGTGTTCAAGCTGGGGTAGACGAACGCTTAGTGTAGCGAGACATTTTAAACATAATTGCAAAAAGTGGGTTCAATTAAGCTGAGACAGCTGGAAACATAGTGCATTAAACCTGCGTTGGACGTGAGTATCTAGACTAGCAGATAGAAAATCCATGCTTTTAGCAATTGATTAAGATAGAGAATGCAACAGGTACAATGGACCTACACGGTGCTTATTGTCGGAGGTGCACACAAACCTATATAACTCAAGCAAATAATGATCACTGGAAGCAGAGTAACAAAACTAATCAAGTGTACCTCAGATTATTTTGATTTCACAATTTCTTTAAATACAATAAGTCCAAAGTAATGACCGCTCTTCATTCTGGTATACTATTTTGATTAATCTCTCGTAGGAAATAAATTATTATAAATTGAAAATCGTTAAACCTTGCGACTGAAAGTCCGCTAATCATTTACAAAATAAGCACTTTTGTCCTGTAAATACCGCGACTTAGCCGGCCCACACTACTTCAAAATATACAGTAGATGCATTCCTGTCTATCTGTGTAGACAATCGTGCGCTTCAGACATACACAAGGCAGAGGCTGGTAAATTGGCTGCACCGCATTGGATAGAACATCATTTTGGGCCTAGCATGACAGTGCGGACCGTGCGTACCTTCCCACAGGAACTATATACAGTCTAATGGAGCCAGTACTCGTGGTAGAGAATGTTAGGCAGTTGGAAAGCTGCATAATATGCTTTCTTAGCTCAGACACACCGGCGTTATCGAAAGGACAGGTCAGGTCAGGTTAGGCTCCCAGAACTGTATAGCCATCTGCCTAACAGCGCCGTTCCTCGTTCACCGGCGAGTACCATGTGCGCCTGGCATTTCGACTTTAAATTATATTCCTTGCTTCCGCAAATAACGCAGAGCAACAGCAAGCAATTTTGTACTTTCATAATTCATGAGTTTTATGAAACGGATAACAATATGGTTACAGTATTGCTAGCAAATTTTCTAACCGACATCTGCCGTGGCTTCACTTAAAAGCGTCAAACTTTGCATAGTACTTCAACGTAGAGGAGCTTGGTTTAACGCCGTTCGCCGGGTATTTCTCCTGATATTATGTCGTGAAAGTTGATACTTGCGTTCACGATGACGATTTCTTTAGTGATCTGGTGTAGGTGTCTTAAACAGTTCGCTAGGCTTGTTGCAACTGAGGCGTTACACGATTCAAAGCAGCCGTATTGGCTCTCCAGTCTACCTTCGCCATTATATAGAAAAAATAATAAATTCCGTTGACATACCTCATACGGCTTTGCAACTTGGCTCTCCATCATTCTAGTCGTTGGCTTCCGTACATTCTCTATACAGCTAACTACCTTTCGGTGATACAGTGTACACCTATAGGCATAGTATCCTAAGTGGGAGGAAACCTACTGCTCTAGTTTTACATACGTTTTTCCTAAGGCTGAATAGTAACTACCGCGCTTTATTGTCAGCATGCTAATACTATGCAAGTAGTTTGACGTTATTCGTAATGAGGCCACGTAGGCGCCGTGTTTTCTAACAGACTGCATTGTCAGAAATCCAGTAAAAGTCTACTGTAATCCCATCACTGCTGGAATTTGGCAGGTGACAGTTACTAGTGTTAAGCAGCAATGCTGATTCGGGAGAACACTCTGCTACCGCCCAGTGTTTTAAGGCAGAGGGTTTGCATTAGTTCTGTTAACCAAGTTCAGCTCATCGGCAAGGGTGCAACATGGGTCATCAACAGGTGGTGCTAAGTCGTTTAGGAATATGAGGTATAAGAAGAGGCCTGAAACAGAGCCCTGGGGAAATCCAATATGAACAGTGCCTACACTTGAAAAAGCATCCCCGACTCCAAGGTTGATGGTATTATCTAAAAGAAATGCTGATTGTCAAGGGGGCCGTATTATTTCACTAACAAAAATTTGTGTTGCTTCGGGATGTTCCGTGGTACAATTCGTACATAGCAACGAGTTACCTAGCGACGTTGCCAAAGAGGATGAATGTGCAAATACCTGGAAATAGGTGGATGGCGTGTGGTAAATGGGATTGTGTGTGAAATATGACGCCATAGAAAGTGTTATCGGTAAGGGTACATGTGGGAGGTAGTTGTTATAATATTTCGGTGGCCGTAGTTGTTTTTTCTGCTACCGCTAAGGCTGTGGATCATAGTGAGAATTATGAAAGTGTTGAAGACATTGAGGAGCAATTATGATGTATTAAGATTGAAACGCTGACTCGTTTTTCCCGAGTTACCTCAATCTCTGCTGCGGCGCACCAGCGTGGAAGACGCAAGCACTTGCTGGATGTGGAAGGCTTCTGTTAATTTCTGTACCGTTGCGTACATTGTGAACGTGCAAGATCGCGTGGCAAGTGGTAAGTTAATATTTATGCAACACCGTGAATGATGCATGTAGATACGAGTCCAACAAATGCGATGCGCGATTGTCGGTGGTTTTGCTGGGTGGAAAATATGTAGTGCGAAGTTACTTCATGATCATAGACATGATTTTCACTTGGGTAAACCCTCGCTGTAAGCAAGCAACCGTCAGCTGTTTCCGAGGCAAGAAAAGGCGATTCAGCGTTTCATGGGCAGTTTTGATAGCACGCCTGATTTGAGGCGCTTCATCTTTCAGGAATACGGCAAACGTTTTACCTGTGTGGACATGAACAATTTGCGCATTCGTCATGGAAATGCGACCTCATGTGAAGTGTCGTAGGTGGCAAACATGTTGGAAAGGCACGGTGTTTGCTCAATGGTATCCGAGTGTAGTCAGATTCTTTATGTATTCTTCCTTAGTTTCAACGACATTTAACTCCATCGAGCATCACCATACAGACTTTCACACATAGGGAATGGTTGCACCAGCATGATATCTCTTTCACCCTCCAACGTTGCTTCGGTACCAACCGCCAGCAGCGCAGCACTGCTCAACATGCGCATTCCGTGTGCTTTCATCCACGTAACATAAATTAGTCTTGTTCCCTTTGAAACACTGTGGGCAGGATCCATTCATGAAACCTGCACCCCCTGTGACTCCAGGGCCCATTTATTTGGGTTTCCGTTACATATATGATATGTCGTAGTGACTGTTGGTTGTGATGCTTTGAAGGTAATCAGCACGGGAATGTATTTTGTTACACTTAATTTAGTACAAAAGGCGTAACTGCAACCACAAACGCATCCCTAATTGCATCATTGACAACTTACAGAAAAAGATATCCGAAGTTAACAACGATTTACCGATAGAGGGCAATTTCCATTCCCGTATTGATGTGTTCATAAAGGGGTCATTTGAAACCACCATGCACTGATTATCATTTATTATTGGGGTTAGTGAAGGGGATAATTTACTTATGTAAACGCTGTCCTGCTAGGTCGATTTCGTTGCGAAGTGGTAAGCAGACAGGAATAATTTGGAAGGCCATTCATATGCCCAGAAACTATTTTAACTGCATATAATAAGGTAAATGCAGTCGCCGTATGCTACATGTTATATATATATATATAATGAGAGAGAGCGTATCTTTGAATGCCGTGTCATGGACCTTTTGAAATATGCGTACGTACCTATGCATGATTAGTTACATATATCGGATCACGTATGCATACGCATTATATATATATATATATATATATATACCGCGATGTATATGTGTTTCTATAAACATGGACATATAAATATACATATAAATATACTAATAATTATACATAAATATATACATCCATATACACCTACGTTGAATATTAACACAGCTGCTTGCAAATTTATATACGTAAATAGGTATATGTGTGTAAATACACACATATACATTTCAAAATCTGGCATGCAATTACCAGTTTATACGCAGTTAACATATTTATCTGGCAATATGAACACGTTCCACATGACCCTTACTTGCCTAACACTTAAATAAATAAGTAGTATGTTCTCGAATTTCCGAGACACACCTGACCAGGCATGATCAAAGTTTACAAGCAATTTATGTTTCGCAACAAACACGTTGCTATGTATGTAATCGGCAGTAAGCCGAAAGTTGTCCAAGCTTTGGAAATTGTAAAGTTAATCTTGAGGTAAAAATTCGTCAAAACATGACGACAAGTTGGGTTCTAGTGGGCGTAGTGTAAACAGGCTGGGCATTTCGTTTGTAGAGAAAACTTGTCAGGAAAATATTACATTAGGATTCAGGTCGGCTTGCCAGTATGTAGTTGTGGGCAGTGACTTTATTCAGTGGCGAGTCACAGCCGCCACGTCGCAGTGTTGTTAAGCGGACATTTGTGACTTTTTATAGGGAGAACGCTTGCCAGGCGAAAACCCACTACGTCCTGAAACACTGTCAGAAATCTGTTTGTACACTAATGTAAAACTGGCAGAGCAACTCGTCGACCGATTTAACCCTCGGTTAACCGCCGTCAATTGCCTTCTAATTTCCTCTGTTAGCTGAACAGGTTATTTTTGCTCGCGGCGGCCATAAAGGCTGAGGCCTATTAAGGGTTAGACCTTCGGTATCTTCGTGTCCAGGTGAGCAAAACTTCCGTTTCTTGCTTCTATAGTTTACAGGATTATGTATACTTCGCAGGAGTATAAAGGCGTCATGTCCAGCTAACATTACTGGACGACGGTCGTGGTAGTGAGTGCACTTTTATCCACTTGTTGTACAGCCGTGTTCTATGTAGGTCTTTGGGGGTTTCTATGTCCTGTCCCAGGCACAAGCTCTTTCACATTCCGGTCCCAAATCCCCAAGAAGTTCCAGACCTCGGAGAAAGGGAAGGTGAGAGACAAACGGGGCCGCAAAGCACAGACGCGGAAACAAGCATTATTTATGTCCTATGGTCTAACATTTAGAGGAAACATATGATGTACAATGTGTAACAATGATTATGCTAAAAGTGTCTTTTGAATATTCATCGGAAGCAAAGCCCTATAGGTTGGTTGCTACCGTATACTTTGGATGCAGAGCGTTGCGCCGTTAAGCAAAGAAAACACAGGATCCGTTTGCTATGATGCAACTGTTGCGTGGGAAGATTTGCTGGGGAGCGTAGAAATTGCAACAAACAAAACCTAACAACAAAGCGTTCCCACAATTACGTATTCCCTTTAACTGAAACCAGTTACTAATCCTAATCACTTCATAATCATTTCCAAGTGACCGTTTACATACAATGCATTACGGTAATATAATCTATCTGTTACCCTGCATTCCTTATTCACTTTGAGTATCTCAATCCGTATTTCCACAACTATGCACACAGTGATGCCCTCGTCATCCCAGTTACTTCTTCCGCACTTACCATTTACCAATTCACATTGACATGCAGGTTACCTTTTCAAGGCATCCAAAGAAAGTTTTACACCTACTAGTTCCGTATTTCCCATCATTAGGAATAAACTTGGTATATGTCTTGCCTTAGGATGTCGCAGTTCATGTCCTCCGTGAACATTGTTATAGCATTTAAATTCCGTGCAACTTTCTCAATCTTATATCTGCTCTATTGTTAAAAGTGATTCCCGTTTATAATATACGGGTAGTTGCAGTTTCAATACATGCAACATTTTAAAGTCTTCCATTATCAGAAATAACGGCACATTTGTTGAACGCAATTTCCGCACATTCCCATCGGTTGTTTTTCCGCAACCATCTCGGCCTTCCTTATTTCAGCAACTTTACCTCAGTAAAATGTTTACACATCATATCCAATGCAATACTACTAAACGATTCATATTAATTTATGCTACTTATCCATAATAAGATGAAGGCAAATTATACACGCCGCGAAACGGATGTACCAATTGGCACCACGGAAATTCAAATTTAACCGCCTTAGTGCAATCAAACGGTCCCGATTGTCAAGTAAACAATTATTGATGAATGCTGGCAAGGCCAGCTACGTTAGTAAAGAGCAATGGTTTACTAAATCAAATGCCTTGCCAAAACCAACCTAACAAACCTCTAATGAAATCATATTATTTAGACAACGTATTACCTTCTCCAAGAGGCCGTGACTTCTTCTTGAAATTCGTGATCATCCGCTCCCACCAAGTAAGAAACAAACAGTACTCACAAATTGAGCTTCTGAACATTTGTCTTAAACATTAAAACAACATGCTTGTGAGACCAACAGGACTATATTTGACGGTACAGGTTCGGAACTGCCCTGAAGTATCGCCACTACAGAGGCCCCTTTCCAGTATTAGGGTGATCCGCCTTTGCGAAGTGACGTGTTGAACAGCTCCAAAATTAGGGGCTGCCGTAGGTCAGCAATTGGTGTGGCAATCGCGCAATGCACATCGTACGTTCTCGCAGATTTGTTGGAACTCTAAGCTAGCGAGCACACTAAAGATTTCTGGCACTGTCAGCGGAGCGGCTGGCATTGTACTCACAATATGACGATGTGGTTTTGAAGGGACTAGACCACGTTATTCACACGGTGCACTTTCTGTAAGACGCTCAGCAGCACCTATGCGTTATCTAACGTCTGTGTTAGTCGAAAGCAATCAGGAAATTGGACACCGAATATGCAGCAGAATGACAAATTTGAACAGTCCAAATAAGGTAAACTGACTTTTATTTCGAGTAAAATGACCCAATTTAGGTGTAAGTTTGTTTAACCCAAACGGAGTGTACAAGCATCATAAATGCATCATCAACCTCAGCATGAGATAACATGCACACATACACCTACAGGTGTACATACACAACTTCCGTATGTCACTGGTTAACTTGTAAGCTTTTGTGCAATTGCCGACCACACACATTTGTATTACCCTGACAATGCCTTTGCCGTCCTGCTTCACACGGTACAGCATAAACTATGTATCTACTCACCCAGCACACCTGAAGCAAAATCGCTTCTTATCTTCAGGAAATCCTCAAACATTAGGGTTGACAAAATCCAATACACCAAAAATAGGTATGTACATATGATGACAACTAGTACATAATTTGTATTATGTTACAAGAATAGTTTAGAATTAAGCTAAAGTCAGTAATAAATTACTTATATGCAAGAGTTTTTGCTGTTTAAATGTACTGGATATCGACATTTGAATTGAGGCGAAAAATTAACCGCAATAGCCTGCCCTTGTCGTGCGCTTTTTGTTGCTAGTTGGCTGCGTATACTCGTTCTTCGTCATTTCCTTTGGTTCAGTGATGTTGCCGTGTTTCTTATGCTTACCTGTAATGCATATGGCGTTCTGAGTTCCTGGGAAACGTATGGTACTTGTCCCTACCTTTTGGCTTACCAAAAGACGTTTAAACCAACGTCGCAGCGACAGTTGATTTACCTATTATCAATACCTGCTACAGAAAAGTTTTTAAAGATGCTACGACCAATACTACTTCCACTTTCGACCAAGACGAAGGCAACCAAGGTATAACATTTCTTAGTTGCACAGTTAGTTGCTTAGTTTCTTAGGTACATATTTCGTAGTTACATATCTAGAAGAGTTATACTTGGACCATTTACCTCCCATAGTTTACAGTCCTGGTAGTTTGCGTTCCTCCTTAAGTGAGCGTTTCTTACGTTGCTCTATTGTAAAGGCAACCATGATTCACCCATGGCGGATACATCGTAAACCGTTCATGAGGAAGTATCTTTGAGAACCCGTGATAATACCTTTCGACGGGTGTTGCTTGAGTGGGTGTGGAATTGCAAACCGCCTACTACATCAGTGTACAATCTTCTGTGTGGGCTGAATCCGCTTTTACCAGCACTACAGAAAGATAACCTCACATTAATGTGAACTCCTAGATCCAATGAAACTGTTGCAATATCAACCGCTACGTACAAGCAGTTGGGGTTGTGTAGTGTTTTGAAGATCGTTCCATGCATGGAACGCGTCCCTTCCAGCCTTTTTAGTTGTGATGCGTGCGTTTGTATCCTGTTCACTTTGATGGATTTACGCCTCTTCGATCATCAAAGCTTCAAATTTAGAGCATCATGTGCCGTGTTATTCTCCCATATCCCCACGCCACAACGCTGTCGGATTCCACTCCGGTGACTATAAACCAGGCAGTGTCCACGATTTCCTGGCTCTAACCATCAATATGTGATTGGAAGTGATGTCTGTTGGATTGATCTTGATAGCATGTGATTTTCCCTTAAGCCTTGGTTTAAACGCTGTTATGTGGCGTGCCAACACGTGCCTTTGTGAAGCGGAGGACGCATCCCTCAGGATATAGCAGTGTTGTAACAGGTGTGTACAACCTGGCCCTTATGTTGAAAGTAAAGTAACTTTACCGGCAACTGAATGTCCTGAGCGCACCGATCGGTCGTTTCATTCTAATCGACTGGCAGAAAGTTCTGCACACACGCCGTGTGGTTAAGCGTTATGCCTGGCGTGATATGCTCATTGCAACAAGCACATTTTAAACGAATAGGTTTCCTTGTGGGTGAAGGTATGGACATTGCTAATGAGCTTCTGCAAGTTATAGGTTTACTGTTAGCCAAGTGACTTTCGCAGGCGTTGATGTAGTGTGGAGCACTAACGGTGCTGGAATGCAATTGTGTTTCCTACTTTCCTGTTGGATGCTGGCATAATGGGCTTCAGTGCGTTCTAAAACCTACTTATTACCAGAATTATCTAAATTTTTATCTTGGAATTTACCTGCCCTGCCATTTTTTTCCACATAAAGCATATAGACGTTGCAGAAGTTGTGTTGCATGTATTTGTGCATAATTACTACGATTTATACGGTAGGGCGGAAACGACATTCAGTGTGCCTTCTTTGATACACCCGGTGAAGGAGGTGCACATGGCGTGTTGGACAATTTTTCCGCATTTCTATTTGCGCCTTACGTTTTAATGCTGAAAAATCCCTTCACAATGCCTTCAGTCCCACTGCGCAACTGACGTCTAGGCGTTAGAAATGTCCGATTAGCCCCCTTGTTTTTCCTGGTTGCCTACAAAAAGCACTGTTACGAAGATGTTGTACTAGAATGAGGTGGCTTTCAACATCAGCAGTTCCATGTGCACTACGTTTGGCCCGGACAATGTACTTGTCGTGCGCCAAACGCCTTGCTTTTTGCTCAGTAAAGAAGACAGACGACGGCGGTGTAAACATCATCTATCAGCCCTTCGACCAGCTATAAAACCTACACAGATGCGGTTCGCAATCGTCGGAGATAGGCAGTTAAGCAGTGTTCGGCTTGCAACCAAGTGTCCGTGAACGGCCGCTATAGGATGTTGTTTGTACATCCGTGTGCAATAAAGTTGCACGTGAAAGCGTTATCATTGCCATGCTGCACACCTTTCGCCCCAGGACCTCTAGCGCAACGTTTTTGCACCGTGTACCGCATTTTATTTTATATCGCCTTTGATTTACGTCAGTAACATCGCCCATCTTTTTCTGTGAACTTTGCTTCCATGCCTATCGCATTTCTGACCTAACGACCATTTTCATCAAGTCATGTCGCAACCGCAGTGTTACATGGCTGCCTTACGAACTGAACCTAGATCGGATTTTACCGTTATTAACAGCAAGCGGCTGCAGGATGTTGGCCATACCGCCATCATACCTGAATTACAGCACGACAGTTACGATAACGCGGCCCAGAATCGCCGAACCCCCGCACCAGGTGACAGCGTGCACCATGTCCGGGTGATTATGCAGACAGGTTTTTCGTGTTTAGCGATTTCCTTTCGCAGATGATTATCTGCATGCACACTCCGTGTCTCTTTCATACGCAGAATTGTTATTTGCGGGTGCCACAGGTGACAAAGTATTAATGGACACACCACCCAAACGAATCGGGTATCTTTATTTTCTATTATTTCATTAGCATTCCAGGAGGTAAACAGCCAGGCTACTTTCCGACAGTGATGGGGAGAAATCTCGTGCACAACTCAAAAAGGAACCTGTCTGCCGACGACATGTATCAAGCCGCACCGTCCACAGGGATGTTTGCCTTTCCGTCGGAATAAGTTGGCACCATCTACCGACCCGTTCCATTACGCAGCTACGCATCCCCTGCTCAACATACCTCACAGAATGGAGGCGGGAGCGCACTAGTTGCAGACATGGATGTTCAGGTTAAGGGTAAGTTTCCGGTAGTCCACTACAAAACCGTTCATTTCAGGAACTAATACGGCATTCCGTTCGCCTTCTATGACAACCGAAATGACCCCTGACTGAAAGGTTCTTCCGGTTTTACTTCTTTGCAGTTGCAACCGTTGTAGACCTAGTTCATAATTTAAAATATGACATCAAGGATATTAAATGGTCGGTAGCGATTAACTAGGTGCGTTTTTCAATCTAAATGACAGCATGCGTCCTTCCGGTAGATATTACACACCGATGGGACCGCATATTTAAATGTATTTCGACCCGCCAAAGTCTCTTATGGAGCCTTTACTTCAATTGCGAAATCAAAGTGACCTGGATTTTTCATTTTCGTTCACCACGGTGGATGAAATACATGTATATGACGCTTCATTAAGGGAAAATATCGTCAAATTGCCCTGGCTAGCAGCACCTATTGTCTTACTTGTTGATGTGGCGCAGTAGAGCTATTGTTCATCATGCCACCCGAAACATGTTGCCTGCAATACTATCTCAAGCTGTTGGTGTCGAAATCAACTACCCTGCTGCCTGACATACGTACGTTTTCAGCAAAACGAGCTTGTACTCCGTCATACACAGTAAGTTACCATCATTTTAACGTGACCTTCTTCATAGAACCTCTACTGACCCATCTTGCCGCAAGTGGCGTTTCTCTCGAAGAAGTTACCACGGCGGTAAAGGAAAAATTGCACAGGGTGCGACACAATACGGTACCACAATCTATGAGCACCACACTAACTTCCATGGAAGAAGTAAGGAAATGCAATATTGTATTCGTTTATTGATTTCCGGTTTGCAGAATTGGTTCACCTGGGCAAACTTCACATGCAGCCTTGACACCCATGTACTTATTTGCACCCGCATATTGTACACACATGTATGGATATATTCGTTTGCCTCCTACTGCAGATTCGTTTTACAAATCTACAACCTCGGTTTGCTTGTGGACTTAAGCTGTGCTTTGCGGTCTGTGTTAGTCGAAAGCAATCAGGAAATTGGACACCGAATATGCAGCAGAATGACAACTTTGAACACTCCAAATAAGGTAAACTGACTTTTATTTCGAGTAAAATGACCCAATTTAGGTGTAAGTTTGTTTAACCCAAACGGAGTGTACAAGCATCATGAATGCATCATCAACCTCAGCATGAGATAACATGCACACATACACCGACAGATGTACATACACAACTTCCGTATGTCACTGCTTAACTTGTAAGATTTTGTGCAATTGCCGACCACACACATTTGTACTACCCTGACAATGCCTTTGCCGTCCAGCTTCACACGGTACAGCATAAACTATGTATCTACTCACCCAGCACACGTGAAGGAAAATCGCTTCTTTTCTTCAGGAAATCCTCAAAATTAGCGTTGACAAAATCCAATACACCAAAAATAGGCATGTACATATGATGACAACTAGTGCATATGTTGTATTATGTTACAAAAATAGTTTAGAATTAAGCTAAAGTCAGTAATAAATTACTTATATGCAACAGTTTTTGCTGTTTAAATGTACTGGATAGCGACATTTGAATCGTGGCAAAAAGAATTGACCGCAATATCCTGCGCTTGTCGTGCGCGTTTTGTTGCTAGTTGGCTGCATATACCCGTTATTCGTCAGTTCCTTTGGTTAAGTGATTTTGCTGTGTTTCTTATGCTTACCTGTAATGCATATGGCGTTATGAGTTCCAGTAAAACTTTTTGTACTTGTCTCTACCTTTTGGCTTACAGAAGGACGTCTAAACGAACGTCGCAGCGACAGTTGATTCACCTATTAGCAATACCTGCTACAGAAAAGTTTTCAAAGATGCTACGACCAATACTACTTCCACGTTCGACCAAGACGAAGGCAACCAAGGTATAACATTTCTCAGTTGCATAGTTAGTTTCTTAGTTTCTTAGGTACATATTTCGTAGTTACATATGTTGATGAGATACACTTAGACCATTTACCTCCCATAGTGTACAGTCCTGGTAGTTTGCGTTCCTCCTTAGGTGAGCGTTTCTTACGTTTCCCTATTGTATAGGCAACCATGATTCACTCATGGCGGATACATCGTAAACCGTTCATGAGGAAGTATCTTTGGGAACCCGTGATAATGCCTTTCGACGGGTGTTGCTTGAGTGTGTGTGGAATTGCATACCGCCTACTACATCAGTGTACAACCTTCTGTGTGGGCTGAATCCGCTTTTACCGGCACTACTGAAAGATAACCTTACATTAATGTGAACTCCTAGATCCAATGAAACTGTTGCAATGTCAACCGGTAAGTACAAGCATTTGGGGTTGTGTAGTGTTTTGAAGATCGTTTCATGCATGGAACGCGTTCCTTCCAGCGTTTTTAGTGGTGATGCTTGCATTTGTATCCTGTTAACCTTGATGGATTTACGCCTTTTCGATCATCCAAGCTGCAAATTTGGAGCATCATGTGCCGTGGGATCATCCTATATCCCCACAACACATCGTCGTCGGATTCCACTCCGGTGACTGTAAGCCAGGCATTGTCCACGACTTCCTGGCTCTAACCATCAATGTGTAATTGTAGGTGCGGTCTGTTGGATTGATCCTGATAGCATGTGATTTTCCTTTAAGCCTTGGTTTAAACGCTGTTATGTGACGTGCTAGCACGTGTCTTTGTGAATAGGAGGACGCATCCCTCAGGATATAGCAGTTGTAACAAGTGTGTACAACCTGGCACTTATGTTGAAGGTAAAGCAACTTTACCGGAAACTGAATGTCTTGAGCGCACCGATCGGTCGTTTCACTCTAATCGACTGGCAGAAAGTTCTACACGCACGCCGTGTGTTTGGGCGTTATACGTTGCGTGATATGCTTACTGTAACAAGCACATTTTAACCGAATACGTTTCCTTGTGGGTGAAGGCATGGACATTGTGTATGAGCTCAGGTTCCACGTGGGCAACCTTGAGACGGTCGATCGTAACGGCTTCGCGTTTTCCTTGACGGTCGATGATAAAAACGCGGTCCTTACGCTGCAAGACCTTGAAAGGACCTTCGTAAGGTCGCTCCAGTGGTCTGCGGAGACCACCGAGGCGGAGAAAAACGAACGGACAATGCTGTAGTTCTTGTGGAATACAAAATTTACGTCGTTGTTCCTTAACGTCGGGAAGCTTGTACTGACGCATGCTCGTGGCTAGCTGACGTACATAATTTGCGCCGTAACGGGTAATTCTGGGGCTAGCGGAGAAGAAATCGCCAGGTAAACGTAGTGGTTGTCCATATACTATCTCGGCACTAGACGTACGTACATCGGCCTTCGGGGTTGATCGGATCCCAAGGAGGATCATAGGCAGCACCTCAGTCCAACTCAGCGCATTGGCGGCGCTAAGTGAGGCTTTAAACTGTCGGTGGAAACGTTCCACCATGCCGTTCGCTTGCGGATAGTAAGCGGTCGTGCGAAAGCGTTGGCATCCAATGAATTTAAGGAGATCGTTAAAGGTCGTAGATTCGAATTGTGGACCGCGGTCTGTAGTCACTGTGACTGGACAGCCGTGTGAAGCGACCTAGCGCTCGACAAAAGCGCGTGTTACGGTTTCCGTAGCTACGTCAGGGATGGGAACGGCTTCGTGCCAACGCGTGCCACGATCGATCATGGTCAAGATGTAGATCATCCCTTTGGACGGGGCCAGAGGTCTCACTACGTCGAGATGGACATGGGCAAATCGCGCTGAAACGGACGGAAAGCGACCAAGCAGGGCGGAAACGTGCCGCTGAATCTTGGCTTGCTGGCAGGTGAGAGAGCTGCGTGCCCAGCGCGTAATATCGCGTTGCATCCCGGATCAAACTTATCTCTCAGAGACTAGCTTAGCAGTAGCTTTAACGCCTGGGTGGGCGATATTGTGAAGGGTGTCGAAAACGATACGGCGAAATGCTTCTGGAACGACGGGTCGAGGTCGTTCGGTAGATGTGTCACATAAAATGGTACCATCAGATAACGGCAAAGGATGCGGGGATATCTTCAAAGAAGAATCGCGAAGTTCTGAAAAGGTTTGGTCGTTTGATTGCGCGGCGGCCATAGCAGACAAATCGATTGCCTGCCCGGCAGGGCTAATCGCAGATACTCTTGAAAAAGCATCAGCGACGACGTTTCGTTGGCCAGAAATGTGTCGGATATCAGTCGAGAATTAAGAAATAAAATCCAGCTGACGAATCTCACGTGGTGAGTGTCGAGCTGATTGATTTCGGAATGCGTAGATAAGCGGCTTGTGATCGGTAAAGATAATGAAGGTGTTAACTTTAAAGACGTGTCGGATATGTCGAACTGTAGAGTAAACGGCTAGCAGTTTGCGTCTGAACGTGCTGTACTTGACTTCGGCGGGTTGTAGGCGTCTAGAGTAGAATGCAAGAGTTTTCCAGCCTCCAATTGTATGTTGCTGTAGGACTGCGCCAATGACGGTGTCCGATGCGTCAACAGCAACACTAAGCGGAGCGTTCGGATTGAAGTGATGAAGCATAACGGCTTTGGCTAAGGCTTCTTTGCTGGCCTTGAACGCTTCGGCAGAAGCAGCAGTCAATTCCACCTGGCCATTTTTACGTCCACGAAGTAGGTCGGTTGGTGGACTTAGCAAATTGGCACAGTGTGGAAGAAAACGTCGATAATAGTTGAGCATGCCGTTAAAACGCCGAATAGCGGCTAACGTAGTCGGAGCCGGAAAGTCTCTGATGACGCGGACTCTATCGTCTAGAGGCCGTATACCATACTGATCAATATGGTGGCCAAGGAATTCGACGGAAGGCTGCTGAAATGCGCATTTGTCATTGTTGACAGTGATGCTATTAGCGGCCAGCCTATCGAAAAGTATTTTGAGATGTTCTGCGTGTTGTTCTTCAGAAGCGCTGGCAGCTAGGATATCGTCTATGTATGCATAGACGAAATTTGACCTCTAGTGACTGAATCGATGAGTCCTTGAAAAGTCTGGGCTGCGTTGCAAAGACCGAACAGCATACGCAAAAATTCGAACAGCCCGAACGGTGTGATTACAGCAGTCTTCGAGATGTCTTCCTCAGGGACTGGAATCTGGTGATACGCGCGAACCAGGTCGATTTTCGAGAACACACTGGTGCCGCTCAGGCTTACCGTGATGTCCTGCATATGAGCAATCGGATATCGGTCGGGAACAGTAACGTTATTGAGCGCGCGATAATCACCACATGGACGCCAGTCTCCAGATTTTTTGGGCACCATGTGGAGCGGCGACGCTCAAGGGACTTTTAGACGGGCGAACGATGCCTAGTTCAAGCATGTGCTCGAATTCTGCGCGAGCAATTTTCAACTTGTCAGGGGTCATTCGCCTAGCTTTGGCAAAAGCAGGCGGACCTTTCGTAACGATGTGATATTTCGCAGCATCAGTGGCGGATGAAAACGGTGCCATTGCACGAAAGACTTGAGGGAACTTGGTAATAAGCGTCTGACCGACAGGCGAGTTTGACAGGTTGGCGTATACAGGACTGATTGACTCTATGTCGGTAAAAGTACCTATAACTGTCAGATTTGTTTGACGATCGATCAGACGCCGTTGCATTACGTCAACAAGCAACTCAAAGTGCTGCAGTAAGTCAAGACCAAGAATTAGCGTCTGGACCTCTGCGACGAAAATGATCCATTTAAATGAACGTCGTAGTTTTAAATTAAGCGTGCGCGAGCGTTGACCATACACGAGAATGGTGGTGCCGTTTGCTGCGCGCAATGAACCGGTCGCCTCTTCGCTATCATTAGAATCACGTGGGATAACGCTGACTTCTGCGCCGATGTCAACGAGATAGCGTACTCCCGTACTGCGATCGGTGACAAAGAAAAGGCGACTGGGGCAGCCAGCAACGTCCGTCGCCCCTACGTGCTGGCCTACCCGTTTCCCTGCATGTTGCGCTTGAAGGAACAAGATGGGCGACACGATCTGGCCTGATGACCAAATCGCTCGTGGTACCAGCAATAGCTTGACCTAGGGGAGATTTCGGATGTGATCTAGGAGGACTGCGACCACTGGAACGATTTCGACGGTTGGATCCGGATTGTGTTAGCTTCTCTAGTCGGTTGATCAATGCGCCTACTTTCGCTCTTAGTTCTGCTACCTCTGTACTGGAGGTAGACTGAACCTGAGATATTTGGGCGTTGGATTCCCAAATACGGTCGGCAATATCTGTGAGCTGAGGAAGAGGCGCATCGTTTGCATACAAGGAATTGCGCATGTCACGTGGCAGGCAACGAAGCCACATCTCTTTAAGGAAAGAGTCGCCAACAGCGAGAGGCTTAGCTAGAACTTGCATCTTGTGCAGCAGCTGCGAAGGCTTTTGGTCACTTAGCTGGGCTTTGTTAAGAAGTTGCGTGACGCGAGCATGGTCTGATATGCGAAATCGCTTTAAAACGACGGCCTTAAGCTCATGATAACTTTTCTGATGTTCCGGAAGTTCCAAGATGTCGTCGAGGTCATCGGCGACTTGCGGGGGAAGCGCGGCGACAACGCAGTGAAATTTGACGCTGTCAGAGTTAACGCCATGTACCGAAAAAATGGACTCTAGCTGGTTAAACCAGGCCTTAGGGTTAGTATCACGGAAAGGCGGGATAGGAAAACGGAACGCACTAACCTGATCGTCAGGTGAGTGAATAACCTTCATGGTGAAAAATTACGGAGCGTGTGAAAGTGAATGCAAGTATTAAAAAGTAAAAGTAGAAGGGTAGAACGAACAATTTACCGGATCTAAAAAGTACTATTAGTACCGAACTCACCAAAATATTTTTTTTCGGGGTCACCAATGTGCTTCTCCAAGTTATAGGTTTACTGTTGGCCAAGTGACTCGCAGGCGTGGCCGCAGTGTGGAGCACTAACGGTGCCTGAAAGCAATTGTATTTCCTAAGTTCCTTATGTATGCTGGCCTAATGGGCGCCAGTAGGTTCTAAAGCCTATTTAATGCCAGTATTGCCTAGATTTGCACCTTGGAAGTTACCTGTCATGCCATCCTGTGTTCCATATAAAGCACGTAGACTTTGCAGAGGATGCGTTGCATGTATTTGTGCGTAAATACTACGATTTATACGTTAAGGTAGAAAGGATGTTTAATGTATTTTCCTTGGTACACATGGTCAACGAAGTAAAAATACATGGCGTGTTGGACAACTTTTCCGCTTTTCTACATCTTGCTGCTTCAACCACGCTGCATGTACCAAGTTGCGTTGCTGGAAGGAGCCCCAAGAATTCTAGTAACACGCCTTCTAATTTCTTGGATTTAGCCTATTCATCTGCAAAGCGTTGTGTGCATAACTTAGTAAATTAACCCGTACATCTGTGGGCCGTCACTCTACGATGGAGGTGATGAGGTAGATGGGCTGTTGTTAGGTAGCAGCAAATGTAGTTGCCGTTTAAGCAACTAAGGACACCGCACCTGATCATCGCTGGCAAGCAAGCTAGCAAGTGCAACGGATACACCTGCATCTTCTGCTTTAATGCCACGAAAACTCTGAAAGCTTGCTTTCATTAGTAGGTACCGCTATGTTTAAAAGAAGGCAAAAGAGCAACCAACGGAAGAAATGTGGTTATTGCAGTCTAGAAAATTCAGCCTTCCTACCTGCCTTTAAGTATTACGCAGTATGACACTTAAAATCAAAGCAATGATAATTCTATGAAAGCCAATTGTTATGCTTTTACGTTTCCGTTACTCCATTTTCAACGCCAACTGTGCAATATAGCGGGAATATTGCGCTTTACATTTAGCGGAAGGGGACAACACCTTCAGCTGACATGGCGGTGAGGACTATACGTTGTGGTTGTTAGTGCCCGTGGTTACACAGGATGCGGAGATATTCTGAGGGTGTACATTAGTCGTATAATGCTGCCTGATGCAAATACTACTGGAGGAGCGCTTCCGAGTTCCGGACATTAATGACGACAGACGGGGCATCGCTTACATTGACTGACTGCTTTGGTTGCTTACAGGTGACAAACGCACCCTACCGCATGAAGCCGGCAGTATTGCGAGCTCCACTCAAACTCGACACGGAACCCATGTCATAAACACACCCGGACTTCTTAGTAATGGATGGCAAGGAACGCTGCGTAATGCAACGGAATAGCTGCGACGTCGGTATACGAGTGCCCCGGAACCCGAGCCGTAAAATCCGCAAAAAGCACAGGAACGAAAATGAGGAAAAACGAACAAGGATGAAAATCGGTCCATGACCGCCAATATTTACTGCAAGCAATGCACGCTGAAAACCAACCTTATTCACCGTAACTTGCCCAGCATTTTTCCTACCTGCATTATGTATTCTGAGCAGCGCTATCTACCGCAAAACATATACGAAGTGATTGAAAGGTTAATAACAGTTTCCGTAACGGTTATCCGACAAAATGCCGTTAGAAAACCGCTGGTCCGCGGTACAATATAAACTTACAAATTTTGGTTGCCTTTCCACTGTACACATCATTCAGGGTCCGTCAGTGCTGTGAAAAGTTGGAAGTGGGATATCTAGCGTACCACGTTAAGCTACCGGCGATGCGATCTAATGCTTGGATGGCATACACACGTATTTTAAAATTGGTCCACAACGCCATAACGTGATAAGCTTTTATCACTTCCAAGCAGAACATGTGCATGTACACAAATCTAAACGCAGCATCATGTCAATCTGCAGCGCCTCGAAGTGAATCACCGACCTGCTTTTCAACTTTTTGACCTAAGCGGAAATTCTCGTTTCTCCTCATGATATACTCCGAAGCATCTGGAAAATTCATGTGATGATTTCTATTTACGCCTGCACAGATATACCTTAATACAAGAACATTACTTTCCGTTGTCGATGCGGTTTTACAAGCACAATTTCCAGAGTGGTGTGTAACATGTTTCATATTTGCTTTTGCAAGTGCGTCAGAGACGACGAACAGGAGAGGCACCTTTAGCCGTGGATCACAAGGTTAAAGGAACACGCCTTTTCAATATTCATGTGTGGGCGGTTGCAGAAGCTCACGCACATTGGCTGGCTTGGTTAAACTGTAGCGGGCGCTGACGACAAATATGTCAGATTTTGGTAGCAGAAGACGTTCAGGTATGCTTTGTCTGGAGCTGCAATTAAGTGTCATAACATCAGTATGCAATTCTTGGTTAATATCTACGGAGGAGGGAAACTTTGTTAATGGACATGCGATCTTATGCGGCTTACAGTCAAAGATGCACATAACGTCCACCCTTGATGAAGCATTCAGAACAATAACGAAGTGTGTGCGTGTGAGATCGTGCATATGCGGGATGCTCCTGATTTATACGTCAGAAATTGTTAGAAATATATTGATCTGCTGTACTGAACCTTTCCAGGCTAAACATGCCTTGCACAAATTTTGCTTAAGTAAGTCCTCGGAAGGGATTGGAAGGCTGCCTACAACAACAGTGATGGTTGACATTGCATGACAGTATCACTAACTGTTATTCTACCGGATCCACCGGCATTCCTGAGCTTCCTTGGGGCCTTTGTTGGACAAAGCGGCAAGTGCTGCAAAATTCGTTGCTTCCAGTGACACTGGTAAACCGATGCTAATGCTAGCACAGGCAGGTTCGTAGAAACATTATTATTGCGTCATGTAAAATGCTTGTGCAGCGACAACAGCGGATGACGCCAACAAATAACATACAAAAGGTAGATAACTTTTAAAAACAAGACAGGGATATCGGTTTGCGAGCTATTCAGCAAGCCTCCGTATCCTCGTTGCACGGTTGACCGATAGACGCCACTCAGAGGCATAGGCCGTGCGTCCAACGTCGTTCAGACTTGGAAAGATCGGCATAATGAATCAATATGATAGCCCAACTTCTAAGGTCACATAGCGTTGCAGCAACCAAGCAACAATCCGACGCACTTAATGGTGTGTACTTTGCGAACAGCGTTGGAAAATCAGAAAATCTTTTATGTACTGGAAAAATATTTAGCGGAAAACATCAATAACATGAATGTTACGCCACCGCCCGAATTTAGACCAAAGTCAAGCACCTGGGTGCCCGACGTTGCGGACAGTTTGGGATTGTAGTGCTTGATGGTGCAGAGCGAAGGCCGTAAGGTAAGATACATACGTAGTATTTGCCTTGAATGCAGGAGTTAGGGCAGAAAAGAAGGCCGCTACGAGCGGATCATAATACATGAGCAGTATTGTTGTAAAGGTCGAGAAGCGGAACTGTACGGTGTGGAAACCGGCCCGAAAATCAACGGACATAAAAGGCAAGTTACATTTGACCACCGGTGCCTTTGCAAGTTAGCTGACACGTGGCGGAACCACCAAGTTAGCAACGAGCGTGTTTGTCGCCTTGGTTACGGCACAGCCAAAGAAAATAAACTGCTAAGGAGCGTTATTTCACTAACTAGACTCTGATGGCTTGGCCACCTGGTACGCTTGCCAGCCAACCGACCCCCGCGACGTGCGTCATTTGTTCACCGGGAATGTGGATGGAAGAGGAGGAGGGGGCACCAAGCAAAGATTTGGTCGGAAGGATTGAAGTCCCTTACTTTAAAGCTAATTTCGGTTGGAGCATCTCGGATCCCTGGTTAGGGTGCGAACGACGTTGAACCTGTTGGGCTAGATATACTTGGTGATACGGCAAGGAGCCGACCATAGCGGCGTTCCTGCAGTGAATTCCCTTGTCCCATCTCATTCTTCTTTGCCTCCCATTCAACCGAGTTCTCACAATTTGGTTTATATAATTTGGCATAGTAATATTTTGCTGCATATTAGCTGGCTGGTAGCTTACCGGAACGATGTCCGTCCGTTAACTATGGCTCAGCTGGCTTTCAGTTGTTGCATTTTACAACTTTGACTTTTACATATTGCGGCGCAGTAGCTGAGGTGTTCCCACTTCTAGCTAACGTGTAGTATGATGATGAACTTGAAAATGTAAAAGCGCAAGAGAATAAACGTTGTGTAAACGAAATTATTGGAATATATGAAGTCGAATCTGTTAGTAGAGAATAGCCCTGGTTACTGCGCGGGATGCTTGGACCGCATCGGTTACTTTTGGATTCGTGTAATTATTATAGTCCAGTCCAGGCAAGTCAGTATAAGCTTTATGTAGCTAATTGGGTGCATTTTCCGCACTATGTATTATCAACTACCATGGTACAAAGGAGTTACCCCTAAAATTGCTGGTTACAAATGGGTAGAAAACGGTGAAGAATGCACGTTCATAGCTTGCTTGAACAACCATCTCCAAACACGGAAATGGCCTTTAGCTTTGTGTCCACCCAAAACGGAAAGGCGTCTATTAAAACGTTTCCCTTAGATTTCATTGCGATGGACCTAAAAGGTTTTGTACAAAAGCAATATATATAGCTCATGCGCTATATCTATTGCTTTTACATTCAAGGCTGAATGTAGTAGAGGATCTCGGTGACATTGGAATTTGAGTGAAATATATCTGTCAGCTTAAGTTGCAATACTGAAATATACATAGTACATACCGTGAAAAGTTATGTTCAGTAAATTGGTAACGGTCGAATAAAAGGCGCTGAAGTCTTGAAATAGTAGGCGCTACCGCAAAGGCAACCTGGCAACGCTAATCGGGAGCTCAAACCCTTTGAAAGCTCCTTCTCGACGCCCAGTTTCTTACTGCTCAACAGATCAGCACGTAAAGCAGCCTAGTACTATTGAATGGGAGCATCGTAAGCCTGTAGGCACTGACCAGGTAGGATATTGCATAGCAATGGGGATGCAATCCGAACGGACAAACTTTACTTCACTTCTCCCTTCTCTTCTACACTTTGGTTCCTTCGTCTCCATCTTTACCCCTTAGTATTTTCCAAATACCTAGTCCACTTGGTCTCTTGCGAATACTTATACTTGTGACCCATGAGTCACGTCCACTAAAAACATTTTAACAATCTTAAGCCTCATGTGAAATGCCAGGTTCTAGCGTTGTTGCCCTAATTGAAGCTTTTTCATTAAGTCTGGGCACTAATTACTATAGTCAGCAGTTTCCAAACACTATCAGTAGTTAAGCCGCAAAATAAAAATATATCTTTCTTATTGTTGACAATGAGCGCACTTTAAAAGTTCTAGACCCAATAATCAGACATTTTGCCCTCCACTTATACTCTCTTGGCCCCATATACTTAGCTTTATCTGGTATATATGTGCCTTTCGCTATTGTCAACACTAGTAGACAGGCATAAATAAAACCAGATCCTCTTCTTTAACTTCTTTTGCTCGTAAAACACTCGCATTTCCAGATTTCATTTCACTCGCACGAAAGCTAACCAATGACAGAGAGGCCCCTGTCACACTGGCTAGCTGGAGCACCAGAAACTTTCCATCACCACTTTTCTTATCTTGGCCGTCCGTGTGTCATTTCTCTTTTAGCTGGCTCCAAAGCCTACCATGCGCTATGCGTAATGGCGGGTGAACGACCAGCTCCCACTGGTTTTTGTTACTATTCTACTCCTGATTTACCTTATCGCTCTTTGCTTAGGGTGCTAGAACAGCTCTTGCCAGGAAAATCACAAAAGAAATAGTCGGTGTGACATTAGAGTACCAGTTAACATTGCCAACTGGATGAACACCGCCGGCACTATCTTCGGAACTTAAAAATGGAGAGAAATAAAGCGAAATTCATCAAAGAGCTGCACAATAGTGTGCATCTACACATGAGGCACAACAATACCTCAAGTATGAGCAAGCTCAACCACCAGAAGTAGAGTTGTTAAAGCCCAACCAATGTAGACCAAAACGGATTTCACGCCCAAATGCAATTAGCTAAATTTTACTAAATTTTCTTATGCTTATTTCTTTATTATTGGTGGCAGGCTCCTATAGCTCTCTGACGTTAGAGACAGAGCCACATGAATATAGAAAATCGGCTCTAAGGGATAAATCTTGTGATGTTGAGCTAAGTAATGTGTGTATATTGTAGGCCGAAATCTGTTAACGGATCTGAAAGATCCCCAGGGTTACTCAGGTAGATCTGGCTCATGCGGGCTTGTTGTAAGCTTTAGAAAACCTTAGAGGCTTAAAAAATGCTAAACTCTATTTTACTGGTTGTTTATGTGGCTCAGTATCCACTGAAAATGGTATGCTGTGGCCTTCTAACCGTGAGTTAATTACAAGCTCCCTTGAATTCCCATGTAGATATAATATTCCTTGCTGGATTTCTAGCTTTTTCGCGCAAGATCCTCCCTTATCTGCATATATTTGTCATGTATGCCTGCAAAGTTTACTTTTCGGCCACCTGCGCAGTCCGTAGTTGTCGCAGGGTATTACGGGCTAATTAGAGCATTTCTGGATAGCTAAGCCTATCTAGAACATACGCCGCTTCCCTACTTTCTATATTTTCTTTTCTTTTTTCTGCTATCTGCTTGAAAAGCAGAAAGCCATTTTTAGCGAAAAATAAAAATGTCCTTATACGTAGACCATCATTTAATTGCAAATAACTCGCAAACTACTGCACGTATTGTGTTGCTTTTACGTTCAACGTATTCAGGCGCTATAGCTGGTCCAGACCAGTGTAATTTTGTGCCACTTTAAGCGGTATTCTAACTGTAGAAAGGCTTTTTCTTTTATCTGAGAATAACTTTGGTTGAAATTTTGCGCCGGAGAGCAATATCAGCGTATGAAAAGTAGGGCTGTAATTTTTGTTTAATTGGTATTTTTCTACTGAACACGCAGCTTTATTTTCTCTCTTAACAAATTGTTTCTATTTTTGTCCGCATTTATCGGAATTGTTTTCAACTTATCGTATGCCTTACAATCCCTTCACTCATTTCTTCCATGTGAGCACAATTGGGGCAACTGAGTGGCCAATTAATGTGCGATCAATTTAAAGTGCACTTCGGCGAATTGGATTCTGCTCCAAAAAGAAAAGGCACAACTACACCTCCGCGAAGTTTTCACAAAAGAATAAGGAGTTCAATATCGCCCGCAGGAAGCAGAAACATGTGAAGTTGGGCGCCCGCGACCCAGTAGCTGTATATCAAACAATGCCAATGCATTTGTAATTGCTGACGATGAACATATACTTATATTTTACCTACTTCCATGTAAGAGCATCGGATTTATGTAAGCATTGATCTGAACCCTTTAGGGTGCAGCCTCTAGCAGGTCTAGAAATATACCTATTTATTTAAAGCATAAATCAAATGTTAAGAAATAAATAAATGTATACCTCTATTCGCTAGGTGCTGTGCACCCAGGGGATAAGATCCATATTAAAAACACCCCATGCTCTTGCACGGGGAGTGAGAACCTTGAGGATACATGTTCCTCCATTGCAATTACGAAAGCAAAGCAACCAACATATACGGTTGAATGCGTTGTAAAAGCCACCTTGTAGTTGATCTGGCTTCTGCAATAATTTTATAATGCATCATTGTTTTAGTAACACACAGTCGAGCGGAGCCGCATTTGTACACATTTTCTTTGGACGCAGGATCCAATGCTCTACGAACATTCCGATAATTCCAGTGCACTTGAAATTCTTTTGTGTTCATCAGGCGAGCCTTTGCGCCTTGAGTTTACTAGAGTCGAAAGTTTACGCGGAGAAGCAATTGCGCATGTTTCTTCAGGAAGCAGAATCTAATTCATTATAAAACCCATTATAACTTTTTGGATTAGTTGGACACGCACGGTCGTCATATTTGACGGTGCGCAATGAAAGAAAATAAGAGCGTTCGAATTAAAAAGAACAAGAAATGGTTAAATGATAATGCGTAGCATAGCAGATAAAACTAAATCGCGTTTAGAAAGTGTCGTTCCAAAGCGACATACTAAACTGAATTACCAACTAACCAAAAATATACTTAAAATCAAGTGCTCTAATTTATTTATTCCAGCGCCAATTTCAAACTGAGTAAATCCGAAAGATTTCTATACTTTACCAAGGCCAGAACGTTGCATAAAGTATACAAAATAAAGATGTGCAGAACAGATGTTAACCGCTGATAAGTTAAAAGCAAAAGATGTGCGATACCTGTAGTGGTTAACATGTTATTTGCTATAAAACGACGGTCTACGATTAACAAAATTATTTTATTTCCCTAATTATTGCTTCCTGCTTTGCAAACATACATCAGATAAAATAATATAGAAGGTAAGAAGCGACGATTGTAAAAGTTCTAATTAGACATACCTATTAAAAATATTCTGTATTCCCTAAACTTTCCCTTTGGCAACTAAGTACGACGTGAGTGGTCAAATAGCAAACTTTTCAGGCGTGATTAGCAAATATAGGCAAATATGCGATAATGTTTCGAGAAAAAGCTAGGAATCCAGTAAGGGATAATATGCATGCAATGGATATTAGGACAACTTATAATTTGACCACGGTCAGAAGACCTCAGTGTACAATATTCAGAGGATACTTAACCACATAATACACATTGAAGATTGCGCTTAATGCTTTTAAACCCTTTGATTGGTTGTGACTGGTATAACAAGACTGCATGAGCTTGGTTCAGCTTGGATATACAGGAAAATATTAGGAGCATTTGACATGTTTGTCCTGAAACACGTACATTTTGTTTGACAACTATTGCAAGCTTTAAGTCTTAGAGCCTATTTGCTTATTCCGTAAGGCTTTGACACAAACATTAGTGAACCAGAGGAACCTGTCACTAATAATAGAGAAATGAGTATCGGAAAATTTAGCAGATTGCTTCGGGGCGTAAAATCCAGTTGGGCCTGCGTTGGTAGAACAGTAAGATCTCTATTTCTGGTGGTTAAGGTAGCTCAAACATGAAGGATTAATGTACCTCATGTGTTTACACATACTGATGTGCCTCTCCTTACTTAAGTTTGACCCTTTTCGCTCCAGTCTTAATGTATGAAGCTAGCGCCAACCATGTTAATACAGTCATCATGGCTAAGGAGTGCATTAATGCAGTTAACTTGACGGGAGCAGCCCAGCACCATTAGCAAAGGGTGACAAGGTAAATCAAGAGTAAGAAAGTATGTAGCAGCTAGTGAGAGTTGGTTGTTCACCAACCTTTACGCATAACGGATGGTAGGCTTTAGAGAGAGCTAAAGGATAATATTACGCACGAACGCCCGAGACAAGGTAAAGTTGTGGTCAAACTTTTCTGGATCTCCAGCCAGACAGTGCGACTAGTGCCCCTACGTCGCTGATTAGCTTCTGTGTCAATGAAAGGGAATACGGAAATATGAAGATTTAAATAGTAAAAGCGTTTGCAGTGAAGTATCTGGTTTTCATTATGCATGTCTACTGACTTTTATAATAGGCATCGGCAATTGAAAAACAGATATTTCGGAGTATATAGGGCCAACTGAGGACAAGAAAAATCAAAATGCCTGAATTCTTGGGTCCATTGCTTTATAGCGGTCACTAGCGACCAGTAGGAGTATACGTATTATGTTGCGAATGCATACCGATTATAGTTAGAAAAGGAGTAAATTCTGGAGTAAACAGGCTCAATAAATGCGCATCAATTGTGGCCAACTATCGACTGACGTCCAAGAAGGTTCACAGAAGTATTTTAAAACCTGGTATTTATACGGCGTTTTGGACAACCATAATGCTACCTTAAGTGCATTCTGAGTATGAAAAGCAACGATAGACACTAACATCTTATACAACGCTTAGGTCTGGTAGAATGCTTTTATAAGGCGATTATCGAAGTTCCTTAGCGTAATAGGTTGTCACGACTCAGTGGTCTGAGTATGCCTGTAAAGTTTGCTTTCCTGCCACTCATCTTACATAATTACTGCGGAAAATTTTAGCAAATATAGAAAACTACTAAATGAGTTTGCTAATTTCAAACATATACCGTTCACCAAAGTTTAACTTTCTTTAAATTTATCTTATATCTGCTTGCAAAGTAAAGACATTTTTGCGAAAGAAGATAATGGCGCTATCCGTAGACCGCCATGCAAACTCGATTTGCTTTTTAAATACTGCAAGTATCACAGTGCTTTCCTGTTACCACAAGCAGCGTTTGAAGCTGTACCAAGCAGCTTATTTTTGTACTAAGTGCGCAGAACTATTGCCTCAGAACGGGGTTACATTACGTTGACATTCTCTGTTTAAAGTTGGGCGCTGCAAAGCAAATTTTGCGTAGGCAAATTTTGTTATAGTTTTTGGTCATTCTTATGTCGCTAGTTAACGTAACCGTCTAAGTAGGTCTCGTAAACAATGTGTGTTACTTTTATTTATATTCCTAAGAGTTACTTTTTATCTCTTGCTTGTGCATTTTAATTCCGGGGCTTTTATTTATTTCCTCGTGCGCCTTATTAAAAGTCACGACTGAGCGGTCCGAATTGGTCCAAAGGAATTATAGGGAATTGCGTAGTGTATTGAATCCTGTCTCCAGGGTAAAGCTTTAAAAAGGCGGCGCTTCGCGAATTTTCGCCACCAATAAAAGCTACGAGCACAAAGATTGCATGCAAAAGCCATATGAAGTTCAATTCTAGCGAACTAATAAAGACGTCTATAGAGAATTAGATCGTACATATGAAGAGAGGGTCAGGAATTCTCTTTGCACGAGGTTTGCCACTATTAAATTCAAGGATCACAAAATTGCCTAAAGGAGCCAAAAGCATAATAAGATGAGCGATTGCAGGTCATACAACCGAACCCGCAAAATGGTCTAGCATTTCGAACAAGGAACTTAGACGCGCACTGTGTTCACTCACTATGCAAGAGCATGAAATTTTTGTAAATATTGTTCTAATCCATTGCGGGCACAGCATCTAGCCCGTCTAGAAATATACCTTTATTTATTTATACTATGTAAGTTACAGAGAGAATAAGAAACATACAGCGGGTTATGCTGCGAAGCCAGTCGTACTAGAGATAGCACAACATTAACCTTCTAGTACCCCGATAGAACGTGGTGGATGCATTGTGAAAGGATAATCACTGAGCCGGTAGAGATTTCAAGTCAATCAAGGCCAAATATTAACAGAGAGTTGTCAGAATGACGGGAAGGAATTCAGACTGCTTTGATAGAAGCATACGTCCAGTCATAAAGATGAGCCAGATTGTCTGTTAGTCTACTAAAGTTGCTGCATATGGAAGGAGGTGCTGGGATTTAAGGATATGATATAAGGCGGGGTACGTTCCAAGGGCATTGAGAATCGGACCCATTGAGAAAGCGTTTGTGAGCAGCAGCAGCACTATATAGGTAAGTTATGGTAGCGGACGAGGTAGGCGGAACGTTGAAGGGTTAGCCGATTAGCCAACAGAACATACTGCGGCATCATGCCAATGAAAACCATAAGTCACCTAAACAGTTCAAATGCGCCGCCAGGGAACACCAACACATCTAATGGACTCAAGCGCCCAGTCATAATGGGTAGACTTGCTGGATGGTTATGCAATAGTGTTGATAAAACATAAATAAGGAGCAGCTATTGTTTGAGGAAAGAAAAGGAGAATTTGCCTGTGGTTTGGAGTGGCACACCAGTGGCAGCAGCAAACAGGGTTGCCGCTTTAACTACAGTGATAATGAAGGTTGCAATCTGAGGGGAAGTTGATAGGAAGCTTTGGAAGATGGACAGACGTGTGAAGCGTACATCTAGTCGTATTGCTGCGACAGTCGTACTTAAGGTGGAGCTAGTTATCCAACTGTTGCACCAATAGGATTTGGGGTCGGTAATATAACGTGATATCCAAGGATGCGACAGAGGTTCCAAGTTAATGATAGCCAAAGTATACCAGAGGGAGTTCAGCCAGCCGGGAAGAAAGTCAGAAAATATTGATAGATGCGTACGTCCGGTTGTAAAAGTTAAATAGATAGGCGTGTATTAAGCATTGGTGATAATGCATCCGTGAGGATCAGTGAGCTATAAGGACGTGACGTTAGTTCGGAATTAGTTACACAGATGTTACATAACTGACCCATTGAGAAAGATTGCTTGAGCAGCAGCAGACCTATTTAGGTAAATGAAACAAACGAAGGCAAGGAGGCGGTACGGCGAGGGATAAGTGCCGAGTCGGCAGGGGATACCATGCTTGTCATGTCAAAAAAGCCAAGGCCAAAGCAAATATTCCTTCCTTTATTTGCTTAGAAGCGGAAACTAGGAAGCTGAGTAATTCTTTTGGGAATCTAAATAACCTTATGTAAATGCATTCGTAAAGATGTTGCAAGATGTCCATAATGATGGTTTTGATAAAGAAACTTGCTTTGCAGCAAAAATATTGTTTAAAGTTATCTCTACAACCACATGTGTATTAAGTAAAATTTCAGAACATCAAACGAACACAATAAGGTGGCTAGGTATTATTTATTAAGTGTATTTGGAAATAAGACGGTAGTGTGAGCATATGGAGGGATTTGGATATAGTCCAGGGACCGAGGATTAAATATAAGAGCACAGAATAACTATCAAGTAAGTGGGTACAAGAAGAGAGGAAAATGAGTCCAATAGAAGCTGGCAAGGATGAAGAGAATATGCAAAGTCTAGGTGTAGTAGGTAAGAGAAAACCGAGATGGCGCTATTGGACGGAGGTGCAGATGCCCGGAATGCTATTCGGGTTACGCATCCTACATAGTGTTGGATACCTATATTGACACGAAATATGTCAACAAAGGAGCAATGGCATTTGCTGTAAAGCGTTCACGAGAAGCGAGGTTCGTGAGGTGCATATTTACTCTTACAAGCTCTAGATGTGTGCAGAGTGGCGTGGGGTCAACTACAGCTAGCTACTACTAAACAGTGGTGACGGTGAGACCAACAACAAACAACAATAAAAGCCAGATTCAGTGGACAGCAAGGCATTTGGATTAGGGATGCAAATTAATATTGGACGTTTCCATTGTCCCAGAATAGGTCAAGGCTGAATTATAGGTGTGTTTTGCAAGCCGAAGTCTTTTGGTCATTCGTATGTTGCTAGTTAACGTAACCGTTTAAGTAGGTCTCGTAAACAACGTGTGTTACTTTTATTTCTATTCCTAAGCGTTACTTTTTATCTCTTGCTTGCGCATTTTAATTCCGGGGCTTTTATTTATTTTCTCGTGTGCCTTATTAAAAATCACGACTGAGCGGTCCAAATTGGTCCAAAGGAATTATAGGGAATTGTGTAGTGTATTGAATCCTGCTTTCAGGTTAAAGCTTTAAAACGGCGGCGCTGCGCGAATTTTCGCCACCAACAAAAGCTACGAGCACAAAGATTGCTTGTAAAAGCCATATGAAATTCAATTCCAACAAACTAATAAAGACATCTATAGAGAATTGGATCGTACATATGAAGAGAGGGTCAGGAATTCGCTCTGCACGAGGTTTGCCACTATTAACTTCAAGGATCACAAAATTGCCTGAAGGAGCCAAAAGCATAACAAGATGGGCGAATGTAAGTCATTCAACCGAACCCGCAAAATCGTCTCGCACTTCGAACAAGGAAGGAAGTTAGACGCGCACTGTGTTCACTCACTATGCATGAGCATGAAATTTTTGTAAATATTGTTCTAATCCATTGCGGGCACAGCATCTAGCCCGTCTAGAGATATACCTTTATTTATTTATACTTTAGTAGTTACAAAGAGAATGTGAAACATACAGCGAGTTATACTGCGGAGCCAGTCGTACTAGAGATAGCACAAGATTAATCTTCTAGTACCCCGATAGAACGTGGTGGATGCATTGTGAAAGGATAATCACTGAGCCGGTAGAGATTTCAAGTCAATCAAGGCCAAAAATTAACAGAGAGTGGTCAGAAGGACGGGAAGGAATTCAGACTGTTCTGCTAGAAGCAAACGTCCAGTCATAAAAATGAGCCAGATTCTCTGTTAGTCTACTAGAGTTACTGCATATGGACTGAGGTGTTGGGATTTAGGGATATGATATAAGGCGGGGTACGTTCCAAGTGCATTAATAATCGGGTCTATTGAGAAAGCGTCTGTGAGCAGCAGCAGCATTATGTAGGTAAGTTATGGTAGCGGACGTGGTAGGCGGAACGTTGAAGGGTTAGCCGATTAGCCAGCAGAACATACTGCGGCATCATGCCAATGAAAACCATAAGTCACTTAAACAGTTCAAATGCGCCGCCAGGGAATACCAACACATTTAATGGACTCAAGCGCCTAGTCATAATAGGTAGACTTGCTGGATGGGTATGCAATAGTGTTGCTTAAATATAAATAAGGAGCAGCTATTGTTTGAGGAAAGAAAAGGAGAATTTAGCCTGACGTTTGGAGAGGCACACCAGTGGCAGCAGCAAACAGGGTTGCCGCTTTAACTACCATGATAATGCAGGTTGCAATCTGAGGGGAAGTTGATAGGAAGCTTTGGATGATGGACAGACGTGTGAAGCGTACATCTAATCGTGTTGCTGCAACAGTCGTACTTAAGGTGGAGCTAGTTATTTATCTGTTGCACCAATAGGATTTGAGGTCGGTAATATAACGAGATATCCAAAAATGCGACAGAGGTTCAAAGTCAGTGAAAGCCAAAGTATACCAGAGGGAGTTCAGTCAGCCAGGAAGAAAGTCAGAAAATATTGGTAGATGCATACGTCCCGTCGTAAAAGTTAAATAGATAAACGTGTGTTCAGAATTGGTGATAATGCATACGTGAGGATCAGTTGGGCTATAAGGACGTGACGTTAGTGCGGAGTTAGTTCTACAGATTTTACATAACTGACCCATTGAGAAAGACTGCTTGAGCAGCAGCAGACCTAAATAGGTAAATGAAACAAACGAAGGCAAGGAGGCGGTACTGCGCGGAATAAGTGCCGAGTCAGCAGGGGATACCATGCTCGTAATGTCATTAAAAGCCAAGGTCAAAGCAAATATTCATTCCTTTTTTTGCTTAGAAGCGGAAAATAGGAAGCTGAGTAATTCCTTAGGGAATCGAAATAACGTTATGTAGATGCATTCGTAAAGATGTTGCAAGGTATCCATAATGATGGTTTTGATAAAGAAACTTGGTTTGCAGCGAAAATATTGTTTTGTAGTTATCTTAACAACGACTTGGGTATTAAGTAAAATTGCAGAACATCAAACGAACACAATAAGGTGGCTAGGTATTATTGATTACATTTACTTGGAAATATGACGGTATTGTGAGCATATGGAGAGATTTATATATAGTCCAGGGTCCGAGGATTAAAGAAGCGCACAGAATAACTATCAAGTAAGTGGGTAAAAGAAGAGAGGAAAATGAGTCTAATAGAAGCTGGCTAGGATGAAGAGGATATGAAAAGTCTAGGTGCAGTAGTTAAAAAAAGACAAGAGATGGCGCTTTTGGACGGAGGTGCAAATGCTTGGAATGCCATTCGGGTTAAGCACCCTACAAAGTGGTGGATACCTATATTGCCACATGTATGTCAACAAAGGAGCAAAGGCATTTACTGCAAAGTCCACGAGAAGCGAGATTCGTAAGATGCAGATATGCTTTTACCAAGTTCTGGTTATGCGCAGTGTTGCGTGAAGCCTACTACGACTAGCTGCTGCTAAACAGTGGTGCTGGTGAGACGAAATAACAAACGGCGCTAAACGACAGATTCAGTGGAGAGCAAAGACATTTGGATTAAGGATGCTAATTAATATTGCACGTTTCCCTTGTCCCAGAAGAAGTCCAGGCTGAATTATAAGTATGTTTGCAAACCGTCCAAAGTAACCATAGTTGGCGAGATAATGATTGACTCGTCCACAGCTCCGGATATGCACAGAGATGCATAGAGCCTACCGTGGCTTGCAACTGGTAAACAGAGGAGACGGAGATGTGGCTTACTTCAGTTTATTCGCTAGTGGTCCGTTTCGTTTGCTAGCAATGGCATTTCGCCTGAGCATTCTAGTTATTTTTTGACGCATACAGTGTCACAGAATAAGGCGACAAACTGGCAAAGGAATGTGAGGCGTACAGTCCAAGATAATGAAGGATTTTGAAATAAGGATCAGATTTTGTCAAGCTTCGCATGTGCGCAATGGCGCGTGGAGTGCAGGACAGTTTAATGCAGCTAAACAATGCTCCAAATGTAAGGGAAACAACAGGTACTGTCGCAGGAGAGGAAATATCATTAGCTAGCAATAGCCTTTGAATAAGGCTTTCCCGTACATAATAGATAATTATAGTGTCACAGCATAGGTCAACAAACCAGCAAAGGTATGTGATGTAAACGGCCCATGTGTGTAAAATTTGGTGAAGTTGGAGGGGTTCTTAACAACCGCTGGATATGCGCAGACGCCTGGTGTCCATGTTGACAGGTTGCAGCTGAAATGTGGTCTCAAAGTTAAGTCCATCGACAGATAATTTTGCTAGCGGTGAGTATTAATAGCCAAACGTAACCATTCCAGTAAGAGGTTTGGTCGGTATGTAGGCCCACGATGTCACTGAATAATTCAACAAACCAACAAGGAGAAGGGATACAGATATTTCTGGGAAATAAGAGTTGACGGTATAGGGATTGGCGCCTATCAATTGCATTTCAACGCATCCACAATCAGTATTGCACATTGTTGCATGTTAGGCTGGATACGCTTTACATATCTTACATCCTCTATCCATATGGTGTTAATGCTTTACTAGAAAATTCTTTCCCAATACGCTTCTTTCACAGCTTTCATCTCAAATTCTTGATTTCCACACAACCATTTTATAATGACGGTGATACCAACCTATTTCTTTGACAGATCTGCTATTAGCATATTGAGAACATGCAGAGCAATTGCTGCGCATTTTTGTCGAAAGTGACGGACTTGGTGCAGGCGCAGACAAACAGAAAAGAACAGTAGCAAATCCTTGTCTGCATCCGACCTTGATATTTGCTGCTTCTAAGCCTTTACTGTTTATAACCTGATGCGACGTAGCACAGTTTCTTCGCCTTTAAGGTCAGATCGGAATATCGATTTGAGCGCATATGAGACTGAGTTTCCATCAATGAGGATAACTCGTCGGAGCCATTGGACTTCGGCTGCGAAAGACGTTCTAATGCAGCGTCCACTTTGATAGCGTATTCCTTCAGGGGAGTATCCAGAAACATGAGCAGCATTACCGACATCGTTCCTTCGCCCGCACCTCCGCAACTGCTCTCGTACTCAGAATGCGCAATGCACGACGATCAACAGCCTTTGCTTCCCATGACTTGCAATCAAAATAAGAACATGAGAGGCTCACTTTGAGCATGTCTTGTTAACGTAACTTCGGTTTTACTGCATGCCGTTTCCTAAAATTCAACTGATCATATAATATGGTTTTGGTACCCATATTGTATCCATACGCCACACATGACCAAGCCACTTAAGGTGTCTCAGCAAATGTATGCAGTTCACTGCATACATTCCACTTGGGCGCAACACCCCATGTCGGCAAATTTGTCGCCCCTTCCGATGCGCAGCATCCGTCGCAAACACTGTTGATGGAACCACTCGAGATACCACCCATCCCGCCGGTAAATCGTCCACGATGCGCTGCTGTATATAAGTACGGACGGCCACATGGATTCGTACACCGTCCGTGTCGTTCCACCGGTAAGCTGCTGGTTGTTCCACATTTGATATTCTAGCTTTAAGTATGCCTCCACTGCCTTAGAGACGCGGATACAACGCTCAATGTGGGGCTACTGGTCAGCCATCACATTCGCGATGTAGCAGAAGCAAGAGATGGTTTGTAGTACTTCAATACTAATGTTGATTTGCAGCAGTATTAAAAATTTTACCTTCGGTGAAGGCTGAAAGGGAAAGGCAGTTTCTCGGAGGTTGATGGTGAGCTCAATTTTGGTCGCTGTCGAAGCCAGGGACCCAGTCATATGCTGCAACATACCCGCACTGTGTGTAAACAACCAACAGCCGTCAGCAACCAGCAACAAACGAATATTTGTCTCACGGACGCTGGTTCTCGCGTCGAAACGACTGGGGTTCAGCGACTTATCATCAGTACGATGCACCACACCTACCTCGTAAGCGCAAGCCGCATCAAAAGGGTGAGACATTATTGCATGAAGCTAAATATTATACAGGGCAGAAGTTAATACACAGTTTCGCTTTACACTAGTGACAGCTGCGAAGTCATCTTAAGTCTGTCCAATCCGGCTCACCCCGGCTCCCGAACGGCTTGCAGTCATTTGGATAAATACATAAATAATAAATAATTAAATTATTTAGTAAGTTAATCAGTATTATATTCTTGGTAAAACGAGACCCAACGATGAAGGCACGATTAAATACGCATACAAGCAATGCTGCGCTGAATTGGTAAAACCTTTCATTTCCATGAAATGTATAACCAAATTGTACCTAGTTAATACGGATGAGCGTTTTGTCAGGTAATAGTACAAATCTGGAACGTGATAGTGCTGGGACGCTAAAAGATCTGGCATAGCCGTTGTGTCGGTGTTCAAGTTCGGCGTGATGTAGCTATGTAGTAACCCATGAGCACAGCTGCCATAGTAAAATTACGCTGTAACCGGTGCTTAGTAAAATCTAGAAATGTTCGGTGCCGCATCAAAGCATTCTCGATAACAAGTCGGTTGCATACGTTGTACGTAGAAGTCTAATGACTGCGACAGGGTGAAACGATCATCTGTGACTTTATTCCGTAGCGAGTCATTTTCGCGAACTCGCAGTGGTTATACGTGAATATTTGTAGCTTTTTACAGGGTAATCGCTTGCCGGGCGAAAACGCACCACGTTCTGGAACTCTACTGTAGGCTATTTGGAACAGTCGTGCTAGCCGGCAATGAATCGTACAGACCGATTTTGAGCTCCGTTATTCGCAGTTGATTGACGGTCAAATTTTTTACTGGTTAACCGATTGGCTTGGTAATGCTCCGACAGTTGTCGTTGAAACCGATAATAGATGCAATGGAATCGTAGAGTCGAGTGATGAGTGATAAAGGTAAGACAAATATTGGTAATGAAGGATAGCTTATTCTGCTATATACTTGTCCGGGTTTTTCAGATGGTGTCCATCTATCCAAGCTAGAGTTGTGATGGCGATGGTGAATGCAATTTCCCCTTGTGACTGAATAGGTCAATACCAGGCAAAATTGTCATTCCTTTACCTAATGCGGGGTCGTTAGGAATTTCTAAGTCGGCAAAAGATGTTCAGAATTCCTTCAACTGTAAGTAATAACGGAGTAATTTTCTCCATGGTCAAGTGTAAACTCTAGGTAAGACCGCTATAAAAGCTGTAGGTTAATAGTTATAAGAATGTTCCTATAAAAATTAAAAGAACCGAACCCATCTGTTTAAGCGCCTTTGAGGTGCAGCAATACTGTTCATGAAATGACATCGGAAAGACTCCTTTTGAATGGAGAAGCAGAATGTTCGTCCGGATATGGATGGCACCAAAACAAAAAGCATGAACGCCAGTGGGAATAGAATAGCCTGTCCGGGCTTTAAAAGTAAGCAAGACCGAAATATCTGTCCACCGTTATGGAACAGGAGATCTATGCAAACATATTGCGCCAGATGAGTAAACTATGAGACTGCCAGTACCAGACAAGCTTATCCCTTTTGCTCTGATCCCGAAAAAGCAGCAGCACAAGATTGACGAAAGCAACTCCATTTGGAACGAGGAGTAGGTTCTTCATATTCCGGAGAAACTTTCAGGTGTTTAAGCCAGCTTGCTATTGAGAATAAGTCAGCCGTTCCCAGGGCATAAACCTACTTGTTTCCGCCGATGTAACTGTGAGAATCTCGGGAAAAACGGACAACGGACGAGAAGCAGCCAAACGGAGACAGCAGTGAATCATGCAGCCCTATCGATAGACTGAAGAGATACAACGGTGCATACGGGACTCTAAAACTGTTGTAGTTTTACTTAGTATACATGATTTGTAAGCGCGTTCTCTACCTCTCGTCACTAATGTGGTTCAATTTGCAGCTAATAGGTAGGTAGTAGGTTCTGCATACGTAGGATAAAATACCGATATAACAAAGCGCTTTTACAAGGTTAAGCGAATAATACGGTTGTTGGAAAGAAACATAGATAAACTGATAATAATGACAACCGTCCGTAGACGAGAGGAAGCTTAGGTGAACTAAGGCCAACTAGATGGAGACCGAAAGTGAAGCGTCCAGTTCGTAAAGCCACGTTTCAAGAGAAACATGAAATGCAGAGAATCGTCTAGGAACCGACAGCAGTACAATGAGTAGTTAGTGAGAATGATTACGCTGAAGCGTGCATCACTCCATAGTCAGTACCTAGAGCAAAGGATTACAGGCGACAAAACTGTAGTGCATTGGGAGTACTTAGCCCGGGTATGGTCAGACTGATAGACAAATACGAACATAAGGTTAAGGGCAGACGCATATAAAGAGAGGTAAGGCGAGCATACTAATAGAACTGATAGCCAAGGAACATGTAACAGTGGTCCGAGTGCCGCCAGGAAGCAGGGGCTAGGTCGGAGTGGCGGGGGGCACGTGCGCGATGATAACATAGTGCGGCACAATGAGGGAGCCACACAATACAGATAGGTATAACAACGGAACGCAATAATAGAGGAGCCCATTGATAAGAGGAAAGCAAGAGCGACAGGGATCTCGCTGTAAGTAAAAGGGAGGGAAGCCTCTGCCAACCCTTGATCGGGAAGCTCACGGAGGTAAGTTAGTAGTAGGAAGGTAGAAGACTGTTCAGATATAAATAGGTAAATCGGCGAACTGAGATTAGGTCGTACATTTGTGATAAAAAAACAGTGGTGTAGGTCAACCGAAATGGACAGGTTACCTAATGTGGTTATGTTATAATGGGTTGTTATGTTCGGCAAGGCCCTCGAAATGAGGGAGCCAGATCGGAGATAACTTGATTAGCCGGTGCATGGAGATGGAGTCGTACAGTGAAACTTAAGAACTGTCGCGGACAACCGAACCTACACAACGCTAGCCACAATGCCTTCCGGTTCACCGTAACAAATGCCTTAGTGAAATCAACAAACAGCGAGTACAATGGATGATGTTGTACACTGCACTTACTCCGTAACTGAAAAACCGCGAACAATATAGCTATGGTGCTGCGATCCTATCGGAATCCAGATTGCTATTTCACAACTTTAGGTTCCATAAAGTAACCGAAGAGACGGTTAAGCAGGATGCGGACAATCAAGTTGTCTACACAACTCAGCAACTGGTTACTACAATAATTCCCATAACATTACTTTCTATTTTGCCATTGTACCGTGCTAGCACAAGCACATATTCCAGCTCAACATGCGCCTCCTCCTCAATCCACAATCGTTGCACCAATGGTTGTGGTGCAATTACCAACGCGAGTCCGCCTTGTTTCCTTCTTTTGGACAAGATCCAGTTGGCTCCGGCAAACTTGCCGTTTTGCAGCTGAGCAAGTGTTCTCGGCGTCTCATCCAGTGGCGGCGTGTCCGCCAGACTAGCCTTCACCTAGTGTTGCCTCAGTCCGTTAAGGTAAGTCAGCTGATCGCTGAACCGTTGTTCAAGAGACAAGCAAAGTGTTTTTGTTAGATCTGCATTGTGTTTGCAACCTGTGTGCAGGTAGCGCCTGAACTACCACAGATCAGCGTCCTCAGCTGCTCCAATCTCGGTTCATACACCGTCTTCTAGGAGTAAAGGAATTCCTTGTGTTAGTGACGTTCGGTGTAGTATTCCATATGCCTTGCCTTCTCCATACACCACGCATTTTTAATGCGATGGAGCTCTCTTTACAGTCGTCGTTGAAGTTTACGAAACTAAATCTTCTTCCCCAAGTCACTGGGGTCTGCGACTTTGCAGCAAATTCTGCATTTATTTCACACATCAATGTGCCAATCTTCGCATTGTTCTCATCAAACAAATCAGACCGCTAACATTTAGCGCGCCCTGTGGATTCCTTGGCAGCAGCTATCACCTGGTCACAAATATTCCGCCACAGGTCGCCCGCAGTGGCCATGCGCACCCATCACACAGGCATGCTGCCATCGACGTATCCAGCGCAATACATTCTTCCACAGTACAGAGGAGAGAATGTTAACCTTACGACGATTCACGGCGGGAGTGTAATGAATAGATTTACAAACATATACGTACATTTGGTTCGCACCGATCTGTAAGCAGTGCCACGCAGCTCCACGCAGTACACTTGTTATGCGCATTTCCTACATATCATGCTGACGTACGACGACATAGCAGAGAAGGTGAGTGTGACCACTGCATGGGTTTGTCCAATCGGCTACCTTAATCGCACCCAGTACACACTGAGTGTTCGTGATCGTTAGGCCGTGAGTGACACACAGTGAGAGCAGCCTGTCTGTTTGCATTCGCTAAAGCAATACCATGCAGACCGATAACGCCTGTCCACACGGATGCTTCACGTCCACCGCGCATGTTGAAAGCACCCAGCAGAAACGGCCGTTCGCTTTTCTGCACAGAGAGTATCACGAAGCATAGCAGCTTATAGAATTAATCACGCTAACACATGGTCGGATCCTAAGTGCTTATCAAAGTGCGAAACCTATATCTTCTGAGTCGTAGTCGATCATTCGTCATTTGCGCGCTGATGCCTGTTAGTTCTCCCAGCAGCTAGCCATCGAGGCGATCGGATATTTCAAATCCGAGTCTATGTTCCTGTGGTATTATGGTGGCGTTTTCCACCCAGTAGAAGGTCCAGTCAGCACCTGATTCATGCAGTTTATCTTGCTAAACGATCGGTGCTTCACTGAGCTCCGCACTATAGGAGTGGTAGCCCGCCATTACCATCGTGACCATTGCAGTGCGGCACTCGAAGCGTTCATTCGAGTTCCGGTCCAGTATTCTGTACATGTTTCAGCACACGATGCTAAGTGCTTTGAGCGCAGGCAGATGATTGTATCGGTGGGCATACGCACGCAAGATGACGGCTGTGCTTCAAAGGTTTGCTTGGACGCCCCCAGCAGCTGCCTCAGGCTTAACAGCTTAACCCACAAGGCTGCATGTAAATTATGTTTTTGCTTGAGGAATTCAGCCGGGAGCCTTTGGCTCAGTTGACGGACCCACAAGGCAGTGGATGGTATGGAGGCGTGTTGAGGGACTCCGCCAGGAGCCTTTGGGCTAAGAGCCTTAACCACGACAAAGATAATTGTTGGCAGCAAACCTGATTCTAACGATTGTTTATAGTTGTTAAATATGCATATTGCAACTATGATTGGCACGTACATTGGTATCAGCCAGAAAGGTGGCGCCAAAACAAGGGAAAATCTATAAATAATTGTGGATTCCACGCAACCAGTCTCAAATCAGCTACTCGTTCACTTGCCCTGAAAATAGTTCGACTGAAGTTTTAGCCTGTGGGGCATCATCAGCAGTGCGCATCCATCGGATACATCAGGATTCGAACCCATGACCCCCAGCGGCTTGCAGCACCAACTTGCGGCTTATGCCACTGGGCCCCAGCGGACAGCTTTGTACCATCATGCTTTGCAAGCTAGCTGCAGTATCGCGCGACGTATCCTCGATTTTCATGCAAGTTACGGAAGTCGCATAGGTCAACGTTGGCCCCAAAAGACGAGATGTCAAATGAAAGCAGCAATGTAAAACATACCATTAAGAAACCGGCAGAACGGATATACTTTATGTAGTCATAGGTTATGGATTTAGATTTAAATAGTTGGGGTTCGTCGCAGCCATTTCTACCTCAGGTAGTCGTTCACACGCCCGGAAATGCGCTAGACCGCAGTTTCAGCCTGTTTGGTATTATTCGTATTGCGCATCCATTGCATCCATCAGGCTTCAAACCTATGGTCACCGTCCTTACAATTTCTAAATGCTATGTTGTATAGCGATGCTGTCAGTGGACGTCCGGTCTTCCGGGGCCAACCCTGTCTCCGCTAAGCTCAGTAGTGGCATGACGGTGGAGTATATCGCGCGCTATATCGCAGTCACCTTGCAAATCATGACGGTCGGTAGCTGTGACATGTGGCCCAGTGTCATATTCTGCTAACTGGACGTGCAAGCTGCTGGTGGTCATGGGTTCGAATCCTGATGGATCTGATTTATGCAAACCAAGGATGATGTCCAAAAGGTTAAAACCGCATTTGAGCGCGTTTCACAGCAAATGAAGGACTATGTGCTTCTGAACTGGCTGCTACGAACCCTCAAATATTTATATCAAAATCCCCTACACATAGCCACATTAATATCTATAAGTTTCGCTGACTAAAATTCGGCGTTGGCACTTGAAAGTTTCCGGTGATTAACTTTAATTTTCAGTAAGCATTGCAACCCGAGAAATTATTATTTATGCTCTCTTGACCGTAAGTACGAGGCGGCTGGGTCATATATACTGGCAGGAATTCCTTGGTTCACGTGCTGTTCTCTCAGCTAAATTCTGATTTTGCAGTCAATGCTAGTGCGAAGCAGTTGACAATGACTTTATTTTGGTTGTAAGTAACTTTTCTACGTAGCAGTGTTAATAAACATACATCTGTGGCCTTTTCCAGGGCGTACAATTGCTAGGCATAAACTAACCACGTCCAAGGAGAGGGATTTAGGTGGTGCTTTTTAAAAGTAATACACAACTAGCGACCTTTCCGTTATACCCAGTTTCCACGCAGTTTTTTACATGCACACTGCAAACAACTTTTTCGTTCATCTTTATACATGTTAGCTAGAGGAGGAAACACCTCAGCTACTGTACCGCCATACAGAAGAAAAATCAGAAAATATGCAAAAGGTGCAGGCAAGCTGAGCTACTGGTGACGGGTGGACATCGTCCCGGTAAGCCACCATTTGGCTACTATGTAGCAACGAAAATACTAACATGCACTAGTTAAATAGTGATGTCGTGGTTCGTAGGGGAGGCTAAGTGGGATGGGGTGGGACAAAGAAACTTACAGCAGGAATGCTACTGAGGTCGGCTCCTAGCCAAATCAACAGGTGTATCAATCCAAACGTGTTCATCGTCCTTCTGACCCCAACCAGGGAGCCGCGACGCTCCAACCGAGCCCAGCTTTAAAGTGGGGGGTCTTCATACCTTTTGCCGAAGTCATCGCCTAACCACTCTACTCTTCTTTCATCTACACCCCAGGCGCGCAACAATCCACTTCGGAGGAATCGCTGGGCTGACATGCGTAACATGTGGCTAAACCAACGGAGCCTGGTGCGTAAACCAACGGTGCTGAGCGTATAATTTTCTTTTTCCTGGCCATAAACAAGGCATCGAACACGCTCGTTGCTTACTCGGGGTTCCCACCTGAGAGGAGCTATTTTGCGACGGCACCGGTGTTTGAACGTAACTAGCCTCTTTACGTCCACTGACCTAAGGAGGCTGGCTGTACAACCATACAGTAGGTTCGAATGCACCGCTGCACTGTATACTCTACAATTCAGGGCTAGATTGATGTCTTGTCGGCAAGATAAGTGGCGAAGAGTAGCAAAAACGCCTCGAGCTTTTGCTATACGGTTTGTGCTCACAACTACAATCCCACACGCGCTGATACAACTTTCCAGGAAGTTGAATTTTTAACGACTTCTAGCTGGTCCCAAACAAGGGTCGGATTAGAAAGCGGTCCAGCCCAACCTTGGAGGAACGCTCTGCAGTTCGAGGGTGCGAAGCAAAGCCCGAAGTTAAGGACAACCGCAGTGCCGCTTGGCACGTCCGAGAGCTGTCACAGGCTAGGGCAAACTCATCAGCATAATCTAAGTCAAATATTCGTTCTCCGGGGTGCAGCACCACACTTTCTAATTCGTATCCTGTGAACGGAATTTCCATGACGTCATCAATAGCTACGTTGAAGAGGAATGGTGACAGTGGGCCTCCTTGTCTCACACCGATGGAGATATTTACGGACGACGACAGCTTGCCGTAACCCTACACTCTGCCTGAGCTACGCGCGTAAAATGCTAGGACAATATTTAAATACTTTTCAGGTACACCTTTCTCGAATAGACAGTGCCAAAGTGCACATCTGTTCACCGAATCGAATGCATCCCTGGTATAAAGGAACACGACAACGGTGAAGCGCCAGTATATGTGACGATGATCGGAAAGCAGACGCAAAGTGAAGGTGTTGTCAATGCAGCTGCGACCTTGACGAAAACTGGCTTGTTCTTCAAGAATATGGGTTTTACAAGGGCCAGTCAGCCTGTGTAGGATGAGAGAAGCAAGCAATTTAGAGGTGATGGAGAGCAGACTGATTTATTTATGGTTACCACATTTCGAGCTTGAGCGTTCCTTTAATTTTGGACTATGACGGATCGACTACAGTCGGTTGGGACAGTTTCCTGCTCCTACAGTTTTAATAGCAACTCGAATTAATCATACACATAGCAGGTCCCGCGAAGTTGAAGAGAGCTGGAGACAGACCAGCTAGTCCAGTGGCTTTATTTATTCTCGGCATTCCGATCTTATGTTCGACATCTGGGCGACAGGATGGATCCATAGGTCAGCCCATGTAACGTTGCCATCAGTGGCCGGCAAGAAACCGACCAATTCCAACGGAATAAATTGCCTTAAAAAACGCTCAGCTCGAAGTTAAAAACGTTTTGGTACGTTGCGGAAAGACTGTCCAACCTCGTCAGGTATGGTTTCGCTACCACATAGTCTCCTGCTGCCCGTTTCCCGTGACAGCCAAGATAACTTACGACAGTTACCAAGGGCAGCGCCATTTCCCACTCTGAAGCACGATTAGACAAACAAGGATTCGCGGTCTCTTCAAACTAGCACAGAGTTCTACTCGGTACACTTTCTGAGTTTCATTGTGTTTGCTTCTAGCCAACTTAGGCCGGCGAGCAACGATAAGTTCCAGAGTCTGCAAAGCAATCAATGTCCATGTTAGCGAGTTGACTAACCACATTAGGATTTTCCGGCTTCTAGTTAGGTCTGGTGCTTATTAGACCAGTAACCTTCAATTGCATCCAGTGAGCGCCTATTTAACTCTTATGGCAGCGTACTTTGTTAGGCATTTCGAACAGTTTGCTTTGTCAGTCGACTGGTGTAAACACGTTTACTATGTCCTCGTTGGCATCAGCCAAAGCGCATCAGCAGGTCAGCACATACAAGTGCACGGTCGGTGTCAGCGCATGTGCTCAAAATCAAGCGACACTTTTGGACGCAGCCTCTCAATCGGTAACTTATCGCAATGTGATCACTTTGCGTCCATGGCCGTTTTGACGCTGGTGGGCTCCAAGTTTCCCTCCGGCGGGTGCTCTGCCGGGAATTAGTACTCGAAAGAAATAAGCGAGTATCCCTACACAAATGAAGTAACCACTCACGTTTACGGTTACGGGAGCTTACACCCATGTTAGACGCCCAGATGCAGCTTATCCGTGGATAATGCTCTAATTAGGGCGTTCAGATCCCAGCCAGCACCAAAATGTCTGAGCTTCTTCTATGGCGAAGGAGCTCATTCAGTTGACGATAGAGGCCGTTTATTACAGAAATATCTTGGCAGTTTGTGTCTGCATAGGCGGCGATAACTGATAGACAACTGTTAGTCCCACGTAAATTCAAAGTTTTGAATAGCCAGCCAATCAGACCGCACACATCCGGCTACTGATTAAAATCCTATCCACCAGAGTAGCTTAAGCCCAGGGCTCAAAGCAATATCAACACCAACATGGCCGGTTCTAAAAATTGCATCGTCACCAGATGGGCCCAGTGAGAACGTGCTGCTGGTGTAACCTGAAGGGACTCGCAGAGTGTGTACAGAGCTCGAGTCGTGCCGGCCGGTCACCGATAAGCAACAGTTATCGATTAAGAGGGTCCCTAATTTTCAGGCACCTGCTGCTTGTTGATCGAGCTGAAGCAATGTACGTACATTAATACATGCTAATATTAAGAAGGATCTAGGGCTCCAGATGAAACCGATGAACTGGGCTTGACCGCTTGCTTTGACGTGGGCCCGTTGACAGGGCAGAAATGGCGCTCCGGGTTTATACGTGAGTTAAAATTAGAAGACAAGCGACCATGGAAGCAACGTAGGGGAGGGCCAGGATTGAGGGTTTTGAAAACAGGGGGATAAAAGTGAATCTGGAACGGGACGATAAGGGTGAAAAAGCGCAAGAGGGGGAATAAGAGGACCGGAAGTCCTGAGCAGTAGCATCCAAACCCCTATCCACCCTGCCCGGTGCAGCAGATAGGGCGCCGTTGATTATCCTCTGCGGTGTCAAGAGAATCGGAAATTTGTTTGAAGTGTGATACATTGTATTGCGTGGGCAGGATACTCTCGGGTTGCCCAGGTCTAGACATTAGAACGATTAGGGTTCTGAAGCAAAGCCTTTGGTTATAAGACCTGACCGCAAGGCGGCGTGTTTGGCGTAGTGCTTCAAGGAGTCTGGTGTAAGGACTAAGGAGCAACCATCATTCCAATACTTAACCTGGTGAACCTGCAGGCTGAGTTGCTCTGGCCTCTAACCATGGCCAATCCGGTATTAGCGGCTCTGTAGGTGTAAACTCACCACCCTGCATAGCTCAATGGGTCACTGAGGCACACAAATCTTCGCAACGCGTTAAGATGCAGCCTTACTGCGATGAGTTTTGCATTGTTTGTTTAAATTACCAAGTAGCTTTTCCCAGTGTGGGTTGAAGCTACCTTTATTGGAGGAAGGTGAGATAGTGCTGCGAAGTGTAAGCAACGGGGTTGCGCAGTTGGGCATAAATCTCAAAGTAATAAAGGTTGGATAATTTCTTGGAGCTATCAATGTCACTGCCGATAATTCACAGGCCTGTGGTTATCGTAGGCTATTCCAAGAGTAACAACCATCGCAATTGAGTAAAACGCAATTAAGTTGCTTGCTGTAGTTTTCAGAATAGAGGCATGTTGGAAAGCATTGATACAGAACAAATTGGATATTCCCCAGAAGCGCATAAAGTTTTGCGGCCCGCGCTGGACGTGTTGGTATGCCTCGATTAATTGGAGAGTAACACAGTTATTTTTTTATATCCTTTAATGAGTGAATCCATAGTTAGATCTTCAAATAATACAGGAGCTGCAGTTTACTGGCAAGGTGAACAAAAAACGCGACAGCTTTTAAAGTAAATACAACTTAATAAATTAGTTGTGTGCTGTTTTCGAGCTAAGGACCTGAAAAGCAATCAAATCAGTGGAAGTGTACAAGTCCAATGACTTGCTGTTGTTTTCAAAATCCAGTTACGGCCGGAAGCCATTGTAAAGTCTACAGCATATATTCGTCCTAAGCCCAAAATTAGTTAAGGGCAACACTGGGGAGAAGGTAGTTTATCCATCGTGGAATGGCGCCAAATAGATAAATATTATGATACCACAAGAGAACTTAATGAACCAGCGATGTACTCGGGGCATAACGCCATGGCGTCACACGCAGAAGAAACTTTTGTAGGTTGATGCTGTACACTTGATGTGATTTTCAGAAACTGAGAAGGATTTAAAAACTTACTTGTTTAAGCCAGTGGAGGGTATAACCCATGAGGTTTGCATTAGACCTCAGTATTCTAGCAGGGCCGAACGCCAGAATACAGACCACACTAGATTAATGTCCGAAGGGTTTAAGGTCTTTGGCAGACCACATTGGTAAGGTGAGTAAAGTATCCATGGAATGATGACCCCAAATAAATGAAGCATCGGTTAACCTGGTAGAGATTATCCATTCCTACGGTGAACGGAGCAAAACGCCATGGTAACGCGAGTAGGTAGAACACGTGCAAGATGAATAATTTTTGAAGTGATGTTTAGCTGGAAAGTTGTTTTTACCAACTTGCACAAAACCAAAAGAGGATCCAGGTAAAGCAAGAGAAGACCTGAAAGTTAGGCGAAGCTGCATACATAAGTTTTGAGGTAGGAGGATCCTGGTAAGTTTATTCAGTTCAACTACGCAGGTCTCACATAAAGGCAAGGATTATAAGGTGAACGAAAGGATGGCTTCCAATCGTAGAGGAGAACGTTCGGGGCGTCGGCTATCGTAAGCAATTGTAAACGCATTGCTTCAATTGGTATGTATAAATATAGACTTTCTCATGTATATATGCTTTCTTATATCAAAGTTGCGAAAGGATTAGACGCGTATAGCAACCAGATTACAGATAAAGCGGGAAACACAGCAAAGGAATGAGGACGTGGTACGCAGGTAGGGTGATATTAGAATATCTGTTTTCGGAAGTCTAGGGAACAATGAGCAATGCTTTATCACGGGATAAAAGCAAGTGCTTGGCATGTCGCGTAGGATGGCTGGGGTGCATATGATAAAGTCAAAATATATCCGGGTCATCCAGTAAACGTCTGCTCAAGTGAATGTTCTGATAAATAACATCAATGTAAGTTAGAACTTCGAGCGTAAACGTTCAGAACTACACTTGGGTGCAGTGATCCTTGATATATGACTTGAGAAAAAATAAATTGGGTCTCTTACTGGGTTCCAGTTGATACTTAAATCCTGCAGAAAGGCGTGCATGGCGTTAATCACAATAGAGGAGTTTTGGTTATAAAATGCAGGGAGCTCAGTGCAATATCTAATCGTCTTTTGTATCCGTCCAAGGTAGGGAAGGATACAACTGTGTCTGGGAGTGCCTTACAGGGTTGGCAAATGCGAACGGAAAAGTAATTCCGTTGACAATCAAGACGGCTATATTGTTCCTTTAATTTAACGCAGTTACCCCTGAGCTGCGTGCTGTGGCTACGTTTCATAAATTGGCGGCATACGTGGTTGGGTTCACTTAATATCTGGTAAGCTAATATGAGATCGCCGCGCGGCATTCGGTAGCGTCCGCTGAAAATTCCCAACAACTAAAGCCCTCGGTGGTAAGGGTGCTAGCGCAGGCCCTGTACATTCTTTGTCGCTGTTGGTTGTGGTGCCTCTAACACCTCTAGGTCCCGCTTCAACCAAGGTTGCCAAGCTTGCATAGCGTATTCAACATGGGGGCGCACGTAGGAATTGGTCATCATTAGGAATATTGATAAGGCAAACCACCCGAATGCCCTTCGCAGCATGCTGACGTACTGGTTGCATCTTTTGCAGTTTACTCAGCCTGTTTTGAACAGTTATGGTCGCGCTGTATGACCACACCAAGGTTACGTTCCTGGGAGCTGGTCTGCAATCCGTTTGTTCCAAGAAAATAGGTGTAGTTTTGTCTTTGGCGTACTTGTGCGACGCGACACTTGTCTTCGTTGAATGTTAGGGCATTTTGAACTGACATGCTCGACACAAAAATCGCGCTATAGCCGTTCGTGGTCCTCCGGTCGTCTGGTTCCTCATCATATCTTGATATCTTCCGCGAAAAAAGGAAAGCAAAAGAAATTGATCTCGCCCAATCGTTACTGAACCCCCAGTATAGACGAGGTCCCAGCACTGAGCCTTGGGGTATTGCACACACCACATCGATCGCATGAGCCAGTGATTCATGGACTCCCACCGCTAGACGTCGTTCGTGAAGAACATTGCTAATCAAACTTAGAATTAAGCCGCCAATGTCATGGTCCCAAAGCTTCTGAAGGATAATTCCACAGTCTAAGGGGTCGACCGCTTCTGAGAAGTCCAAGTGGATGACGTCGAATCCTGCTCCATCATCAACAGCTGCAGTCCAGCCATTACGTTCAACTAATAGGTTAGCCATACACGCATGCTTTTGACTAAAGCCATGTTGTTCTGTGGCTGTCAAGTTGTGGCTTTTCCGATACTGCATCAGCGCACCTGCCATGACTGTTTCCATCACTATGGATAGCAAAGTAGTAGTGTTGTTGGACGGTAGTTGGTAAGGTCAGTACGGCTACCTTCTTTATGGATAGGAGTGATGACCCCTCGCTTCCATACTAGTGGAATACGGTTCTCTTCTAGGAATCGCTGATAGAAAACAGCCAGTGGTTCTGCTAGATCCCTAGCTACTGCCTGCAGCGCCTTTGTTTGGATGTTGTTGGCTCCAAGAGAACCGTGGAGAGGAAAGGGTAACAACTTCTTCAACACAGCAACCGCAGTGAAGGTGACGTCTAAACTCGGCGGTGGGGTATTAGAAAAGAGGAGCGTGTTTAAGCTCGTTACTTGCTGGAACGTTTGGGAGTAAGGAAGCCGTAGGAGATCAGCTGCTTCCATTGCTGATCGCGTGCACCCATCAGCTTGGACTAGTGCTGAAACCTTCCGCTACATCTTTTGAAGGCTGTTAACGTGCATGTACAGGAGTTTTCGTTTCGTGAAGAATGGCCTAATTAACGCCTGCTGATGCGTGACCTTGTCTTCGCGGATCAGTTTCATACAGTAGTTACGACGTGTTACATATGCAGTCCAGGTTTCGCCCTTCGAGCATTCTTGGTAATCTAGCTATGCCAAATCCCTCCGGGAAATACATTTGCCTTTTCCGCTCCTCGGAAATAATTCATGCTTGTTTTGTGGTTGGAAAGCTTTCTGTTCCGATGCGTGCACTACCTGTGTGCTAAACGTCCTGCTTACTGTTTCCAAGGCAACAGCTGCGGGTATTCGCTTAAGAAAGTCCAAGCTGTATCCTTAAGAAGCGTAGATAAAGTAATATCGTACGTGACAGGATGTACTTTATTATCCTCCTTTTCGAGATAATCCGCAGAGCATATATAGCCAAGTAGTAGAGTGACATGATCACTACGACCCAGTGGTGTGCTTGCAACTATCCTGGTAACCATTAGTTCTTCCTTATTGAGTACTGGATCCAGTATCGATGGCATGTTACAGATCAAAATTTCTTGGGAGAATTTACGTGGTTGTACAGAGAGTGGCTAACAATTAGCTCTTACAAGCAGGCTTTAAGCTGTTGTTACCCTCGATTGCTGGCGTTTCTACGTCGTGCACGTTAAAGCCTCCAGCGGTAAGAATGTGTGCGTAGGACTCGTTCAAAGCAAAAGGAAAAACTTTGTTCAGTGGGGTGCATTTCAGACGATGAATATGGTGGGCTGTAAATCACAGCTAGTAGACATGTGTCCTTGTTTCGCGACTATACAGGGCACCAAAGCCAATCGAGAGCTCGGATTGCAAGGTGCTCGGTAACTTCACTTCAGAGGTTTGTATTATAGTAATGAATCACACCGCCAACCCTTCAGATTCAATTGGTCCGAAACAGTAACCCACCAGGTAAATTGATATCAGCATCAGTTATCACATGATTTAACCGGGTCTCTGTAATCATGACATCCCGCGGTTGTGTGGTATGGAGTTCTTTAGGTTAGGCCAATTTACTTAGAATGCCTTAAGGGTTCGCGTACATTAAGATAGGGCTTTTGTTGTTATAAGTGAGTAAATGGATGTCCACTTTGTTAGCCTTTAAGCCGGCCGTTGGGTAGCTGGCCATTAATCGGTTTTAGTTTTTGAATTTCAGTCAAGTTGCCTGGCATTATCGAGTGCTCCTAAACAGACATTTCACACGTGCTCTGCTCTGTCCTTTTGTGCCGGTCTCTCTGCAGGACTGTGCAGAAAACGAATTTGCAGCATATGCAAGTTTTGTCCAATTGCTTCCGACATTTGACCGTCCGCCTGCTGTCGTTAGCCGGATCTACGTTGGCAATCTAGCTCAAAACAGTAACCAGCTATCCAGCCGAATTCGTGATATTCCCTCAGAGAGTAATATTCCTTTTATTAGTCTTGGACCGCAGCCATTAGAGTCAGGTGATGACGGAACTCTTGTCAGGGATTTGGCACTTACATTGTCAACGAAGCGTGCTTCGCGGAGGTGGCAGCACTGCTCTTGGTCATGTGTTGGTGCATCGTCATCAGAAGACTGCAGAAGCAAGGGAACATCATGAACAAATACTGTTTTCCTGCTATCCCTGTAAGGAAGGTCGCGCTGTACAACTGCTACTTTTAGTCATCTTTCCAGAGTAGATCAGGTAATATGCGCACTCTGCTCAGTGAGTTGCGAAGACTAACTGCAGAATTTTCGCTTTATAGATTTTGCCGGCCATTTGGCTTGTTAGAAGGCACCACCGGCTGGCACCACCGGCTGGCTAGCCCAACAGCCTCCTCGTGGTGCCAGCTGGGGGGTTCGGGTTTAGCACATTCCAGCTAATAGTTCGGCGGCATTGTTCCAGGAAGCGGCGGCTTTTCGCCTGGCAAGTGTTCTCTTTATAAAAAGCCACAAATGTCTTCTTAAACAACACTGTGACATGGTGGTCGTGGCTCGCCACAAAAGAAAGTCACAACCCAATGAATATCTGGATAATCCTTTCCAACCCATGGACACCAATCTTCTACCCGCACATTGCTGGCGAAAGCAAACCTTCAATAATGGAGCAGCACAGTGAAAAGCGCAAATTGCACAGCAACATAATCGCACACACAATTACCTACTTACATTCCCCTGCACAAACAAGCACAGTTTTGGCAAACATAACGGATTTTTGCAAATCCTTACTCACGCATCGTTTTGTCAAAGTGAGCATGCCTGTAAAGTTGTGCCTCGCCTTGCCGATAATAAAAGTTTTATTTATTTATTTATTTACTGGAGTTGACGGTGAAAGCTGATTTGCGCCAGACGTGCTCAGTACAAAAGATGGACCTATGTGTATCGCTCCCGGTGTGGTTGTCGATGCAATCGATGCGTACGCTATTGTTTATGATCTGCACCGGATTGCCTTTGGCTCTGAGCTCTTGGTAGCATTACTGAGTCTTCAAGTAATTCGTCTATGGTTGGAGAAGTGAAAGCTGGTATGTTTGAGGCTTGTCCACTTATGGGGCTCATGTGACACAGTGGATTAAGTCACAGACGCTGCAGTGTGTTTAGAGAGTTTAGCTCTCTTCTACAGCCAAGCTTCGGAGCTTACTTTGGCTGGGTGAGGTATTATAATAACCATATTTACCTCCGTGGGATCGACCTTAGTATTTAAGAAATGTGCGATTAGCCCAGTTGTCCTACAGCACTTTTACATGAACAATGAGAAACACTTGACAACTGGAACCACTTAACCTGTTGGGCAAAACCAACTTGTGTCAGCAACTTTGTTTGTCTGTCTCAATTAACGGACGGATTTGCCTACTCATTGAGGACAGCACAACCTTCTGCAGCTAGAACAGGTTACACTGATGTTAAGGACTTTATTGCAATTGTCTGCTCAACATAGGTGACGTTGAACCATTGGAGAAGAAGCATCGGCCGTTGTTCAAAAATCAGTAGCATCTATGATGAAAGCAAATAGAACGGGTGTCATAAAGAACAGTAAAATAACTCGGAATAAAAGTGGGGATGGTAGGACTTAGGAAAGAAGTTACGTCGACAAATGCCAGACGGACATTTTAGTATGAATGGCAACCAGCTAATCCGGAGCGTAAGTGGCTGACAGAAGGCAAAGGCCCAGCCAGTGCTCTGTTAAGGCACTAAATATCTTTGCCACCACACAGTTTGTACGAATACACACATGGAACGCCTAAAATAAAAGGCTAAAAGCTGCGAAGGTAAAGATGCCATTAGGTGAAGCAGAGAAGAATAAAGCATTAAGCTTGTGTAAATAAATGTGGAAAACGCTATTAAATAAGGATAATATTTGTAGCAATATAAAGTAGACCATCAGAATCACTTGTGTCAAAAATTTGTTACTTGCCATTTTGCAACATGCAAGTTAACCACAACCAGCGAGCTGATTGACAGTGCTTTTGTATAAGTGGAATGTTGTAGCTAGAAAAAGTAAGTTATATAGCGATGGGAAAGCAGCCTTGCTGAGATGGAGAAAGGAAAATGCCGGTTGAATAGGGTTAAAAGCGATAGAGCCACACTGAGCAGAAAGTGTCAATTTTACGGACCAATCAGTTGGTAAGGTGCAGGTCAGACTGCCCATGGGTTTTGAAAACTTAGATGCGCCCGGCATATAAATTGTTGATTGTCAAGCGTTCAGATTAAAAGGCGTGGGACTTGAGGTGGGGTCAGGTGTCCTTGGCTCCTTGTTATTAAGCGTTATGCGTTAGCAGTTTGTGGGACAAAACAACGGTGGACTTTAAAACGGTAAGGGATGGTTTTCCTTGGTGACGGCATAAATACGGCGAGTTGCGCGGTTACACGGGGAAATGTAGCTTATTCCCTTTGTTTTCATATATAGTAGAGACTACGTTTGCGCGAAGGTTTGTTCTCGACTTCGGAATACGCAGAATAAGCTGTAAATTACGGATGTTACATTTCAATACCTGTCAACTTTTGGGAGCAAAACCAGGTGAGTGGATACGTCCGTCGTTAATGTTAGCAATCTGCGACTGGCTGGCCTACAGCCTACAAGGTCACAGGGTGCAAAGGCTTAGAACCTGGCAGCGGGCGGAATACTTGTAGTTAGAGTCTTGAACAGGTGCCTATCTGGTAAAGGAGCTCTAGAACAGCCCAAGCGCCTACGCATGGCCGTGGTTTGCGATCGTGTAAACCATCAAACCGAATGCCGCTACAGGACGCCTGCATCCTTTGTACAGCCGGGATATTTCTCTGGTCGAAATGGACAGCTTGAGGAGCGCAGCCCTGATGTTTCTACCTTTAACAACAGTAACCTGAGTGTGATCAGTATAAGTCTGTGTGTTAGAATAATGTATATATAAGTCGTGGATGTGAATATTATGGATAAGCGATATTGCCTAAATGGTCAAGAGGCGCGTCTGAAGATAAGATTTGCACTTGATCATGGCTTTTTGCAGAGCAGTAGCTCAATTTTTGTGGAACAAAACCTTCCATCTGCATCGACGTCAGCTTGTATGTTAAGCTGGAACTTACCGTGGTGCGATGGTTTGTGTGCCTCAGTTATCCAATTAGCTATACTGGGTGGTGCTTTTGCACCTTCATAGCCACTCATACCAGATTGGTCAATGGTTAGAGGCCATACAAACTCAGCCTCCTGGTCCTCCAGGTTAGGGGTTGGAATGAGGGTGGCTCCTTATTCCTTAAAACGGACTCCTTGTAGTCCAGTGCCAAACCCGCTGCCTTGCGGCCAGGTTTTTGAACCAAAGGCTTTGGTTGAGAACCCTAATCGTTCTCCTGTCTAGGCCTGGGCAACCTGACAGTATCCTGCCCACGCAATACAATGAATCCTTCCCTAAACAAATTTCTGATGCTCTGGCCACCGCAGAGGATAATCAACGGTGCCCTATCTGCTGCATCGAGCAGGGTGGATAGGGGTTTGGATGCTACTGCTCAAGCCTTCCCATCTTCTTATTCCCCTTCTTGCGCTTTTTCACCCTTATCGTCCCGTTCCAGCTTTACTTTTATCCCCCTGTTTTCAACCCCCAATTCTCGGCCCTCCCCACCTTGCTTCAATAGTCGCTTGTCTTTTAGTTTCAACTCACAGGTGAACGCAGAGCGTCATTCCTGCACTGTCAACAGGCCCATGTCCAAGCAAGCGGCCCATTCCAGTTCTTTGGCTTCCAGTTTGAGCCCTCGATCCTCCTTCAGACTGGCATGCCTCAATGTTCGCAAATTGCTTCAGATTGTTCAACAGGCAGCACTTGCCCGAACATTAGAGACCGTTTCGATCGATATCTGCTGCTTATCAGAGACCCGCCTGCAAGACTCGAGCTCTGTACTCACTCTGCGATCCCCTTCAGGTGACGCTAGCAGCACTATCTCATTGCGCCTATCCGGTGACGATGCAGCTTCGAGCACCGACCAAGCCGGTGTCGGTATTGCCCTGAGTCCCCGGGCTGGAGTTGCTCTGGTTGACTGGATTCCAAGCAGTTGCCGAATGCGTGCGGTCCGATTGGCTGGCTCGTTCAAAACTTCGAAGTCGCGCGGAACTAACCGGTGTCTATTCGTTATCGCCGCCTATGCGCCGACAAACGGTAGCGATGACTCGGTAAAAGACGACTTCTATCGCCAAATGAACGAACACATTCGCCACAGAAGAAGCTCGGACACTGCAGTGCTGGCTGGGGATCTGAACACTCAAGTCGGAAAATTATCCGCAGATGAGCTGCATCCGGGCGGCCAACATGGTATAAGCTCCCGTAATGATAACGGTGAGCGGTTACTTCAGTTGTGTGAGGATGCTCGCTAATTTCTTGCGAGCACTATTTTTCGACACAGCACCCGCCGGAGGGTGACTTGGCGCCCATCAGCCTCGAACCAGCTATGGACGAAAATCGATCACATTGCTATCAGTTACCGCTGAAGGGTCTGCGTCCAGAACTGTCACTGGATTTGGAGCACAGGTGTTGACACCGGTCGTGCATTTGTATGTGCTGACCAGCGGATGCGCTTTGGCGGTCGCCCGCGACGATGTTGTGAGCACATTGACACCGGCAGCCTTGTAAAGCCAGCCGTTCTGAACGCCTATCAAATTACGCTGTCATCCGAGTTTGATAAACGCTCACTGGATGCAATTGAAGCTTACTGGTCTCATATGCAACAGGCCTTACTAGCAGTAGGCAAATCCTCATGTGGTATGTCTAATCGCCAACATGAACATTGGGTCTCTTCAAAGTCTTTGGAACTTATAGATGCTCGCCGGCATATTCCGGCTGGAAGCGAACACAATGAAACTCGCAAAGAGCTCCGGGAAAATCTCCGTGCTAGCCTGAAAAGAGACCGCGAATCCTGGTGGTCTCGTCGTGCAACAGAGATGGAAATGGCCGCTGCGCTTGTTAACCATTGTGAGTTGTTACGTCTTATACGGGAAACGGGCAGCAGGAGAACTGGTGTTAGTGAAACTACACGGGACCAGAGTGGACAACCAATCCACAATTTATCAAAACGCCTGGAACGTTGGGCTGAGCAACTTGAAAGGCAATTTAATCGGTTGGAATTGTTAGATTTCTCGCCGACCAGTGATCGCCCTGCTCCGTGGGCTGTTTCTTTGGATCCACCCTCTCGCTCAGAAGTCGAACATGAGATCGAACTGTTGAAGTTAAATAAGGCCGCGGGACCTGTTGACCTTCCTCCAGCCCTTTTCAAATTCGAAGGACCTGCTCTTGTGGATGATTTACACTAGTTACTAGTGACAATGTCTGAGCAGGAAACTGTCGCAACCGATTGGAGCCGCTATATCCTAGTCCCAATTTTCAATGGAGGCCCACGATCGGAATGCGGCATCCATAGACGAATCAGTCTAATCTCCATCGCCTCCAAGTTGATTGCCTCTGTCATCCTTCACAGAATGACTGGCACTACTGAAAGCCAGATTCGTGAAGAGCAAGCTGGATTTCATCGAGGTCGTAGCTGCATTGACCACATCTTCACCTTGCGTCAGTTGTTGTAGCACCGTCACATATATTGGCGGCACCCCGTTGTCGTGTTCCTCGATATCAAAGGTGCATTCGATTCGGTGGATAGACATGCACTTTGGGACTGTCTACTCAGGAAAGGTGTACCTGAGAAATATGTGAATATCATCCGAGCATTATATGCTCGTAGCTCGGGCAGAGTGAGGGCTTACGGCAAGTTGTCGTCGCCCTTTAATATCTCCAGCGGAGTGAGACAAGGATGCCCGCTGTCACCTTTCCTCTTCAAATTCGCTGCTGACGAAGTCATGGAAATCGCGTTCACAGGACACGACTTAGAAGGTGTGGAGCTACTCCCAGGAGAACGACTTCTTGATTTAGAGTATGCTGATGACATTGCCCTCATCTGTGACAGCTCACAAACGTGCAAAGCGGCACTGGACAGACTAGCACCAGCTGCCCGTCACTTCGGGCTTTGATTCGCACCCACGAAGTGCAAAGCGTTTCTCCAAGCTTGGTCTGGACCGCCTCCTTCACTGACGCCTGGTGGGGATCAGCTAGAAGTCGTTCAAAAATTCAACTGGCTGGGAAGTTGTATCAGCGCCCGTAGGATTAAAGATGGAATCTCGAACCGTATAGCAAAAGCTCGAGGCGCTTTGCTAACCTTCGCCACTTATGGCGCCGGCGCGACGTCACTCTTGCCCCGAAGGGTAGAGTGTGCAATGCAGCAGTACGTTCGACTTTATTGTACGGTTGTGAAACCTGGCCGCTTAAAGCAGCGGACCTAAAGAGGCTAGTTACTTTGGACCTCCGGTGCCTTCGTAATTTAGCTCACATTTGGTGGGAACACCGCGTGAGTAACGAGCGTGTTCGGCGCCTTGTTTATGGCACAGGAAAAGGAAATGAACCGCTCAGCACCGTTATTTCACGCATCAGGCTCCGATGGCTGGGCCACGTGTCACGCATGCCAGCCCACCGACTTCCGCGACGTGTGTTGTTTGCTTGCCGGGGGTGCGGATGAAAGAAGAGGAGGGGTGGCCAAGCGATGACTTGGACTAGAGGAATGTAGACCATCACTTCTGAGCTGTCCTCGGTTGGAGCGTCTCGGCTGCCTGGTTGGGGTCCGAAAGACGATGAACACGTTTGGTTGGACACACTTGCTGATATGACTAGGAGCCGACCTCAGTGGCGTTCGTGCTGTGTTTCTTTGTCCCACCCCATCCCTCTTAGCCTTCCCTCCAACCACCATCTCATTACTTAGCCTTATATAATTTTGCATAATAACATTTTGGGTGCAAATCAGCCGGCTGGTAGCTTACCGGAACGATGCCCATCCGTTATCAGTAGCTCAGCCAGCTTTCACCAGTTGCTTTTTTCTCTCCTTTTCTCTGTGTATTGCGACACAGTAGCTGAGATGTTTCCCACCTCTAGCTAACGTGTATGATGATGATGATGTATGTTAAGCAGTGTAGCAATTAGAAAGTATGTAGAAAGTATGTGCTACCTTAACGTTAGCAGCGAACCGTTAGGGTAAACGACGTTCCAAGACGCCGACCACAGCATCTATGTACATCAAAAATTGCCGTGCGACTATTACTCTGCCATGGATGACTCAACTAGTAACCTGCCCACGACTGGACAGATAAGAAAAAATTAGGACTGCCTGGGTACTAACCTCAAAATGCGACCTTAATGAGAAATCAAATGAGTTTTGGATGCTAAGTTTAGACGTAATAGTCAAACTTCTGTTAAGAAGTACCTTGTCGGAAGCCTTCTGCATGTGCAGCAAGTTAATGATATATGCTTCGCTTTTGTCTCCAGAGATAATATTGCAGTTTAGTGCCATGAGTAAGCAAGGCTGGCATGAGAGACATGTGGGGAACCTATGCTGCGATTTATTATTGAAGTTATGGATAGGAAGAAATCTGTGGTCTGCTCCTTTGTTAAATCCTCCATGACGCTAAGGAAGATGGAGATGAAACTTTTCAAGCGATAGTTTGCCACATTCTTTGTTGGGCCTTCTGTGGCGCGGTTTTACTATGGCACGTTACCAATGGGACGGGATATGGCTGAATTGCATGTAGAAGAAGGCTACGTTTAGCAGAAAAAACTGGATGTTGACGCTGGCCAAGTTAGTTGTAGCAGTATTGTGAGAACACCCTTAAGTCAGTGCCAGTAGGATTACTTTAAATGCGTTGTGAATTTCTTGATGTTGCTTACGCTAGATTCACTCGCATTCCCTGTCATTAGTAAGTGCATTAAGTGATATTTCTATATAGGCGTTATTATTTCCGTTTCAGTAAAAGCAAGTTGTGCTTAAAGAGGTCGGAAAGAACCGAACGAGCTTTGATCTATGATGACGACAATAAGGATATGGTGGTGACCTTATTATCTCAGCACCCAGTTTTCAGCAGTTGGATGAGATTTGTAGCGCCCTAAAAGATAACTGCTATCTATCATGTACAACTTAATTGTTGACCAATTGTACATTACTCATTCTTGTTTTAATCTTACAACCGGCTCACCGCACACAACAGCCTTGTAAGTTCCCGCGCTCACGTGTACGCTCTCGCCTCGCTTCATCCGTCTGCTTCTTATTGTAGCCCATCGAATACAGTCCGCTGTGTCCGACTCCCGTTGCCTTCTGATATCCGCGCTTAATTTCGCGCATCGTCTCGGACTAATGTAAACTAGTCCCACGAATTGGTGACTTCTAACAGGCCGACGAGGTAGGCCTCGCTAGCCTCTTGCAAAGCGGAGACCGCAGAACTCTGGAACCTAAGGTCGGTTTTGAAATCCTGGGCAATTTCGCAAACAGGGCGCCGGAATGGGAGCTTCCGGATGAGTAGCCCCGTCGACTTCTGGTAGGGTCGGTTTTCCCGTAGTGCAACGGTGCCAGGCTTGTACCTATGGGGTTTCTGCACGCCACCAGTGGCTGGTACGCTTCTTCTCGCAGCCTTTGTAACAAGTTGCTTTCGAGGAGCCTAGCCGCCAGTGCTCTTGCGTGCCATCTGCTTGGTCCGCCCCACATCTGGTCACCAATTTGTAGGACTAGTTAATACTAGTCCGAGACGATGCGCGAAATTAAGCGCGTGGGAGTCTGACACAGCGGACTGTATCGGATGCGCTACAATAAGAAGCAGACGGATGAAGCGAGGCGAGAGCGTACACGTGAGCGCGGGAACTTACAAGGCTGTTGTGTGTGGTGAGCCGGTTGTAAAATTAAAAGGTGGTGTAATGTACAATCGATCAACAATTGTATTGTACATGAAAGATAACAGTTATCATTTAGGGCGCTACAGATCCTTCTTTTGTTTAGATAAGAAGCCTAGTTACGTTATCAGACAGGGGGGTTATCAGAAAGTTTAAGTTTAAGTTTGGCGGCGAAATGTTGAAATTACTGTATCAAAGCTGCATGCGCGACCACGCGCTTTGTTCGCTCAGAAGGCACGTAGCGCGTAATGAGTGCAAGCGCACCTAGACTTTGCTGAAACGCAGGATGGTTTCGGTTACTCTTCTGAGTCCCTCGTTCAAAAGGATAAACCTCGGGGGGCGGATTCTAGTTGGATTGCGCAGGTCGCCCATAATAATTGGCGGCATGGCCGGCGATATACTTCATAGACATTTGGCACTACCTCTCTAGCGGACAGGTGGAGTTTTGGAGTCACCATATCATGAACGCTCCCTGGCCGGCAGTTGATTATGCTGGTAGTACCTGCTTGAACGTCAAGTGTAAAGTTGTAGACTAAACTGCTATTAGTTTGTGCAGGAGATAGCACCTGCTTTGACCAGCAAAGCATAGTGATATTGATAGCGATTGGCATAAGTTTGTTTAAGGGGGTGTGGTTTGGCCACGCATCATTGTGATTTAAATTTACCTCCTACTAGTTTGTATTTAGCAGGATGTGCCAAATTAAGTGAACTACACCAACTAAATAAATACAATAATACTCTCGGTGTTTCACTGGGCCAGCTAACAGGGCACGATCAAACATGCACTAGCACGTGTGCAAAGATCAAAAGGTGGTCGAACGCTGGTCTTGTGTATGTGAGCAAGCAGCTGATTGAGTTCTAAGAAGTGCTATAAGTTTAGAATAACTGGTTGACCACACAATTGGTAGGTACTGCAAATGCTAAAATGCTGCTATTCATAAACGTGGTACAGGAATTCGTCGCCAGTAATTGTTGTACTGCTCTGAAGCCGTTTTCTCGCGCTCTTATTCGCAGTCATCTGCTACCTACTTTTCATCCACAGCCTAACATTGGATCTCCTAGAGCCTAAGTAGATTTCAATCCTGTCCAACTAAGTAAGGAATGTTCAGTAGGAGAGTAGATAGCATAAACGCTAATTATGTGCCATCCAGTTGTGGAATAATTGTACAAGTTTAGTGGAAGTACCTGGGGGAAACTTGGAAATAGATGCAACAGAAAAAAGCAAGCCAAAGAGAACGGCCATTCAACGCATAAGCCATAGGTACAGAAAGCAACAAAACTTTGCGAGTGAAAGCACAGTGCAACCTGTTAATTTGCTGTTATGTGTGTTACATATACTTGGTATTCATGTAAATAAAAACATTAAAACTTAGCGTTGCGCGGTGGGTATTTTGGCCATTTTACTGCAAGGACGCAATCGGTTGCGATAAAGTAAGTAAATAATGCAGTAAGTAGAAAGTGAGCGTCCAAGCAACGTGGCTCATGCGCCGTGTCGCGCGTTGTTAGTTATGTTTATGGACATGAAGAGGAGCGATAGTGGCACTTGAGTAGTGTGCCGTTAGTGAAACTTGAAGTCTTATTAAAACAGTGTGCTTAGTGCTGGACCTTAACGTGGTGCGGTGATTTGTGTGTTTAGAGATCTATTAAGCTATGCTAGGTGGTACTTATTTTGCTTCTCCTTGTCACTCGTACCAGATTGGTCAATGGTTAGAGGCTAGACAAAATCAATCTCCTGGTATTACAGGTTGAATACTGAAATTACGGTGGCGCCATATTCCTTAAAACTGACTCCTTGTAGCACAAAGAAAAACGCGCTACTTTGCTACTAGGATATTAAAACAAAAGCCTTTGGTTAACTACCCTAATCGTTCTGCCTAGTCTTTGCAACCTGAACCTAGCCTGCCCACGCAAAGCTACGCCTCATTTAAGTAACAAATTCCTGATGCTTCTGCCACCGCAGTGGATAACCGACGATGAACCATTTGCTGCATGGAGCACGGAGGATAGGGGTCTGGATGCTACAGCTCAAGCCTTTCTATCTGCTTTTCACTCGCATACACTTTTACAGCTTAAGCAACCGTTCCAGTTTCAAATGTTATTCCCCGTTTTTATCCTTCCATTCTGGGCCCACCACTTTGCATTGATAACCGTTTACCTTCTTGTTTCACCTCACGTTTAAATGCAAATCGTCACACTTGCCTTAACAGAAAGCTCATGTTCATGCAAGCAGAAACGTCTGGTTACTCTGTTTCCATTTGGATCCAGGGATACTTTCAGTTTTGCATGTTTCAGTGTATGCATATTGCTACCGTTTGGCCAACAGGCAGCACTTTTTCGAACAATAGAGACCGGCTTTATCAATATCGGCTGCTTATCGGTGACTCGCCTGCGTGCCCCGAGCTCTGTGCTCATTTTGCACTCCTCTTCTGAAGGCATTAGCAGAGCTCTCTTATGACGCATATCCGGTGACGATGCAGCTTTGAACACCGGCTAAGCTAGTGTCTTTATTGCTCTACGTCCCCGGGCTGAGGCTGCTCTAGTTACTTGGATCCCAAACAGTGGCCGGTTGTTGGCGGTACGATCGGCTGGCTAGTTCAAAGCTTCGAAGTCGCACAGGACCAACAGGTGTCTATTAGTCGTTACTGCCTATGCGCCCACACACGCAAGCGATGGTTCAGTAAAAGGCCACTTCTATCGTTCACTGAACGAGCTTGTTCGTTACAGAAGCGGCACAGACAGAGTTATGCAGTCTTAGTAACTGAACACTTAATTTATAAAATTATGTACTAATGAAGTGTATCCGGGGGACCAACACGATGTAGGCACTCTTGCAGATAACGGCGAGCAGTTTACTTGATTAGTGTAAAGATGGTGGCTTATTGCATAACACACTACTCGCTGACGTAGCACTCGCCGGAGGCTGACTTGGCGCCCACGCGTATCCAAGCGGTTTTGGCCGCCATTAGATTACAGTGTGATCAGTTATCGATATAGAGGCCGCGTCTAGAAAGGTCGCTGGATTTATTACGCAGGTGGAAACTTCGACCATTTACTTGCATCTTTTGCCCTACGGATACGCGTTTGCGGGCACTCACGGCAACGCTTTGTGGACATCGACACCATTGAACTGACGGAGCCAGCTGTGCCAAAAGCCGCGCAAATTATGCTTATATGCGTATTAAGTAAGCACACAGCAGATACAATCGAAGCTCACTGGACTCAAATTGACCAGACCTAACTAGCAGCAGGCAAATCCTCATGGGGTAAGTCTAATCGCTGACATGAACATTGGGTCCCTCCGCAGACTCTGGAAGCTTACGATGCTCGTCGGCACATTCCGGCTGACGGCTCACATAACGAAACTGCAGAAACATTCAGACAAAACTCTGTGCTAGCTTGACGAAGAACCATGAAATCTGGTGCTTGTAGCGTGCATCGGACATAGAAATGGTCGCTGTATCTGCTAATCTTCGCAAGTTATTCGGTCTGGTGCATAAAACGGACAGCAGGAAGCCTAGTTTTATTGAACATATACGTGACTAGCGTAGATAGTTTATCGACAACTTGTCAAGACGATTGGTGCTTTGAGCTGAGCAATCGTAATGCAATTTATTCAGCCGGAATTGTCAAATTATTCGCTGGTTAGTGATTGCCTACTCCCTGGGCTGACCCTCTGGATCTGCCATCTCGCTTAGAAGATGGACTTTATATTAAACTACCGCAATTAAATAAAGCCGTGTGCCCAGCTAGTTTTCTTCCAGCTTCCTACAACTCAGGGGCCTGCATTTGTGGATGGTTTAATCGCATGTATAGTGAAACTGTGGGAGCAGTAAACAAATTTAACCAACTGGAGCCTAGCCGTCATGGCTCCAATTTGCCAGTTAGGCTCACGAAAGGAATGCGGGAACCATAGTTAATCAGTCCGCTCACCAACGCCTCCAAAGTGCTTGCAGCTGTTATTCTTCACAGACTTTCTGGCACTATTGAAAGCCGGATTCATGAAGAGCGTGCAGGGTTTCATCGAGGTCGTGAATGCACGGTGCAGATGATTTGGTGAACAGATATGCCCATCGGAGCTTGCGTGTCGAGTAATGTGTGCCTTAGAAATAGGTTAATTTTACCCTAGAATTATAGGCACGTAGCTCAGGCAGTGTTCAGATCTGCGGCCAGCTGTCGCTGCACTTCAATAGCTCCCGCGGTGTGAGAATGGGAGGACAGCTGTCAACCATCCTATGCATATTCTCTATTGACAAATTCATAGAAATCACGTTCGCAGTACAGGACACAAAAGGTTTGCATTCGCTCCTTAGAGAACGACTTTTGATTTTGAGTATGCTGACGATATTGCTCTAATCGGTGACCTCTTGAAAACGCGCCAAGCGGCTGTGAACTGGTTAGCAAAGGCCGTTACTCACTTCTAGTTTTGCCTCGCAGCATCGAACTGCAAAGCGTTGCTCCAAGGTTGGCCAAGGCAGCATCATGTACTAAGCCGCGGTAGTGACCTTCAAAAATTTAATTTCCTAAGAGGTTGGGTCATGGTCTTGGGGATTTAAGAGGATATCCCAAACCAAGTAGCAAAGGCTTGAGGCGATGTTGCTAACCCTCGCCGCTTGTGGTCTTGGAGTGAGGTCACATCGCCATGAAGGGTAAAGATAACATGCCGTGATACGCGCGACACTGCTGAATGAATGTGAGACCTAGCCCCTTAGATCGGCAGACATAATTTTTCTAGTCATCCTCCACACAGTGTACCTGATTGCACCACCGGGTGCGCTGTGATAGGGTTTCGCGCCCTGTTTTGACACAACAAATGGAAATGTACGGCTCTGCATGTCGAGTTAACGCACCAGGCTCCGAAGGCTCTGCCGCTGTCATGCATAACAACGCACCCTAGTCCACCGGCTCCCGCAATGTGCCTTGTCTGTTTGCTGGGGGCGTGAATAGAACAGGAGGCGGGGTGAAAATCGACGACTTGTGCTCGAGTTATGAAGGCTCTCACCCTGAATTTGGTCTCGGTTAGCTTGTTGTGGCTCCCTGGTTAGGTTTCGGAGGACGTGGTCCATGTTGCCTAGATAGACTTGGTGACTTGACTAGGAGCCGATTGCAATGGCTTTCGTGCCGTGAGTTTAGTTGTCTCACCTCATCCCGCTTAGCCCATCCTCCAACCAATATCTCATTGATAATCTCTATAAAAGTTGGCATAATTAAGTTTTGCTGCGTAATATCCGGCCGGTAGCTTACCAGAAGGATGCCCATCCGTTTATAGTAGCACAGCCGGCTTGCATTTGTTACATGTTTCCTTTTTTTATTTATTTACTGCGGCACTAAAGCCGCCGTGTATCCCCCCTCTACCTAACTGGCAGCAGTCAAGTGCAAAGTTTGGTGACAGAAGGCTGGAAGCAAGCTGAGCGGATATTTATGGCTAAGAGTAAAAGCAGTGGGAACAAATAAGTGGGATGTGTACGCGAGAAACTAAATGGCGGTGTGCTGGATTGCGTGGTGTAAGCAGGTCCTAAACTTTGAAACTGCAGAATAAGTTAATGCAGGTTAGCGTGTCAAAAATCATTGGTGTAGCTTAACGTCTCTTTACTTTAGTGTGTCGGAGGCTTGTTGTAGTACGGGCCAGTGAACGGACGTACACGAGTGGATAATAGGCTGCATCGCGCAAGATTATTAAGTCTATCGAGGCTGCGGGTTGCCTTTATCAGAGATAGGTACGGCGATAGAAAGGAAGTTCCAACTTAAAAGCAAATATACAGTAATGTTCAAATGCAGTGCAGGCAGATATATGCAAAGCTTAGTGATGAGTATAAAGTTGCAGGATGAGCAGCCCACTTACAGCACAAATCCGTAGCCGCAGAAGCAGGTAAAGTGAAAGTGAATTTCAGTGGGTTTGTAGATGGTGCGCTGCTTTGCACTTAGTACGTAAGTCGTTTGGCTAGACCAGCAGAAGAAAACAATTGTTAGTTGAGTAGTAAGAGCTAGTAGGGTAGCTAGACAATTTATTAAAAGAGCGTGTCGGTGGCCTTGCTTTCGATGGGCTTAAACAAACCGTGGTACCTGCGCAAGTAATGCCGTGGTTATAAAGTTTCGGTATGATTGTAAGTTAAATATAGCAGAGACACGTTAACTGACAGAAGGCCAGTGGCAATCTGAGCGATTAGTAGTGGTCAAATTCATAAGCCGCGGAAGCAGACAAATAGAACGTGAATGTCGGAAGCCAAATTTCTGCTTCTATTCGTCGCGCGTTGTAGGGATCGTCCTGGTAAACATAAATAAAGAGCTAAGGCCAACCGAGGAGTGAGAGTCAGTAAAGGTGTCAGAAGCTTCAATATAAGAGAGTGGAAGAAGTTTCGCTGTAGAAGAGGGTAAGCACACGGCTTTATCTGTGCTGATAAGCCGTAGCATCCCGCGACGTTCATAAGTCTGCCTAAATTTCGGGCTGCGGGTAGCAAAAGCAACGTAACTAATGGGAAGCCAATACCAAAACTGGATGCACGCATATGATAAAGAAGGAAGCAATGGAGGCAGGGAAGCGCAAAGTTAATTTACCGGAAGGCGCTAGAACGCTGAGCAGCCATTTACGGCCTCTATCATAAGCTGTGGTTACAGGTGCATAGAAATTGAACTTTAGCGCTACATGGCTGCTGCGCTGCGTCGCGCGTTGTAGGTAAGTCCTGCTGGTAGATCAGCATTATAGAGCCTATTCCATAAGGAGGGGGAGGGCGAGTGTTACAGCTAAAAGCCTATTACAGCAGTGTGGCAGAGGAAAAGCTGTAGTACAGCGTTTGCTAACATCCGTAGTTGGTTTAATAGTTTGCTGCAAGGCCCAAGGTTACAAAGATTTAATAGTTTGTGCGTTCTAAAATAGTAGTGTGTCGAGATCAGCAGAGGAAATGTAGTGATAGAAAGTACTCAGCAATGTAAGCAAAATTGTGCAGAAAACTCAAAAGTAGTGGAGGTAGGTAAGCGCATAGTTAGTTGCCAGCAATGCGGTTGAAATATAAGCGTCCATTTCGGGCCATAGCAAATGCCCTGGAAGCAAGCAAATAGAAAGTAAATGTATGAACCTATGTGTCTACTGCACTTAGTCGCGCGTTGTAAGTAAGTTTTTTTGGCAGAGCAGAAGAAAAGCGCAAAGTCAGCTTGGTGAGCAAAAGGCATTAGGGGATCAAACGGCCCAGTTACAGCACAGTGGCATTGGCTTTGTTGTAGAATAGGGTAAGCAACCGTCAGTAAATGGGTTAATATTACGCTGAATCGCGTAAGGTTTTTAAGTCAAAATGTTTTAGATAAAGGGCTGCAGCAACAAGTAAGTGGCGGAAAGCCAGTAGCCAGCTGTGTATGAACTTAGTAAACAATAAAAGCAGCGGAGGTAGGAGTGAGCAAAACCGAGTGACAAGAAAGCAGCAACAAGCTTAGCTGCAATTTACTGCCAAGCCCCTAAGCCGTAGTAGCAAGTAAATACAAAGCATTAGTCAGTCGCTACTTGGTTGAATGTGTTATTCTTGTGTAGGCAAAGAAGCAGATAATAAGGAGGTGGAGCATTGTGAAGACTCAAACTGAGTATCAAGATGACCCGGAGATTCCGTGTCAGAAAGCGAGTTTTATGTAAGGCTGGGGAATTTGTTTACGGGTAGAAGCATGGCTGTTCAGTCAGATGTTAGGACGAGGTTGTAAATTTTGGCTTAGATGCCGGCGATCAGACAGCCTGCTGGCCGAGCGTAGGGTGTAAGGTTATAAAATATAAGCTGCGTATGGGAGGTAATGGTTGGTGTGCAATGGTTGGGAGTACTGTTATTCTCCTTTTATGGGCTAATTCTTCGGTGAGGTACAATTTTAATGGCTTGATGGTGGATTTGGCGTATAGAAAGCTGCAAAACTCTTTGAGAAATACTTCAGAAAGTTGCACTTACGAAGGTTGGACAGCGAATTGTTCCGTCATGTCACGTGGATGTTCAGGTAGAATTTATTTTGGTTGCTGGGTTCCGGTTTTTCCTATTTTTAATACGCTAAAGCTGACTCTAATAATGTCTGGCGAACGGCGTTTGAATTTCACATCCAGGCTATATGGGTAGATTTGTCTGTGTGTTATGTCAAATAGTGCAAATGCCTAGTTTTCTCCTTCTCAACCATAGCGGGTTAAGGTAAAGAGCTTTTCGGCGTTGTACGTAGGTGAGTTGTGTAGAGGGACCCAGTAATCGTTTTGTAAATTATCACAGAAGCCGTACCATTTGCTGGTGATCGCATATTCTCGCAATACTTTAACTTGTTACGCAACAGCCTAGCAGCGGACGGGTTGTTAGCGTCTTAAAGAGAAAATCTATTCTGCTGCTGACTTAGGCCACTGCCTCAGTAGTATATTCTGCAATGGTTAACAAGCCAGTTTAGTGCATGTCCAGGTATTTTTATCTTATTATTACAGGTTATTTGTCTTGGCACAGACGACAAGGCCCCATGGGGCTAAGAAGGGCGCTGCAATTTTAGGCTGGGGAGGACATGTCCCAGCGAGTACACCACAGCTGTAGTGCTTTTAGGCCTAGTAGAGCTTCACCTGCGATTCAGCTGGTATCAGCAGTGTGAACAATGGAAGCCAGTTTCTGGTCGCCGCGTCGGGAGATAGAACGCGGCAACCTACTATGTGGTTTATATCGTTTATGTACATCAAAAAGTGTGATGGGCTAATGCCGTTACGTTGACTAAATGTGCTGTGTAGTATTCTTGGTTAAGAGCTGTGGCCACTTTGTCTGACAACATGGGTGCAATTCGAAAAGAAAGACCTGAGCCTTGTTAGCAGATGGTCAAACAAGCCAAACAATGGATACCTTATCCATCGATTTACCGTGTGGTAATTGGTCATACTCCTTCTGCAGGTCAAGGAAAATGACTACAGCAAAGTTCCCACGGTCTAAAGACAGCGGCAAATTATTAAAGGATGCTAGATCGCGTGACACACATGAATGCTTATTTCGGTATAAGTGTTGTGAGGCAATTATTGGAATTTACGCTTGAAAGAAATCAACCGCATTTGGAGCCAGTAGCCCCGACAGTATACTGCAGATGATGGAAGTGTGGCTAATATGCCGGTAGCGTCCGACGTTATGTCTGGGCCTTGCACTGCGCTGATGGGCCTCGGTATCGCTTTGCTACTGAGTGAATGCTCTAGCAGCTTGCAAGGAGTGATTGAGCAGGAGCAGGGGACATACTGGGCATCCACGTTCGAGCGCCATAGAAGAAAGCGCCGCGGTCCTTGGTAGTTGGATAGCTTCACAATCGTAAATTGACTTTCTGCATCTAGAAGTGTGGACACAACATATGAAAGCTGTTTAGAAGTCAGGGTGGAGAAGACAAGTAGACAGGGGTCGTTGGTTGTATAGACTGAAGAGCAGAAATACCAAATGAGCGTATGTGTAACTGAGGTTGGATCTAGAATGATCTAGCCGTTTCGGCGCTTGATGAAACATGTTTCATTTATCGTGGGTTTTCGTTGCTTCATCCGACTACTAAGCATTTTATTTCTGCTGCTGGAGCGTGCTTACCTCTGTTCGGCTACATGCTTTAAATAGAAAGGGGAGTAGTGGTTAGCGGTAATCTGTTGTTGTTACATATACAAAGAGAAGTCCTTCGTAGTTCTATAATGTTAACTAGCGTGTTAATGTTTCCCCTAACTTTAGGCAGCAGTAGAAGACGTCTTGTTATCGGTGGGCAAAATATATTCAGTAAGTTCTGGTTTTTGTAAAACACATTGGCAGCGATTTGAGGATCAGCAATTAAAAAGAAGCTGTCCCAAGCTCACGTTATTATGAAAAATGCGGAGAGTTCCAAAGCATTCTTACTATATTTACGGTAAGAGGTAGGGAAGTTAGGCATGCTAACAGAGGTTGCGGTGAGCGGATAATAATAATATGAGCAGCCTGTAAAAGCTACTAGTGATAATTCCAAGTAAATCAACTGGTGGTTTGGGATGCTCTGTGTAAATACTAAATATGGATGTTGTCCTCTCGGTTGCGTGAACAAAAGTGCTGTGTTTAGCAATGGGAATGGAATGACATAGGAAATTTGCCGTATATTCCAAAACCGAACCACTCAGCTGGCAAAACGCTGATGTTGTTCGGCTGGCCAGCCTGCAGGGACGCTTTACTTGTCACAGAAAGGTTACCCAGTTTAACTAGGTATAAACACACGACACGGGCAAACAATGCTAACTAATGGAACGCAGCGTACACAGCACACTGAACCATCGCGAGTTACTCCAGTGAAGAGGGCCAAGCAAAATGGCGCTTTTCAACGAAAGCAGTCGAACTCAAACAACCTGTACTGCAATCCGCATTAGTTGTTCAGATGTACAATGAAATAATTTTAAAACAAGTTTTTACTTTTGACATTCCGAACAGAAATTAGCAAAAATTAGATGTGAGAAGGCGTTGTTATTTTATGCATTGCTACTAATCACAATTATGTGCAGCAGTTATACGCAAATGGAAACCAACTATGTCAAAAATGTCAAATATAGCTGCACATTTGCGCTACCAATGTGGGCTTAAAGTCACAGCCAACCATATTTGTATACACAGCCGCGGTCACTCCAATCGCTAACGTTGGTTGGCTATAGCCTAAGCCTGTGTGGCCGCTGATCGCGCAGTAGTGAAGTGAATGACGCGTCAGGAAAAACGGTGGCCGGTGGTAAGCAAGTGCTTTTTACTGCCGAGGCAGCTCAGTTTCTCAAATCGATCGATACCGTCGTTGCAGGTAACATTCGACTGCGTCACCATTGGAAGCTGTGTTCTTTGACTCCGAAACCCAAACTACGAGTAACGCGCCTAACTTAGATATCTCCGCAACTACAGGGAATTTTATACTAGCAGTCGAACTTGCATTGCCTCGTCGTCGGTGTCTAAATCGAACACATTACCGTAGGCTTTGTTAATGGGTGCAGCAGCATTTCCGCCGCTCTGTAGGCTGGGTTGAGTGAAGCCTTCTTCTGCTTCTTGGTACAATTTATAACATAGACACCTATGATAGGAAGCCTGATAAAGATAGGCTGCTTTGGCACTATTGACATGATTTTGTGGCTTAACCGTTACGTTTTAGCAACTGTAACTGGCCGCCTTTTGAATGTAACGCATTACAATATAAGGCCTTATCTAATTCTACGGTACCAATTATGTCCATTAATTAGAACCAATAGATGAGCGTCTGGACGAGAAAACGTCTGTCTTTTAAATGGTTAAACTGGTAAAAGGCAGAGTTCAATAAGTCTAGGTTGACCTCCTGTTAACAATATTCTGATTGAATCCCTAGTATCCGTGCAATTGGTAGGTCTAAAGAATTAAATATTCAACTCCATATATAGGGTTTTATTGAGTCGCCGCGTGCAAACCTGGGCATCCTCAGACTGCTATTAAATCCTCCCGAAAAGAGACTGTTTAAGCAGTTCTTCGACCTACGTGATGGCTTTCCGTCGCGGCCAAGCGTTCTGCCGGACCTGGTTGTGGAACCGGATAAAGCTGCTAGTGAAGAACCATGCAATCGGAACCCAGCTTGCACCCACAAGTGTTCTTCCTATGGTATCCAAACGGAAAATGTATGTGCGTGAACAGTAAGGTTCACGTAGCAGGTTAAGCAGGAGGTCCTTGCTGCTTCCATTTAAGTTACAGAGACCTAGCGGAAAACGAAAAGAAGAAGCAAGCAACCGACCGGTTGTATAGGAAAGCAAACTGGAAAGATGCTGCGTGGGTGCATAGCAATATACGAATTTGTGTCCAGCGCAAACACACGAAGCTGCTTTTGGGTTTTCAAAAGGATTCGCTTCCTCTTGGTTGCCTTAAAACGTTTAAGTTAACCTTGTATGATTTGGGAAATGTTTGTATGAGCATATAACTATGCATACTATGCCTCCTGAAAAGTAAGGAACGTTGTTGTTATCAGAAAAGCGCACTGGGTATTTTCTACTGCCTCAGGTTATAGTGGTTCGAGTAAGGCTGACGTTAGTTTGGGTCGTTTATTCCACCGTAGATGAGGTACGGTGCTGGGGTTGCGGTGCTTGTCCTCTTGGCCCAGCCAAGGTACCTGTTTGTTGCACGGTAGGGTCTAAATCGTGAAATACAGCGGGACTGTTTCAGTTAAATATGGTCGACGCTGTCTTATAGTAATACTTATTGGTTGCTATAAATTTTATGCTTACGAATCGGCACGGGCCAGATTATGGAGGTTGTAGTGGCCGGCGTACTCTGTCGATGGATATGAACGCGTGCGTTTAAGTACCAATGCTTTCGTCTACTTTCGTACGAAATTTCTGTTTTCTGGGTTAAACCTCCTGAAGCTGCCGCATGTAATGAGATATGCAAACAGCGTGGTCGCCATAGTCAAAAGTTTGTCTTATAGATGACCACGTTTTACCAGTACGCGTTGTGTACATGCAAACGCTGGCAAATATGGATTGACATACAACTCTGCTCTACTCATATTCCTTGTTTCTAAGAGACCGAGTGGATGGGTTTCGAGCACTGAGGTGCTAGGTTGGGTACTGGGTGCTGCCTTGGGTTGCTGGAAGAACCACCCTACCATTCCATTAACTTGGTAATGGTAGGTGAGGGCACTTTGCTCAAAGGTCTTTTGCCGTTGCTGGTGCCCCTATTATTTTGCGTTTATACTTCTACTGCTCTCCGTTACTTTATAAACTATCCAGCTTCACGCGCGTGAAACCATTTTTGAGGATATTGAAGCTGCAAGTTTCTCTTAGCTGAGGACTTCTTGCTAGCTGTCTACATCGCAGGGTTATATTTTTCATGATCCTAAGACGTCAGCGCACTCACTTTTGTTATAAATTTGTCTATACCCAAACCAACACTACATTAGGTTTAACCATTTGCCGTGTCTGCAACGCGTTTCATTATTTCTACGGTATTTCATTAGAAACAATGCGTCGAAAATTAATAAGCTGAAGTTTAGCATGTATTTCTGGACAGTGCCTAAGACATCCGCCATAATTAACCTACTGTTTCGCATCCGCCAATATTAACCTGTGGTACTGCCAAGATATGAGTTCCAAAACGGCTGACAGGCATTACTACTGTTAGGCCCACAAACTTTCTGTGGCGACACGGTGCATACTGTTTTCCGCGACATATCTGCGGTGCCGCACATTTTCTCATATTTTCGCTTACGTACAATCTAAAAGTAGACTTCAGCTTAGCAACGTTCAGCAATTGCCCATAATGCCTTGCTATATATTGACGATTTTTCAGGATGCAATTAACAAAGGACATGATGCTAGTTACCTATCAGACAATAGCCACTGTCGAATGACAATTTCCTAAACACGTCCATGTACGTACTACATGAAAATCACCACGATGTGGAAGGTAACGTAAAAAAGTTAAAGGAGCGCTTTAAAAACAAAGGAAAAGCTGACATAGCAGTTTGGAAGCGTCTAACCGTTTATCTGTTTACATGCACGAGAACAATTGCGCCTAACGTCAACTACTTATGTTGGCATGCTTGAAATGCACGCAAGGGTGCTGCACATGCAGGTACGCTCAACATTCCGGTAACCCGCCTTTAGTCTTTCGTATTGTATCCGTAAAGTTACTGTGTACTCGTATTACTACTGTCGTCATTATTTAAATTGTCTTTAAGTGCAACTCTATGCTCCCACGTTTGGTGAAAAACTAACTATAAGTAGGAAGGTGGGCTTCTCAACTGTCAACACAAGGTTCAAGGATGTGCCATGGGGATTGACAACTAAATAAAGGCACACGCGAAATCCACCATAGTGAACATGCTCACCTCATTAGCATTTCCTGTTAGGTAAATAGTTATCATTTTGTCATGTAAAAGTTGTTTTTTCTATTTCATTACAAAAGGGAAAATTTGGCACAGCCTGCAAACGACACCAACCAGCACATAGCCACGACCAAAAATGTTAGTTCCCTCATCCTTGTATAAATAAGGCAATGCACATTCCATATTACAGTATGAATTGTTGCCCTGCGTTTCCCAATAAGTCCTACAAGAATCAAACTGTAAATTAGGCAGCTACGTTGTGAGTTTTATAGCAAACATTTTACTAAAACCCCATGATTTTGTTCCGTGGCGGACGGATAACGCTTTTAGGACTAGTTAATACTAGTCCGAGACGATGCGCGGAATTAAGCGCGGATATCAGAAGGCAATTTGAGTCGGACACAGCGTATGGTATTCGATGGACTACAATAGGAAGCGGACGGATGAAGCGCGGCGAGAGCGTATACGTGAGCATGGGAACTTACAAGGCAGTTGTGTCGAGCCGGTTGTAAGGACGATTAAAACAAGAAGGAATAATGTACAATTGGTCAACAAGTAAATTGTACATGAAAGGTTAGTGTTGTCTTTTTGGGCGATACAGAACTCCCCCTAGAATGCTGAACATAGAAAGCATTCGAAATCAAAAAGGAATGTTGAAACGAGGTTCGTAAGGCAAAATTGTGCCGAGTAAAAGTGAGCGTGAGTTCGTGTAAATGGGGGTTCGTCGGAAGTCGGAGTCCGCTGTACCGTTTATGATTTGTTATTTATTGATTGCAGGGCATGGTGCAATTCCGCTAGCTTTTGGAGCGGGCTTGTCAGACTACAAACAACTGAATATCCCGGAAGAAGACCGACTGGACTTCAACCTCGCTGCTGCCAAACGTTGCGCTTAAAAGTGGTCTCTCCCCCCGCCCCGCGTCCCACGAAGCAACGTGCATGGTCCCATGTAGAAGCTACACTCGTCTCGCGGAGAAGCGACTCTCGTCCTGCGGAGAAGCGACCCTCGTCCCGCGAAGAAGCGACATTCGTCGCGACGAGTAATGACACGTGTTCGTGTCAGGGTCCACGAGAACATTCCTCGTGTGGGCCAGTGGATCGAAGGGGAGGGTTAGGGAATGCAGAGAGGAGAAAATAGGAAAACACACGCAGAAAGCGCCAAAAAGTACAAACGAATGACCTGCGTGTTTAAATATCTTTTGGTTTGTATATATTTTTTTCGAAGAAGCCTTTTATAAGTTTTTTTTGATATTTTGGTATTTTTTCAAAACGTTAATCTACCAACATTGGGGTAAATATATACAATAGCTACAGAGTTAAAAGTATTTACACTGTACATAGTCGAAGAAAGGAACGGGCTTACGCATCTTCCGACTACGGCGATTGGTCGTGGTAGGCGGCGGACTAGGTTCGGATGTCGGGACGGCTGAAGCTTGTAGACCGGGATCGTGTTCTGGTTGAGCTTCAATAGCATGCGGAAATTTGATGGGGTGAGTTGTGACGTCGCACGAAGCTCTACCAGACGAATTAGGCGAGGTAGTTTCTTCCATAAAGGCGGGTATAAGACGGTCGATTGCGACGACTTTGCGTCGACCAACGCAGTCAATAGTAAACGCCTTGTTCGCACGATGTAACACCTTGAAGGGCCCTATGTATGGCGACTGAAGAGGCTGTCAAACACCGTCTGCGCGAAGAAGGACTTGTGAACAGGTAGCCAGCTTCTCTGGCACGTACACTGGTGTATTTTGCGATGGCGGAGCGGGTGGACGTGGCTCAAGCATCTGGTGAGCCAGCCCATCAGTGTAACTTCCGGAACCAAAAGTGGAAGTACGTGAAGCTAGTGCTACCAGCTGTCCTGTTAAAGGCAGCGTGCAACCCTAGACTAACTGCGCCGGTGTGGTGTCGAAATCGGTTTTAACTGTGTTTCTTAAGCCCAGGAGAACGAGGGGAAGCATTTCAGACCATGAAGGAGCTGCGTGCGCACGTAGCGCTGCCTTCAACTGGCGGTGGAAGCGTTCCACCATGCCGTTAGCGGCCGGATGATACGCTGTCGTCTGGACGTGACGACCTTCTAAATCTTTAAGCTACGTGGCAAATGTCGACGAGAAATGTGACCCTCCATCGGTGGTCACGATGGCGGGACAGCCGAGTTGCGCTACCCAGCGCTTCATTAAAAGCTTTCGCTATCTTTTCCGAGGAGCAGTTTGGGATGGGGACGGCCTCAGGCCATCTAGTAGATCGATCGATGCAGGTCAGTAGATATACAGAGACTTTGGAAGGTAGCAGAGAACCTACGAGTTCAACGTGCACGTGTGGAAAACGTGCGTCTGACGATGGAAACGTGCCTAATGGGCTTCTCGTGTGCTTGTGCACCTTTGTGCGTTGACAAGGCAAGCAAGCAGCTGCCCAGGTACGGACGTCTCGATTAACATTGCGCCAAACGAAGCGTGCGGTTACGAGTTTAACCAATGCACGAACGCCTGGATGAGACAAGCCGTGCAACGGGTCGAACACGGTCTGCCGAAACTCGCGTGGGACGCCTGGGCGCGGCGTGCCCAGATAAGACCGTTCCGTTTGATGATGTCAGCGGAACGGGTCGTATATCCAATGAGGGAGACCTGCGTAGTAGATCAAGCTCATGGTTGTTGAAATGTGCTGTGGCCATGGCTGCCAAGTCGATAGCTGTGCCGGCTTCAGCAGAGATAGCTTGGATGCGGGAAAGTGCATCGGCGACGGCGTTGTGCACACCTGAGACATGCAGTATATCGGTCGTAAACTGAGCGATATAGTCAAGGTGGCGCGACTCTCTAGGAGAGTATCGGTCGGTAGTCGAACCGAGCACGTAAGTCAGGGTTTGTGGTCGGTGAAGACGACAAAGGAGCGGCCTTCTAGGACGTGTCGAAAGTGACGTATCGCTAGATACACGGCAAGTAGTTCTCTACCTAACGTGAAGTAGCGAGCTTCCGTAGGGTGTAGGCGTTTGGAGAAAAACGCTAAGGGCTACCACGTGTCGGCTACGCGTTGCTGCAAAACAGCGCCGACTGCCACGTCCGAGGCGTCAGTACTGAGGGACAGTGGGGCGTCCGGATCGTGATGCGCTATAGAATATATGTCGGAGATAGCCTGTTTCAGTGACTTACCAGCAGTGCGTGCTGAAGCAGAAAATTCAAACTTCTTGAGATTCCCTCGGAGGTCCGAGAGGGGTTGCATCAGTGAGGCGCAGTTGGGTATAAATCGTCGGTAAAAGTTGACAGAGTCATCAAAACGCCTGAGTTGTTTGAAAGAATGAGCCTCGGGGTAATCGATGATGGCTTGAATTTTATCCTGCATTGGCACGACGCCTGCAAAAGAGATACGATGGCCGTGGAAGTTGGCTGAATCGACACCAAACGAACACTTTGCTGCGTTGATCGTCACCCCGCGTTGAGATAAAGTATCAAAAAGTGTTCGTACGTGGCGTATGTGCTCTTCTCGTGAAGAGCTTTCGATTAACATGCTATTAAGGTACGCGTAAGCGAAGTCTAAACCGCAACAAACTTAGTCGATGAAGCGCTGAGAAGTTTGTGCGGTGTTCTTTAGGCCAAATGGCATGCGCAGAAACTCGAACAAACCAAATGGAGTCGTCACGGCAGTTTTAGCCATGTCCGCTTCGGCTGCCGGAATTTGGTTGTATACGCGTACAAAGTCGATTTTACTGAAGATTGTATTACCCGCCAGACTGGCGGTGAGATCCACCATGTGTGGGATCAGATAGCGATCGGACGTGGTTATCTTATTCAAGGTTCCATAGTCGCTGCAAGGACGCCAGTCCTCCATGACCTTCTTCGAGACCATGTGCAGAGGCGACGCCCATGGGATGTTGGACGGTCTGACGATACCGAGCTGAAGCATGTGGTGGAATTCAGCTCGTGCTGCAGTACTTTGTCAGGAGCAAGCCGTCTTGGTCGTGCGCTAACTGGCTGACCACGCGCGACTATGTGATGAGCGACCTCTGTCGTGACTGGCGGAAGCTCTGCAGCTGGTCGTACCAGTCGCGCGTACTCAGACAGTAGGTTCGCATTACCTGATGGTACATCGGCGAGTCGAAAGCCGGGGCTGGTTAGCGGGGCGTCCGCAAGAACACCTTAAACCCCTAGTTTAGTATGGTCGTCTAACAGTCTGTGGCTACCAACATCAACAAGCATTCCAAAATGGCGGATGATGTCGATACTGATAATTGCGAAGGGTACAGACGCAACCAGGAAGACCCACTGAAAATCTCGGGGATGCTTGAGGTCCAGATGCATCATGCGCTGACCGAATGAAGCTATCGGAGAACCTTTGGCCGCACGCAAATTGTACGTAGGCCCTGAGTGCTTGTCGTTAGCCGTCGCTGGGATGAAGTTTGCTTCCGCTCCCGTATCGATGAGGAATGTGATGGAATAACGTCGATCTTTAACGTAAAACAGTCGGTTTGCTTGTTTATTGATGGCTACATTGGTCGTGCTAGTATGCGGGCTATTCGATTTTCCTGAAGCAGCTGGGTCCTGCCTAATGCAGGGAGACTGACAACGTCTAGCTCTTCCGCCGTACTGGCGGTGATACTAACAAACTTCTTCGACGTGTTCGACATTATCTGACTGAAAGCTTGTAGGAAAAATGTTGCGCTTTCGAGCCGAACGTGGAGTACTTGGTGCAAGCACAGACGAGCTGAAATGAAAGGCAGCCAAAACGTGGTCAGCAATTGACATTGACACCCGCTGGTTCGAAACCTTCATTGTTGCTATCTTGCTGCGAATTAGCGCAATTTCCCCGAATTTAGAGTCAGATCGGACTAACGACTGGGAGTAAACAAGAGATTTGATGTTCATTGGTGAGAATACGTCACCGGAGCTACTGCTCGTCTGCTGCGGAAGACGTTCAAACGCAGTGTCTGCATTAGTAGCTAATTCTTTCAGGGGTGTATCTATAAACATGGACAGCAATATTGGCAATGGCTTTGGGAGATGTGCAAACTACAGTTCTTTTATCCCTTCTTCTCTCGAGAATAAGGGACTAGCGATGCGCTGAAGTTCATGGAGCAACACAGACGGCTTGCGATCTCCAAGCTTGGGACCATTGAAATGCCCAAATCCAGTTTGTGCGCTGGGAAGCAACTCTTTTAAAATTGCTTGCTTCATCGTTTCATACTTTGCCTCATTCGATGGGCAGAGTAGAATGTACTCAATCAGCGTCACAACCGACGGAGGAAGGCATTGGACGAGCTGATTGTACCTCGGACGCTCCGCTGTAATGCCCTTATTTTCCAGTTCGATCTCGAATATCCTAAACCAAACATCTTGGTTGTGTTCCATGAAACTTGGAACAGCCAAAGTAAGTATGTTTACGCTGTGAAACGACTCAGTTGCCACTCACGAAAGGTGAGTCGAAAGATAAAGAATAAACAAAATACGATAAAAGTACCAAAATTACGCAAGAAACAAATGAATACAGGTATATAATGGAGAAAACGGAACGAACTCACCAAAAAATAAAAGCGAGAAAAAACAGTTGAATTCGCGCGTGCTAATCGGGGACACCAATTGGTAGGACTAGTTAATACTAGTCCGAGACGATGCGCGAAATTAAGTGCGGATATCAGAAGGCAATTTGAGTCGGACACAGCGTATGGTATTCGATGGACTACAATAGGAAGCGGACGGATGAAGCGAGGCGAGAGCGTATACGTGAGCACGGGAACGTACAAGGCAGTTGTGTCGAGCCGATTGTAAGGACGATTAAAACAAGAAGGAATAATGTACAATTGGTCAAAAAGTAAATTGTACATGAAAGGTAAGAGTTATCTTTCTGGGACGCTACACGCTCAGCAAAACACTTTTGCTGGATATTTAGGATGACTGAAAATTTTTAGGCAAAAGATTGCTTATGGTTTGAAAGATTGATATTCGCTATGAATAAAACTAAAGCGATAAGAGCAAGTATATAAGGAAAGTAATATAATTAGCTACGGGCTGCGTATGCTATAATTAAGAATTCATAACTTTTTGTTTGGCAGAACAATTTATAATGATACGGAAGTTTTCATGTAACTAATATACATAAGTAGAGCATTTATCTTTCGATATACTTTGCATGTTTAAGCCCCTGCTGTTTCTATTCGCAAACTGGATTTGTTTATTTTAAGTGAGACCATTCTACCATCATATTAGCTCAGTGACCTTCAACATTTTGCACACAACGAGTTTAAATCTTTAAATTCTGTCATGAATGAAGATACGTGTGACGAATGTCTTACCAATATAACTGGTTCCTTGCGGTTAGTTTCTCTCTTATTAACTAAGGTTTGAACAAACATTTAAAAGATTTGTCAAGAACATACTTAACGCTAGTAAAGTAATACGATGGTCACAAAATATTTATGGCCGTTTAAAGTTGCTTTAGTAGAATCCATATAGTTTATAATATTTCCGCAATTACTAGCAACTACATTGTGATCTTTTCTTTTAAAAATCTAACAGGTCTCAGTTTTACTGGCACACGGCTGCATAAATGAAGATTATTATTTACATAACTGGTGCAAACAACATTGCGACTTCAGTGGCTTGGCTAGTAAGGTAAAATAGTTGAGGTACAGAGCAAGTGCACAAAGCAAAATCCTAGTCATGTTTATAGCATACAACGATTGTGTGCAGGCCTGCAAAACTGTAAGTGTGTTTGTGTTGCTTTAACAAGCTGCAGTAACTAAAATGTGATTATTTATTCGTCAGCATTTTGCATTATTGCAGGAATTTCTCAGGTTAGTAAGTTACAATTATTTGATATATAGATTTATATTTTAACAAGGATCGAGACGGCAGTTTGTTTTCAAGTTAAGAGTATTCCTCGGTAAATTCTCATTAGACCCAAAAGTTTACATGGCAAGAATTTTGTGTAGAATATCTCAGCGTATGCTGGGGAATGACGTCCACGAATTTTAGAAAGTTAACAATAAATGCGTATAACATAATTATATGTAGCAAGGGAAGTAACTATTGGAACATAAATACATAAACATCGGCGGTCTAAGTTAACATCTGTGTGTACAGTTAGTTGTTGAAGGGACGATCTAGCTGGCCACGGCAATAGTATTAGCCATATGAAGCACTGCTGAAAACATAACTTAGCTTTAAATGGTGGCCACAACTAGCTTCGCAAAAAACAAGTATTGGCTGTATTACTCGCATGAGCATCGTTCAATGAGTAATTAGCTTGGTTGAAGTCCTTCTCAGAAGCTGCAGGGTCACGGGCAAGATGCTGTGAAGCGATTGCGTTGCTTGCAGACTTTATTTTGGCTTTTATAAATGCACGGCAAAATGAGCTCGTGATGGTTTAGAGAAACCTCTAGAATTACTATTACATGAGTACAAATATGGATAAACGAATTATGATGTGCTAGGCGAAGATGCGTTATTTATAAATGGTTTTGAAGGTAATGAAGTGTGATGCTTAACTACACATAGCATTTTACGCGTAAATAAAAGAAAAGTTACAAAATAAATGTGCGAAACGTTTATTCTTGAGAGCATTGCCTCTATGTAGATTAGATATAGTTGTTTTAACTTGTTTATGTTATGTTTGTCATGGTAACGTGGAACCGCTGCCCCTGATGCACTCCGTTTCTTTGTTAAAAGTATTAGCAGTGCAATTACTGTGCACTTCATGGGCGTGATGTTGTATTAAGCATCTACTATGCTATAAAGCCATTGCGCACTGAAAGTTAATGACCTGCTTAATATCTGCATACATTTAGCTTATTTGCTACTACATGGTACGGTTGGATTGCGGATATCATTCAAAATTATAACCGGTTTCCGGATTCATGCTTAGAATATCATGCTTAGAATCCCCTCTTCATCTGGCAGCTTTGCTTTTTTACAACCGAGGCCACGTTTTAGCATATCTGTCTGTAGATGGTCGTTAAAGTTAGGTTAGTTGAATTGTATTACACTTGTTATTTTAATAAACGCAGTTCGTTATAAACTGACAAAATTTTACTGGTAATTAAGTCGGTGCGCAGACCGGAAAGACTAAGTAAATAACACACAATACCGTTACAAGCAAAATGTCTACGGAAAGAGCACAGAAGTTGAACCGAAACGACATACCAGGTTTCAGCTAGCCAAAGTTTCTTCTGGCTCCATTGAATGAGCTACTGCATTAATCAGATAATGCGGTACTATAAAGGTAAACATAAATTATTCCTTTATTGAAGGAAAATCGTGCTTCCACTGTTTACGTAACCAAAATAGCTGAAAACATATGCACTTTGAAGCTTAATACAGGGAGTCACACACAGATATCTCCTGGGTAATGATTGAGCGGAAGAATAACATCAGTACCAAAAAGCAAAACACTTTACAGAGCAGCTCCTGTGTGGTGCATTTAAACAGGTCCAGTTGGCTTGGTCTTGAAAAGAGGTTAGCAATGTTGCGATCTAGAGGAAAGAAAAGCGTGCTGCACCCTGAATGGTTGTAAGTTGAGTACAAACCCAGGGGCAAAAAAAGACAGTGCCGATATCAAACGATCAAACTCAGTATTTAGTTCAGCAATTCGCTTTGGTTACCCAAATTTAAGTTAAAATAGATATTTAGTTTAGAAAATTTTAACAGTATAAATGGCAAAAATTTACAGCTAACTACATAGCTCACTCCCAGCAGGTGCTGTGTTAGTAGACTTTCGAACAAAATACCTAGCATTCGTCGCTAGCCAATTTTTGGAACTGAAGTCGCAACATGATGCAGCTGCTGTGCAGCAAAACAAACTCAGGTACCAGCTGGCTGATCCCCGTATACTCTCAAGGTATACAAACGAAAATATTCTTTACTAAGTGTGCTACTAAGCGTAAAAATGGATGTTAAATTAATGTGTTCCTTGTGACTCGATGAAATGTGGAGAAGCAGCAAAATACGAAAATAATGAGCGACCGAAGAACCGTCTGTAGATGGAGGGCAAGCCGAAAAGCCATCATGTACATCCAAACTTATGCGCGCAGTTGTTTGATGGCTGGTAATGTTTGCGCTTTCAAGTAGTTTTAATAGGCTTTGCTAAGTTCAGGGTGTTTTACTTTTGTTGTGCACATAGAAAACCCTCTTGGGGGCTTTGTAGATGTATTAAAGTGTTTGACACGCTCTACGAACATTAACGTTTGCAAAAATGTCCAGACATCGAACAAGAAGACTGAATTCCCTACTAGGACTTTGGATAGTAAGATGTGTGTGGGTGCGTTTTACTGTCGCTCCGAATGTCCCTATAGCGGAAGGAATGGTTTCGGCCTCCAGCGCTGGCCGTTGTCGCGCACATTAATGATATTCATGGAGCAGAAAAAGCAGTTTCAAAGTAGGCCGGCATGATTCAATCTGTGTTGTTAGCCTCCAGGTGACTATCATTTTCACCTTCAGTTCTGTGGACCATGCGATACGATCCAGCTTTTGAAGGTTTACCCGGTCAGTTTAGGTTACCTGTGTAAACAGCACATATGTGCAAGTGTCAAAGTGATTGTTCGTTGGATACGCAAAGCTTGCGCTCTGGATGGCACACAATAAGCCGTCGCATGTAAAGTGAAAGACAAGCGGAATTTCGGCCAAATTTGCATATTCTTGCAGATTTTGCGCAACAAGCTCAGCTGCAAACAATGTTTGCTGCCAAACACTACCCACAATTGTATAGGGAGCACGCACGCTTTACCCTATTTTCTTACGTATAAAGACTGCTTAAAGTGTTTCGCGTTAAAATATGCTAGCTTCGAACAGAGCAAAGCATTTGACTACTGTTGGAGCCTTTATAACATCCGAGTAGTTGCGGCTGTCATGCGGCATTTCACTAGCGTCAACCTAGTTAATTGAGCTGTTCGCTGTTTTATCTGGCAAAACTTGACTCATGGTCCATAATAAAAAACGAAATTTAGCCACATAACGTGCTATGGCATCGCGTGCGATTGTGGTACCTGAGCCGACCTCCATGGAAATTGTTTCTGAATTATATAGTAAACTCATGAAACAGTTGAGAAGGTGTACGTAGCTTTTGCACTAGGAAAATGTTCCGAACGGGTCAATGTGCACGTGTCCAAAACGAGAGTCAGGGGATGGAAGGAAACCGATGGTGCTATTGTTGTGCCTGGATACTTCTAGACGCTGACACTCCCGGCAAGTCCAAGCCCAACTAAGGGCAGCGTTATTGATGTTGGACCAAACGGATGGTTATGGTACAAAGGTCAAAAAGCGTGGTTACTGCACATGAAGTTAATGGAACGGCGCGTTTTCAAACTGCTCTAGTGTCAAATAGTAGGTATGTCAATGTCAACAAGCTGGACAAAGCCCATGACCACCAAAGCGAGGTTGATCCCAAAACTGATCTGACCTGAGGAATTATTGATAAAGTGTCTCCGAAAAGATCAGTAAAATCCCAGAAATATCCTGCGCTTGTCGTAAACAGGGTAATGTAACTACCGTGTCAATTTTGCGTTGGAAATATTTCCCTGTTGCTTACTTTATTGCGCAGCGTGGTGGTTGGTTATAGTTCGATACCCCAAAGCATCAAGTTTAAAAATAGAGACTAATATAGTAGATATACAGGTATACAGACCTTAGCTTCATACCAAATGTACTCTTAGGAAAGTCGGTAGGTTGTAGACGTTTTTAAAGAACCGTGTGGGTACCATCGCCTGTCGATTAGCTGTTAGAAAACTGCACCAACGGCAGTGTCTAACGCGTCAGCCGTTAGAGAGGGTGGCATTATTAGCCTTTTGTACGCAAGGAGCGCTATGTTAAGTTACTTTGGTTAAGCTAGCTAAAGCAGGTATATGTTGGCTGGAATGTAAATTGTGTGTGGCTTATAGAAACGCAAGTCGGTCATTGGTTGCGTAACGCTCGCGCAGTTCGGAAGCAAATATATGTATCAGTCAATCAGGCCTTAGAATCAGCGAATCTGTTTGATATAACTTAGACCATAATATTATTTTATTGTGTGGATTTTTATGTCCGTGTTTAATTGCCAGCGGTAAACCTCGTGTGGCGGAAAGGTTGATGGTACCGTAGCAAAAGACATATTTTGGGTTTTAAAGCGGACTCCACTTTGCATCTACTTAGTTAGAAGCGCGCGAGGTGGCAATTTTCTACCATCACGTTGACGTTGGCCATATAAACTTAGCATGGATAGACCGCATACGTACATATTTTTGTGCAGTTATGAAACGGTGAATTGATTGAGCAGCGTTTACCGTCATGAAAGGCAATTTAAAGTACTCAAATATAAAAAACGTGAAGACTGGTGTTTTAGTTATATGGACAAGCACCACACGCTTCTAGCGAACGGTGCACATCATGATTTTGCCAAAAAATTTCTTATGATACTGAGCTAATGTTGTGTCATGTGTATGCGGGACAGTGTATTTATATAAGACAATAAGGTTATTATTTCACCGTGGGTTACCAGGAGGATACCACTTACCAGAACCCTTGCTATCATGTGTAACCTTACTGTCCAAGGAATAACCAAAAGTCGGCTTAATACGAGCTGAATCATTTATTCGCATTCCGTTTTTAAAGCTTTAAGCTAGTTTTAAAAGCAGGCCACAAAAGAAATATCTTACTAGAGACTGTGTAACATTCTTGTAGGTTATGTAAGTTATGTCTTTCTAAACGCGAACGAGTTTATAGTGCTGTATGTTCACGCTTAAATTGCTCCTAATCTTGAGGCACACCACGAATAGCAGCTAATGTTTTCCTTTTACCTGAAGCTCAAACCTTATTATGCTGTGTCCGGACGTCGATAAACGAAGCCTTTTAGTTTCAACAATAAGGCAGACTTTTAATGTCCACTGTTTTCCCTAGCAACTGGTGCAGCTGCTATCAGTAAAGCCCAGAAAAACTTCATCGAAGGTGTAGGTTGATTGTTAATAGCTCCTAACTGATATTAACAAATATTGAGCATCGGCAGCACGTAATATAGACGATAAGGGTGAGGCAAATTCAACTGCTCCCTGAGGTACAATGTTCCTTTCCGCTTGCGTACACAAAGTCATCTGTATCGAATTTAAAACCATAACACGGATAACGCAGCGGCTTTCCGCCAGTTGCGTCCGTTGTCCCTACTGGCTGGCTAAACGTTGTCCTGCTTCAACAAAGACACAAGTTTAATTGCATTTATGGGCTACGGTGCCGTACTCTAATCTTATCAACTATACGCATATTGGTTAACGGAATTTGGCTATTCTGGTTATGATGCTGAACAACCAGGACGTTGACGTGTTATAATAAGCAGTTTGCTTTGGCAAAACTTGTTACAGCTTATGTTTGCAGGGCTATTATTGTTGATTTATATCTTGATGATAAACGTGCCCTGAGATGCATAGGCGCTGTCCTTGCAGGCGTAAGCTCATGGCTGAGAAGGCTTAATGACTACTTCAGCCAAATGAACTATCTCGGTGGTTGATACAGAGTTCATCATTGCGAGATTTGCTTGTGTTATTTTTAATAGCCTTTACTACCATTATTTGAACGTAGGGTCTCAAGTAAGCGCAATGTATCAAACTGCAGTTTTGTGAACCGTACCGAAGTTAAGAGCAACTTGTGGCTCAAATAAGATATGCGGAAGACTGCTGCAAAGGAAATATTCATGCCGCACGACAACGGACCTTCGCCACGTGGCGGTTTTCTAGCGTACACAATGTCACGAACCTGCAAGGATATCGTCCTGAACCCGCTATATAAAGCGTGATCGGAGACGAAAATGTGTTTGTGAATGTAAGCTGTAGCTGAGCGGACAAAACAAAGGGTCCGTGTATCAAATGTTTGGACAAAGAGCAGTGCTACACTAACAAAGGCAACTAAACTGCCGTCTACAGAATACATTCCATAAAATTGCACGCAGGGCGATCATAATCAAAAAGGACCTTGAAATTTGAAAACAATAACTAAAGTTTGCTAACCGTGAATCTGTTGAACGTTCATTGCTGTAGCTTTCCAAAGTAAGAATGAAATATTTAGCGGAAGTCAAAATAGCTGTTCCAAAGAAAAAATATTTAACATAAAAGCTTGTACTTTATGCTTTTTAAATACGCCTTTGGCTCAGCTACGTCGCCCACCGTTGCTAATTTTTAGAGGAAAGAAAAGGGTGTAGCATAAAGTCTAGTCACGTTTTATAACATCACTGCCAACCGCAGGCAACGTCCATCGAAAATCGTTAATCTCAGCATGCAGTTCAACAATCTTGGCCCGGCAGTTGAGTGCACAATAAATTAGGTATGGAGTTATAACCTTACACCGGTAAACAGTAGGAATCACCAGAATGCAAAATTCTACATATAGGCGGAAATGTTTCGTAAACATGTTAGGAAGATCGTTTTCTTATTTATATGGGTGCGTACCGACTTAACTTTAATGACGGTTGGCGTAGCATGGATAGGCACTTGTATATATGATGTGTTATTTCATATAAACGAAATAACTTTTGTAAAAGTAGGAAACCAGCGTAATAGCAAAACCGAATTGTGTCTAAATGCCTCAGGTTTAACTGGCACTTATAATAACAGTAGCAACTGCTTTGCTACGTACAATAGCACAAACCGGCTCTTAGTAGTTCAAGAGCTCTACTGCCAGCTTAAGGTAATTTTCACTTCCAACGTCTAATCTACGGTGACTGTGCATGAAGAAATATAAAGCCGGTTGCTTCATATTGATAGGAACTGCAATATACAAGTGCGACTTCTCTGTACACCCATTACAAATTTAACTTCATTAGGAACTACAGCTTCCCGGGCTGTCGTCTCCTTGTTAACTAAAATTAGGTGAGCATCAGAAAAGGTTCAAATGTTGAAGAGGCAGATTGTTGGTTTATGAAACACGACTTCTGCTTCCTCGTGTACAATTCATAGCTCAGAATAATCTAGGAAGACTTAACCGCTTGCAATTCCAGGTTATTGCCAAAATACATTGATGTGCAAAACCGATAGATAGGCATGTTGAGTAGGAATTAAAACGTAAAAGAAACTTTTGATTTTTATTTTAAGCAAGTGAAAAACTGTACTCATGTCATTAAAAAAACAATCGAACTATGTATGGTATCCACGTACAGCAAGTATCAGTCCATTATCTAGACGACAAAATCCACTACAAGCAAGTGCGGCTTGCCTGTAATATCTTGATATTCTGATTTGCGCAAATCTTGGATTCTGCAGGCATACAATCAATAAAACCGTTGCTTAACAAGGCAAAAACGTTATATTAAAAGCAGTCAACTGTTAGTGTTTTTAAATGGTTTCATTGGAAACGAGGCGGTTGTTAATTTATTGGGTAACATTACCCTATGAGAAGTACGAAAGCATAGTAAGCCGAAAATTCACAGGATGTGTACAATGTTTGTTCCCGTTTGTCTGGTGCACAGCGTGGTTTGAACTGCACCAATTGGCTTGATAAATTAAAAGAAGCTATTATCATCAGTGAGTATAATAGTGCATATGAAAGCAGGCAAACTTAGCTACGTCACGTAAACACAAAATACATATTATTCAGAGTCGATGTAATGTAAACTTAAAGATTGTCTCACGGTTAAAATGAAATACACCATTCCGATTCTTAAAACCTAAGTTTAAAGGAACTGACCCACTTTCAATTAGTTTGTAAGAAAAACAGGTCATATTCGATAGCATAATGCGTGCTCACTAGCGTATCTTAGCATAATAAGACGCAATCACTTACAAAATACATCAATACCCAGGAAAATAAACCGTTACCTGGCTCTAGAAGCACTAATTTTGCTGAAGGTTTTTATAAGACTTGTTACGCACGCGTAACTTTTATTTGCATTTTTAGTATGCATTTACCACTAACTAGTAACACACATTTATTACCAGAGAAATCATGCAAAGTCTGCTAATAAATCATTAATTATTGAAAGAACATAGAGAGAAATGTGTTTTTCCATGCATTTTTCTTAAGAAATCAGTACTGCCTCTGTTTTCGTACTATCACCTCGTAACAGTTATTACAAATATAAAAGAACTATTGTAACCAACCAGTAATACAAGTAACGTTTGGCAAGGCACTATGCGGCTGTGTTCCTTTTCGGTAGAAAGAAAGGGGTTTCTCTCCGGGCGGAATATAATAGCTTTTACACGGCTTTTTACTGGAACATATAAATATTGTCTTTACTTGGCTTTAATGTTTTTGTCTGTGATGCTTTATGGACGCTTGCATTAGTGTATAAATGTTAACTTCCGTTTACAAATACATTTCTTTTGGCGTTGTTAGTTTGCACATTATAATTACTTTATTCGTCTCAACAAGGAGAAAGCACCACATGGTATAAACAATGGTGTTTACACGCAAAGCTTAGCATCAGCGTAACTGTACGCTCAGTTGTGAAGCAATAACCTTTGGCCGCAAATCACTGGTTTCATTAGCTTCCCACAGCTAGCCTCCGTAACGTCCTGTCGCATGACCGGTTAGGTAAAACATAACGTAGATACGTGACATTATATCAAGCTCACACAACATATGAAGAATAAATGTAAATCAGCGTTTTAAGCGGCAACCGGTAAATTGGAGCCAATGGTGGGCCGAACGTCAGAGAGCTATCAAGCATGGGTTAAATCGCCTGAAGCCGATGTCATTTCGGGCATGATAGCGGATGTTCGATGGTGGCTAAGACCAACTGGTGCATACGATAAATACATTATGTTTTGCAACGCTATGGTCAACCTACCTTAACACTTCTGCTGCGCAAGACCTTCGAAGAACCGGGGTCACCTGCTTTCATGAGCTTGTAAGTTAAGGCGCACGATGCTTCCTCTAGGAAGGAGTTTAGTTCTTGTTTCCTACGAAGTTTTGCGGAGACGACAATTTGTGCTGCATTTTTATCCTACGTCATGTCAGCGGGCTTGTATGGACACCAGAAAACTTCCAGTAACTTTAGATGCTTAGAGGCGTCGAAAGGCCGGCAGTTGGGTTTACGCTAAAAGCCGGGATTGGAACAACCTGAACCGCAGTTCATATACGTACCCTGTGGCAATCAGAAGTTAAGGGTGTGAAGCCAGTTGCAAAGTAGCCAAATTTTGCAACTGTTAACGTCCTCGCAATTATACAATTCAGCACAGTTGCTTGTTTGACTAGTAAGTACTTGATAAAGCTGCATTACATATATGAGACGCCTATTTAGTACTAACCGTTACAACGTCATCAGGGTGTATTTTGTGGGGTCCTTTATTTAAACTCGTTCGGAGGCTGCGCATTCGTCTGTGTATTGGCAAAATCAAACGTGTGACACATCAAAACTTTTACGTGTGCTTTCCAACATTTAACAAACCTCAGAGCGCAATTAATTTGCAGGTACCCACCTCGTCACCTAAATGCGGAAAAGTACTTGCAGCACGCACTAGAGGTTTACACTTTAAAGACTGCCTGTTTCGCGGGTCTTAGTCAAGTTATCTATTGTCAAAAGGACACAGATTTTCTCAAGCGGTCGTCGGTGCAATTTCATTGTCATTTTAAATTAAAGTATTCAAGACACTAGCCCTTATTAACGGAAAAGAAGAGCGACAATTACTCGCAATCAAGTTAATCCTAGCGCATGCACAATAACATTATCTAAACATTGGGTTTGTGGACTGCGTGTAAACCTGGAGTTACAACTCAGGGTTATTTATGAGCTGCGTGCCACAATTCTTCATAAACCCTTTGTACCAATTATTGCATTGCATATCTAGGCACTAATTTGCTTCGCAAATATTCCGGGCTGCTTTGTAAATACATGTTGCCTTCTGCTACACGAAAATCTGGCCACGTATCCCAGTTGCAAATGATTTTCTAACTATAGTAATCATACTACCGATGCGCTAATAGGCACTATTCCTGACGGTGCTATTATGCAAATGGCTTAACTCTTGGTTAGTTGTTGGCAGCTGAATCAACCACACAGTCTGTAGTGGTTACAGATCAACGGCAAATTGACATACGATAAAGTATGCAGAAGAATTGTACATAAACGCTGATTGATCTCCATGGCTAAGTGTCTTTTACCTTGGTTCCTAGTCAGAAGATATCGATATTCCTTGACATATACTTCAATAAGCTTTTCTGACGAGAAGGTGACCATTAGGAATATGAAACATCAAAGACATTTAACAATGGCTGTTTCGTGTGAACAAGCTGTCTAGAAAATAAGAAAAACGTTGCATGATAGTGAACAGCATAAACAAGAAAGTATTGTTGCCTACCGATAGTTTTAACTCCGTTGCGTTAAAAAGTCTTTGACCTTGGCGAAAAATGTTTTTCGTTATTATTCTACACGCCCTGAGACCCAACTCTTTTAGCAGCGCCACGGGCATGCATGTGAAAGGAAAGCTAAAGAGCTTGTATCAGCAAATATTAGAACTTAAGATGTAAACATTATTGTGCAAAAAGCTTAGACGCATTTTGTTTCACTATTCCCGAACAAACAATGCGTTTTCTTTGCTTTTGTTTAACGGGGCAACCATTGCAACCAAATGCTAGACAAAGTGCAGCCGACGAAAGGCAAGCAAGGGAAATATACTTACTTTATTTGCGCATTGTGGGACTAGCAATAAGCAAGCACGCTTTAATATCGCCGGGTAGCAAGGGACTACTACAACAGATTCATTGTGACTTAAATTATCTAGATTCTTTATAGATGGCTTAATGCAAATTAGCAGAAGATCTAACGGACCAAAAGGGCTTTGATTTAACTCTATTATTGTTTAGCTGTACACGATAACCTTGTGTAACCGAAAATGTTTGCATATCAATTCCACTAGCGCTGTGAAGTTCAAGTGGTAGGTGCATTTGTTAAATTAGATTACCAAGAATAGGAATAAACCGGATTTGTTGAAACATTAAAGGAATATTTACCTTATAAAATAAAATGTGTCAGCTGTACCTTGTAACTGCGTTACGCTGCCGCGCGACCGCCAATATTTGCGCGCTGGTTGATTATACCACGAAGACGCTCACTCATAAGCGAAATCGAAACGCGGCGATTATGGGTGTTAACCAAGCCCGCATACTACTCCGCCACCGGCAGATATTGGTGGTCAGTAGTTTGTTCGATCGGCCAGCACCCACGTACGGGTCTAAATTAATAAACCAGCGCAAATCTCCAAAAAGCTTTACTGGGGCGTCCATATTTAATAACAGGTATGGGTCCGCTTTTATCTACCAGGAGGGTCTACTAATATATATAGCGCCGACCCTCGTAGTTGGCTTTCTGGATAATATTAGTATTAGTACTATTAGTATTATATTAGTTTACCTTTTAATTTCTCGCCCCTATGCTAGACCCAACGCCTAATGCGCTGAAAAACAAAAATGCACTGCTTAGTCCTTACTTCCTTAAAATCAATTTGTACTGGACCATACAACACGCTCGTTATCAGTGTGAGAATTTTAAATAAAATGTGCAGTTTTCTTACCGTAATGTTACATAAGCGGTCAAAGGTTACATCAACCGCAGATTGGTTGCACACTTCAGATATTCCTGATAATTTTCTACACATCTTCGTTTGCTCCCCATTCTGCAACAAACGCACCAGTAAACTTTGTGTTAGTTGACAGATTTATGTAAGACACAGATTAGTGCGTTCAATTCTGAGACCTTACGGCGGTAATACGGATCAAAGGGAATGCGAAAAATTCGACTACCAAAGTGTTTCTATATATAACTTAATACTTAAACCTAAGACTATGATTGACAAAATCAACCGAAAATCATGTATATCCGTACTACCGCTTCACCGTGCTAGCTAGTTGGTTTAGTTTAGTTTCTTACCATCAAATGTTTCGACGTCAGCTTTTCAAGAAATGGTGCGTTTCCGCCGGGCAAAAGTTCGCCCCATAAAAAGCCACAAATGTCTATCTAACAACACTGTGACGGGGCACATATGCATCGCCACTAACTACACTTACTTTAACTCAACTTTCCAGATCGACTTCCACTACATACTACGTCATCCATTTCGAAGTCATCCCCTGAGCCCACTCCTCAGTAGAGTACGCACCATTTCCTAGTTAGATGGTTATATTCACCAAGTATATGCTAAGTACACATGCTAACTAAGTACACATGCACAAATGCATGGTTGGCAGCATCCTGTTCCGTGCTTGCCTGTCACTGTGGTTTTTACAGTTTATCCGCGTAACGCCTGCAATAAAAAGCGAACAAGGGCCGCTTGCGAAGCACCATCCACAGCTTCAATCGTATACCCCATGTTCAAGGAAACCCGAAGGAATAAGACAGGCTGGCATGTGTATGGTAGCCTCGCTTCATCAACTTAGCCGGCCCACAATATTTCACAATGTACATCGGATGCATTCCTGTCCACCTGTGTAGACAGTCATGCATACCAGACTTACACAAGGCGGGGGCTGGCCAATTGGCTGCTCCACACTGGATAAAACAACAGTTTGGTGCTATCATGAAAATGCGGTCTGCGCGTACCTTCCCACAGGAATTATATACAGTCTACTAGAGCCAGTACTCGTGGTGGAGAATGTTAGACAGGTGGAAAACGGCATAATTTTCTTACTTAGCTCAGACACACCGGTGAAATCAAAAAGGACAGGTCAGGTCAAGTTAGGCTCCCGAAAGGGTATAGGCTACTACCTAACACCGCCGTGCTTCGTTCACCGGCAACAACCAAGTGATTCTGGCTCTTCCACTTCAAATTATATTCCTTGCTTCCGCAACGCACAAGAAGCAACAGAAAACAATCTTGAATTGTCATATTCCATGAGTTTTATGGAACGAATAACAACATGTTTACAACCTTGTTAGCAAATTCTCTAATCAACAACTGCCGAGACTTCACTTAAAAGCGTCGAACGTTGCATAGAACAGCAAAGAAGGGGAGCTTGGTTTAACACGGTTCACAAGATATTTCCCCTGATGTTTAGTCGTGACCTCCGATGTTTGCGTTTTGATGACGATTACTCAAGTGATCTGGTGTAACAGGCTTCAACAGTTTGGTAGGCTTGCTGCCACTAAGGCACTACATGATTCGAAACAGCTGTATTAGATCTCCAGTCAACCTACACCATTATATGAGAAATTAATAAGCCCCTTTGACGTTCATAACACGACTTTTCAATTTGGCTCTCAAACATTCTAGTCGTTGGCTTCCATACATTTGCTATATAGATAACAAACTTGCGGTGTTGCAGCGCCCAAGCATAGATACAGTATTCTAAGTGGGAGGTAATTTTCTGCTTTAATTTACATACGGTTCTTCCAACGTGGAATAGTACATGCCGCGCTTTGTTGTCCATACGCTGATATTGTACTGATAGTTTAAGGTTATTCTTAATGTGGCTACGTGTGTCCCGTGCTTTTTTAACAGTCTGCGTTGTCGGGAGTCCGGTAGAAGTCTCCACTGTAATCCCATCACTGCTGGAATTTAGCAGGTGACAGTTATTAGTGGTAAGCAGCAATACGCATTTGAGAGAACACTCTGCTACCATGCAGAGTTTTTAAGACAACGGGTTCGTGTTATCTTTGCTAACCAACTTCAGCCTATCGGCAAGGGTGCAACAGAAATCATCAAGAGGTGGCTCCAAGTCATTTAGGATTATGATGGATAACAAGGGACCTGAAACAGAGCCCTGGGGAACTTCAATGCCAACAGGGTCAACGCTTGAAATTGCATCACCGACTCCAAGGCTGAGGGTATTTTCTAAAAGAAATACTGGTTTTCAAGTAAACAATTATGGATGAATGCCGGCCAGACCAGCTACCTTGATTAAAGGCGATGGTTTATTGGATCAATGGCCTTGAAGAATCAGCCTAACAAACCTCTACTGAAATTATATTTTTAAGACAACGAATTACCTCCTCCAAGAAGTCGTGATATTTTTCTGGACAAAGCCGTGTCACTTCACCCCTACGAAGTAGTGAACACCTGAATACTCACAAACTGGGCTTCCGAAAAGCATTTCCAAAAATTAAAACAACATGCCTGTGCGATCAACAGGACTATATTTGTCGGTAGAGGTTCGGAAGTGCCCTGAAGTATCGCTACTACACAGGCCACTTTTCAGTATTAGGGTATTCCACCTTCTCGAAGTGACGTGTTGAAGAGCTTTAAAATTGGGGGCTGCTGTAGCTCAGCGATTGGTGTGACAATCGCGCTATGCACATTGTGTGATCCCGAAGATTTGTTGAAAGTCTAAGCTAGCGAGCACACAAAAGATTTCTGACACTGTCAGCGGAGCGGCTGGCATTGTACTCACGGTTTGACGGTGTGGTACTGAAGGGACTAGAGCACTTTATCTACACAGTGCACTTTCTTTAGGACACTCACCATCACCTGTGCGTTATCTAACGTGTGTGTTAGTTGAAAGCAACCAGGAAATATGGACATCGAATATAAAGCAGGATGACAAATTTTAACAGTCCAAATAATGTAAAATGACTAGTAGTGAGTAGCCTGTATCAGGAGCTCGGTGAACGATTTGAAACAACAGCTCGAGTTGCAGGGAAACATTTATTTGCACAGTAAAACATTCCCTATTATCTAACTATAAATGAACGACACCGATGACGCTCTAGCTAGGAGAAAAGAGCATGCACAGCACACAGGTCAGTCGCGAGTTGTAACAGAAACGAGCGCTAAGCAAAAGTGGCAATGAGCAAGTCAAGCATTCGAATCCGACAAACACTTCAACCAACTACATCAGTTGCCTAGGTGCACAATGAAATAATTTTAGAATTTTACACAGGCAAACCGGGGAACCTCCAGACTGCTGCATAGCCGTCTCCCAGAAAGGACAGTGTAAGCAGTCCTTCGGTCTACGTGAGGGCCGTCCGTCGCGGGCCAGCCTTCTGCGAGACCGGATTGTGAAACCCGGTGCAACTGCTGGGTGCGAACCATAAAATTGGATTCTAGCGGGCTCTTACCCGTGTCCTCCCTACGGTGTCGAAACGGTAAAAATGTTTGTGTGGGGAACGTTAGTTAAGTTTACGTAGGCAGTTGGACGGGAAGTCCGCTCCATTTCCAGTTGATGAGCATAAATACATAGCCATACACAACAGAGTGCAAAGCGAAAAGTGTACAAAGCTGCTTTTGAGTTTTCAAAAGGTTTTACTCTTTTTTGATAGTTTCAAAACGTTTTTCTCTCTTTGTAGATTTTTGTAAACGTTTGATAATAGCATAAAATTTCAGAGGCACGTTCTACGTAAAATAGTAACTGCTAACCAAGTCCGAAAAACGAACTGGAAGTTGGAGCTTCCCACCGCGTCGATTGATAGTAGGGCGAGTAGGAGTTTTGTCGGTTGAGTTTGTCGGTCCTGCTGGAGTGAATTGTCTCGTCTGACGTTGCGGTGCGAACTGTGATGGCGCAGGCTGTAAAGGTTCTTGCTGCACCGAAGAGTCAGACTTGTCGAGGAATGCGGGCATGAGTCGATCGACGTTGATCGTCACAGTCTTACCATTGTATTCAATGGTACACTTCTTGCCGCTTCTGCCTACGACACGATACGGACCAGAATAAGGAGGCTGAAGTGACCGGCGTACGCTGTCATTGCGATCGAATACGTGCGTACAAGTAGTTAAGCGCTCGTCTACGTTGGTATCCAAGCTCTGTGCTCTATGTTGCACAGGCTGAAGCTGCCGCATGTGATGAAATAGGCGAGCTGCACCATCGCCGTAGTCGAAGTTTGTCGGCGCCTAGGATGGGAGGAGTTCACCAGGTAAGCGTTGTGTGCATCCAACGACTAGCGACGATGGAGTGGCGTGCAACTCCTCTTTAATGGCGTCACTTATGCCTAAGCGAACGATCGGAAGTGCTTCGTGCCAGGCTGTGCTAGATTGGGCACAGAGTGAGGCTTTGAGTTGTCTGCGGAACCTTTCTACCATCCCATTAGCCGCAGGGGGGTATGCAGTTGTTCAGTTATGTTGACAACCAAGAACGTTGAGCAGTTTGCTGAAGGATCCGTCAAAGTTTGATCCTCTGTCAGTGATGACTAGAATTGGGCAACCGACTTGAGTTACCCAGTTTCTAGGAAAGCTTGCGCAACTGTCTCATTTGAGCATTTGCTTGTTGGAATCCCCTATGGCCATCGGGTGAATCGGTCGACAAAAGTGAGCTGGTACACGTAGCCTTTGGATGGAGGCAATATTCCGACCAGGTCGACATGGACGTGTGCAAAACGGGAGTCAAGCGCGGGTAAGAAGTCAAGTGGGATTTTGGTGTGTCACTATACCTTGGCGCGTTGACATTCTAAGCATGCTTGTGCCAAAATGGGGACGTTGCGATAGACGTTGGGCCATAAGGAGCGTTCAGATACAAGCTTCCGCGAAGCACGTCTGCCGGGATGAGATAGACTGTGTAAAGCGTTGAAAACTAGCCAAAGCATCGAAGTAGGAACTACGGGTCGGGGAGACGTTTGTGAGACGTAACAAAGAATGGTCTCCTCAGATGAAGCTAGTAGAACTTTGCGTGGTTTACACGACATGTTGCGTCGTAGGATGTCTATGTCGGGATCAGCTTGTTGGAGAGCAGCCATAGCGGCGAGACCAATGTTGATGCCAGGCGATAAGCTGATCTGCTGAATGCGTGAAAGCGCATCCGCGACACGATTGAGAGCATCTGAGACATGTCGTACGTCCGTCGTAAACTGAGAAACAGAGTCTAGGTGTCTAGTTTCCCGCGCAGAATACTTGTATGTTGGGCCATAGATTGCGTAGATCCATGGCTTGTGGTCGATAAAATCTGTAGAATGTCGACCTTCGGGATAGTAACGGAAAGGTCTGATACCTAGGTAGATAGCTAACAGTTCCCTACCGAAGGTGCTGTAAAGCGATTCGCCAGGTTGTAAACGTTCCGAGAAGAAATATGGAGGTATTCATCGCTGATCGATGAGTTGTTGTAATACTGCACCGACAGCAGTGTCGGATGCGTCAGTTGTCAGGGAAAGTAGTGCAGATGTGTCCGGATGGGCGATAAGCGCTAGGTTGGAAATAATGTCTTTGAGCTTCTCCAAAAACAGTAAAGCATCGTCTGCAAAATGAAATGACCGCTGTTTGGCGCGGAGCAAGTCAGTCATTGGTTGAACAATGCTCGCGCAGATGGAAATACAGCGTCTGTAATAGTTAACCAGGCCAGGGAATCTGCGTAACTGTTTGAAGGAACTGGGAGCAGGATAGTCCTTCAGTGCCTGGATTTTGTCTGGCAGAGCTTCGATACCAGAGGCGGATATGCGGTGAAGCTTTGGCCAAGCTCGCATTTATCAGGGTTGACGGTAACCCCATGCTGTGTTAAGCGTTATAAGAGTGCGTCGAGGTGACGAAGATGTTCTTCGTCAGAAGAGCTCGCGATGAGTATGTCATCTAAGTAAGTGTAAACGCCTTCGAGTCCTCGCGTTACTTCACGAATGAAACGCTGAAATGTTTGGGCAGCGTTGCTGAGGCCAAAAGGCATTCTGAGGTACTCGAATAGGCCGAATGGCGTGATGACTGCGGTTTTAGCAATGTCGTCTGGCGCGACAGGTATCTGATGGTAGGAGCGAACTTGGTCGACGTTGCTAAAATTAGACTTACCAGCTAGAGCTGAGGTCAAGCCGTGCATGTGCGGAATGGGGTATTCATCCGGGACGGTAAATTTGTTAGTGCACTGTAGTCACCACAGGGGTGCCAGTCACCGGATTTCTTCGGTACCACATGTAATGGTAATACCCACGGACTTTTGGACAGGCGGATGATTCCCAGTTCGAGCAATTGCTGGAATTCCGCCTTAGGAGCTTTGAGCTTGTCCGGGGCTAGTCGGCGAGGGCGGGCGGAAACAGGTGGGCCTTTATTGCAGATATGACGCATGACGTTTGACGTCACGGAAGGTTAATCGTGCAGGACGCGAACGAGTTTAGGATACTTGTTGAAAAGTTCCAGAAAAGGTTGTGAAGCTTGAGGTAGGACACGAATGGGAGTGATAGCAGCCACGTTGGCGCTAGTCCCAATGACACTGCGCTGTCCTGGCGTCGATAAGCTTCTTCCTTCTAGCGTTGACGATACGGTCAATGGCGTTAAAGAGAGTCTTTGCCTATGATGGTGAAAAGTACGGCAGCGATTATGAAAGACCAGCGAAAGATTCGCCGGAGGCTAAAATTGGGCGTTAGCAGCCTTTCGCCGAAAGTTGCGATTGGTGTGCCATTGAAGGCACGAAGGTTGGTCGGCGATGGTGAGACGATCTCTTCTGAGCTATGGGGTTTAACGCTAACTTCGGCTCCTGTGCTGACTAGAAACTCGGTGTTGGAAGTTAATTCCCTAACCCGGATGAAGAGACTTTGGTGTTGGTCAGGCGCTTCCGTCGCCGTTACGGATCAGCCGAGAAATTTTCCTGCTTCTCGGCGAGGTTGCAAAGATTTACACATTCCTGAGCTGGGGAACAAAAGCTCTGAGGGAACCGACAGCGTGCCTGCCCGTCGCTAGACCTAGAACGTTTGAAAGGCAATTGTGAGCGGCTATGACGACGACGGTTCAAAGCAAGCTGTCGAAACTGGCAACTAAGTTTTGCAGCTGGTGTTTGCAAGGCTTCTATAATTGAGTGTAAGGTAGTGGTGGAAGTACCCTGGGACGTGATGGCATTGATCTTGCTGGCGTGGGCTTGTAGCTGTGATCGTTCAATAACGTGATTTGCTAAACCTGCTAGTTGAGTGAGCGAAACGGAGTTCACTGTAGCCAGAATAGCATGCGTGTTTTCCGGTAGCCGCTGTAGCCATATTTTGCGAAATAACGTCTCGTCCATGGATGAGGATCCAAGGAGTTTCTGCATCACACGTAGCAGGGTTGAAGGCAGTTTGTCGCCCAGCTGCGGATCTCCGAAAATCTGTTGCAGACGAATTTCTCAGGCGGCATAACACGCTTAATGGTGGCCTCCTTGAGAGATGCATAGCGGTTTTCCGTCTGCGAAATGATGACGTCACGAACCTGCATTTATATCTCCTTTGGATGATAGGACAGGAGCTTGCTATACTTTGCGTAGTGGGAAGTGGTTCTGTGGTTTAAAACGCAGCCTCAAGATGAGCGTACCACAAAAGAGGATCCATATCTAAAAAGGTGGCACAGTGAGAGATACAACGCATACCAGAGGCTCTACCTTAAGGCCTACAAATTCCATGGCTTAAAACGTGACGCAAAAACAGGCTACCGTATGCAAACATAAACCGCAACATATGAAAAATAACTGGAATTGGCTCACTGGGGGAAGTTCGAAATATCCGGCGCTGAGGTTGTTCCGAAGTCGGGGTCACTAATTTAGTGAGTCGCCTGTACCGAGAGCCCGAAGGGCGATACGAAACTACAGCTCGAGTTGCAGGGAAACTTTTATTTGTACAGTAAATGATTCCTTGTTATCTAGCTGTAAATGAACGACACCGATGACGCTCTAGCTAGGTAAAAGGAGCATGCACAGCACACAGGTCTGTCGCGAGTTGCAAGGGAAACAAACGCCGAGCAAAGGTGGCGCCGAGCAAGTCAAGCTTTCGAACCAGGCAATCACTTCAACCAACCACATCGGTTGCCTAGGTGTACAATGAAATAATTTTAGAATTTTACACAGGCAAACCGAGGAATCTCCAGACTGGTACAGACGTTTATTTCTAGCAAGAAGACCTAATAAATTGTAAGGTTGTTTAACCCAAACAAGGTGTAGAAGCACCCTAAATGCGTCATCAACCCGAGCATGTGGCAACCTGCATACATACACCTACAGGTGTTCATACACAACTTCCGTATGTCACTGGTTAACTTGTAAGCTTCTGTGCAATTGCCAATCGCACATATTTGTATTACCCTGACAATTGTTTTGCCGTCGTGTTTCGCACCGCAAATCATAAACTACGCTTCTACCCATCCAGCAAATTTGATGAAAATCCGTTTCGTATCTTCAGGTTATCCTCATACCATTTGGGTTGACAAAATCCAATACACCAAAAATAGGTAGGAACATGATGACAACTAATACATAATTGGTATTACATTACATTGATAGTTTAGAATTAAGCTAAAGTCAATTATTACTTACTTAACTGCAAGTGCTTGTTGTTTAAATATACCGGATATCGACATTTGAACCGAGGCGGACAATTAACTGCGATAGCCCTCCCTTGTCGTGCGCGTTTTGTTGCTAGTTGGCTACGTATACTTGTTATTCGTGCGTTTCTTTGGTACAGTGTTATTGCCGGGTTTCTTTTGCTTACCTGTAGTACATATGGCGTTATGAGTTCCAAGAAAACGTACCGCACTTGCTCCTACATTTTAGCGTGCAAAAGGACGTTTAAACGAACACCGCAGCGGCAGTTGCGTCACCTATTGACAATGCCTGCTCCGTAAAATATTTTCATAGATGCTACGACCAATACTACATCAACGCCCGACTAGGACGAAGACAACCAATATATAATATTTAGTAGTTACATAGTTAGTTTCTTATTTTCTTAGGTACATATTGCTTAGTTGCATAAATAGTTGAGGTATACTTGGCGCATTTATCTGCCATAGTGTACAGCCCTCGTAGTTTGCTTTCCTTCTTAGGTGAGCTTTTCTTACGTTGCCCTATTGTATAGGTGACCATGATTCACCCGTAGCGGATACATCGTAAACCTTTCATGTGGAAGTCTCTGCGGAAACCCGTGATAATGCCTTTCGACGGGTGTTGCTTGAATGGGTCTGGAATTGCATACAGCCTACATCATCAGTGAACAGCTTGCCGCGTGGACTAAAATCCGCTTTTAAAAGCACTACTGAAAGGTTACTGCACATTAAAGGGAACTCCTAGATCCACTGAAACGTGCAGCGTCAAACGGTACGTAAAGGCAATTGGTGTAGCGTAGTGTTTTGAAGAACGCGCCTTGCGTGGAACGCATCCCTTCCAACGTTTGTAGTTGTGGTCCTTGCATTTGTATCCTGTTACACATTGATGGATTTACGCCTTATTCAACATCCGAGCTGCAAATTAGACCCATCATGTGCCGCGTTAGGCTTCTATAACTACATACCACATAGCCTTCAATTTTCACTCTGGTGAATGTAAGCCAGGCAGCGTCCACGATTTCCTGGGTCCAACCAGGCAATGAGTACTTTGAGGTTGTCTGCTGAATTGATCCTTATAGGATGTGATTCCCCTTTAAAAGTTGATTTAAAAGCTGTTGTATGTGACGCACCTGCATGTGCCTTTTTGAAGCGGAGGACGTAGCACTCAGGATGAAGCATTTATAACAATTGTGTACAACCTGGCACTTATGTTGAAGGTAAAGTACCTTTACCGGAAATTGAATGTCTTGAGCGAACCGATCAGCCGGTACATTCTAATCAACCGGCAGAAAGAGCTCCTTTTGATTGCCTTGCGATTGACATGACAGCAGCATTTTCCACGGACTACATGCACGCCGTGTGTTTGGGCGTTATGCGTCGCGTGGTATCCTCATGGTGTCAAGTACATTTTAAAAGCGTATGTTTCCTGGTGATAAAGACATGGACATTTCTAATGAGCTTATGCAAGGTATAGGTTTACTGTTAGCCAAGTGACTTTCGTAGGCGTCACCGTAGTGTGGAGCACGAACGGTGCCGAAAACCATTGTGTTTTCTAATTTCCTGTTGTATGTTAGCCTAATGGGCAGCAGTACGTTCTAACGCCTTCTTAGTACCAGCATTGCCTAGATTTCCACCTTGGAATTTACCTGTTATGCTATCCAGTGATTCACTTAAAGCATACAGACGTTGCAAAGGATGCGTTGCATATATTTGTGCGTACGTACTACGATTTATACGGTGAGGTTGACATTACCTTCATTGCGCATTCGTTGGTACACCTGGTCAAGGAGGCGAAAATACATGGCGTGTTGGACAATTTTTCCGCATTTTTATTTGCACCTCACCTTTTGGTGCTGAAATAATCCCTTCACAATGCCTTAAGGCCCACTGCGCAACTTATGTCTGGGTGTTTGGAAATGCCTGCTAAGCCCCTTGTTCTTCCAGTTTGCCTACCAAAATCACTGTTAAAATGGTGCTATTCTATAATGAGGTGGTTTTTACAATCAGCGGTTCCATATGCACTCCCTTTAGCCCGGAAAACGTAATTGTCGTACGCCAAACGCCTTGTTTCTCGCTCAGTAAAGAACACAGACTACGACGGTGTAAAAATCAGCTGTCTGCCCTTCGACTAGCTATACGACCTACACGGATGCGGTTTGCAACTATCGGAGGTAGGCAGTTAAGTAGTGTTTGGCTTCCAACCAACGGTTTTTGAACTGCCGCTACAAGATGTTGTTTGTGAATGCCTATGCATTAAGGTTGCACGTGAATTTGTTATGATTCCCATATTGCACACCTTTCGCCCCAGGACATCTTGCGAAACTTTTCGCACCGTGAACCGCATTCTTATTTAATATCGTATTAATATACATAACTAACATTGCCCATCTTTTACTGCCAATTTCGCTTCCATGCCCATCGCATTTCTATCTTAATAACCTTTTTTATTAGGTCAGGTAGCAGCTTTAATCTTACATGGTAGCCCTGTGAACAGAAAGTGGTCCAGAATTTACCGTTATTACTAGCAAGCGGCTGCAGAATGATGGCCATACCATCATCATACCTGAACTACAGCACAACAAATAAGGTGATGCGGTCCAGAATTATCGAACATCCGCACCCGGTGGCCGCATGCACCCATTTTGGGTGATTATGCAGAACTGTTTGTTGTGTTTAGCGATTTCCTTTCGCAGTTGACCATCTGCATGCACGCTCCGTGTCTCTTGCGTTTGCAGAATTGTTATTTGCGGAGGCCACAGATGACAAAGTATTAAGGGGCACACCACGCAAACGAATCGAATAACTTTATTTCCTATTATTTCATTAGCATTCCAGGAGGCAATCAGCCAGGCTACTTTCCGAGAGCAATGGGTAGGCATCTCGTGCATAACCTCGCAAAGGAACCTGTCTGCCGACGCTACGTACCAAGATGCACCATCCACAGAAACTTTTACCTTTGCTTCGGAATAAGTTGGCACCATCTACCAGCCGGTTTCATCATGAAGCTATGCATCCCCTGCTCAAAATACTTCACAGAACAGAGGCAGGAGCGCACTGGCTGCAGACTTGGACGTTCAGACTATTCGTAAGGTTCCGGCAGTCCACTACAAAACCGTTCACCTCAGGAACAAATAAGGCTTTTCGTTCGCCTTCTGTAACAACCGCGATGACCTCTGACTGTAAGTTTCTTCCGGTCTTACTACTTTGCAGTTACTGCCGTTGTAGAGCTAGTTCATAACTTGAAAAATGACATCACGGATATTAAAAGGTCGGTAGCCATTAACCAAGGTGCGTTTTCCAATCCCAAAAACAGCACTTCTTTCAGGTGGATATTACCCACCGCTGGGGCCGTATACTTAAAACGCTTTACGACCCGCTGAAGTCTCTGACAGAGTCTCCGTTTCAATTTTGAAAGCAAAGTAACCCGGATTTATCATTTCCCTTCACCACGGTGGATGTTATGCGTGTATTTGAAGCGTCATGACTGGAGGAACATCGTCAAAATACCCTGGTAAGCAGCACATATTGTCTCACCTGCTGATATGGCGCAGTAGCTTATTTGCCTACATAAAGCTAAGGTTCATCATGCCGCACGGAACATGTTGTCTGCAATATTACCTCAAGGTGTTGTAACCGAAGTCAATTTCCCTGCTGCCTGAGGTACCTACGCTTTCAGAAAAACTAGCTTGTACTCCGTCACACACAGTAAGTTACCATCATTGTAACGTGACCCTATTCACAAAAACTCTATTAACCCGCCTTGCTGCATGTGGCGTTTCTCTCAAAGAAGTTACAAAGGCAATAAAGAAATGGCTGCACACGGTGTGACACAATACGGCACCACAACCTATGGGCACAACACTGACTTTCACGGAAGAAGTAATGAAATGCAAGATTATGATCTATTATTGATTTCCAGTTGCAGGATTGGTTGACCTGGACAAACTTAACATGCAGTCAAGACACCCAGCTACCTAGTCGCAACCGCATACTCTATGCGCATATATGGATATAGGTTCGTTTACTTTCTTTTGCAGTTCCGTTTTACAAATCTACAACCTCGGTTAGCTTGTGAACATAAACGGTGCTTCGCGACTTCCTTACCCAGTCGAAGTGCTCGGTTGAACAAATGTTCATGTACATGAGGTGTATGTCCTGCTCGCGGGTTCACAACTGCTTGCAAGATATGTGCGTCTTTTAATAGCAGTAAGCGGTACCAAGGAAGGATACATTTTTCTTTCTTGAAGGTTGCGACCAGGTTATGTGTACCCGTAGGGTACCGTACGGGGAAACGGGAAGGGGTAGCATCGGGGTCGCTAAAGGATTCAGCTGATGCCTCAACCAGCTGCTTCTTTACCCTGCTAAACAAATAGCTAAATAATTTATTCTCGACTATGCAAAGCACGCCCATGGAGGCATGCTCAGAAACGTACAAATGTGCAGACATTTTATGGCATCTGTAACGGTGACAGCAGAAAATTGTTCATATGTCCATGCTTGGAACTGTACAATGGTGAAAATGCGAAATAATCATTTGGCTGTTGTGAAACCGGGACCTCGGCTAATGATAGAATAATACTCCTGAATGATCCATTGGAAGATAATTGAAGGTCACACACAAGAGATATGAGAATACAGTGAGTTCGTGCACAAGTAACGCAAAGGTCAATGGTGATATCGTTGAAAGCAAAAAGACGAGAGTATATGCAGATGTAGAAGTTCTATTGTAACGAACCTAGCTAGGATGGTGACGCTAGTTGAACTGCCAGTGTAAAGTTATGGTCTGTGACTTTATTCGGTGGCGAGGTACATTCGCTAGGTTGCAGGGTTAGTAAACGGATATTTGTGGCATTTTATAGGGAGAGCGCTTGCCAAGCAAAAATCCACAACGTCCTAAAACACTGCCGCCAATCCATTGAATGACAAGTTGTTACTGGATATGCTTCTAGTTTAACGTTTGTTTGCTGGTTATTCGCAGTCAGATTGCGTCCCATTTTTTTCTTCCGGCTGATGCGTTAGCCGGGTGCCTATTGCGTCCCCGAGTCCTGTCCTGTGCCCGATTGGTAGGTCGGGAAGTAAACATACTTTTTGAATGTGATGGTTTGATCCTCTGCAGAACCACGTGAAGTCTCCGAGGGATATACGTTGTGATATGTTGAATTGTTGTTAAAGTCTTGAAGGATAGCATTTGGCTCTCAAGAAAGAAATGCAGATCCCACCGGGTATGTGGTAAAATTGATTAGAAATATAGGAAAACACGGTCAATTGAGCGGTTAACGCGGATTGAAGAGCTCATAATGACCAATGGTTCTGGCTTCGTATCGCAGGATAATGTGCATTCCGAAGTCAAACGTAGTTCTCCAGGCAAGATAATGTGGAAGAGATAGCGTTAGGCAAACTGAAACCAGAGCTTCAAGCCTCGGAAAATTTGTAGCCGTGCGTGATAACAAATGATTTGTGCGGTTAGTAAGTTGTAAAAGGTATGCTAAGCTTCCGCTCATGTCCAGATTAAGGAACGGTGTGGCTTGTATTGTTGTCGCAACGATGGGCAAGTCCTTGAGTGCATATAGCCGTACCTGTGACAAACTCGAAAAAAAGGATACATACAGGAGCAGCCACAAAGACAGAAGTAAGGGATGCGTCTGGAATGCAGTCGATCAATTGCGGCGATGACTAAAATACTGTACCACTATACGTGTAATCGTTTTTTATCTTTTGCATATACATATGTATTATAAATGGCCAAATACGACGAGAAGCAAGCAGAATACGGATCAGTAGAGAATGAAAGATTGTTCTAAAATAGGAATGAAGATGAAGGAAAGAGAGTTTGAGGGGACTTAATGCGCATATGCATAATCGGTTGGAACCAGAGAGAGGAGGACGAGGTGTGCAGATTATGGGAAGGAATATCACTCAAAAAGAGCGACAGGGACGCGTTGCCTTATTCTTAAATCGGCAGGAATGTAAGAAGTCAGAGGACAGACGCGCGTATGTTAGCGGCGAATGAAGAAGGAATTCGAAAGAAAGCACATGAAAGATAGTAAGGGTTGATAAAGCAGGTTCTATTGAGGAGAGGTGAAAAAGTTGCCGACCATCTTCAGGTGCTGATTCATCTTTGTTAATAAAAAGAAGGATGAATAATGCCTCGTGGTGTAATTAAGGTGAGGGTAACAGAGCGTTGCGTCATCTATAACTAGATTAGTTATATCTCAGAATTCCGAGAGAGGTCAGAAAACAGGAGACCGTTCAGACAAAACCAGGTAAGTCAGCCAGATAACGCTGATACCTTAGTCAGCTGTTTAACGTCGTCAGTTGACTAGCGTGATGATAAGCGCCGACCATCTTCAAAAGCTCCTAACGGCGCCAGAGTGCGCTTCAGGACAGGTGGACGATTTTGTGACAAGGGCGTGTAGAGGCACTATGCTGATGGAAATAAAGCAGTTACGCCTTTAGCCGTCAGCAGGTGCTAGGCGGGTATAGCTATGCTCTTCATTAACGATTTCCTAATGTTTCTGCGCATAAGATAGTGGATGGAGAATTTAATCTGCCATCTATTGCCTAAAAGATCCAGATTGCACCTTCCTGTTAGCGGTGCTTTGCCAACATCATACACAATGGTAATTGAAGTAAAGTTGTCTATGTTCCCACTAAAAGTTAAACCGCGCATTAATTATTTTATGTGGCTTCTTTAACCTATCCTTTTGGTCGGAAGGCAACATGGTTGGATATGGCGGCAATTTACCTAGCCCTTACTTTACACTGTTTAGCTCATAAAAGTACATAAATAAATAAACTTTTATCCTCGGCCAAGCTTGACATGCTAACGGAGGCATGATCTAATACATGTAAGTAAAGCGCCCTTTCCTAGCAATCGAATAGTTTCTAGACTTTCATGGTTGAAACTCTACAACTAAGACCAAGGTAAAAATGACGTAATCTCTTGGTCTTGCTCTCGGGAAAGTTCGCGCTGACGTACTCAGTCTGCTATAAAATGCAACGACACATCAGCCGCAAATCGCTTAGCAAATATGTTGGGCAATTAGAAAGAACTGGTGAAGAACAAGACCAACAGTGATTTCACGACGCGCTGGGGACAGGGCGTATAACGTATGCTTAGAAGGAGCTATGACAACGAAATATGCGTATAAAAAATTTTCGGGGCGTATAACGTGTGGTGAAACCTTGTATTATTCAATTTGTCAATGTGAAGTAATGGCCTTCGGCTTTGTTGTACTCACATCTAACCCGTCGCAGATTGTAAGCGTGTATTAGTACATTTTGTTACCAACGCTTGCCAGGCGAAAGCCAAACGCGTCGTGGTACAGGCCGTTGATCTAGTTAAACGACAAACTAACACCGGCAATGCACCTTTTGCCCGATTATTGCTTCTTTTGGTCGCAGCCAGGATACACCTGCACTTTCCGTTAGCTGCTACATGAGGGGCGATGAACTGTATCGTCCATGGTACCTGCCTTGTCCTGACGGAATAGCTCGGCCCGTTCAGTGGGCAAACCACACACTGAACATTGTTGGAATGCTTTTGTTGATTGGACGCAGATCCACTTAAGGCCACCGTGGCTTATCCAAAAGTATCGTTTTGGAATATTTTTGAAGCAATTAAACGACGGAATCCACTTGTTTTTGTCGTGAAGTGAAGTAAATTGTGGTGAACAACAAAACGGATTTTCCCGGGTAGGTGGTACTGATAGAAAACAGTGGGGTCCACGGCCAAGCGGACGGTAAAAGTAGCGTAAACAGCTCCAGGTATGTTATGAGTGAAAAGATGTTGTCCGGTAATAAAAATGGACCCACCCAGTTGTTCTGTCCCTTGTAAACAGTAGCACAGTTTTGAGGTTTTCCTAGTAGAAAGACAGACCCTTGGCAAGGAAATCGGCCTTGCGACCTCAGTGGAAATTCTGAGTTGAGCTTACACGTCAGCGAATACACTCCGGGCATGAAGTATTAAAAAGCGATTATAAGGCAACATGAACACATTGTTCTGGATTCCAGAGAATGACATCTTTCCAGGGTAATAAGTAACTGTATGGTTGACCCAGGCAGGCGCCTAAAAGCAGAATAATTAGCTATCTAGTGCCAAGTAAAGGAGTATTGTTCACCGTTGATGTTTTGAGATAAAATTGATGGACGCCTCTTTGGTTGCTAGCAGCAGTACCCGTGATAGCATCAAAGAAGCAAAGGCAGCCAAGACGGCCATACAAAAGGACAACGACGATGCATCCGCAAGTAAGTGAAAACTACGGTCAAGTGCACGAGCGCTTTAACCAAAGAACCTCATGTACAATGCAGCAAAGTTAATTAACTATCTCTTGCACACTTGTTCCAAAGAAGAAACCGTTGAGTTAGCGAGACCGTGCTCGGTAAATAATGAAATAAATAATTAAGTTAGTCCTGGCATTGCGGGGCACTGCTGCGAAAGTAGGATCATGGCACTACAAACGGTTTATGGGTAACTGTAAAAAGTATAGCGAGTTAGCCGGAAACACACTTGACTTTTGTGTCTATATACGTGTTATAATAGGTGCTAGTAGAAATAGTAAGTACATTTTGGAGGATGACTGAATTCGTGCTTCTCTTTGCTGTGTACGCTCTCTTATTAAGGGGCAAAGGTACTCCTCGAACTGGATGACTTTCGTATTGGGAAACCTCCGGAAGAAGAAAATGCATTGACATAATTTAGTGGCTTGCCACATCCGCCACGTCACGCTGTTGTTAGACGGATCGATGTGCTATATGCAGGCCGGACACCTGTCCGGCGAACTCCCGCCAAGTCCCTGAACACTGCCGCCCAGCTATGCACTGGAACGGGATTAACCCAAAATACCAATTTGACAGGACATAGAGGCTGTTCGACTAGCCAGCATCAGCGGCCTGCACAAAGTCGGAGAACAGGTGACCATACAGACAAGCCTGGATAAGTCCGTTGATTGAGATTAAGTCGTGCATTTAAGTCTGAACTAAGAGTAGAGAGGGTCAAAAGTAATAGATTGGATTGGGACACGAGCGTCAACGTTACAAGCGTGAGTTAGTCCAGCTAGGTTCTGGGAGTGAGGAAAATAATGCTTTGGGAATACAGTGCATTGATTGTTATTTTGGTAATATGGAGCCAGTCGGAAAGCAGGAAGCTGGTCGGAAAAGACTAACTCAAAGCAGTGTACTGAGCTGTACAATTAAATTTATGCAACAAGAGACCGTGATAATGAGAGGACAGGTTTAGGGTGAGAAAGGATTATTTGGTAACCTATGCATAAGCTAGAAAGGGTTTATAACATAAGGTGAACCGTTGGTTGGGCCAGCCGAAGAAAGCTCATTGACGATTAATTAGTATGAGCTAATTCTCAGAGAATGTGTCCAATAAGGCGAGACTTGATTAGTCGGCGCATAGTGATAAAGTCCTACAATCAAAGTGGAAGGAAAGACTATAACAATAAAGAGTGAACCAGTCTAACAGTTTTCGCAGGAAGGGAAACAAACCGTTAAGCCTGTATCTATTATTGTGCTTACGACTCGGAAGTATAGAAGCATTCGGAGGGAATGGGACTTGTCAGATGAGGCTAGGTCATGCTAGAGCATTGCGCGCTGGTTGTCAGCAAAAATGAACATAATTATAAAATAAGCTATATTGCTAAAGGGTGGGTGCTTCCTGCATGGCTGTTAACTTGAGAGAAACAGTGCGTTGGTTATGCACAGCGTAGACCATTTAAGTCTCACTAGTCCAGAGGCAAACAGAAGACAAAACACTTGTCAAGGTAGGGTTATTAGAGTTGGCAGTAAGGAGACGACGGCTGCCAAAGGAATAAAGCTTACTTGAAATGGATTGAAAAGCACAACTTGCCCCGTGGTAATGAGGACACACCGTTCCGTCTTCCGTACTTTGACCGGTAAAGTCAAAGTAAGCTGAGAGACTTCGAAAAATAGAATACCGCTCAGAAGGGGGGATTAATCGGCTCGGAGCTTGAGTTGCACAGTTAAGGTCGAAAGCCAACAAGTAAGGTACAGTATGGCCTCGAACTCCTTTATACATATTTCTAAACGCCATCACCATGTTTGAATTCGTAAGAATATGCATTCGTGTGGACGGTTGCTGGGAACATGTGATTGCTCGCCACTAAATTAGCCCAATGAGACAGCCTCAAATTTTGACGCCGCCAAATTATTGCATATCCTGGCCCACCTGTAGCTGCCAATAACCCAATAGGCAGTTACTAACTTCTACTGAACCAAGACCGCCGGTGACTATTACTTGATGCAGCGCACTGCATGGTTCTTATCCATTATCATTCACAATATTTTTAATAATTTCACTAGTTGCTTTTAGCGTAGGGCTGCAGACATATTGCTTAAGCTTTCCCCTACACTGTGTACTTTAGCTCACATCCCCAAGAGTAATGGAAAAATTATTACCTAGCGCAACGCAGCGCCTAAGTGTGGTTGATTCCCAGGTCCTTATATTGTTATCAAGCGCTGATACCGCAACCTTGCTTTCACGACAAATTTGGTACGTAGACCCAGCACTTAATGCACCTGCTTTTAACTTAGTTTTCACCTTAATTCCGGCTAGCATAGCCGCTCCTTAGAGCATAATTTTCAGATTTTTGTTATATCCTACTAGTTGCAAACTCCTGTAGGAGCAGTAATTACCAGTCCGAGACCCTGCGCGAAATTAAGCGCGGATTTATGATGCAATTGGAGTCGGACACAGCGGATTGTATTCGACGGGCTACAAAAATCGCGGACGCATGAAGCGAGATAAGAGCAACATGTTAACGTGTGAACATACAAAACAGTTAAGCGACGAGCCAGTTGTAAGGAAGATTAGAACAGGAAAGTTTCATGTAAAGTGACCAAAAAGGAAATAGTACACAAAGAATAGCTGTTCACTTCCTGCACTCTAAAGAACACCCTATTATTTGGCTTCGCATATTAAGCCATGGATATCAAACTAACGTGGCTTATCAAGGTACGTAGGGTCAACGCTTTCCAAGAGTGAGTGAGTATTGGTGTCAAACAGAGGTTCGGAAGAAGACGAAGTCCAACGGGGCGTATGTTAACTTTTATATTTTTATTGCGGAGCTAGTTGCGTTTCAGGGAGCAGTTGGGGCGAGCCCAGGGGAAAGCAGAAAAATTGGCTAGTCAAAAAAATGCCGAGAGGACAACAACCAACACAGCAGCCAAACGGTGCGTCTAAAGGTGGTACCCCTAACCCGCCGCTAACCGCCCACGTCAACACGGCCCTCGTCCCACATAGAAACGACCATCGTACAACGAAATACAGAAACTTTGCATGCAGCAAAACGGTCGGCGTCCTCGTCTGCATTTTCTTTGGATGCAGCGATCCTGGAAAAAGCTGCTCATAAGGACCAGGCAATCCAAGGACAGCTTTGGGTTATGTTAAGATGGAAAGCATAAAACGCAGGCCGAAATAGCAAAAAGAATAAACGAACGCACCGCAGGGTAAAAATTTGGGTATTTTGGCTTTTTATATTTTTTCAAATAGCGTTTCTCGGACGTCAATGATGCTTTTGATGCGTAACGTCAGACGACCGAAAGCGGGGTAAATATTTACGGAGAGTAAGTTCTATACACCGTAAAAGCGAGCAGGAATGCGAACCACACAACCGTGCTTATAGATCTCTTGAAGAGGCAGGATTACAATAGACGACGACGCCGGAACGACCAAGGCCTATAAACCTAAATAGAAATCCGCTGCAGGAATGATACCGGTTTGTAAAGTTACTCGTTTATTCGTAGTGTCACACAAAGCGTTCGAAGTAGCAATATGATTAGCGACCACGTGGATGAAAGCTACTTTGTAGCGATCGATGGTGACGCCTTTTCGTCCACCAAGACAGTAAATCGTGTACTATTTATTCGTAGGGTTTGCCCATGGAAATGTCTTATTCCGGCGACTGAAAGGCTGTCTAACCCTGTTGTGCAGAGAAGCACGTGCGAACCCATATACAGCCTCTCGGTAACGTAAGCTGCTGTTTTCTGCGACCGTGGTTGGTGCCGGGCGCAACTCACCATCTAGTGAGCCAAACTGTCAGTGTGAAACCCGCAATCAAAGGCAGAAGTCGACGGGGCTGGTAGCACTAGTAGGCCAGAGAAACGCAGTGCGCATCCGAAGAATAGCTGCGTTGGCATTGCGTCGAGGGCGGTTTTAACAGCGTATATTAAGCCTATGAGTAAAAGCGAAGGAGTTACAGAGCAAAAGGCTTTGCTTGCGCACGTAGCGGTACATCCAAATGGCTGTAAAAGTGCGCCATCGATCCTTTTGCGGACAGCTGTTATGCCGTAGCCTGTACACGGTGGCAGACAAAATTCTTAAGCAACGTGCTAAAAGTTGCCGAGAAATGTGACCCTAGTTCGGCGGTCTCGATGGTGGGACAACGTGTTGAGTTACACAATGCCATGGATACGTTTTAGCCACGGTTTCCGAAGGACAATTATGTCCAAGAGAATCATTTTACAAATTATTTCAAGGAAAGACACTGGTTAGTAGATCTGTACATCATTTGATGGCGTCAGAGAACTACGAGGCCGACGTGCACGTTGTAAAGCATAAAACTTGTGTGGGAAGGTTACAATTGGGCTTTTTGTGGGCTAATGCGTTTTCACGCTTTGACGCGGAAGGCAAGCAGTTGCTGAAGTTTGAACGCTACGATGGACGTTGCACTAGACCAAACTTGTGGGAATTAGTTTAACCGATGGACGAACGCTTAGGTTATACATGTCTGTACAGAGTGTGGAAATCGGCCAACCAAAGCTTGCGTAGGACCACTAGGCTCGGCGTGCCCAGTAATAAAGCGCAGAGAAGCTCCCGTTTTGGTGATGCCAGCGGAACCGGTCCTATGTACAGCGAGGTAAATTTGCGTGGTGGCTCCACTTCAATATCCTAGTATTGCACTGCAGCCGCAGCTGTCAAGTGAACAGCGGTAACCTCAACAGCAGATATTGCTTAATTTCGGGAAGCGCGTCGGCGAATGTACTGTGCTTAAGTAACCATTTTTTATATAGGTCGTAAACTGAGCGGTATTCTCTAAGCGACGCAGTATATAAGAGTGGATGCGTCGGTAAAAGAGCTAAGCGAGTAAACAAGGGGTTGTGGTCGGCAAACTCGCGAAAGGGGTGGCCATTTAATGTCTGTCTAAACTAACGTAGAGCTAAATAAATGGCTAATGATTCCCCCTGGAAGTACTTTCTCGACGTATGACAGGCTGTAAAATTTGAAAAAAATGGCACCGACTGCCAAGATTCAATTACCTTGTTGCAAATCAGCATTAACCGCCAAGTCGGAAGCGTCTGTAGTGAGCGACAGTGGGGCTGCCGGGTGAGCATGCAATATAAAAGCTACGATATTGATAGGTACACCAATGCTAGGAAGGCGGCGTAGGCTGCAGCGGAAAAATAGAAGTTCTTAAGCTCTCCGCGGAGTTGGGCCGTGCGCGGTTGCTTGAGAGAAACGCAGATAGGTATAAAACGGCGATAAAAGATGATGAGGCAGTCAAAGTGTATTAAGGGTTTGAAAGAGTGAGGCTCAGGGTAGTTAACGATAGCCGTAATTTTATCCTATATTGACACTGCGCCTGCAGTTGGGTAAGATTGGCCGAGAAATGGACCAAAGCGGCACCAAGCAAACACTTCTGCGTTGATCGTCACACTGTATTTACAAGAGCGATCAAAAAGCGTTTATACCTAGCGTAGGTGCCCTTTTGCGTGACGAACTCGCGATTAAGATGCCTTCGAGGCGGGCATAAGCAAAGTCTAGGCAAAGACATACTTGGTTAATGAAGCGCTTAATGGTATGCGCGTCATACTTTAGACCTACTGGCAGGCGCGGCAGTCCAGACATGACAAACGGCGTCGTCACGGCAGCTGTAGCGTTGTCCACTTGGGCCACGAAAATTTGGTTGGAAGCATGCGCCAAGTTGGTTTTACTAAAAGTCCTTTTACAAGCCGGACTGGCGCTGTGGTCAACGATACGTAGGATAGGATAGGAACTATGCGTGCTTACGTTTATTGGAGCTAGGTAGCAGCACAAAGGTGGCACTCTCCGATAGTCCTTTTCGAAATCATGAATATTTGTGATGCCTTTGTGCTAAAGCATGTTATCATATTCAGCCCTGACGTTGCGAAGCTTCTTAGAGAGGAGTCGGCTTTTTCGGGCACCCATTGGCGGACCGCGGGTGGCACAGCAATAAGCTACCTACCGCGTGACTAGCAAAAGCTTTCCGGCTGGCCGTAACGGTCGCTGTATACGGACAGTCGGTTGCCATAATCTGCATGTCAGTCGACGATGCGGAAAATAACTGTAAATGGGATTTAATTAAGAAAGACTTTAACCCTTAGTTTGTACAATCGTACGAAATTCGGTGGCGGCCAACATCGACAAGTGACCCTAAATATCGGAGGGCGTTGCTGCCCATAATTGCGAAAGATACAGACGAAACCAGTAGGACCCAATGAAAAGCACCGGTGGTTGAGGGTCAAGTTCCTCTTGCGCTGACCAACTGAAGCTATCAGGGAACGGTTGGTCACACGCAGGTCTGACGTTGGATGTGGATGCTGGTTGGTTGCATTCACAGGCAGGACCCTTATTTCCGCTCTCAGGTTGACGAAGGAAATGATGGAAGAACGTCGACCCTTTACCTAATATAGACTATTAGTTTGGTTATTGACGGATGCATTGGTACTTCTTGTATGCGAGCTATTCACTTTCCCTGAAACGGTTGCGTCGCGCTTAATGCAGGAAGGTCGAAAACCTCCAGCACTCCCGTCATATTGGTGGTGGTTCCAACATAGTTCCTTGACAGAGTTGCTATTAGCAGCCTGAGGACGTGCAGAGAAAATTCTGTGCATTTTTGTCGAAAGAGACGTACTTGATGCAGGCGCAGGCGACCCGAAAGGAACGGTATACAAAACCTAGATGCATCTGATCTTGACGTAGGCTGCTTCGAAGCCTTTATTGCTTCTAACCTGATGCAAATAACACAAATTGTTCGGCTTTAGAAGCAGGTCGGAATAACGAGTTGAGCGCATATGAGACTAGGTTTCCGTCGGTGAGGATACGTCACCAGAGCTATTGGTCGTCGGCTGCGGAAGACGTTCTAATGCAGCGTCCGCTATGTTAGCGTGTTCCTTCATTGGCGTATCCATAAACATAAACAGCATTATCGGCATCGGCTCTGAGGACGTGCAAACCACAGTTCACTATTCTTTCATTGCGCAAGCATAACGGACTAGCGTGGCTCTGAATTTCTTGGAACAGCTTCAAGGGCTTGTTATTCCACAGCCTAAGAAACTTATGATATGCATAGCATTCTCTTTGCTGGGCTGTACCACCTTTGGAATCGCTAGCGTCATCGTTGCGTTCATTGCATCCTTTGTTGGACACAGTGGTATGTCTACAGCCGGCGTCACAACCGATGACGAAAAGCGTAGACTGTGTTGACTGTACGTCAGACGGTCCACATTGATACCCATGTTTCCAGTTGGACCAAAAATATCGTAAACCGGACCGCTAAGCCGTGTTCCTTGCAAAATGGAACAGTCATAGTATGCAGCTTATACTGCGAAACGCCACAGGAGCCACTTCCAAAATGTAAACCGAAAAGATCAAAGTCGAACAAAATCACAAGTAACCTACATAAATTATGTAGGAAACCAAGGAATACAAGTAATTATCAAGAAAATGGGACACTCGTAAAAATTCAAAATGAATGGTAAAGTTTAACTTTGCATTTACGAATCGGTTTCATCAATTTGTGGGACTAGTATGTACGGGACCGGGGTGGTGCGTGAACTTAAGCGCGGATATCAAAAGACAATTAAAGTCGGACACAGCGAAATGTATTTGATGAGCTACGAAATTAGTTAGACGGATAAAGCAAGACAATATCAACACGTTAGCGCGGGAACTTACAGAACGGTCAAGGGCCGATCCGGTTTTCAGGAAGCTAAAATAAGAAAGAATAATGTGTCGATGACCAACAATGAAGCAGCGAACAAAAGATAATAGTTATCGTTTCGGGCGCTACAACCTTTGACTATTCCTTTGCAAGTGTCCTGCTTCCTGACCAGCTTTCCCTACTTCAGTCGATATTTGCGCTGTACTTTTTACCTTAGCTTAACCGTTTGCAGCATTTACCTCCGCTTTTTGTTTTTGTGACATTGTGCGTATCCACTTGTGACAAATGTTTTAATCAAATGGCTACACTAGGCCACTGGTACTCTGTTTACAAACGGAACGTCGGGTGCGCCACTGAAGGGCATTTAAATGCGGGCTGTTTCCGTCTGGCCAGTTGACTTCTCTGTTCTCGAGGTATGTGCATAGTTAGGCGGTTACTCGGAAATGTTAATGGTGATTTTTAAGGAACACCGAAGTGCAGAAGGATAGCCCGTTTCATGGTATTTTCATAAATCGCTGCCAAATGCGAACATTAATATAGGACGATTAACAAGTGTTTAATTACGTAGCTGAATCTGTAATTATCAATAAAGCGCTAATTTCTAGGTGTCCGTATATTGAAAGCATTGAAAGAAGACGTATTTATTGGCCTTATATGAATGTGTCTGCAACCTTAGTGTCCCATATGGAATAATTTTCTGGAAACCATGGAACTTTGAGCTGAAAGCGGTGGAGGAAGTTTATTTGAAGTGAATGTTATAGTGTAACACTGATGCCATATGGATAGAGGATCGTAGATTTTACGACGATTCCCAGCCAAACATAGAACAAGGTGCAATACTGATTGTAGGATGCTGAAAAGACCACCTGTAAAGCTTCATGCAGGGAACAATGTTAGTACTTACTTTTGTAGGTTACATTTTAGCACAAATAATAGCAATCTTCTCTTTAACATACAAAGTCTAGACTGCTTAACACATGGGTGTGTACAAAAGCCGACGCACCCAGGGTGTAAACGCACGCCGCCCAGGAGGTGAACGTGCACTCTGCCAAGACGCTATGATCATCTATACCACGCACATTATAAGTTAACTTAAACCGGTGCCTAGGACGGCTGTTGCATCGTCCGTTAAAGCATCGTTGTTGCAGCATTGCAACACATTCGAAATCCAATTGAACAATGAGTGCAAATCGGAAATTTATGTATAAACGCGATTCTCCGTGGTAAGCCTCACAAAAATTTTCCTTGTTTAGCAGTAGCGAGTCTTAGTATTTTCAAGGCATCTCTGGGCATATGTAGAGCTGGCCTCGAGACACCCGCCAACTCTTCAACCATTATTCACCTGGGCTGTTTGCAAACTGCACGGATACTGTATCCATGACCTATATTGTGACAAAAGTACTAGCAACTAGTTACCAGAAGCCTTAATACAATTGCTGATGCTAGCCACTACTGCTCTTGCCTAGCACCATCTTTTGTAGCTGGTCTCACCTCCGTTATCCCTGCTAAGCTGCAGCGAGCCGTCTATTGCTCCGGGCACCTCTGCATGAATCCGTAGCTTGCTATTCGCCAATCCCTAGACTTGCAACCCTTATTTGCCAGAAATATCTGCATCCCTTTTCCACGTTGCATTGTTGAATTATTCAGTGACACCGTGGGCCTAAATACCTACCAAACGTCTTAATGGAATGGTAACGTATGGCTATAAATACGCACCTCTAGCGCAAATATTTGTAGATACACTTAACTTGGACACAAACTTTCGGCTGCAGCCTGTCAGCATAGAACTCAGGAGTCTGCGCATAGCCAGCGGTTGCTAAGAGCCACTCCTAGCTTCATCAAATTTTGCACACATGGACCGTTAGCATCACGAACATTTGCTGGTTTATTGACTTACGCTGTGACACTATACTTATCTGCTATTTACCGGAAGGCTTCATTCAAGGCCACTGCTATCTAGTGATATTTCCACTCCTGCGACATTATCTCTCGTTCCTCTTACAATTAGCGCATTGTTTAGCTGCAATGAACTGGCGTATGCTCCATGCTCCACTGCGCACATCAGAAGCTTGACAAAGCTGCTCCTTATTTCAAAAACCTTCATTACCTCGGACTGTATGCATCACATTCATTCAACAGTTTGTTGCCTTATTCTGTTACCTTATTCTGCTGCCGTATCAGTACTAAGCCATTCGGCTAACCAACGAAGGATTTTGGCTATCAACCGACTGCGAATAATAGAGTGCAAAGTCGGTCTATACGATGCGTAACCGACTTGCACTACTGTTCAACGAAAGCTGTGGCAGTGTTCCAGGACGTGGAGCGTTTTCGCCTGGCAAGCGTCCTCCCTATAAAAAGCCACAAATGTCCGCTTAACAACACTGCAACATGGCGGATGTGACTCGCCACAAAATAAGGTCACAGCTAAGCATTTCACACTGACGCAGTCCTCAGCCTTCTACATCGAACCTGTGCAACTAATTCCGCTGTGAAGAATGCTTTGTTGGAGCACAGATCATCCCTACCTCGTAATGGTTATTGGTTGCAACATAACCTTGTTTAGGCTCCTGTGCTCACGGATCACTACCTGGCGCAATTACCCCCAACTTGTGTTTTGGCGGGTTTTTGCGCGCCACAGCGCCATAATGTCCCTTGGTCTGACTATTACCTGACAATATGCTCACTCATATGGACAACAACTATTCTTTTATAACTTTCATTAAAACGAAAAGTTTTAAAATTCCAAAGAAGCTATGCTTGTATGCATATTTGACCACGCCTTTCCAGGTGTGTCTCGCTTCACCGAGAATATACTATTTAGTTATTTATTTATTTAAGAATGCTTACTCTAAATGCCATTGCTGACAAACGAAACGGACCACTAGCGAATCATCTGCGGTAAGCCTCATTTCCATCTCCACTCTTTAGCGGTTGCGTGCCTCGTAGGCTCTAAGCATCTCTGTGCATATCCGGAGCTGGTGACGTGTCAAACGATATCTCGCCAACCATGAATACTTTCAACGGTTTGCCAAACCTACCTATATTTCATTCTTCACCTATTCTGGGACAAGGGAAACATTCAATATTAATTACAATCCTTAATCCAAATGGCTTTGCTGTCCACTCAATCTGTCATTTAGCGTCGTTTGTTATCTGGTCTCACCAGCACCACTGTTTAGCAGCAGCTAGTCGTAGTAGGCTCTACGCAACACCGCGCATATACCGAGCTTGGTCAGAGCATATCTGCATCCCACATGCCTCGCTTCTCGTGGACTTTGCAGTAAATGCCTTTGCACCTTGGTGACTTACTTGTGGCAATATAGGTAGCTACCACTGTGTAGAATGCGTAACCCGAATAGCATTTCGGGCGTCTGCAACTCCGTCCAATAGCGCCATCTCTCGTTCCTCTTAACTACTGCACTTAGACATTATATGTACTCTTCATCCTAGCCAGCTTCTATTATACTTAGTTTCCGCTCTTTTTGTACCCACTTGCTTGATAGTTATTCTATGCTCTTCTTTAATCCTCGGCCCCTGGACTATATATAAAGCACTCCAAATCCTTACACTACCGTCTGTTTGCGAAGTACACCTAGTAGAGAAAACCTAGCCACCTTATTGTGTGCGGTTGATATTCTGCAAATTTACTTACTACCCAAGTCGTTGTAGAGATAACTACAAAACAATATGTTCGCTACAAGGCTAGTTTCTTTAACAAATCCATCTTTATGGACATCTTGCAACATCCTTACTAATGCTTTAGAGCACGTTATTTCGATTCCCTAAGGAATTACTCAGCGTTCCGGTTTCCGCTTCTAAGCAAATAAAGGAAATAATATTTCCTTTGACCTTGGCTTTTGTTGACATGAGCAACATGGGAACCCCTGCCGATTTAGCGCTTATACGTCGCAGTACCGCCTCCATGCTTTCGTTGTTAACTTCCCTATATAGGTATGCTGCTGCTCGAGCAGTCTTTCGCCATGGGCCAGATATGTTACATCTATGGAACTAACCCCAAACTACTGTCACGTCCTTATAGCCCAATTGAACTTCACGTGTGCAGTGGCTCCAATTCTGAATACCCGACTATTTAGCTTACCTTTACGACTGGGCGTATGCAGCTATCAACATTTTCCGACTTCCTGCGCAGCTGATTAAAATCTCTCTGGTATCATTTGGGGTCCACTGACTTAGAACCTCTGCCGCATCTCTACATATCCCATTGTATGACCGACACCACGTCATACTGGAGTAATAGATGAATAATATGCACTGCCTTAATTACGACTGTAGCCGCAATGCGACTGGCGTTAGGCTTCGCACGTCTGTCCATGTTCCAAAGCTACCTATTAATTTCCCCTCAGATAGCACCCTTTAGTATCATGGTAGTTAAATGGCAACCCTGTCTGTTGCTGTCACCGTTGTGTCTCTCCAAACCACGGGTTAAAGTCACCTTCCCTTTCCTCAAACCCTAGCTGCTCCTTATTTAGGTTTTCTCACTAGTCTTGCATGCTCATCCAGCAGGTCTACCTAGTACGACTGGACGCTTGAGTCCATTAGACCTGCTTGTATTCCCTGGAGGCTCATTTGAACGGTTTACTTGACCTGTGGTTTTCCTTGACAAGAAGCAGCAGTAGGTGCTGCTGCCTAATTGGATAACCCTTTCAACGTTCCGTATACCACCTCCGCTACCACAACTTACCTATATAATACTGCTGCTGTTCACGAACGCTTTCTCCATGGAACCGTATCATAACCATATGGAACCTACCTCGCCTTATATAATATCATTAAATCCAAGCACATCTTCCCAAATGCAGTAACTCTATTTGACTAACAGACTATCTGGTTCACCTGTATGACTAAACATATGCTTCTATCAAAGCAGCCTGAGTTCCTTCCCCTCAGTCTGACCACTCTCTGTTAATCTCAGGACTTGGTTGACTTAAAATCTCTACCGGCTTAGTGACCATTCTTTCACAACACCGCCACCACGTCTTAGGATTACTAGTAGATTTATCTTGTGCTGTCACTAGTACAACTAACTCCGTAGTACAACCCGCTGTGTGCTTCTCACTCTCTCCTAACTTCCAACAATAAATATCTAGAGTTATATTTCTAGACATGCAAGATGCTGTGCCGCAAGGGATTACTACGATATTTACAAAAATTTCATGCTCTTACACAGTGAGTGAACAAACTGAGCGTCTATGTTTTTGTTCGCTATGCGAGACATTTTGCAGGTTCGCTTGAAGGGGGTGGAATCTTCCAACTTGCTGTGCTTCTGACCCCTTCAAGCAATTTTGGGATCCTTGATTTTAATATTTGCAAACCTTGCGAAGAGCGCTATCCGTGCACCTTCGCCTCATATGTATGATCCAGTTCTCTACATACATTTCTTTATTAGTTTGTTGGAATTGAACTTCATATAGCTTTCGCATGCAATCTTTGTGTTCGTTGCTTTGATTGGTGGCAAACATTCGCGCAGCGCCGCAGTTGTAAATATTTTCCATGGAAGCGGGATTAATACACCTCGCACACTATAATTTCTTTGGACTACTTCCGACGGCCTAGCCGTAACCTTTAATAATACGCACGTGGGAATAAATAAGGGCTCCGGAATTAAAATGCTCAAGAAACAGATAAAAAGTAATTCTTAACAACAGAAATAAAAGTGAAACACTTACTGTAACCAACGTACGTAGACGGCAACGTTAACGGGAAACATACAAAATAATAAAAACCATCACAAAAGTTGCTTATGCTAGATTTGCTTTGGGCGATCAACCTCAAACAACAAAAATCAATGAAAATTATGCTTGTTTTGAGGTAAGAGTTTTGCACAAAGTAGTACAAAAGTAAGCTTCTCCGATCAGGTTTAAACGCTGGGTACGGTAACAGAAAAGCACTGCAATACTTGCAGCATTTAACAAGTAAATGTTGTTGGCATGGCGGTTTACGAATAGCGCCATTATTTGCTTTCGCAAAAAATGTCTGCTTTGAAAGCAGATATCAGATAAAATTAAGGAAAATAAAACGTTGGTAAACGGTATATGGTTTAAATAAGCATACTCATTTAGAAGTGTTGTGTATTCCCTAAACTTTTCCGCAGTGACTATGTACGACCTGCGTCGAAAAGCAAACGTTTCAGGCATACTCAGACCATTGGGTCGTGACAACCTATTACGCTAATGCCGTTTGAGGTATGCCTTATAAAGGCATTCTACCAGACCTAAGCCGTGTATAAGATGTTAGTGCCTACCGTTGCTTTAGATATTCAGAATGCACTTAAGGTAGCATAATGCTTGTCCAAAACACCGTATAAATAAAAGGTTTCAATATACTTCTGTGTTCCTTCTCAGATGTCAGTTGGCAGTTGGCCGCAATTGATGCGCTTTCACTAGGTCTGTTTACTCCAAACTCTACTTCTTTTTTCCAAGTATAATCGGCATGCATTTGCGACATAATATCTATATTGCTACTGTTCGCTATTGACGGCTATAAAGCAACAGACCCAAGAATCCAGGCATTTTTATCTTTGCTTGTCCTCTGTTGACCCCGTATACTCCGCTATATTTGTTTTTCATGTGCCGATGCCTATTAAAAAAGCTGGTAGCGATGCATCGTGAAAACCAAATACATCACTTCAAACACTTTTGCTAATACAATCTTCATATTTCCTTATTCCCTGTTAGTTGGTAAAATAGCTAACCGACGACGGAAAGGCACTTGTCGCACAGGCTCGATAGAGATCCAGAAAATTTTGACCACCACTTTACTTTATGTCGGGCGTTTGTGCCTAATATTATCCTTTAGCTGACTCTAAAACCTACCATCCGTTATGCGTAATGGTAGGTGAACAAGCAACTCCCATTAGCTGATTCATACATTCTTACAGTTGGTTTAACTTGCCACCATTTGCTAAGGGTGCTAGGCTAGCCCTCGTCAAGTTAATTACATTAATGCAATCCTTAGCCATTATAACTCTATGAACACGGTTGGCACTAGCTTTATAAATTAAAGTTGAAGCAAAAGTACTCAAAGTTAAGTAAGGAGAGACACATTAGTGCGTATGAACACATGAAGCACATTAACCCTTCATGGTTGAGCTACCTCAACCAACAGAAGCAGAGACGTTACTGTTCCACCAACGCATGCCAAAATGGATTTTACGCTCCGAAGCAATTTGCTAACGTTTACGATACTCTTTTCTCCGTTATTTGCGACAGATTACTCTAGTTAATTGAGATTTGCGACAAAGCCTTACGGATAAAGAAAATAGGCTCTAAGACATAAAACTCGCGACAGTTGTCAAACAATATGTGCCTTTTTCAGGACACATGCAATAGGATCCTATTGTTCTCCTGTATTTTCAAGCTGGGCCAAACTCATGCAGTCTTGTTATACCCGTCGCAGCCAATTAGAGGATAAAAAGCATTAAGCGCAATCTTCAATATATTTTTATGTGGCACAGTATCCTCTTAATGTTGTACACTGAGGTATTCTGACTGTGATCAAATTATAGCTTGCGCTAATGTCCATTGCATACCTATTATTCCTTACTGGATATCTAGTGTTTGCGCGAAACATTTTGGCATATTTGCCTATATTTGCTAGGTAGGCTTGAAACATTTGCTATTTGGCCACGCACGTTGTAAATAATTGCCAAATGGAATTTAGGGAATAAATAAAACTTCTAAATATGTATGTCTATTTAGAACTTATACAACCACCGCTTCTTACCTCCTATGTTATTTTATCTGATGTATGTTTGCACAGCAGGAAGCCATATTTAGGTTAATAAAATAATTGTGTTACTGGTAGCTCATCGTTTAATAGCAAATAACTTGTTAAACACTGCAGGTGTCGCACTGGTTTTACTTTTAACTTATCAGCGGTTCAAACCTGTTCTGCACATCTTTATTTTGTGTACTTTATGCAACGTCCTATCCTTAGTAAAGGTTTTAAATCTTTCGGATTTACTCAGTTTGAATTTGCCGCTAGAATACAGAATTGGCGCACGTAATTTTAAACATATGTTGGGCTAATCGGTAAGTTAGTTTGGTATGTTGCTTTGGAACGCCACTTTATAAATGAGATTTAGTTTCATCTGCCTTACTAGGAATTATCTTTTAACCATTGCTTTTCCTTTTTAATTCCAGCACTCTTATTTTCTTTCATTGCGCACCGTATAATGTGACGGCTCTGCGTGTCCAACTAATCCAAAAATTTAAACTGAGGTTTGTAATGAATTAGATACTGCCTCCATAGCAAAATTGCGCAATTACTGATCTGCGCAAAACTCCGCCCTTAATAAAATCAAGGTGCAAATCTCGCCTGCTGAAGACATATTAATTGCAAGTGCACGGGAATTATAAGGATGTTCGTGGAGCATTGGAACCTGCGAATAAAGAAAATGTGTACAAATGCGGCTCTGCACGACTGTGTGTTGCTAAAACAAGGATGGAGGAAAAACTTTTATTGCAGGAGCAATATCAGCTACACAGTGGGTGCGTACAACGCCTTCAACCCTACAGGTCCTTTGCTTTTGCTTTCGCAAATGCAATGGACGAACATATACCCGCACTGTTCTCACTCTCCGTGACACAGCTTTTGGTGTATTTATTATTGAGCTTATCCCTTGGGTGCACGGCACCTAAGGAGTAGCAGTATACAATTATTTATTTCTTAACATTCTATTTATGCGGTAGCGTCAGCCTTTTTTATTCGGCGGTTACCAATTTAGCTGAACCTAATTTTTCCCGGTATGTATTAGGTATATTTTAGTGTTGCAGCTTAAGCTGACAAATATATTTCAATCAAATTCCAGGGTCACAAGGATCCTCTACTACATCCAACTTTGAATATAAGAGCAATAGATATAACGCATTAGCTATGTATTGCTTTTGTAAAAACCTTTACGTCCATCGCAATGCATGTTAAGGGAGACATTTTAATGGACGTCATTCCGTTTTGGGTGGACACAAAGCCAAAAGCCAGTTCCATGTTTTGGGACGGTTGTTTAAACAAGCAGGGAAAGTGCATCCGTCACCTTTATCCACTTGATTGTATATAGCACTTTTAGGGCTAACTCCTTGGTACGTTTATGGTTGAGAAGTTCTAGTGCGGAAAACGCACCCGTTTAGCCACATATAGCATATACTGACTTGTCTGGACTGGACTATAATAATTACGCGAAACAGCAAGCAACCGAAGTGGTCCGAGCATCCAACTATTTAACTAGAGCTGTTCTCTACTATTAGCTATAATTCCTATATCCCAATGCTTTCGTTTACACAACATTTTTCTCTCGGCGCCTTTCTATTTGCACATTCATCATCATCATACTACAAGTTAGCTAGAAGTGGGAACACCTCAGCTACTGTGCCGCAATATATAGAGAAAAAATTAGAAAAATTTAACAACTTGATCATGCCTTTAGAGGTGTGTCTCGTTTTACAAAGAATATACCATTTATTTATTTATTTATTTACAATTGAAAGCTAGCTGAGCCATAGGTAACGGATGGACATCGTTCCGGTAATCTACCAGCCGGCTAATATGCAGCAAACAATTACTCTGCAAAATTATCTGAGACTAAGTAGTGAAATCTCGGTTGAACGGGAGATTCAGTGGAATAGGATATGACAAATAAGCTCAAAACAGGAACGCCGCTGAGGTCGGCTCCTATCCATATCAGCAAGTACATCCAGCCTAGCAGGTTCAACGTCGTTCGGACCCCAACCGGGAAGCCGAAGTGCTACAGCGGCAGTGTTGCAGGACGTGGGGGATTTTGCCTGGTAAGTTTTCTCCGTAGAAAAGCCACAAATATCTGTTTAACAACACTGCGACGTGGCGGATGTGACCCGCCACTGAATAAAGTCACTGCCCACGACTACATACTGGCAAGTCGACTAGACTCACACATCAACTCTTCCCGACACCGTTTCAACTACACACGATTGAACTCGCTGTATCGTCGTGATACACATCTGTTTTCAAACCTTGATAATGCCTGAGTTGGTGTGTCTATGAAACTGAGAATAAACTATTTATTTCTTTATTTACTTAGTGTACTGCTCCAGCCAAGGACATATGAACGATTTTCTACTCTCACTGTTACAGTTGCCATAAAATGTTTGTACATTTGTGCATATCTGATCATGCCTCCATTGGCGTGTCTCGCATAGTCGAGAATAAAATATTTATTTAATTATTTATTTATTTAGGATAGCTTCAAAGTAAGGGCCTTCATTCCTCTCGACCAAATCATTGCTTGGTGCCCTATCCTCTTCTTACATCCACTACCCCAGTGAGCAAAGAACACATGTTGTATACTTATTTATTTATTTATGTTACGGAATCGGTGGGCTGGCATGCGTATCACGTGGCCATGCCATCGGAGCCTGGTGCGTGAAATAACGGTGCTGAGCGGTTCATTTTCTTTTGCAGTGCCGTAAACAAGGCGTAAAACACGCTCGTTGCTAACTCGGTGGTTCCGCCATGTGTGAGCTAAATTACAAAGTCAGTCGGTGGTCAAACGTAACTAGCATTTTTATGTCCGTTGATTTAGGGGGCCGGTTTCCACACCGTACCATTCCGCTTCTCTACCTTTACAACAATACTGCTCATGTATTCTGATCCGCCAGTAGCTCTCTTCGTTTCTGCCCTAAATCCGGCACCCAAGGAACCTACCACGTATTTATCTTACCTTACGGTATTTGATCTGCACCATCAAGCACTACAGTCCCAACCTGTCCACAACGTCGGGCATCCAGGCGCTTGCCTTTTGTCTAAATTGGGCCGGTGGCGTAACATTCATGTTATTGCTATTTTCCGCTGAATATTTTTCTAGTACATAAACGTTTTTCTGTTTTACTAACGTAATTGGCAAGGTCACGCGATTAGGTGCGTCGGTTTGTTGCTTGGATGCTGCAACACTATGTGACCATAGGAGTTGGACTACCTTATTGGTTCATTATGCCGATCTTACCAAGTTTGAACAACGTTGGACGCACGACCATAACTCTGAGTGGCGTCTATCGGTCAACCGTGTAACGGATGATACGGAGGAGTGCTGAATAGCTCGCCAACGGAAATCCTTCGCTAGATTTAAAAAGTAGTCAGCTTATTGTAAGTAAATTATTGGCGTCATCCGCTGTTGTCGCTACACAAGCATTGTACATGACGCACTAATAGTGTTTCTGCGAACCTGCCTACGCTAGCACTAGCATCGGTTTATCTGTGTCTTTGGAAGCAACGAATTTTGCAGCGCTTGCAGCTTCGTCCAGCAAAGGCACTAATAAACCTAAAGAATACCGGTGGATTCTGCAGAATAACGTTTAGTGATACTGGTATGCGATGTCAACCATCACGGTTGTTGCACGCAGCCTTTTGATCTCTTCCGAGGACTGACTAGTTGAAGTTTTGTACAATGCATGTTTAGCGGGTAAGCTTCAGTACTGCAGCTCAATATATTTTTAACAAATTTCTGACGTATACGTCAGGAGCTTCCTGCGTATTCACGATCTCACATGCACACAACTCGATATTGCTCCGAATGCTTCATCAAGGGTGGACGTCATGTGCATCTTGGACTGTAAACAACATAAGGGCGCATGTTCAGTAACGAAGTATCCCTCCTGCGTAGATAATAACCGAATTGCATACTGATGGTATGACACTTCTCTGCAGCTTCTGACAAAGCATACATGAACGTCTTTTGCTACAAGCATCTGACAGTTATCGTCACCGCTTGCTACAGTTTAACAAAGCCAGTCGACGTGCATAAGTTTCTGCAGCCGCCCAAACATGAATTTAGAAAAGGCGTGTTATTTATCCTTGTGGTCCACGCCTAAAGGTGCCTCTCGTGTGCGTTATCTCTGACGCACCTGCAAAAGCAACTATGAAACAAATTGCACGTCACTTTGGAAATCATGCGTGTGAAAATCGCATTGACAACGACAAGTACTATTCTTGGACTAAGGTATATCTGTGCAGGCGTATATGAAAATCATCACATGCATTTTCCAGTCGCATCGGAGGATACCATTAGGAGCAACAAGAATTTTCGCTTTCGTCAACAGGTTTAAAATCACGTCGGCGCCTCACTTCGACGCTTTGCAGATGGACATGATTCTGAGTTTAAATTTGTGTACATGCTTATGCCTTGCTTGGAAGTGATAAAAACGCTTATCAGGTTATGGCGCTGTGGACCGAGTGTAAGGTACGTCTGTATGCCATACAAAGCTTTCGATCGCATCACTGACCGCTTAACGTGGTACTCTGGGTAGCTCACTTCCGACTTCTTACAACAATGAAGAACCCTGAATGATGTGAACAGAAGAAAGGCAACCAATGGTCGTCATTATTTTGCACCTCGGACCAGCGGTTTGTTAACGGCATTTTGTCGGACAACCGTTACAAAAACTGTTAATAACCTTTCAATTACAGCGTAAGTGTTTTTCAGTAGAAAGCGCTGCCCAGGCTACATAATGCATGTAGAGAAAATGATGGCCAACTGAAGGAATTATTGACGGCAAGATACGGTGAAGTAAGTTGGCTTTTAGCGTGCATTGCTTGCAGTACGTATGCACGGTAGTGGACCGTGTTGTCACTGTAGATCCTTGCTCCGCATTTCCGTTCCTGTGTTATTTGCAGATTTTACGGCTCGGGGTCCGTGACACTCTAATACCAACGTCGCAGCTATTCCGCCGTATAAAGCAGCTTTCTGTGCCATCCCTTACTAAGAAGTCCGGGTCTGTTTATGACATGAGTTTTGTGCCGATTTTGGGTGGGGCTCGCAATACGGCCGGCTTCATGCGGTAGGGGGTGTTTGTTACCGGTAAGCAACAAAATCCGTCAGTCACTGCAAGTGATGCCCCGTCTGTCGTCATAATGTCAGGAACTCGAAAGTGCTCCTTCGGTAGTACTTGCATCAGGAAGAACTATATCGACCAATGGGCACATACAGAATATCTCCGCATCCTTGTGTAACCACGGGCACTAACACCCACAACGTATAGTCCTCACCGCATGTCATCTGACAGTGGCGTCCCGCTCCGTTAAACGAAAAGCACAATATTCCACCCTATATTGCGCTGTTGGCGTTGAAAACGGAATAACGGAAAAGTAAAAGGTTAACAAGTGGCCTACCTAGAATTATCGTTGTTTTGATTTTAAGTGTCATACTGCGTAATACGTAAAGGCAGGTAAATGACTGAAGGTTGTAGGCTGCATTAACCAATTTTCTTCCCTTGGTTGCTCCTTTCGCCATCTGTTAAACATAGCGGTACCTACTAATGAACGCAAACTTTCAGCTTTTTCGTGGCAGTGAAGCAGAAGCTGCAGGTGTAGCCGTTGCACTTGCTAGCTTTATTGCCAGCGATGCTCAGGTTCGATGTCCTAAGTTGCCCAAAAGGCAACTACATTTGCTGCAACCTAACAAGAGCCCCTCTACCTCCTCATCTTCCTTGTAGCAGGTGACGACCCACAGATGTACCGGTTAATTTACTATGTTATGCACACAAAGCTTTGCAGATAACTAGGCTAATTCCGAAAAACTAGAAGGCGTGTTACTAGAATTCTTGGTGTTTCATCCATCAACACAACTATGTGCAAGGAGCATGACGGAAGCATCAAGATGTGTATGCAAATGCATCCCCAGTTACTTTCACTACTTCCTTCTTTTTTCGTTGCACCAAGCTTCAGGCACGAAGTCGTGTCCGTAAACCTCATATTGGTTGACTAGCCGTACACTTCTTAGTTGGTGCAAGCCTGGTAGTTTGGGTTACTAACGGTCCAGATAAAAGTGCCGCGGCAACGTGTTTTACATGTGTGCCAAACGTCATAAACATTTGATTCAAATTGTTTAAACCCGTGGATGCTAAGGATCAAAAGGTTTTCAAGTGAACTTATCACCTGACGAGGTGGCGAGTGCATAACACCATGTCATCCTAAGTAAGTTGATCGTTTGTAGGGGATGAAGCTATTTAGGTAATGTTCCAGAGGTAATAAAGATTTGAACCCAATTGTTCAAACTAGTGGAAGGTCCGGAACATAAAGATTCCATATTAGATAAGATTCCAGATGCCTGGACTCGCCGACGCACCACACTGGCGAGGTGGGAAACGTATCCATCGTTGACTGGCAAAGGTGTCCATGTCAAATAAATATTAAAAGATATATCAACCGTCCACAGTAAAACAAGCGATGCATATAAATTCATTTCTATGTGTAGGTTATGGCAAAATGTTTGAGAGACGAGGTAACCCTATTTGATTGAACCCGTGCAAGTGGCAACTAACCAAACGGTCAAAAGATTGATTCATTCGAAAGCGGCTTGGAACCGTCGGAGCGATGATTTGCTGTTGATGTCCTCGCATAATTGCTTGATTGGTTCAACTCAGTTGCCTGTAGACGATGGATCAGCTAGTGCCAGTTGATGAACCGTCAGACACCAACCGCCGTAGCTGTGGAAACCTCGGTAAAAGCGAGTAACGAACAAGAGGCAACCCAGCAGACCACAGACTGAAATGCATTGATAGACACTATTAAATGAGTGCTTATATGCAGGGTACCGAGTTACTTGGTACTAAGTAATTTTATTCGGCATATAAGGTTTACGTTTGCCTTCTTACAGAACGTCTTATTTGTTGCTAATTCTGCAACTACAGCGCACAAACAGAGTTCAGTAGAGCAGGCGGTCCAAAGAGAGCTAAGCGTTTTCACACCGTTCAACAAAAAGGACGAGTATTAGAAATATGTGTGGATATAATGGTGCAATGGTGAACGATGTCCTCAATTATTCTTGCCGATAGCCTTCGGGTAACGAGGGTTATCATAGATGAAGCTTAGGCCAACTGAATTACTGTGCGTTGCAAGGAGCTGACAGTTCATCTAGCAGCGTTCAAATAAGGGAGGCAAAAGCAAAGCACCGGTACAGAGCGAATGAATGAGAACAGAAGTGCGGTGAGTTGGTATCATCACTAACGATGCTGAAGCGCCGATGCATAAATAACCAGGAAACTGCCAGAATTGTAAGCTACAGGACAAGGAAGCCAAAAGCTGTAGTGTGCTTGGGGTAGTTATTCGGGAAATATGCAGATTAACAAGGAAGAAAGCGGGTCCATGCAGTGAGATCCATAATGTTTCATAGGTGAAACACAAGTTGAATAGCAGAAACACTGGAAAGCAAGTAAGTTGAGTCTAGCGCTGCAGATAATAGCCCTGATTTGCTTAAACTGGTCGGCCTGATACAACCAGAATGCGAAAGAATGGGGTGTGTCAGGCTAAAGCGGTGCTGGGCAATGAAGACAACATTCTAGGTTGTGAGCTTAAGATGAGGAGCAACCGAATCATACAGCGACAGCCAGCATGTAAGCTAAAACAAGACTGATGCGCGTGATACAGACAAATGGGAAGGAAACAGGCGTTGAATTATAGTTTTGTGATGGTTTTGGAGGGTGATCAAATGTACCGAGGAAACAGAAGCTAAGGGAAGCCAAATGTCAAATGGTGGTCAGTGGGAGTGACCAATCATATATGAAGGCAATCATAGGCAGAAAAATTGTCATTAGATTAGAAATAATGACCTAGGAAGCAATCATGTAACTTCCATACTCAGCAAGGATTCATGTGTAACAGCAAACTTATTTACTTACGTACAACGAACAGGCGTAAAAATGTGGTAGTGTGAAGGAGAAGCATTGCATATACAAAGAATACCGTGCCTGTCAAGCCCATGAAAGCCAAAGGTCAGAGCAAAGTACAGATGGTGAGCATAAGCAGAAAGCCAAGTCTTGTGGACGAACGCGACTAGGCATAAAAGTGATTACATAAAACGAACAGTCCGAAGTAGGGTTCAGACAACGTATGTGAGGAACTTTAGAAGAGCAAAGGGTAATGAAATGGTTTGGAAGATAGACAGATGTGTAAAGTGCACATCAAGTCATAATGCGTAGATAGGCGCTCTAGTGCTAGAGCATCATAATTCATCTAGCTTGGCAGGGGTCTCTCTACCCCGCCGCACACAGCCATGCCTATAAACGGCCCTCGTCCCAAAGGGAAACGCGCATACCTTCATTAAGTATGGAAGCTTGGCATGCGGAAAGTCTTTCCGCGTCCACATTTTGATCTTCTTTGACTGCAGCCATCCTGGCAAAAGCCGCTCATAAGAACCGCGCAATCCAACGAGAGCCTTGGGATACGTTTAGACGGAAAGCATAAAAACGCAAGCAGAACGCTCCAAAAGAATAAACGAATGGATTGCGAAAAAAGTATTTGGGTAGGTTGGCCTTTTGTGTTTTTAAAATATGCTTCCTCGGACGTCATTGACGTTTTGTTTCGAAACGTTGATCAACCGAAATCTGGGTAAATATTCATACGCTGAAATCTCTGTACACTGCACGCGATCGGAAAAGCGAACTGGCATTCGAACCGCACGACCTTGCTGATAGATCTGTTGAAGAGACAGGCTTACAGTGGACGACGACACCGGAACGACCAAGGCCCATAAACCTAAATCGAAATCCGCTGCAGGAATGATACCGTTTTGTAAAGTTACTCGTTTATTCGTAGTGTCACACAAAGCGTTCGAAGTAGCAATATGATTAGCGACCACGTGGATGAAAGCTACTTTGTAGCGATCGATGGTGACGCCTTTTCGTCCACCAAGACAGTAAATCGTGTACTATTTATTCGTAGGGTTTGCCCATGGAAATGTCTTATTCCGGCGACTGAAACGCTGCCTAACCCTGTTGTGCAGAGAAGCACGTGTGAACCCATATACAGCCTCTCGGTAACGTAAGCTGCTATTTTCTGCGACCGTGGTTGGTGCTAGGCGCAACTCACCATCTAGTGAGCCAAACTGTCAGTGTGAAACCCGCAATCAAAGGCAGAAGTCGGCGGGGCTGGTAGCACTAGTAGGCCAGAGAAACGCAGTGCGCATCCGAAGAATAGCTGCGTTGGCATTGCGTCGAGGGCGGTTTTAACAGCGTATATTAAGCCTATGAGTAAAAGCGAAGGAGTTACAGAGCAAAAGGCTCTGCTTGCGCACGTAGCGGTACATACAAACGGCTGTAAAAGTGCGCCATCGATCCTTTTGCGGACAGCTGGTTTGCCGTAGCCTGTACGCGGTGGCAGCCAAAATTCTTAAGCAACGTGCTAAAACTTGCCGAGAAATGTAACCCTAGTTCGGCGGTCTCGATGGCTGTACAACCGTGTTGAGCTACACAATGCCATGGATACGTTTCTGCCACCATTTCCGAAGAACAGTTAGGTCTAAGAAGAGCTGTATACCAACCAGTTCCTGGAAAGACACGGGTTAGTAGATATGCAGATAAATTCGATGGCATCAGAAAACCTACAAGGTTGAGGTGCACGTAGTAAAACAAAAAGTTTGCGTAAGCAAAATTGGTACTGGGATGTTTGTACGCTATTGCGTCTTCACTCTTTGACTCGGAATGCGAGCTGCTGCTCAAGTAAGGACGCTACGATGGACATTGTGCCGGTCGGACCGTGTGTGTATTAGTTTAACCGATGGACGAACGCTAGGGTCATACATGTCTGTACAGAGTGTGGAAATCGGCCAACCAAAGCTTGCCTAGGACCAATGGGTTCGGCGTGCCCAGGGATAAATTGCAAGTAGCTTACTCTCCGATGATGTCAGCCGAACGGGTCCCATGTCCGATGAGGGTTATCTGCTTAGTGGCTCCACCTCAATGTCGTAGGTTGGTGCCGCGGCTGCGGCAGTCAAGTGAATAGCCGTGCAGGAGACAGCCGAGTTTGCTTAAGTTAGGAAGTGCGTCAGCGACTGTGTTGTGCCCACAGAAAACAATTTGTATTTAGGTCGTCAACTGAGCGGTATTATCTAGGCGACGCAGTATATAAGAGTGGATGCGTCGGTAATAGAGCTAGGCTCGTAATCCATGGGTTGTGGTCGGCGAACTCGCGGAAGTGGTGGCCATCTAAGATCTGTCGGAACTAACGTATAGGTAAATAAATGTCTAAGGTTTCCCCTGGCAATACTGTCACGTGAGTTGACGTGCTGTAAACGTTTGGATGAAAATGAAACCGGCAGCCAAGATTTAATTACCTTTTATAAGCCCGGCTTAACGGCCACGTCGGAAACTTCTGTAGTGAGCGACAGTGGGGCTGCCGGGTGAGCATGCAATATAAAAGCTACGATATTGATAGGTACACCAATGCTAGGAAGGCGGCGTAGGCTGCAGCGGAAAAATAGAAGCTCTTAAGCTCTCCGCGGAGTTGGGCCGTGCGCGGTTGCTTGAGAGAAACGCAGATAGGTATAAAACGACGATAAAAGATGATGAGGCAGTCAAAGTGTATTAAGGGTTTGAAAGAGTAAGGCTCAGGGTAGTTAACGATAGCCGTAATTTTATCCTATATTGACACTGCGCCTGCAGTTGGGTAAGATTGGCCGAGAAATGGACCAAAGCGGCACCAAGCAAACACTTCTGCGTTGATCGTCACACTGTATTTACAAGAGCGATCAAAAGGCGTTTATACCTAGCGTAGGTGCCCTTTTGCGTGACGAACTCGCGATTAAGATGCCTTCGAGGCGGGCATAAGCAAAGTCTAGGCAAAGACATACTTGGTTAATGAAGCGCTTAATGGTATGCGCGTCATACTTTAGACCTACTGGCAGGCGCGGCAGTCCAGACATGACAAACGGCGTCGTCACGGCAGCTGTAGCGTTGTCCACTTGGGCCACGAAAATTTGGTTGGAAGCATGCGCCAAGTCGGTTTTACTAAGAGTCATTATCCACGCCCGACTTGCGCTGTGGTCAACGATATATAGGATAGGATAGGAACTATGCGTGCTTACGTTTATTGGAGCTAGGTACGCAGCACAAAGGTGGCACTCTCCGATAGTACTTTTCGAAATCATGTAGAGTTGTGATGCCCATGAGCTGTTTGCTAGTCTTATGATACCTAGCTTAAGTATGTGATCAAATTCAGCCATTGCGGTTTGAAGCCTGTCGGAGAGGGTACATTTTGTTCGTGCACTCGTTAGCAGGCCGCGGGTGACAAAGCAATAAGCGACCTCTGTCTTGGCTATCAAGAAAGCTTCAGCGGGTCGTACCGGTCGCGAGTCTACGGACAGTAAATAAATAAATAAATATATTACTCTCGAGCATGCGAGGCACGCTCATGCCGGCATTATCAGTTATGTGCAAATTTGCAGAGATTTTATGGCAACTGGAACAGTGACGGTGGAACATTGTTCCTATGTCCATGATTTAAACTATACAATGGTGGAAATGCGAGACAAAGTTTTGGCAGCCGTGAGATCTGGACCAGTTTGTTAAGACATAAACGATCTGCCATATATTGCAGTCATACCTACGCTAACAATAGATTGAGAATAATGAATGATCCATTGGAAGATAATTGAAGAGCATGCTCGTGAGAGATATGACCATATAGTGAGTTCGTGCATAAATAGCGCAAAAGTCAGCAAGTGATATCGTAGAAAATAAAGAGACGATAGTATATGCGTAAAATCGTAGTAAGAATAGATAGCACGCTATGCAGCTACAGAAGTTCCAGTGTAACGAAACTACATAGAGTGGTGACGCTGGTTGACATTCCGGTGTGAAGTTATGGGCTGGGAATTTATTCGGTGGTGAGTCACATTCGTCAAGTTGTAGTGTTGTTAGCGGATAGTTGCGGCTTGTTATAGGGGTGAGCTTACCAGGCAAAAACCCGTAACGTAGTTTCGCACAATCTGCATGTCAGTTGACGATGCGGAAAACGGGAGAGTACATGGGACTTGTGTAAGGACTCCTTTAACCACTAGTTTAGTACGGTAGTCTAAAAGCCTGTAGCGGCCAACGTCAACAAGCAATCCTAAATATCGGAGGGCGTTGCTGCCCATAATTGCGAAGGGTACAGACGAAACCAGTAGGACCCAATGAAAAGCACCGGTGGTTGAGGGTCAAGTTCCTCTTGCGCTGACCAAATGAAGCTATCAGAGAACGGTCGGTCACACGCAGGTCTGACGTAGGATGTGGGTGCTGGTTGGTTGTATTCACAGGCAGGACGCTTATTTCCGCTCTCAGGTTGACGAAGGAATTGATGGAAGAACGTCGACCCTTTACCTAAAATAGACTATTAGTTTGGTTATTGACGGATGCATTGGTACTTCTTGTATGCGACCTATTCACTTTCCCTGAAACGGTTGCGTCGCACCTAATGCAGGAAGGTCGAAAACCTCCAGCACTCCCGTCATATTGGTGGTGGTTCCAACATAGTTCCTTGACAGAGTTGCTATTAGCAGCCTGAGGACGTGCAGAGAAAATTCTGTGCATTTTTGTCGAAAGAGACGTACTTGATGTAGGCGCAGGCGACCCGAAAGGAACGGTATACAAAACCTAGATGCATCTGACTTTGACGTATGCTGCTTCGAAGCCTTTATTGCTTCTAACCTGATGCAAATAACACAAATTGTTCGGCTTTAGGAGCAGGTAGGAATAACGAGTTGAGCGCATATGAAACTAGGTTTCTGTCGGTGAGGATACGTCACCAGAACTATTGGTCGTCGGCTGCGGAAGACGTTCTAATGCAGCGTCCGCTATGTTAGCGTGTTCCTTCATTAGCGTATCCATAAACATAAACAGCATTATCGGCATCGGCTCTGAGGACGTGCAAACCACAGTTCACTATTCTTTCATTGCGCAAGCATAACGGACTAGCGTGGCTCTGAATTTCTTGGAACAGCTTCAAGGGCTTGTTATTCCACAGCCTAAGAAACTTATGATATGCATAGCATTCTATGTGCTGGGCTGTACCACCTTTGGAGTCGCTAGCGTCATCGTTGCGTTCATTGCATCCTTTGTTGGACACAGTGGTATGTCTACAGCCGGCGTCACAACCGATGACGAAAAGCGTAGACTGTGTTGACTGTACGTCAGACGGTCCACATTGATACCCATGTTTCCAGTTGGACCAAAATATCGTAAACCGGACCGCTAAGCCGTGTTCCTTGCAAAATGGAACAGTCATAGTATGCAGCTTATACTGCGAAACGCCACAGGAGCCACTTCCAAAATGTAAACCGAAAAGATCAAAGTCGAACAAAATCACAAGTAACCTACATAAATTATGTAGGAAACCAAAGAATACAAGTAATTATCAAGAAAAAGGGACACTCGCAAAAATTCAAAATGAAGGGTAAAGTTTAACTTTGCATTTACGAATCGGTTTCATCAATTTGTAGGACTAGTATGTACGAGACCGGGGTGGTGCGCGAACTTAAGCGCGGATATCAAAAGACGATTAAAGTCGGACACAGTTAAATGTATTTGATGGGTACGAAAACAGTTAGACGGAAAAAAGACAATATCAACACGTTAGCGCGGGAACTTACAAAACGGTCAAGGGCCGATCCAGTTTTCAGGAAGCTAAAATAAGAAAGAATAATGTGTCGATGACCAACAATGAAGCAGCGAACAAAAGATAATAGTTATCGTTTCGGGCGCTACAACCTTTGACTATTCCTTTGCAAGTGTCCTGCTTCCCGACCAGCTTTCCCTACTTCAGTCGATATTTGCGCTGTACTTTTTACCTTAGCTTAACCGTTTGCAGCAGTTACCTCCGCTTTTTGTTTTTGTGACATTGTGCGTATCCACTTGTGACAAATGTTTTAATCAAATGGCTACACTAGGCCACTGGTACTCTGTTTACAAACGGAACGTCGGGTGCGCCACTGAAGGGCATTTAAATGCGGGCTGTTTCCGTCTGGCCAGTTGACTTCTCTGTTCTCGAGGTATGTGCATAGTTAGGCGGTTACTCGGAAATGTTAATGGTGATTTTTAAGGAACACCGAAGTGCAGAAGGATAGCCCGTTTCATGGTATTTTCATAAATCGCTGCCAAATGCGAACTTTAATATATGACGATTAACAAGTGTTTAATTACGTAGCTGAATCTGTAATTATCAATAAAGCGCTAATTTCTATGTGTTCGTACATTGATTGCCTTGAAGGCAAGCCTATTTATTAAAGCTTAGGTTAGGTAAGCTCAGACGGACGATGGAGGCTTCAGCCTTACAAGCGTCCAGTTCTTGTGCCTTTACGTGAAGTGGACCCCGGCACTTCGACGTTGGATTGTCTCTTCTTGCTTCTGCATAGGAAAGAAGCAAGAACAAGAGCAATTTCTGCACTTTCATATGCCAGCATCGAAATACACTATATATTCTAGTACAACTACAATATCGCCAAAAAAAGGATGGAACAACAATCGTCCAAACCCATTTTGAATGCTTCTAAGGCCTCAGGCCCCACTAAATCAGAAGGAAGATAATTCCAGTATTTAAATACACTGTTCGTAGAATTCTTTGCCCTGATGTCCAAACGGGCTCTGTGCTGTTTGAGCTTCCGGCGACGCCCGCGCAGATTGTCTGACAAAGAGAACTCAAACAGATAGGTGGAACTAATACCGCTGCGTCCGTTATTGATCTTATACGTCTCTATCAGATCCCCTCTCAACCTACGCCTTTCCAAGTAAAATAATCTTAAGCTACTTGGATGATCTTCATAAGACTTTCTTCGTTGACCTTCAATCATCCTGGTCGCAAGTTTCTGAAGCTTTACTATACAAATGATGTCACTCCGGAGGTATGGTGACTAGGCCTGAACACAATACTCCAGATGTGGCCTAACCACTGTTTTATACAAGGGCAAGAATACTTCTGCTTTAGTGTAACTCAGCGCCCTCCTAAGACGAAACAACTAGTGTCGCGCTTTATTAGAAGCATGGCAACACTGCGCCGAAGGCTTACAATTGTTCGCTGCGGAGACACCTGGAACACGGACTGCGTCAGTCCACTGCAATGATAGAAATCCCACATGAGACTGATTTGCGATTCCGCTACCTCTACTAGTCAATAGTTGACATTTTTTGGCATTTAGAGATAGGTCCCATTGCCTTTACCAATTCACAACAGTGATGATGTCCTTAGCCAATGTCGCTCAGTTTCCCCTACTGACTAGCTTAAAGTCATCTGCGAAGCTGTAGCAGGGATCCTCAAGAAGAGGAGCCAGGTCATTTATAAAATTAAGAAACAGTAATGGACCCAGTACTGAAACCTGGGAACACCTCTGTAGGCATGTACAACACTAGAACTCGCTTCCCCGACCCTGACTCTGAATGTCCTTCCAGTAAGAATTCATAGAGCCACAGTAATAGTTGAGGATGCAATCTAAACCGTGTGGGCTACTCAATTAAAATTCGATGGTTCACTGAGTCAACTGCTTTACTGATGTCCAAATAGCACACCTCTACCGATATCCCACCATCAAGACCACGGGTAATCTCGTCTACAAAGCATATTAAATTGGTAAGACAGGAATTCTTTCTAAGAAAGCCGTGTTGTTCCGCTCTAAATAGGTTGTGCTCAATCGTGTGCTCACAGATCCTGTTCCATGTAAGCTTCTCCAAGCATTTCAGCATGATGCTGGTCTAACTAACTGGTCTATAGTTAAGAGGCACCGACTTAGTACCCCCTTGTGAATGGCAACTTTAGTCGCCTACTTCCAATCACGTGGCAGCCTGCCATCTTGAAGAGACTGGATGAATAACTCCGCTACGGGATACTGAAGGATAACAGCCAGAGGCTTAACTATGGCAGGATGTATGCTACCAGGACCAGCTGATTTATAAGGGTTCGAACTGGCGAGCCCTGTGAAGACCTCTGGCACATTGAGAAAAAAAATCCCGCATTGTGTAGCTAGTTGAGTAGTACGGCTGTGATGGCAAGGCTGACCCACTATCCCTCCGATGCAGGCTTTGGTAGACACGTAGCAGCGTTTCAACTTTATCAACATCGTCTACAGCCTGGGTACCGTCCTCTATGGTTAGACGGCCGACCATCGCTCTTAAAGAGGCCTTTGACTGGACATAACTGTAACAACACTTGGGATAAGCTTTTGCAAATTTGGCCAACATAAGCTCATTTGCGTACTTCGCCTGCCGCTGTAACCTAATAGCCATGTTTCGAAAACTTTTGTATTGCAGCCAACGTAGGGATCACAGAGTTTCTTGATATTTTCTCCACTCAGCATTGCGCCTCTTTATCGCTCCATCAATTTTTTCTCCACCTTCGGGGTTTCCCAAGATGTCTCCTGGGGCGAAGAGGAGCAAATTCGTTCAGCAACCGTACAAGTCCACTTTTAAGTAGAAGGCACCTCTGTTCCAAAGTGGCCTTATCCTGTTCAGGGATCCAGGTGGTCTGAAGGGCTCGATCCTGCAGCTTCGTAAAATCAATACGATCTAAGATTCTTCCCATTCGACGGTTCTCTGCAAGCCTCGGTGTGTCCAGTGAATAGGTCAAAGCACAATGATCACTCTTACCTATGGGTGGCTCCACGCATAGGTAGGTTAAGTGACCATGTCTAGCGATCACGATATCAATGGTTGAACGGGGTACTTCCAGTACGACTCCTGGTCGGAAAATTGACTTATTGCTCTAACCCATTAACGTGCATCCAATGTACTAGTTCCTGCTCTGGTTTACCCATTCTGTTACCAGCGTGCTGTCAATCAGCATGCGGAAGGTTTAGGTCACCGACGATCAGAAAATTAGGTGCAGCCATTGCCGCCTGTCTTAGTAACATATCAAGATCCCAGTCCTCTTCTAGCGTGGGGGATTGTCTACGATAAACACATATATAATCTCCAATCTACCCCATGCTCTTAGGTAGCAGGATACTACCTGAACGTTAGCAGAACACATGGTAAATGGAGCCTCCCAGTGTTTATATTGGCACTTTATAAGCAAGAGTACTCCTCCACCATTCTGATACCCGGACCTGTCAGCCATGCAGTACGCGATGTCTAAAAACAGGTTACCATAATTTTCACCTGGAGAGAGCCAGGACTCCGACACAGCGGCCACATCAACAAGCTCACAAAGCGTCACTACTTCCCCCCATTTGTTACGCACAGTACAACAATTAATGTACCACACGCTTAGTCTCTCCGAACGCGGTTGTTTCCCCTCGGACGTAGAGCCCGAGGGGATAACCCGCTTTTTGTACCATTTCGTTGCCATCAGCTGCTTGAGTAGGTGAATCAACGCTGCGCTGCTGTAACGCATTACAGGATAACCACGTTTTTGGCTTTGCCCGCCTGGGCTTGCTGTATAAACTTCCGACGGGTTTCCTCCCATTTACCCGAGTCGATCTAACAGCACTGCACTTCGGATTTTCTGTACTGCCCAATTTAGATGTGGCAAGTTTTTCATTTATCTTATCGTTTTGTGAAATGGGCATACCACCCATGGACTTTGGTGGCACTACTATCGAGCAGGAGGCCTCGATTGTTTTGAACCCACCGGCTGAAGTCCCATTGCCACACCCTCACTACCCTCTTCCGCCTTAGAGGTGTTATTCACATTTCCATCAAGAGCAATTTTCTCCACAACCAAATGCAGGCCAGGAGTTATCCCGCTGGCGTCTTGCGAAGAGGCTTGGCCAAACAAGCTCACTGCCTTTTCCACAGGAGAGCAGACGCTAGAGGTTTGCTTAGGTGTTTGCGTAACAGAAGGCACGCTATCGGGAATTCCAACGTGTGAGATCACAGGTTCGTTAGCCAAGCTGGGATTAGTACCTTGTACCCGGCTCAGCCGAGGGGCTTTAGCCTTTAAAGTTTGTGTGTCCGGTGCTATTTGATACCGACCATGTGCCTGACTTGCAACTAACCCAGCCCCATTAAGTAGAAGGTCCCGGTGCATAGGGTTCCGAAACTCAACCAGGATATGCCTTGCATAACCTGGTGGCAGAGCATACCTGTTGCTCTCCAGCTGCCAACATGATGTACTCTTTTGAAACTGTCGTATAACGGTATACCGGCTATAAGAAGGATATCGTGCACACACCATCTGTCTAGGTCCCGTCGAGTTTTATTTTCTCGTATGACTGGCTCCACCCTACTGTAGATAAGAACGATTCTTTGTCTACTCTTGGCAAGTTCTGCACTTCGCAAGTACCATTCCAATGAAGACTGCAACTTTTCAACTTTTGAATGCAATGTCTCAATTAGCAAGCAAGGGTCGCGAATCAACTTCTCGGCAATATCTCGTCTATTCACAGAGTTTCTACTAGCAGATTCATGCACAGCTGAGACATGAGTAACTGGATCCAAAGTCCGATCGTGTATCAAGCGAGAGCCAATGTCTGGTAAACACACGCAGTGGAAGGCAATCCACTTTAATTGGGAAGGTCGGGCATAAAGATCAGTAGTGTCCTGGTCTAACCTAGAGCATTTGGTATGGTACCATAACAAGTATTTGTCTCACTGAATTCCCTCTTTGGCCTCAACGCCAAAGTGTGCTCACCCCTTTATAGCCAGCCACCGATGTCACTACAAATAGCACGTAACGGCCACGTATAGAATAATAAACAGCTAGATAGTTTGGTGGGATTAACTGACCAAATTGATACAAGTATGACGGCTTAAGATGAATAAGTAGTCACAACAAGCTAAGACAATAGAAAACACAACATTATTAAATAAAACATAAAACACAGCGAATTAACACGACTAAAAGGAACAAAGAGAAGCATTACTGGAACAAACTTACGCAGTTACCGAAGATCCAAGATTTCTTGGATAAATATTTGATGGAGCAGAGTAAAATTTCTTACTCAGTCACTCTGGATCCCGCTTCCAAGCCAAGTTTGAAGGTAGAAATTTCAAGACAGAGCATTTTCAAAATCTTAAAGCGCGCGCGGGATGCGCGACGACCTATATGTATATGCCTGCAGCTTTAATGTCCGACATGAAACAATTTTCTGAAAATCATGGAAAGTTGAGATGAAAGCTGTGAAAGAAGTGTATTGGAACGAATTTTATAGTGATACAGTGACGCCAAATGGATAGAGGATTTTAGATATGTAAACGGTTTCCAGCCTAACATAGAACAAGGTGCAATACTGATTGTAGGATGCCGAGAAGCCTACCTGTAAAGCTTCATGCAGAGAACAATGTTAAACTTTTACACTTTGTAGGTTATTTTTGGGCACAAATCATAGCAATCTTCTCTTTAACATACAAAGTCTAGACTGCTTAACACATGGGTGTGTACAAAAGCCGACGCACCCAGGGTAGAAACGCACGCCGCCCAGGAGGTGATGGTGCACTCTGCCAATACGCTATGATCCTCCATATCACGCACGTTATAAGTTAACTTAAACCGGTGCCTAGGACGGCTGTTGCATCGTCCGTTAAAGCATCGTTGTTGCAGCATAGCAACACATTCGAAATCCAATTGAACACTGAGGGCAAATCGGACATTTTTGTATAAACGCGATTCTTCTTGGTAAACCTCACAAAAAGTTTCCTTGTTTAGCAGCAGCTGGTCTTCTTAGGCTCCATGCATCTCCGCGCATACGTAGAGCTGGCCTCGAGAAACCCGTTACCTTTTCGAGCATTATTCACTTGGACCTTTTGCAAGAGTTATCTATACTGCATTCATGACGTATTCTGTGGTAATAGGAATATCTAGTAGTTACCAGAAACCTTAATACAATTGCCAATGCTGGCCTCTCCAGCCCTTGCCTAACGCCGTATTTTGTATCTGGCCTCACATTCGTTATCCCTGTTTAGCTGCACCGAGAAGTCGATTGCTCTAGGAACCTCTGCACAAATCCGTGGCATGCTAAGCGCCAATCCCTTTACCTTCAACTCCCTTTTGCCAAAAATATCTTTTTCCATTTGTTGAAATATCTGATGACACCGTGGGCCTAAATACCTGCCAAACGTCTTAATGGAATGGTAACGTCTGGCTATAAATACGCACCTCCAGCGCAATTATTTGTCGATACACTTAACTTGGACACAAAATTTCGGCTGCAGCCTGTCAGCATAGAACTCAGGAGCCTGCGCATAGCCAGCGGTTGCTAAGAGCCACTCCTAGCTTCATCAAATTTTGCACACATGGACCGTTAGCATCACGTACCTTTGCTGGTTTATTGACTTACGCTGTGACACTATAATTATCTGCTATTTACCGGAGGCTTCATTCAAAGTCCACTGCTATCTAATGATATTTCCACTCCTGCGTCATTACCTCTCGTTCCTCTTACAGTTAGCGCATTGCTGAGCTGCATTGAGCTGGCGTATGCTCCATGCTCCAATGCGCATATCAGAAGCTTGACAAAGCTGCTCCTTATTTCAAAAACCTTCATTACCTCGGACTGTATACATCACATTCCTTCAACAGTTTGATGCCTTATTCTGTGCCACTGTACACATCAAACATTACCAAGGAGGCTCACTCTAAATGTCATTGCTGACAAACGAAACGGACCACTAGCGAATCATCTGCGGTAAGCCTCATTTCCGTCTCCACTCTTTAGCGGTTGCGTGCCTAGTAGGCTCTAAGCATCTCTGTGCATATCCGGAGCTGGTGACGTGTCAAAAGATATCTCGCCAACCATGATTACTTTCAACGGTTTGCCCAACCTACCTATATTTCATTCTTCACGTATTCTGGGACAAGGGAAACATTCAATATTAATTACAATCCTTAATCCAAATGGCTTTGCTGTCCACTCAATCTGTCATTCAGCGTCGTTTGTTATTTGGTCTCGCCAGCACCACTGTTTAGCAGCAGCTAGTCGTAGTAGGCTCTACGCAACACCGCGCATATACCGAGCTTGGTCAGAGCATATCTGCATTCCACATAGCTCGCTTCTCGTGGACTTTGCAGTAAATGCCTTTGCACCTTGGTGGCTTACTTGTGGCAATATAGATAGCTACCACTGTGTAGAATGCGTAACCCGAATAGCATTTCGGGCGTCTGCAACTCCGTCCAATAGCGCCATCTCTCGTTCCTCTTAACTACTTCACTTAGACATTATATGTACTCTTCATCCTAGCCAGCTTCTATTATACTTAGTTTCCGCTCTTTTTGTACCCATTTGCATGACAGTTATTCTATGCTCTTCTTTAATCCTCGGCCCCTGGACTAAATCTAAACCTATCCATTTATTCACGCTACCGTCGGATTGCGAAGTATACCTTATCGAGAAAACCTAGCCAAATTATTGTGTTCGGTTGACCTTCTGCAATTTTATTTAATAAATAGGTCCTTGTAGGGAAATATTCAAAACAATATTTTCGCTGCAAACCTATATTCCTTAACAAAACCATCGTTAAGGACATCTTGCAGCATCTTTACTAATGCATTTACAGCACGTTATTTCGATTCCCTAAAGAATTACTCAGCGTTCCAGTTTCCGCTTTTAAATAAATAAAAGTAGGTAAATATTTTGCCCTTGGCTACTATTGGCATGGATGCACGGTATCCCCTACCGACTCAGCGCGTTTTCCTCGCAGTACCTCCTCCATGCTTTTGTTTGTTTCCCTTACCTAAATAGGTCTGCTGTTGCTCAAGCCGTCTTTGGCCATGGACCAGCTATGTTTCATCTATGGAACCATCCCCGTCCTAATATCACGCTTATATAGCCCAACTGATCCTCACTTGTACATTATCTCCAATTTTGAGTGCCCGTCTATTTGTTTTACATTTAGGACGAGACGTATGCATCTATCAACATTCTCCGTCTTCCGGCGCAGCTGATTTTACTCTCTCTGGTATCATTTGGCGTCCACTGGCTTGGAACCTCTGCCGCTTCTTTGGATATCCCATTATATTACCGGCCCCTAGTCCTATTGGAGTTACAGATGAATAATATGCATTACGTTAATTACGACTGTCGCCGCAATGCAACTGGTGTTACGCTTCACACGTCTGTCCAGCTTCCAGAACCCAACCAGTAAACTTTGGGAGCACATGGTCACATCCCGAACCGGTTACAAGTATTGTCTCCTGAAGTAGGGTACTTGGCCCATTATGGTTCTTAATGTATATCATAACGCCGTGTTCCAGAATCTAATCATAGCAAACCAAATCGCTTCGCAGGCGACATCAAAGTGTTTTACACTTTATTGCCGACGGAACTACAAAACGGACATGACATTACTCTAAGCGACCACAAGGCAATTGAGCTTAAAGCGACGCATTAAAACTGGAATCGTCGTCTGCTGCATTCATTTTGATCTCTTATAGTTGCATTGTACCGCAGAAGATGAATGCATCAACGACTAACCACTACCTAAATGCTTTGCGGTATAGGGCTTGGAAACCCCATACGCTAGCTTGCTAAACATTGCTGGGCAACTAACCATACTATTCAGCAAAGGGTCGTTATATCAATGACCACATTCTTAAAACTACAGTCCAGAAATCCAGGCATACGCATTACAACCTTTGCGCTTGCCGTCTGCTCTCCTGCGACCTAATAGTATATTACACTTGCGCAAAAGCGGAGGATTTGATTTGGAGAAAATCGACAATCATTTGACAGTCGTTTCTTATCCAATTCCAGTCTAAATTACCGGAAGCGCTGGCTGTTGCACATGGACCGATATGGCTCCGAAGGTTGAAATTCAACATCGGCTTTATGTACGAGCTCACCAGCATACCCAAGTTTTTAACCTATACCCCATCAATGGAAGCCATCCGTATATTCTCCGCGACGGGCCACATTCCATTAACCAGCCGGTAGCACAAAGGTGCGGATGTCTACCCCTACAGTTTTGCATATATGTGGAATCAGCTACCCACATTTACTCTACTCCTTCCAACGCAGCACCTTGGCTTCAGCAAAATTAATGTTTACTCAGTTCTTACTCTTTTTTGTTTCCGTCACTTTGCAGTTAATTGTAATTGAGCTACTCCACTTGGGTTTGTACTTAGAACGTCGTAGCGCTAACCTTCTAGCTACTAGGACGGACCATTTACAATCATGACGCAGCGCCTTGGCCTCAGCTAGATCAAGGCCAAATATTTCTATTATTTCATAAGGAATCCACGAATTTTGTTGATAACGTTACTACGTGCACTGCTTTCTTAAATTATTGTATCTACTCTATTTCCCCCAACCAAGCAAGAGAGGGCGATTTAGCCGCAGATGTATAACGTCCACCTAGCTAGTTTTCGCTACAAACTTGCGAGCACCTTTATATTAGCGTACTTAAGACTGCTCACTCCAAACCTTTTACTTACATTTAACTATCTTGTTACTTTTTCTTACCCTTTTCCTAGTCTTGCTGACCTGAATATTTGCTTACTGAGTAAGCATGTCTTGTTCCCACTTCAACCTGGCACATGCATCACAGCTCGCCCCTAGTGTTTCGCGCAGTCCCACATGTCATACCTTTTATGACATCTTCAGACTGTTAAAATTTCAACGCAGCAGTATCGAGATATACCACAATCACCAATTACCCTACCTAAGTCTGCTTCTCTACTCCAAACTTTACCTTCTGACATTTATCCTCGAAATTTTGCTCTCGCGCTCCACGTCACTTACACTTCAACGGAGCCACTTACACAATACATACGGCTTAGTACGCGCTTGTATGAAATGTACCTAATACTTTCGGACAGCCGCCAGACAAATTAAGTAAGGGCCCGTGTTCTGCAGTTCAGCCGATCGTTTTATTTTCCTTGACTTGGACTGTCGCGCATCCTCACTCCTTCCCCTAATGACCTTTAAATCTGATCATATGCATGTATGTTTGAGCTTTTATTTAACTCATATCACACTTGGCATGTTTGCTCAACCTGTCACTTTTGTTTCGTACTGTCACGCTTGATTTAGGTGTTTATTTACCTATACCAGAATGTTGAGGCTTCAACGTTTGGTTCTCAACAGACTCAACCATACAATTACTTTCCTAAACCTGGCTTGTTGCTCGTTCCCTCTCCTTCTCCAAACTATATTTCTGTGCATGTGCTTAGCCGTCTGAGAACTATTCTATCATTTGCAACTCACCCTAAGCTCTTACATTTTGCTTGCCACCATGGTGTAGCCCAGGCTGGCATAAGTTTTCTACTATAGGATTGGTTTCGGACTACTATGGTCTAAACGCGCGGCTATCATAAGCTTTACCGCAACCAATATAAACCTTAACTCTGCATGTTGCGTTTGCTGGAAGGGTTTCAGTTGGCTTGGCGCAATGCAAAACTGCTTACGATCTCTTCGCTTACCTGTATATCAACTATGCCTCATGATCCCTACTTACAGCGTAGTCCAGTCACGTCTGCGTTGACACTATTATTTCTGAGAACCATCAGACGAAATATATATAACGACTGGTTACTGGTTTTGTTTGCTCTTTTCCCTGAAAATATTTGCCATTGGCTGGCTCGTTTAAAGCTTCGAATTCGCGCTGGACTAATAGGTGTCTATTCACCATCGCTGCCTACGCGCCCACAAACTGTAGCGATGATTCGGTAAAGAACGACTTCTACCGCCAACTGACTCAGCTCCTTCGCCACAGAAAAAGCACGGACACTGTTGTGCTGGCGGGGGATGTGAACGCACAAATGGAAAGTTGTCCACTGATGAAATGCATCTGGGCGGTCAGCACGGTGTAGGCTACCGTAATGATAACGGTTAGCGGTTACTTCATTTGTGTGAAGATGCTTGCTCATTTCTTGCGAGCACTAATTTCCGGCACAGCCCCTGCCTGAGGGTGACTTGGCGCCCACCAGCCTCGAACCAGCCTTGGACGCAGATCGATCGCATCGCTATTAGTTACCTCTAGAGAGGCTGCATACAGAATTGTCGCTCGATTTGGGGCACATGTGTGGACAATGATCATGCACTTGGATGTGCTGACATGCGGATGCGCTTTGGCGGACGCCCACGGCCATGCTGTGAGCGCATTGACACCAGCCAACTGACAAAGCCAGCTTTTCTGAATGCGTGTCAAAGTACGCTGACATGCGAGTTGAGCAATCGCTCACTGGAGACATTTGATGGTCACTGGTCACATGTTCGCCAGACCTTACTAGCAGTGGGCAAATCCTCATGTGGTATGTCTAAAAGCCAACATGGATATTGGGTCACATCTCGGTCTCTGGAACTTATCGACGCTCGCCCGCATATCCCGGCTGGAAGCGAGCACAAGGAAACTCGCAAGGAACTCCGGACAAAACTACGCGCTAGCCTGAAGAGAGACCGCGAATCTTGGTTGTCTCATTGTGCGTCAGAGATGAAAGTGGTCGCCGCCCTTGGCAACCATCCTGAGTTATTCCGTCTGATACGGGGAACGGGCAGCAGCAGGCCTGGTGTTATTAAAATAATTTGTGATGAGAGTGGACAGCCTATTCACAATTTGTCGAAACGTATGGGGCGTTGGGCTGCGCATTTTGATAAGCAATTTAATCGGCTAGAATTGTTCGATTCGCCGGTCACTGATCGCCCTGCTCGGTGAGCTGTCTCTTGGATCCACCCTCTCGCTCAGAAGTCGAACGTGAGATCAAAATGTTGAAGTTGAACAAAGCCGCGGGACTAGATGATCTTCCTCCAACCGCCATCAAATTCGGAGTCTTTGCTCTTGTTGATGCTTTACATGAATTACTGGTGAAACTGTGGGAGCAGGAGACTGTCCCAACCGACTGGAGCCGCTCCATTATTGTTCCCTTATTCAAAGGCGGCTGGCGCTCGGAATGCGGCAACCATAGAGGAATCATTCTTATCTCCATCGCCTCCAAATTACTCGCGTCCATAATTCTTCACAGACTGACTGGCGCTCGTGAAAGCCAGATTCGTGAGGAACAAGCCGGGTTTCGTCGGGGTCGTGGCTGCATCGACCACATCTTCACCTTGCGTCAGTTGTTGGAGCACCGTCACACATATTGGCGGCCCACCGTTGGCGTGTTCGTCGACAACAAATGTTCCTTCGATTCGGTTGCTCAATGTGGACTTTGGAATTGTTAACTCAGAAATGGTGTGCCCGAGAAATATGTAAATATTATCCAAGCATTATATGCGCGTAGCACGGGCAGAGTGAGGGCTTACGGCAAGCTGTCGCCACCCTTTAATATCTCCAGTGGTGTGAGACAAGGATGCCTGCTGTCTCCTTTCCTCTTCAACTTCGCTATTGACGAAGTCATGGAGTTTGCATTTACAGGACATGACTTGGAAGGTGTGGAGCTACTCCCAGGAGAATGACTTCTTGACTTGGAGTATGCAGACGACATTGCCCTCATCTGTGACAGCTCCCAGACGTGCCAAGCCGCGCTGGACAGATCAGCACTGGCAGTCAGCCGCTTCGTGAGTTGCTTTGCACCATCGAAGTGCAAAGCTTTCTCCAAGATTGGCAGGGATCGCCTCCTGCGCTAACCCTTGGTGGTGATCAGCTAGAAGTCGTTCAGAAATTCAATCACTTGGGAGGTTGTATCGGCGCCCTTGGGATCGAAGAGGAGATCACAGACCGTATAGCGAAAGCTCGCAGTGCTTTTGCTAACCTTCGCCACCTATGGCGGCGGCGCGACATTACTCTCACCCTGAAGGGTAGAGTGTACAATGCAGCGGTACCTTCGACCTTACTGTACGGTTGCGAAACCTGGACCCTAAAGCCGGCGGACTTGAAGAGGCTAGCTACGTTCGACCATCGGTGCCTTCGCAGTTTGGCTCACATACGGTAGGAACACCGCGTGAATAACCAGCGTGTTCGACGCATTGTTTACGGCCCAGGAAAAGGATCTGAACCGCTCAGCACCGTTATTTCCCTCACCAGGCTCCGATGGCTCGGCCACGTGTTACGCATGCCAGCCCACCGACTCCAGCGACGTGCGTTGTTTGCTCACCGGGGATGCGGTTGGAAGAAGAGGAGAGGTGGCCAAGCGATGACTGGGTCCAGAGGAATGAAGTCCATCACTTCGGAGCTAGCTTCGGTCGGGGCTTCACGGCTCCCTGGTTGGGGTCCAAAAGACGGTAAACACGTTTGGCTGGATACACTTGCTGACATGGCAAGGAGCCGAGCTCAGTGGCGTTCTTGCTGTGAGTTTCTGTCCCTCCCCATCCCTTTTAATCTCCCCCTCCATCTACGATCTCATTTCCTAGGGTAATGGATAATAAAATTTTTCTTTTTGCTTAGTAGCTGGCTGGAAGCTTACCGGAACGGTGCCTATCTGTTTCTGATAGTTCAGCTGGCATGCAACCGTTGTAGCTATTTTTCCTTTGTTTATTGTATTATATGTATGTATTTCTTTCATGTATTGCGGCACAATAGCGGAGGTGCTTTTCCGCCTCTTGCTGATGTGTATATTGACAATGATGATGATTTCGTTCCGCCACCAGGCCGTAGCTGCCTAATTGCTTGGTTTACGGCAGACGCAACACCTATTTTATTTTCCTAAACTATTTTGTCAAGCTTACCCCCTCCTTGTCAAAGTTAGACCATCCTTTAACTATGCTTAGCTGCCTGTATGTTGTTTCCTTAATCCTGCTTCACCCCGAGATCCAAACCTTCGATCGCGTCCTTGTTCCGGCCTGGACTGAACCGACTGTCCGATTGCTGAATACCCACGGCATACTAAGATTTATACGTGCCAGTATCGGTAGTTTTACCACGACTTTCAAGTACGTTACATCTGCTTGTGTCCTCTTTTCTAACTATAAACTTGCTTTTGATATTTCCCGGTTTAACATGTCTCCTTACCACTGAAACATGCTAGCTAATACATACGGCGCACAATTTCCAGGAAACGATCGCATCTATCTGTTTCCGTTTTTAGGCATCTTCACCTAGCTTTTCGTTTTATTGACGCTTGGTTGTGGCTTTTACTCTCCAAATTCATGGTTTCATTCCTATCCTAATTATAAAACGTAGTTCAACCCACAACTTCCTTAGAGGTTAGCAAAACAAAAATTACAAAGAAAATTTTCCTGTTCTGGGTAGCCAACCTACATCCAAGTTGTGCCAGCTGCGCGAACTTGGTTAATACTGTTCTGGCGAATATTTTGGTAACCGTGATCCAGGACGTGGTAGGTTTTTTCTGACAAGCGTCCTCCCTACAAAACACCACAATGCTCTGTTCAACTACTCTGCAAAGTGACTAATGGGAATCCTCAATATCCTCGGTATCCACAAGTATCCGTTTAACAGCACCTTGAAGTGGCGGATGTGACTCGCCACTAAATAAAGTCACTGCCTCTTCCCTTTTCCGGAGGAACATTCACACATCACGAACGTCATCCGCTTCAAAGCGTGACATTGATTTGCCCTTTGCTGACGAACACAACCAACAAAAGCACACACAGTCACATTTACATACTCACACAGCATTTCCCCTTCCAAACACACAGTTAAACATAGTTTTACATCTCAACACGCATAAACTTCCTAAACTATTGGTCAAAACATACAAATTTGTGCAATTGCTGATTATACATGTCTGTAATACCATGATCACGCTCTTGTTGGTGTGCCTCGCAATGACGAGAATAAACTATTTATTTATTTATTTATTTAAGTCCATCCGCCTTCCTCTTCCGGGGGATCCTCACCTTACGATGGTCCTTCAGTCCGAAATATATTTTGATACCTTTATACGATGGCAAAAATGACAAACAAAATCACGAATTCAGTTAAATTTCACAAGTTCACTCAACATGTGCAATAACACATACACTTCCCTATATAAAGACATAACTTCCAGTATGTCACTGGATAATTTTATACAGGTTCCAACCATACACGCTTGAATTATGGTTTTCATGCATTTGCAAACGTGCCACGCACTGCCTGGAATAAAATATTTATTCATTTTTTCAGGGAAGGTTTACATTTACACTGCGTGAAGTCCCACTTGTCCTTGGTAGCCACCGCTGCTCACTTTTGTCTTCTCTTCCCCTTGGCATACAGACATCAGCGGGAAAGTACAGGTAAGCCCCAGTGAGCCCCTGGGTCTGCAAACCAACAAACATACAATGACAAACATGAAACCTAACGTAGGTCCGGCGCACCCATCTCTTTCCCGGTCTATTAAACACTGGGCTACTGCATGTTGATACCCAAGGCAAGGGGATAGGAGCAGCCGTGACCTATAGTCGGTGTGACATTAGAGTGCCAGTTAACATTGCCATCTGGATGAACACCGCCGGCACTATCTTCGGAACTTAAAAATGGAGAGAAATAAATCGAAATTCACCAAACAGCTGCACAATAGTGTGCAACTACACACGAGGCATAACATTAACTCAAGTATGAGCAAGCTCAACCACCAGAAGTAAAGTTGTTAAAGTCCAACCAATGTAGACCAAAACGGATTTCACGCCCAAATGCAATTAGCTAAATTTTACTAAATTTTCCCATGCTCATTTCTTTATTATTAGTGACAGGCTCCTATAGCTCACTGATGTTAGAGACAGAGCCTCATTAATATAGAAAATCGGCTCTAAGGGATAAATCTTGTGATGTTTAGCTAAGTAATGTGTGTATTTTGCAGGCCGAAATCTGTCAACGGATCTGAAAGATCCCCTGAGTTACTCAGGTAGATCTGGCTCATGCGGCCTTGCTGTAAGCTTTAGAAAAGCTCAGAGGCTTAAAAAATGTTAAACTCTATTTTACTGGTTGTTTATGTGGCTCAGTATCCCCTGAAAATGGTATGCTGTGGCCTTCTAACCGTGAGTTAATTACAAGCCCCACTGAATTCCCTTGTAGATATAATATTCCTTGCTGGATTTCTAGCGTTTTCGCGCAAGCTCATCCCTTATTTGCATATATTTTTCATGCTTGCCTGCAAAGTTTACTTTTCGGCCACCTGCGCAGTCCTTAGTTCTCGCAGGGTATAACGAGCTAATTAGAGCATTTCTGGATAGCTGTGCCTAGCTAGAACATACACCGCTTCCCTACTTTTTATATTTTCTTTTATTTTTTCTGCTATCTGCCTGCAAAGCAGAAAGCCATTTTTAGCGAAAAATTAAAATGGCCCTATTCGTAGACCATCGTTTAATTGCGAATAACTCGCAAACTACTGCACGCATGGTGTTACTTTTACGTTCATCGTATTCAGGCGCTAAAGCTGGTCCAGACCAGTGTAATATTGTGCTACTTTAAGCGGTATTCTAACTTTATAAAGGCTTTTTCTTTTATCTGAGAATAACTCAGGTTGAAATTTTGCGCCGGAGAGCAATATCAGCGTAATAAAAGTAGGGCTATATATTTTTTGTTAATGGGTATTTTTCTACTGAAGCACGCAGATTTATTTTCTCTCTTAACAAATTGCTTCTATTTATGTCTGCATTTTTCGGAATTGTTTTTACTTTTCGTATGCCTTATAATTCCTTCATTCATTTCTCCCATGTGCGCAACGACAATTGGGGCGACTGAGTGGCCAATTATTGTGCGATCAATTTAAAGTGAACTTGTGGCAAATTGGATTCTGTTCCAAGGAGAAAAGGCAAACTACACCTCCGCGAAGTATTCACAATAAAATACAAGGAGCTCAAAATCGCCCGAAGGAACCAGAAAAATGTCAAGGTGGGCGCCTGCGACCCAGTAGCTGTATACTAAACAGTGCCAATGCATTTGCAATTGCTAACGATGAACATATATTTTGCCAACTTCCATGCAAGAGCATCGGATAAATGTAAGCATTGATCTGAACCCTTTAGGGTGCAGCCTCTAGCAGGTATAGAAATATACCTATTTATTTATTTATCTATAACAACGGTTTTGTATGAAGCTTCTCCCCAATATACCTGAATCAATCGGTGCCTATGGAATTTACAACTTTGACCGTCAAGCAGCCAATTACTTGGATGTGGCTTGCCAGCAGTCACAGGCTGCGCAACTGCAATGCCACTATGACTGTCTGGTGGCTTTAGCTGGACGGTTGGGGTTTACTTTGTTTCGGCAAACGTTTGACAGCCGTGCTCACATACATGGTAGGCTTTGCCTGGCAAGCGTTCTGTCTGTAAAAGCTATTAGTGTATGTTCAACAGCACTGCGGCTATGCGCCTGTTAATTGCCTCTGACTGAAAACATTACCACATGCTTACTCAGTAAACCACACCCTCACCGCAGAAGTCAATCACCTTTTTTAAACTGTCCACGCGTTGGAGCACCATGGCAGAAGGATGCTCGAACTGGAGGTCTTTACACGCAGGGCCGATAAGCCAAAACAAAACGCCAGACCGCCGACACCTTAAAATGTTACGCACGTGCACAATTATTCACCAGATTCTACACAATTCAGCTAAATTCAATCGGCTTCAAAGAATTTGAAAGGCCCTGACTAAGCCATTCGTGCAGAAAAATCAAAATTCGGGTGTCCTGCAGCGGCTAATAACTGAGTGAACAACCCAAAAAGATTGCTATACCCTTTACATATTACTGTTTAAACGGATAGACGGCCGTGTTCCAGGACGTGCTGAGATTAGCCTGGCAAGCGTTTCGCCTAGAAAAAATTAAAATGTCCTTTCAAATACGCTGCAATCTAGCCGATTTGACTCGACGCTGAACGAATTCCCTGCCCCAAATGTACCAGCTGGCAAGTTGCGTAGAGTCACGTTTCCAGTTTTCCTCGATACATACACCAAATGATATTACTCTACCTGCACATTCCTACACTATTAAATTAATTGTGACTTTAATGCTTATTAAAACCGCACACTAATGAATCCAAATTATCCTCAACTCACTGGTGACGTTTCCCTGACTAGTACTTCTCCCAATTTTCCAACTTTACAATAAATGATTACAGCCTTGCAAATGCAATGCAGCGTCTCAGTTACGGAACATATTTGCCTGTAACGTTCTGGCTTGCCTGTTAAGCTGTTCATTGAGGAATTCGAAAATAAACTACTATTACTTTATAACGCCTACACGCATGCACACGCACATATATGTAACAACGCAACTCCAAAGTTAATTGTAAAGCTGCCCCATTTGCTTTACCTCCACCGACATTTATTGGTATCTTTACCACAATCAAGTATGCCCAGGCTTCTCCTGTATTTTCCGAGAACAACTCATTTATTTATTTATTACTCGCACCGCATACTGTTACTCATATGACGAAGGTTAGTTTTAGCTGGGTTTATAGGCGTTAAGTCAACAACATTGTTCCAATTGTTGTAACTTAGTTGGCACCTGTAGATTGAGCCTACGATGACAGTATGAGCCAGGCTGTAGTGATTGTATCCTGTAGATGATTAACTGGTGTCATTAAAACCAAAGGTGGACCTAGAGGATTGCAGTTTGGTTACGATACGCACTTAATAATATTTCACACTAAGGTACAATATCGCGCTTGCTTCAATTAATTAGGGTGTCGTGTCCCGTTGACTTATTCAGCAACAGATCAAACAGCGGGCATTTAAGACCTGCAGATCTTTGATTGGTTAATAATATTGCCTTACATTTGGCTAGTTTTGTGCACGTACTGTATATTCAAACGCCATATCATCTGCACTCAGACAGCTAGAATCATAAAACTGCCGCATGTAAGCTTTGCATTTCACAACAAGTAGAGCTTTACGGTGTTGTTTTAATGGAGTGACTGAAAGCCTAGCATGTTGAGATCGTCAGGTATAAACGTAATAAAACACGCAAAATATTTTTCTGACTATTCGGAGACAGTCATATAGGTATACAATACACGCGAATGTTTTGGTCTTGCCATGAACGTCAGTGGGCTAACCAGTTGGTTTACTAAGCCTTCGCTGGCATGTTAGGTAGTTGAGGTACACTAATACTGGCCACGTGAATTAGGTTGAGCCTGCGTTAGATACCGTTGCATATGATAGGCGGTTCAGCAGGATTAACAGCAGTGCATGACGTCCTGGCCACTCTGGAAACATGTTTTATGTACGTGCCTTTACTTAGTAAATCAAAGTAGAGTTTATCGGCCTTGCACCTAGGTTTAGCATATTGGTTACAAAGCTTGAACTCAGCCTTGCTTTAAGAAGTTAGTGTGCTAGCATTTGACATGTAACTTGTCCCATATGTTGTAAGATCTATAGAACAACTAAGCTTGCCTCCCCCGCTTCTCAAGGAGAGCCGCGCACCAATAGATAACCATTTTCAACCCTGTAACATTGTAATGATGAGCAATTTTACATTAATATTGCTTGTTTTAATAGGACAAAATAGGTATAAGTTGCGCGTTATCTTGCCCTAGTCTGGTCAGTTCTGTTTTACCGTACCAAACTTTTCTACGGTTTTGCATTAACCATCTACGTCCCTTTGTATCCAGTCAACCACAATCTCATGTGCCGGGCTAAGTTTGCCTTTTGTCTAGCAGTATTAGTTACTGGTCTGATACATTGGCAACCAAATATGCAGGCGCAGAAGAAATGATTTGCTCTTTGTGTATTTTCTGCGATTTTGTTCTGCCAAGCTTTTGCAAGTCAATTCATTTTTTGATAGCGCCAGTGTGACTGTGTTTATTTTCGACTTTCGATATTCTAACATTGCAAGTGGCATCGGAGGCGTTTCACAGCTTTAGCAGTTTGGATTTGGAATATCCGGGCTTACATAACAAGGTTTATATATTTATTACTCCATATTCATGCCCACGCAAAATGTAAACTTCGTTTAGACAGCCGGAGCAACTTGACATCAGCTGTGCGCATGAATTCTTTTGTCCATGGAACGTTATTTTAATATATCCTTATTTGGCAACAGAAAATGTCAACTTGGAAATCGACAAAGCAAGCAGTTTTAAAGAAGTCGCATCCAAGCGCACAGAATAGGTTTAAACAGCTTAATAAGCTCAAGCTGGGAGCTCGTAAAATGTCGACGTTGTACTGCGACATGCAACGCACTGCTGGTCCAGTGTTTTGCAGCGAATTAATAAAAAGTTAGCATGCAGTCTCCAATAGTTATTGGTAGTACCGATGTCGAGATTTTCAGACTGACTTTTAGATAACTAGCCACGACAACAAACGTTGTATTGCATATTGTTTGTAGCAGCATACTAGCATTGCCAGCAGCGAATGTGCACGGATGCAAAACAGGTGTCACACTTGCTCCCAGGCGCCAAACAAAATTGACGTAAAAATTGCTAACTTTTGCAGAACCGTGTCTTCAGTTACTTCTTTAAATCAATGCACACCTTAATCGTCTTCTGTCCATCTTCGGCAGCCGTTATCTGCAGTTTGCAAATGATTGCCCTTAGTACATTTCGTGGAACATTTCCATTCTTCTTTTACAGTTCTATAATACGGTAACCTTGGAAGAATCGTGTTGACAACGTTATCAATATGAATAAAAAACCCGCCAATGAAAGGTTCCTGAAGTATGCACGATTCGGCCTTCATAGTCTGAAGAATAGCCACGACCAAAACAACTATCAATGAAAATCGGATCGATTGTTTTAAATGTAACAACAGCACTGTTGCATCACCTTCTCTTCGACGCTGAAGCGAAAGTACGCATTATCACTGAAAATGCAAGTGAGAAGAAATAAAGGCCCCGTACAATCCGTATGAAATGAACAGAGGTCTATAGATAAATGCAAGCAACGCATGATAAGCTATAAAATCCAACTTTGAAAAAGCGTACTGTAGGTTTTCACGGTTGTATCTGTGCAGTTTGCATTTATCAGTCACTAAATTCTTCGCTAACTTAAACGTTTATAGATGCTGCTTGACACGGATTTTAAGACGTCCTACTAAGCTCGAAATTGACAGCGTCCTTTCAGAGGATAGGATACCCAGCACTGGTTTGCCACTAGCCAATGCTACTGCACTGTTGGAGCCTGTTCACGGAGTACTCAAGCGTGGTACGGTAATCTGCACAGCTACCACTGCCCGCGGTACGATTCGCCCAGATTAATATGAAGTATGTTTCGCAAACAAGTGCCCTACCGAGGTGACTGGTTTTAGATAATCTAGGTGCCATGCGGGCCGAATTCGACCGCATGCTTCAGCTGGATATGATCCCACCGTAAAACACACAAAAACATTTCTTATCTACATGGTTTCACAGAAAGACAGAAAATTTAAAGTTTTTGGGTTGACTATCTTGCATTAAATATTTTGTCGCAATAAAGCATTATCCGCTTTTACGCATCGAGGATATCGCTGTTTGTCTGGCAAGTAAGAAAGCTATATGGAATTCGGCATAGTAAGCAACAACCCAACTTTCTGTAGAAAAGACGAAAACCGGTAACAAACCCGTAATAACTGCGTTTATTTTGTTTTATGTTGGCGCATGCCATTTTCCCTCGGAATGCCGCGCAAAATTTTCAACAATAATGCAACCAACTTCGCACGACTAAAACTTTGGCTTTGTGCTTGTCGTCGACATTTCGTTGCTGATTACATCGCGGAAAACGTAAGCCCAGGGCGAAGTTGATTTATCCTTTTCCCGGCAATTTTAACAGACAACGCTGAAGTGTTCGTTTGGAGTTGTTTTCGCTAATAGCCATGGCAACCGGATCACATATTCAAAAGCTGTGTTAGAATAGAACTTCAGGGGCTAATTTTTGTCATGGTGGGAAAGGTTTCGCTAACGTTGTCCTCGGTAACATCCAAGTTGTTTGAGTGTCTGCAGAGTAAATTCTTAATTTTGACGGTAATAAAGTGTGTGCAAATAAAAAATAATGCTATATGGATTTGCTTCGTGCAAACAGTTATGGTTAATTAAAGTGATTATTGCAGGCGTATTTCAAGTTCACGGCATAATAGAAAGCACGGAAATGCAAAATAAAAGTGTAGGGTACACGGCTGTTTTATGGAGCAAAAATGTGTTAATGTACTTGTTTCATGTACATAAAGTTTATGCTTACAGTAAGTTACTTGCTTGGATAAGGGGTATGCATATCTCCTGCCTGATTATTGTATTTTTTGTATATTTTAAAATCGCGATGAACGAAAGCGAAATTTACAACAAATTTATCTTACTAACTGCCAACTTATGTGCAAACTTAAACACAAAGTGACCTATACCCATCTCTTTCAAATCCAGGTATTGTAGTGCCAATGGTCGAACTCGTTTGGACCTTCTATTTTTCCCTAAAAGATCGGCGGCCTGACAACCAAGCAAGACATTTGGATTGTTTATCAGATGACAATGACTTTAAAGAATAATAGTAATTATTATCGTTGTACTACCTGTTCCGGTTTGTGTACAGTTAACCCCATTTTGTTTGAATAACCCGAATTTTGGATTCTTGCCAAGTACACGCTGCCGAGTGCACGTTGTGTTTTGCCCTGCCTTATCTCGTGCGCCGTGATCACTGTGACGCGTGCTGCCATCGTTATCAGTTCTTCCCTGCGTTTTTCAGCCATTGACGATCTTTCGTACCCCGCTGGATTATTGTGCATTACATAATTGGTGTCAGAGGTGGGATATCGTCATGGCCTCCAGCGCAACTAAACCGAAGAACGAGGAACACGGTGTTTCTGTTGCACCTCCGTCAAATTGTGGACAGCCACCGTTGGAACTGGGCCTTTGGCAGCTGTCGCTCCGTCCCCACCGGTTTTTGATGTTGACACTAACCTATGCAACTGGCGGCGGCGGGTAGAAATGTCTCTGGCTTGCGTTCCCGAAGGACACAAATCGTCGGTCATCATGAATTCACTTAGTGATCGAGTGCAGGAACTTTTGTTATCAACTGACATTCGCCCTGATGCCTCTGTCGGAGAAATCTGGAATCAACTGGAGGCCCATTTTCCAGACAAGGAGCACTGGTCGGTTACTCGATCCATATTCTGGAAGAGGTTTCGGCGAGAGGCAGAGTCGGCCGATGCCTTTTTGTGGGACCTTCGGGAGCTATCGGCCAAGGCATTTCCAGGGAAATCAGTAACACAAAGAGAGGCCTTCATCTTAGAGCGGTTTATTGAAGGCATCAACGACGATCGCACTTCGGAGCGTTTTATACTAGAGCCGCTGAGAGACTTAGCGACCGCGGCGCGGCTTGCGCGCGAAGAAGAGGTGATCCGCGATAGGCGTCCGAAGGAGGTCGACAAACTGATGGACATTAATTGTGTGCCGCCGACGATGAACCGGACTGAACCGCCCCACAGCCTAAGCTCACATACTTGCCGTCGATATTGTCCCAAGTGCCAGAATTCCCCCCATGAGAAGTCAGTACGACGCCCCCGCAATTTCCCAAGGCGCGAACAATCACCGGGAGTAAGATTCATTGACGGTGAGTCAGAACTTCCTTGTGTACCTTTGGTGTCTTCTAAGTTCTGTGAATCCCCAACTGTTGTTGTAGTAATCAATACTCAGCGATTGCATGCCCTCATTGACACCGGCGCAGCGTGTAGCCTTTTGAAATCCTGTTCCTTGTCCCCCACAGTAGTCACTAGTCCCGGGCGTCAGATCAGAGTGGCAAATGGGATGGTTCTGCTTACTCATTGGGTTGCTTCCGTAGATTTGCTGGTCGGTCAAGAGCTTCTTTCTCATGAGTTTTACATAGCTGATCAAATTCCATGGGACGCGATACTGGGGGTTGACATCTTAAGTCGGTATGCATGCGTCATCGATATAACCTCCGGAGATTTGACCTTGCGTGGCAAGCTGCTCCCTCTAAACTTCAAACCTAATAATGCTCAGGTGAAAACCTTTTGTACGCTGGGTGCTAGCACCGTGGATGCTGAAGGGGAGATATCGGAATTGCTTTCGTCTGTCAGCCCTACTCTCGACGGTGAAGCTCGGAAACGCCTGGAGAATTTACTGCGTTCACACAAGCACGCGTTCGCGTGGAAAGGTACATCTTTAGGTAGAACGAGCGTACTTAAACATCGGATTGAAACAGGGGATGCTCCACCAATACGGCAAGGTCACAGGCGTGTCCCACCCCTGTAAAGACAGGAATTACAGAAAGTGGTGGATCAGAAGTTAAAAGATAATATCATACTTCCTTCGCGATCCCCTTGGCTGCCCCTATTGTATTAGTCAAAAAGAAAGATGGAACACCGCGCATCGGTGTGGACTATAGGAAACTTAATGATGTTACACGGAAAGATTCTTTCCCTCTACCGCGGATTGATGACACTCTGGAATCACTGCATGGCGCCATCTGGTTCTCTACTTTGGATCTCACCACAGGTTATTGACAATTCGAAGTACACCCTATGGACATTTAGAAAACTGCCTTCGTTATACCCACTGGGTTATATGAGCTCCAGAACATGCCGTTTGGGTTGGCAAATGCACCAGCGGCTTTCCAGCGACTGATGCACATTGTACTCAGAGATCTGCTGCCAAGCAAATGTCTTGTATACCTGGATGATGTCATAGTTCATGGACGTACGCTCGATGAACATCTCACAAATCTAGAAACAGTGCTGCAGTGCCTTAGTTCCGCAGGCTTGAACTTGAAGCCGTCTAAGTGTGACTTGCTGAAGAAAGAGGTTAAATATCTAGGCCACGTGATCAGCGATTGTGGGATCCGGAGCGATACTCCGAAATTACAGGATATCTTAATTTGGCCTATTCCCGGGTCTGTTGAAGAGGTTCGGAGCTTTTTGGGTCTGGCTACTTACTACAGACGCTTCGTGAAGAAATATGCGGATATGGCAGCACCATTGCACCGGCTCACGGAGAAGAGTCGGCCTATCCACTAGAGCCCGCAATACCAGGAATCTTTCGATGAGTTACGTCATGCTTTGGCCAGCACCCCAATCCTTGTTTTCCCGGACGTGTCACTTCAAGCTGCCTCATTCATTTTGGACACTGATGCTAGTGAGGTTGGTATCGGAGCTGGGTTATCACAGGTCTCTGGGGATGGTGTGGAACGGGTTATCGCTTACGCTAGCCGCAAGTTGACAAAACCAGAGCGAAACTATTGCACTACTAGGAAAGAAATGCTTGCCCTGGTCTCCTTCGTTAATCATTTTCGACATTTTCTGTTGGGTCGACACTTTATAGTCCGCACTGATCATCAGGCGCTCCGGTGGTTGCGGGAATTTCGCGAACACTAAGGTCAAGTTGCGCGTTGGCAAGAATAACTGCAAGCCTTCGACTTTGAATGTCAACATCGTCCCGGGAAGCAACACAGAATTGCAGACGCCCTGTCTCGCCGGCTGTCTATGGCACATTGGGATTGTCCGTCGAGTTCAAACTCGAACGTTGCCGTTGTGTCTCTGCACCATTCGGATTCAGGAGACTAGGCATCAGCTCACAGTACAGACCCAGAGACCAAGTTGATTTATGAGCGCCTACGACAGGGGAGTGTGAAGCCTACGAAGGCAGAAATGGCTGGATCTATTTGGGAAGCGCACTGCTTGTGGTCACTGTGGTCGAAAATTCGGCTATTGGATGGTATCATGTACTACCAGTTTGGTCCAAATTACCCTAGCAGACTTATCGTCCCGCAGTCCATGGTGCAACGGATATTCGAACAGCTACATAGGAAGTTGGGTCATGCGGGACAACGGAAAATGGAGAAAGCAGCAGGTTTGTGTTTTTGGTGGCCTCAACAGCGTCGAGATATTGAGAACTTCTGTAACACCTGCCATGAATGCATCCGCTTTAAGCAACCACAAACGATGCACAGGGCCCCCTTACAGCTTATAGTGACTGGATATCCCAACGAAACCGTAGGTGTGGACGTCCTTGGACCCCTGCCTGAAACGTCACGAGGGAATCGGTATATACTTGTTTTGGTCGATTATTTCACCAAATGGTGTGAGGCAATACCAACCCCGTACATTGACGTCAGATCCCCAACTCAGCTCGTGTTTGACCACTGGATTTCACGGTGGGGGGATCTGAGCAACTTCATTCTGATCGTGGTTCTAATTTCGAAAGCTTGGTAGTGTCTGAACTCTGCCCAATAATAGACATCCGAAAGACTCCGAAAAAAGCCTACCATCCCCAGAGCAATGGCCAAGTAGAGCGCACGAATCGATCGCTGAAGGCTCTTTTAAAAGCGTTCAAAGAGGAACACCGCAGCCGCGATTGGGATATTGCACTTCCACAGTGCCTCCTGTCCTATCGGTCCCGCGTTCACTCGCCTGCTGATAATACTCCACACTTCCTGGTAACTGGGCGCGAAATGAGATTGCCAATTGATTTGACTGTGCCAACAGCGGCTGTTGATTAGCTCCTTGCCACAGACTATGCCGTTCGTCTACGCCGGGACCTGACCAAATCTTATTCGCTTGCGCGAGAGCACTCAGGAGCTGCCCGTCGATGTCAAAAGGATTACTATGACCAGAAAGTGCACGGCTGTCCACTTCAGCCTGGACAACAAGTCTATCTCCACACTCCGAATCCATCTCAGGGCGCTCCGGCGAAGCTGCACAAGGAGTGGTCCGGTCCATTCGTGGTCGAGGAAGTGTATACTGATTCCAATTGTCGAATTTACAGACAAGGTGAAGACACCGACCGTTCAATTGTTGTCCATTTCAATCATCGCAAACCGGCAACTCTCAGTACTCATCCCATTTCATCGTCTCAGCGCCCGGTAACCGACAATGACCCACCAGATGCGTTAACAGAAGTGGAAGTAATGACCACAGAGCCCCACGCATCAATTACTAGTTAGGGCGGCGAGGACGACGCCTCTCGAAGAGAGGGATGGTGCAGTGCCAATGGTCGAACTCGTTTGGACCTTCTATTTTTCCCTAAAAGATCGGCGGCCTGACAACCAAGCAAGAAATTTGGACTGTTTATCAGATGACAATGACTTTAAAGAATAATAGTAATTATTATCGTTGTACTACCTGTTCCGGTTTGTGTACAGTTAACCCCTTTTTGTTTGAATTACCTGAATTTTGGATTCTTGCCAATTACACGCTGCCGAGTGCACGTTGTGTTTTGCCCTGCCTTATCTCGTGCGCTGTGATCACTGTGACGCGTGCTGCCATCGTTATCAGTTCTTCCCTGCGTTTTTCAGCCATTGACGATCTTTCGTACCCCGCTGGATTATTGTGCATTACAGTATGAAAGCATCACCGTTTAGCCTGGTGTACCGGAACACAAAGTCCCTCCAGGCCAATTTTTCATGGCAAATATTAGCCACTCTCGTTGGAACGGGTAGGTTGAATCGGTATGACGCGCGAAATTAAGTTTCTGGCCGCCGAACGGGCGTTCATCAATTTCAAAAAATACAAAGGTAAACAACAGTTAGGGCGTAATGAGAACAAGGTATGAGAAAGAATGCTTAATCGACATTATGTTGTGTTTTTGAGGTGGCATATATGTCGGTTTTAATGAGTTGTTATGTAAGGGCACATAATGAGCGTTATTATAAATCTGTATGCTGTAATCCGCGCTTGTTTAGCGGGCGTTAATGGCAGACTGATTGGTTAGGACATTTGCGAGTAATTTGTATTCAGTACAAGATGTTGTGCTAATGTGGTAGCGTCAGGCGATGTTAAAAAGACATGAGTGTGCGAGGAGAATCAAAAATTCAGATAATCTGTCTATTTCTTGATACGCCTAGTGATATATTATGCGGTAAATGAATGAGTTTAGCTACAGCCTTTTTAATAGGGGAACGCGCTTTTAAAATTATTTAGGTAGATAAATAACCGGTAGACAGTAAATATGTATACATGTCTGCGAAGGCGTTTAGAATGGTTATCGTCGAACTGCAAATGAATGACGAGGCGAATATGTGTTTCAGTATACGCGTTACATAAAACGGGCTACTGAACGAAGGTAGTTGGCAGTAATTAAAATATGTTGCCTGCTTCATATATTGTCTAACGGTAACGCTGCAATGTGCAATAGAGCTAACTGACAACTGCAATATGTTGGCCGCTCTGAAGTATTATACGTTGCTGGCTCGACAGAAGGTGTCACAGCAATTCTACCATATGCAATAGAGCTGACTGACTGTTCGTACAAGCTGGATGCCCGTAATTAATAAATAGCACCACTGCACGTAACATTTCTAAGGGAATGTATTTATGCATATGCAAGGTGCGCATGGCATTGGTTCAGCGAATGTGAACGGTGACAGGCTGCTCTCACTGTGTGCCTCTCACGGCCTGACGATCACGAACACTCGGTTTGCACTGAGTGCGAGTGATATAGCAACTTGGACGCACCCACGGAGTGGTCACGCTCACCTGCTCGACTATGTCATCGTACGTCAGCGTGATATACGTGAAGTGCGCATGACACGTGTACTGCGTGGAGCTGAGTGTGGCACTGATCACAAGTTGGTGCGGACCAAACTGTACATGTATTTTCGTAAATCTATGTATTGCACTCCCGCCGTCAATCGGCGTAAGGTTAACATTCTCTCCCTCGGTACTGTGGCGAAACGTACTGAGCTGGAGAAGGCGATGGCTGCACGCCTGTGTGATGTGGACTGCATAGCCACAGTGGGCGACCAGTGGCACCACATTCGCGATCAGGTGACAGCTGCTGCCGAGGAGACCATCGGGCGCGCAAACTTTAAACGGCCTGATTGGTTTGATGATAACAATGTGACGATCGGCGCATTGGTGTCGGAGAAGAATGCAGCATTTGCTGCACACGTTGCAGACCTCAGTGACTTGGGAAAGGGTAGGCAGTATCGCAAACTTCGACGGCGACTGACCCGAGAGCTCCGTCGAATTAAAAATGCGTGGTGAACGGAGAAGGCGAAGCAGATGGAATGCCACGCCGAACGCCGTCAACACAAGGAATTCTTTGACTCCTTGAAGGCGGTGTATGGACCGAGATTGGAGCCGCTGAGGACACTGATCGATGGTAGTTCAGGCACTACCAGCACACAGACTGCAGACATAATGCAGATCTGGCGGAAACACTTTGACTGTCTCTTGAACAACCGTTCAGAGATTGACTGGCCTACATTGAACGGCCTGAAGCAGAACAATGTGAAGGCGGATCTGGCGGATACGCCGACACGGGATGAGACGCAGAGAGCACTTGCTCAGCTGCGAAACGGCAAGTGTGCCGGCGGCGACGGGATCCTGCCTGAAGTATTGAAACACGGCGGACCCGCGTTGTTGACTGCGCTGCACCACTTGGTGCAACGCGTGTGGATTGAGCAGGAGGTGCTTCCGGAGCTGAAGGATGCTCTTGTGCTACCACTGTACAAGGGCAAAGGTAGCAAGCAATGTTGCACGAATTATCGTGGCATCAACTTGCTGAGTTGTGCGGGCAAAGTGATTGCCCGAATCCTGCTCAACCGCCTCGTCAGTCAGGTTGTGGAATCTAACGTGGCGGAGGAGCAGAGTGGATTCCGTTCGGGTCGCAGCACTATAGATATGGTGTTTGCGGCTCGTCAGTTGCAAGAGAAGTGCAGAGAACGACACCAGCCATTGTACTTACTTTTTTGATTTCACCAGGGCATTTGATACGGTGAACCGCGAGGCATTGTGCCTGGTGTTGGGTAAGTTTGGTTGCCCGCGTAAGTTTGTAAGTTTAATTGAATGTCTGTACAGTGGTATGCGAGCGAGGGTGCAGCTGAGTGGAGAGTCCTCTGATGACTTTGCAGTTGTCTCTGGTGTGAAGCAAGGCTGTGTCTTAGCTCCTGCCCTGTTTAATATATATCTTTATGCAATGTTTTCCTGTGCTTTTGATGCGGCTTGTGTTTACGGTGTTCGTGTGGAGCACCGTATTGATGGTGGGTTGCTGAACATCCGTCGTTTCGGTGCGAGAACTCTAGTCTGTGAGACAACTATCCGTATGTTGCTGTTTGCTGACGACTGTGCGTTGTTTTCACACAGCGCGGATGAGTTGCAGCACATGACTAGTGCTCTGGCTTCGACAGCGGCCAAATTCGGGCTCACCATCAACACAAGCAAAACTGTCTGTCTCTTTCAGCCTTCACCGGAGGTGCAATCTTCAATATTGCCGCGAATCAGCTTTGGTGCTGAAGTATTGGAAGCCACCTCCCGTTTCAGCTACCTTGGGAGTGTGATGTCGACTGATCAGCAGCTACACGTTGAGCTGCGTATTCGCGTGTCGAAGGCAGCGGCAGCATTCGGGAAGCTTGAGTACCGTGTGTGAGACAACCATCAGCTTACCATTGGCACGAAGCTGATGGTGTACAAATCCATGGTACTGTCCGTTCTTCTATACGGCAGTGAAACGTGGACGATGTACCGTCGGGATGTGCGATATCTCGAGCGGTTCCATCAGCAGTGTCTGCGACGAATTTTGCGGATCGGCTGGGACGACATAGTTGCAGACACGGAAGTTTTGCGCCGAAGTGGGATGTATGCAGTGGACTGCATACTTTTATTGAGACACCTGAGGTGGCTCGGTCATGTGAGCCGTATGGATTCGACGCGGATACCGAAGCAACTCTTATACGGCCAGCTGAGTATTAGGAAGCGGCATGTTGGGAAACCAAAGTTACGTTACCAGGACATGATTAAAGTGAGCCTCACCCGTTCTAACCTTGATTGCAGATCATGGGAATCGAAGGCGGTTGATCGTGGTGCATGGCGCGATCTAATCACGAAGGCAGTTGCTGAAGTGCAGGAGAAAGCCCTCATGCATGCAGAGAAGAGGCGGCAAGCACCGATGAATTGTACTCCATCGACATCAAGCGCATTGTGCTGTAGAACATGCGGTCGCGAGTGCCTTAGTCAGGCAGGCTTAGTGAGCCATGAGCGAGGCCACTCGGGACTACTACCGAAGCGACGACGGGTTCTGCAGAGAACATAGGCAGAACCGGTGCAGCGTTTGTAGGTATGCTGCATTCGATTTACTAACCGCGTGCTTGCATGCTAAGTCTCTTTATTTCAGGTGGTGGGTTTTCAATTTTGTCCCAATGCTTTTCTTTCTCATATAAATGTCTACCTGTACTCTATTCCATTAAGTTGCACACCTCGCTTAAGCCAATTGTATTCGATTCCCATAACGTTTTTGTGTTCGTGGCATTTCCGTATAGTATACTTTCTCCCCTCGTGAACTTATCTAGGATTCGTTTGTAAGCATCTTATTTCATATGCTCATTAACTTAAGGTTTATGTCACCGTTTCCTTATGCATCAATCGAGTTATTTGCTTTCTCTCTCTCTCTCAAGTGTTTGGCTGTTGTTTGATATCCCCGGTGTGGCTGCGCTTGATGTGCATGTTGACAAGGTGCCTACCTGTCTATTACCCGCCACCTCGTCCATACTGGCTCCAGGAGACAGTTGGTCGTTGCTAGAGGGGACAGGGTGCACGGTCCTTGTGGCCGTGTTAGGATCACAGAGTGGTTCCATGCACTCAGTGTGGAGCGGACTACGGTCCAGCCACCGCCTTGTGTGCGCTTGATTCCCAAATACAGTGTGCTTGTGTTTGCCTGTGAAGGAGTGTGGGCCGGCTCCGTTGATGAAACGTGGTTCCCATCCGCATGCCTCCCGGTCTTATTCCTTCGGGTTTACACTGGATATGGGGTGTGTAGTTGGAGCTGTGGGTGGTGCAGCGCAAGGCATCCATGGTCCCTCTGCAAGCGCAGGCGTCCTGTGGCTTGCCACAGTGACAGGCAAATCCGAAACCGGATGCCGCCAACCATATATGCAAGGACTGATGCATAAGCTGGTGGCCGGTAATTATCAGAGGATCTCGGCTCTAATTAAGTTGTCACAGCGATGATAACATTTGCAATACAGCTGACTGACTGCTTATATAATCTGGGGGCCGTAAGTATTAGGTCATCGCCACCCCACTTAATATTTAAAAGGGAATTTATTTTTTATTTATTTATATGCAATATAGCTAAAGGAATGCTAATGTAACCTGGTGGCCGGTAATTATCAGAGGATCGCAACTCTACTTAAGTTATCGCAGCGATGCACTTAAGACGTCACAGGCATGCTACTATACGCTATAGAGTTAACTGGCTACTCTTATAACGTGGATGCCAGTAAATAATAGATGTTCCCGATTGCACTTAAGATACCATAGCGATGCTGACATATGCAATGCAGGTCACTGACTACTTACATGAGAGGTTCCTGGCGCCACGAAAGGCGTCACCGCAATGCTAGCACATGCAACTGTACTGACTGACTACTCTAATAAGCTGGCGGCCGGTACCTATTAGGTGTTCCCGACTCCGCTGACGACGTGAAAGGCATGCTACCATAGGCAATGGTGCTATCGGACTATACATACAACCTTGACCACGTTAATGGTTAATTGTTGCCCGCTCCACAGATTGGGTCGCAGCCGTGCAAGCACATGCAGTGGAGGTAACTAACTACTCACTAAGCTGCGCATTAGCAACGAAAGGCTTTCGCCGGCTCCACCGCACTTGCCACAGCAATACACTGTCCATATAATACCAGGATGAGGGTGAATGTTACACGGGGGAAGTGTTGCTCAGGCCCATGCAAAGTGCTCACACTGTTGTTGAGGACAGTATAGGTTTGTCGCGTCAACACAGTGGATCACTGAGGTCCGGGCTATATATTCCATGCAATGGGAATAGAAATGGGAAATAAATACTGAACGTACCTGCTGAGGGGTTCCATTCTTGCCGTTTCCAGCGGACACCAGAGAAGGGCCATGGAAAGACATGTGGATAACAAGTGCGAGGGTTATTATGTGTCCATACATACCACGGGAGGAACATAACTTACCCTTACCCCTTTCACTCTATGATGAAGTCTCGCATACCGAGAATGGGGCTCCGTTGTCATAAATAACCAATAACGCATAATCGTCGTTCGTACAGCCACCCACTAGGCTGCCATGCGGTATGCTCCAAGCAGTATCCAGCGGCTTTCAAACAGCGTGGGTTACCATCCGGGGGAGTCATGCCGCTGCAGCGCCAGAGGGTGGCCCTAAAAAGGGCCGGTTTGTCATTCGCAGTGGCATGCATGAAGGGGAATTGGGTTAGAAAATGTGAACTCACATGCAAAAAACGCACGTATAATGCTCCTGGTCTCCGTTGTACGCGGCACATACCTGATGAAGCCACCGGTTGCATTTGCAGCACATCACCCAGTGAACGATGTCTCCGCCGGTTTTCGGTCCATCCTCCGTATCGCAAATGATGCATGCGTTTTCGTTCTTGTTTGCAGGTTGTATATGCCCTGCTCTGACGCGTTTACTCACCGTTTTGCATACTGCGGAGGTGACAGTCGGCATGCGTGGAAGTGCAGGGGGTGCGTTTCGGTAGACAGTTGCGGGGCTTCCATCACCCTAAGCGAAAGCGACTGCTTCCTTTTTGTTGCCTTGGGCCGGCGACGCTGTGGTATGGCGTCCGCCTGGTGGACGTTGTCAGGAAGGCAATTTCCAAGTGACACCAGTCTCTGCCTATGAAGCAAGGTATTCAGGCTGTTTTGGTGGAAATGCTCCGCCTCAAGGAAAGCCATTGAACCCAAGCTGGTCATGGCAACCGTTATATCACCGAACAGTTGGCCGGCACAGGACAACTTCTCCTCACGTTAACACGACCTGCGGGGGGGACAGTTGTTGAGGGCATCGGTGCAACTTCCGCATGGAAGGTTTCCCCATCAGGGATAGGAATCTGATGGTCCCACATTGACCAACGGCTTCTGTGCATAAGGGGGGTTACGTCTGCGGGTAACATACCAACAACTCGCATAATGTGTGCGCATGGCATATCCCACTGACTAAGGAACCAGCAATCGCAGCTCATTTCATTACCCATAACAACGGTGTGCTTTCGGTCGCCATTACCTAATACTTCATACCCAGTGCCGTTAGGTCGTATTGATATGACCGTCTCCGAAGAAATGTGCCCCATAAATATGGCGGAAGCATAAGCAGTAAGTCAAGAAATCAACTCCTTCACCTGCTCAGTTCCCGGAATGGTGCGTGATTTCGACATCCGTAACTTGGCCACTGACGTGGTCCAATGTGTACGCATCGTGTGCTCTCCGTACAACTGCCTCAAAAAGTTGCAAAAGCGATGTCCTTTCGCCTAATCGACACTTGAGGTGCTTTTTCTCGTTCTCCACTCTGTTTGTGGTGAACGTGCCCAACATGCGCACTTTGCGCAATCTGTGGTACGCCAAGCTTCCTGCGAAGGGCAACCAGGTCCGACTGAGGTAAGTGAACGCCTCTTTGCTTCTAACTCTTATAGCTCTGAGCGGCATCTTAAATTGCAATGCCGTCTTCGTGTAAACTAATCTGTGCATCTACTGTTTGAGCAAAACTCTGTCCGCCTTCTTCACTTTTGACAAAGATTGGCATTTGCGTGAAACGTCCCGCAGGAAGTGAAACCGGCATAATACTACCGTGGTCCGTGGATATACCGAATTAAATGCCTTCATTTGACCCAGGCACCCATCCATGATTATAATCTTCGATGACAAGCTGATGGGCAACATTTCCGACATGCCCCGAGCAACCTCCAGGTAACTGCATGCCGTCTCGTTGGGCATTAAAGCGTAAAACACGCTGCGACCTATACCGAAACCGTCAATCACCATGCAGTGCCAAAGAACATAACCACCGCAGTTCACCTGATGCGTCGCGTCCGCAAGAAGCACGTCCCTGTATTTCGCAGCTATGGAAGTCATTGAAGCAGGAACGAAAAATACGAATCGAACTTGCGACCCATCTCTTTCTACACGCACAGCGCAATTCTTACTCAACAATTCCGCTACCGCGTTTACATGATTCCCCTTAGATACCTCACCTAAGCGATGGCGGATGGAAAAGAGGTCCTGTCGATTCAATCGTTTGTTATGTCTTTCCAAGACATAGTCTCGCAATTCACTGGTATTACGGAAGGAATGCATTAAATCAAACACCTGCCGCTCCGCCTCGGGAGTCAGGCGCCGCTTACCCACGTACAAACTTGGATTTCACAAGTGAAAATTACGATTATGCACCAGACAATGCGAGGCTATCTAATAGTAAATGCTCTTAGCACTGATGGATATGCTCGCTTTACAACCGAGTCTGACATACCCATGCAACATGAATTACGCATAACACAACGTTCGCACTTACCGATTGCCACCTTCTCCTTTCCGGGTGCAATGGACACAACGATATTGTACCCATTTGTACCGCATCCCGTCAGGTAGCTCTTGACCTGACTTCTTCTTATACGACACAGCGGTCGACATGTCATATTTGTAAAAACTCGTTGCCGTCTGAAGTTGAAGCTGCCTCAAATTTTCCTCGAATTCACCAAACGCCTTATAATATTTGCGAAAAGCAGCGCGGAACGCAACAGTGCCATCCGCAGCCATTGCAGCGAAACCGATGCAACACCTGCGCACTAAATCAAACACCGTCTCATATATCGTAAAAGAATGCACCACCATTTTCAGTTCCCCTAAATCAATATACCTTTATTAAACCCTTATCAAGCCTTAACAACGCACTTCATACCATTCATCCCCAGCGGCCAGTACAGCAAACAGTACCGCCCCCAAAATACGATCAGCTGTTTTCGACTAATCCGACGCTCTCAGTATGGAACAACATGAATGCCACCATCTTCTATCTGGATACACGTCCCTTCAGACTGCCACCAAATTTTGACTAGCCGTAAACTTTTATTGCTGCTTCACTCCTACCTTTGCGGGTCTTACGCAGCCCCTGAGGACCAACTTCCAGAAAAATGGAAAGCTTAATTTTCCTGCAGCAACATGGAAAGTGTATGAAAAGCTGAACTAGGCTGCCATTGATGCTGTTACTATAGAACATCACGACCCGACGACTACATTGTCGCTAAGTACCGGTGCTTCCGGCGTGGCAATTGACGCTTTTGTTGATTGGCTGATTGTTCGCTGAGCTCGGCAGGTTGACTGCAAACGTTTCGTCACCACTCGAGGTGACATCGTCAGTGCGAGTGTATTTAGCAGTATGGCGCGTACGAGGCGTCGGTGAGTGTGAGTGATCGATCTCCTAGCCGCTACTCTGAGTTTGGATTGTTCGACGAGCACATGACCATAGAAATCGATCTCTGATTCTCATCTCGTAGTGTACGCGCGTGGGACTCTTCGCTTGTCGTCGTTTGATGCAGTAGTCTAGCGCTCTTTTCCGTTAGATTTCTTCCAGTAATTCGGTGATCTTTCATTCGTAATGCCGTATATATACGGCATTACGAATGAAAGATCACCGAATTACTAGAAGAAATCTAACGGAAAAGAGCGCTAGACTACTGCATCAAACGACGACAAGCGAAGAGTCCCACGCGCGTACACTACGAGATGAGAATCAGAGATCGATTTCTATGGTCATGTGCTCGTCGAACAATCCAAACTCAGAGTAGCGGCTAGGAGATCGATCACTCACACTCACCGACGCCTCGTACGCGCCATACTGCTAAATACACTCGCACTGACGATGTCACCTCGAGTGGTGACGAAACGTTTGCAGTCAACCTGCCGAGCTCAGCGAACAATCAGCCAATCAACTAAACAACCTGAGCTACCAACATTTGCTTCTATGACGCTTTTGTACCACAACATACAGGCGTCATCAAGCAACTGCAAGCGTTTTGAACCAAAAACCTGCAATCTGTTAACACTTGGCGCAAAAGGTTTACTGAAAAACTATTAGCCATACGTCCTGTCCGACAAATATTAGAAGGCCTCAACTTATCGTTTTACTAACCATCAATCCTTGACATTTTTTCTATGGTAGATTAAAGAACAGTACTCTCCTAGAGAGACACGCCAAGTTGAATACAGCGTTCAGTTCCTGCGCGATGACCGACATGTCTCAAGTGTGCACAGCCTCATCGTCGATGCACATTTCCGACTTCAAGCGATTTCTAATGACGCGGCACGGTTATCGACCTAGTAATTACGGTCGACAAACTATCGAATTATATGTTTTATCTATCTCATTGTTCCCACACTAGAAATATGGCCGGTTCCGCTACCCACATGTGACGGAACGGTACCATGCGTTCTAACTCTGGTTGCGCCAGGCCCGGCCGTCCCAAGCTAGATCCGCGTTCTACTTATCGCACGCTTTCTCTCATCAAGCTGTTCGTACATCGGTTAAAGGTGATAGAGCAAGGTTCGTCTTACGTAACTGGTTGCAGTGATCATAATTAGGCCCCTTCCTGCCATCTCGTGAACGTACAAATGGGAATTCAAAGAGTAGGCACATTAGGCAAGTTTCCAGCGCAGGACGTGAGCCTTTGCTACGTGTACCTTTACCTTGTATAGCCTCTAAGGTCATCGCAATGCTCCGTAACTACTGGCTAGCAGCGGTCGATTCACCAGTTGGCCGGAAGCTTGAATAATATTTAGAAGTAGTGGCTAAGGTATGTTTAGTAAGCTGGGTTGCATGGTACGGCTGTACCGCCAGCGTGCCTGTGGTACGTGGTTTACACACCACACGTATATTTTTTGAGTAGGATACCGATGTACATTACCACCACGTTAGGAAGACAGCGCATCGCAGTCCGCAAAAAGCCAGGCAGAAAGATTGCAACATTAATTGAATATACCGCTTCTTGTACCGGTGCTTCAAGAGGAACGGCGACTTTATTCAGCATGAACATCAACAACAGCGCATAGATATTTTATATTACTGATAGAATCCGAGTAGCTCGCAAACACTTCAGTGCCCCCCGATGTGAGCATTCCGCAAAGGCCTAATGGACGAGTCAGTTAATGTCACATTGAACGCACGTGAGCTCATCAGTGTACGCTTTCGGCGGAGCAACTATGTAGCGTACTTTAAAAATTCGAGCTGGCGCAACGGAAATTACACGGCGCTGAATTTTACAGTGCCGTTTTGTTGTTGTTTAGTCGTGATTGCTGCACACGGGTTCTGCCTCCTCTACCTTGTGGTGCTGCTGGTGAAACACGAGGTGGTAATATGAAAATTCACTGCAAATTTTGATAACCAACTGTATAACTTCGCCTTCAGCACAATCCCCTCGGGTTTAATGCGGGTTTCCGTCATTCTTTACCACGCTCCGACGCACTGCTGGAAGCATTCTTCCACGATGCTCCTTAATACCAGCGTCGCTTAGAGCAATATCAATTGAGTATGAGGGCTGTTCTATTATAGTAATTTTTCTCGGTCAGGAATCTCCGGGTGACCGGAGCGTTATGAGCAGGAGTATAGTCATGAAGAAGCATCCACGATTTGCTGTCATAGTTATCGTCTGTTAAAGCGCACTCAGCGAAGCAAACGTTTCAGTGATAATACAACAATAATTGGCATAAGTGCGACATAGTCAATAGTCAGGTTTGAAGTGCATGTGACCCAGGTGCAGTAAACGAAAGTTCATACTCTAATACGGAAAAGGAAATAACGCAGTGCCAAACATATCTGGCGACAATTAACATGTGCCCAACATTTACAGATCACACAGTGAGGCGAGGGAGGGAATATTAACAGTCAGTTCACAGTGGGAAATGAAGGGCCAGGTATCAGGGGGAGGAGTCTGCTGTTACAAAATGAACAAATTGGTGGTTTAACCGAGCGATCCATCTGTACCTTTCACGGATGGGCGACACACCAGTGTTAATTGCAATTTGGGAACGCACGATGTCATAGTTAGCCGCTTTCAATCAGTACTGGTTGCAGTCGAGCAAGGGGCTGGTTGAACACCTTGAAGACATGACGATCCCAACGTCACATAATGTGAATGACTGGTTTACCTGGCAACCAGCTGGTTGGTGTTAGCCTGCTGGCAAATGGGCCAACGCATTCGTTCGAGAATGACTCGGTTTCCGACACCGGCGCAGTACGTTATACAGGACGACGAAATCAGCGAGAACGTGCTCATTATTAGTAATCTGTTTAGCTCAACTCGCACGCAGTTCTGTTTGCACTGACTGCCGTTGTAGCACATCGAAGAGCACGTACGTGGTCAACCACGGAGGTCGCCGAAGTGCTCTTGTATGACGGCAACGGAAGTCCCTAGGTTGATCTGTACGATTGAAACTGGGACGCCTACCGAACGAGTTCACTGAAACACCATCTACGCTGTGGTTGATGTGATATCATCACCAGCTGTTGAACCTCCGTGTAGGAGCGCCACTTTTGTAAAGAATGGAACAAATGTAATCGTTTAGGACTGCTACGAAATGGACCGTAACATGCCATACGTATGTGCTGGAGGCGATGTACTCGTCGTGCTCGTAGTAGTCCAGCGTGTGCACAATCCGACGACCGTCACTTCTACGTCAGTTGCACAATGCGTTACTGGTATCCTACCCTGCGCCTCTGTGAATAACACAAGCTGAATGGACTAGTTTTTGTCACGGGAGGAGTGTTGCCAACAACACCGGGTATATTCATGAATACCGTAACTTTAACCACGGCGGACTGCTTATCAAGGAATACGCCAAGCGGTTTATCCGTAAAGAGGAAGTCCTGTCGTCTCGATACCTTGTGAGAACATTATCCTCAGCATCGTGGAATCACGTGGAGGGGAGCAGTGCAATAGAAAGTGTCGTCGTGAAATTACGGATCGTTGTAAGTGCACAGCGAAAATTAGATCGGTGACACGAGAAACAGCTACATACAGAGCTTGCACAATATTCAGTGAACCCAACTGACAGGCGCGTATAGGTTGAAGTTGCAAACCTATTTCAAACGCTTTTGACAGGGCGGGGGTATTTCGGCCGTAAATAAATGTTAGTGGGTATATGCGTATACCTTTTTGCAGTGCAATTGCACCTCAACCCTCGAAGGCGGTGACCACACCGCTTGTCGGGATCGACTTTACTGCATCATCGCTGTTCGTATTCCACAGCGGAGGTTGTAGGTTACAAGGATTTCCTGGCGACGTTGATGATAGCTCTTTGGGATGCATCGCAACCACACACCTTCGAAAACTACGATGAGTCGTCGTACTCTGCACTTGCAGGCTCCGCGATGTACGCCTCTGTCAGGTGGATGGCGTGTTCTTTCGTTACGAAGATAAACAGTGGCATAAAACGTCGAACAGTTGCTCATTAGTTACATAAACGGATTTGGTCTTATTTGAGTGAAATGCACGATATCCCGCTCAATGCGCTCAAGGGGTAACAGCGGCCTTCGACTACGCGATAATCAGCCGACTCCTCAAAATGGCACATTTGCCGTGTAATGTGAAAACTGTCACAAATTGTTCCGCACGCCATGGTATAATACCACAGCGACTGCACTATTGAACAATACATTTAAATCTTAATCTATAATGCCATCACATTTGTGCGGAAGTGCATAGTTATATACTGAACTGTACCAATTTGCATATGATGAAAAGCAAAAATCCACGGAATTTCTAATAATCCGTTGGTCGTTCACAGCTATCACTCGGTGAAATTCCAACGACAGTCTTGCATTATCCTTCTCCATTTCCTCTATTTACGTCTGAACTTTACGGTTATTTGTCGGAGCTCCACGGCAACCGAATTTGCGGCCCTGATCTGATTAATTACATGGTTTATGAACTATGAGCCACTCATCCTGTGCTAAGTCGCAGGCATTCTACATGTCGGGGTACTTGTAGTAGTTTCTGCTCATAATCTGAGCGCATACAGACACGCACTCACACGATGTGATCCATCGTGTTTCTCAACTAACTGTCACCTTGTCTACTTGACGCCGTATCCGCCTGTTGGCTGAAGCCAATGAAAGGATGGAAACACGGGGGCACATAGTGGATTTCACCTCAATCATGGGGACGATGGTTCCCTACGATTGGTCATTGTCGCGGTCGCCTTACTGACTGATGACCCATTGGTTGAGCATGAAGCCGCCAGTTTATTTTGTACCGTTACGCAGTGCAACGCCATTAATCATGGCATGGTCCACGCAGGAGTTGACGGAGCTGTTCGTGCTGAGCACACAAGGAAGGAGCTTGCGCGCCGCGTGTTCCGAGTTCAGCCGCCGTCACCCGGAACGTTTGACGCCACGATTTGAGCTTTGCCATGCGGTTGTTCGTCGGATGCTCAAAACCGGCAGCGTCAAACCAAGGAAGCCCCCAAGAGCGAAACGCACAGCAACAGACGCCTGTTACGTGGATTCGCTTCACCAATTTGTCGCTTCAAATCCAACTACCTCGATCAGTAAGGCGGCCGCTTGTTTGGGCGTCTCCGTGGGTTCCGTTTCCACGATGTTGAAGAGATAGGGTTATCGCAGATACAGCTCGCGCACAGTGCAGACCCTTTTTGTGCACGACCCGGAGCATTGTTTCGCGTACTGCGATTAGTTCAGAGACCGGCTAGTCACACAACCAATGAAGTTGGCAATGAAGTTGTCACGTCAGTAGGTTCGATAAGAGAGCGTACTTTTAAATGCTCGTTTCTAGTCTACACACTGACACGGCATCAGGAACCTGAAGGAGAAAAGTGTTCCAAACGGGTTTACAATGTTGTATGCAGACACGTCATCTGTAGCTCACTGCAATATTGTCTAACTGAGAAAAAGATCGACAGAGGAGTGGGCGCCAAGTAAGCCGATGACGAGAACTATGTTGAAAGCTGGTGGTGACTGGAAAATGGCTTTGTCCGGCGTATAGGTGCAGCAAGCGTTCACCATTGCCGGTGCCCGCGAGTCCAGAACGCACCGCCCACCTAACCGCAATTCCGATTCATCCAAGTAAACTACCTGGGCATTCACGTCCCACGCTAAAGTAACTATATCAGAGCTGTTGACTGTGCGCAGCAACGCCGTTAAGCCCCCGTAGAGCCTATGTTTATCAGTCGCGTCACTGACATCCGTTGGGGCATAGGCAGAAACAACAAACAGACTACGTCTTGTTTTGCGTCTCACACCACATCCAATGGAGCTAGCTAGACGGGCGGCACACAGCCTACTATTGACCGGATTCCAGTCCATTAAAGCAGGCATCGCTGCAGAACTCAGAGCTACACACACGCCAAACAGATCACCAGCAGCAGCTACAGTATCCCTTGATGTATAAAGAAACGAGTGAGTGGCAAGGAAAGGTGCAGTCAGTTGATTGTGAACGGTACTATCCTGTAATCTGGTTCATTGCAGATGTTACTGTCACATTGCACTGATAACATAATTGCTAACAAAGGAACAGCGGTGTTATCGCATCCGGCATGGCGAAGCGCACAATGTTCAGCTCAGGAAATGACCGATTTCTGTTTGTCCCTTCACAATTTGTCCACATGCAAAATGTCCAAGCCTATTTCGCTTCGGTCATGGGAAACCTGCAAACGGTTACGCAGAAATGACTGGTGACAACAGATCACACCTTTTCCCTAATGAACTTGCCCGGGAAAAGTAAGCGTGCCAAATTTCCGTCACCATGCTGCTGTTATAAATAGACATGAGTCATCTCGCGCGGAAGAGTCAACAAAATGGTCAAAGAGAAAACATAAATCACGTGTTAACTACCACCAACTTCAGCAGCAGACAGGTTAAAATCATTGGTGTGAAACAAGAAGGTTCATTTCTTCGTCCATAAATCGCCCCGAGACCTGTATTACCGTTCCCTTGAAAATACCGTGTAATGTCGACGCCATTAGCCTTACGCCGAAAATCCCACCCTGTTGCTAATGAACGGCTAACATTGGCAGTCGTCCTAGTATGCATACTTCATGCTCGGCCGTTGCCGCCAAGGGTCAGAGCAATTCTACATTAGTAGGCGACAGTGGAATAAAAACAAAGAAAAGCCAGGTGGATTAATCAGAGCTTGGTGGCCCTGAGAAGAGCCGTGGTGGTGTTCTCCAAAAATCTGTTACATTAAGTGCTCGAACACATGCCCATTTTCTTTCAGACACATGTGTACCCTCCGTTTGATGTTTTCCAGGACAGACAGCAACACGACTGTCGGGATTGTGCGACATGCTTCCATTATGTTGCTCTTCAGCATGTCCAAGGTCGCTGGTTTTGGCTCGTACACCCTACGTTTGATATGACCCCAAAGGAAGAAATCCATAGGCGTTAAATCCGGCGATCGCGGCGGCCAACCAACTGGTCCGTGTCTACCGATCCACTTGAATGGGAAAGTCTCGTCAAGCCACCGCGTCACTGTAGCTGCTGAGTGCGGTGGCGCACCATCTTGCTGGAAGAACGTTTGACACAGTTTCCCAAGTGGAAGCTCTTCAATATGCGTGGTCAACACCTCCGTTATCACCCTCAAGTATTCGGCGCCTTTGAGCTTGTCAGGCAAGAACACCGGTCTAATAATTTGCGTTTCATGCAACGCACACCAGACGTTCACCTTTACATCTCCTTGTCGCCGGCATTCCACGAAGTATCGGGAGTTTCCACGGCACCACTGACGTCTGTGTTTATACGCCATGGGCTCATTAAGATAAAACGTCGACTCATCGGAAAAGATTGTCTGCACACAGCGTTGGTTGTGTGACTAGCCGGTCTCTGAACTAATCGCAGTACGCGAAACAATGCTCCGGGTCGTGCACAAAAAGGGTCTGCACTGTGCGCGAGCTGTATCTGCGATAACCCTATCTCTTCAACATCGTGGAAACGGAACCCACGGAGACGCCCAAACAAGCGGCCGCCTTACTGATCGAGGTAGTTGGATTTGAAGCGACAAATTGGTGAAGCGAATCCACGTAACAGGCGTCTGTTGCTGTGCGTTTCGCTCTTGGGGGCTTCCTTGGTTTGACGCTGCCGGTTTTGAGCATCCGACGAACAACCGCATGGCAAAGCTCAAATCGTGGCGTCAAACGTTCCGGGTGACGGCGGCTGAACTCGGAACACGCGGCGCGCAAGCTCCTTCCTTGTGTGCTCAGCACGAACAGCTCCGTCAACTCCTGCGTGGACCATGCCATGATTAATGGCGTTGCACTGCGTAACGGTTCAAAATAAACTGGCGGCTTCATGCTCAACCAATGGGTCATCAGTCAATAAGGCGACCGCGACAATGACCAATCGTAGGGAACCATCGTCCCCTTGATTGAGGTGAAATCCACCATGTGCCCCCGTGTTTCCATCCTTTCATTGGCTTCAGCCAACAGGCGGATACGGCGTCAAGTAGACAAGGTGACAGTTAGTTGAGAAACACGATGGATCACATCGTGTGAGTGCGTGTCTGTATGCGCTCAGATTATGAGCAGAAACTGCTACAAGTACCCCGACATGTAGAATGCCTGCGACTTAGCACAGGATGAGTGGCTCATAGTTCATAAACCATGTAATTAATCAGATCAGGGCCGCAAATTCGGCTGCCGTGGAGCTCCGACAAATAACCGTAAAGTTCAGACGTAAATAGAGGAAATGGAGAAGGATAATGCAAGACTGTCGTTGGAATTTCACCGAGTGATAGCTGTGAACGACCAACGGATTATTAGAAATTCCGTGGATTTTTGCTTTTCATCATATGCAAATTGGTACAGTTCAGTATATAACTATGCACTTCCGCACAAATGTGATTGCATTATAGATTAAGATTTAAATGTATTGTTCAATAGTGCAGTCGCTGTGGTATTATACCATGGCGTGCGGAACAATTTGTGACAGTTTTCACATTACACGGCAAAGGTGCCATTTTGAGAAGTCGGCTGATTATCGCGTAGTCGAAGGCCGCTGTTACCCCTTGAGCGCATTGAGCGGGATATCGTGCATTTCACTCAAATAAGACCAAATCCGTTTATGTAACTAATGAGCAACTGTTCGGCGTTTTATGCCACTGTTTATCTTCGTAACGAAAGAACACGCCATCCACCTGACAGAGGCGTACATCGCGGAGCCTGCAAGTGCAGAGTACGACGACTCATCGTAGTTTTCGAAGGTGTGTGGTTGCGATGCATCCCAAAGAGCTATCATCAACGTCGCCAGGAAATCCTTGTAACCTACAACCTCCGCTGTGGAATACGAACAGCGATGATGCAGTAAAGTCAATCCCGACAAGCGGTGTGGTCACCGCCTTCGAGGGTTGAGGTGCAATTGCACTGCAAAAAGGTATACGCATATACCCACTAACATTTATTTACGGCCGAAATACCCCCGCCCTGTCAAAAGCGTTTGAAATAGGTTTGCAACTTCAACCTATACGTGCCTATCAGTTGGGTTCACTGAATATTGTGCAAGCTCTGTATGTAGCTGTTTCTCGTGTCACCGATCTAATTTTCGCTGTGCACTTACAACGATCCGTAATTTCATGACGACACTTTCTATTGCACTGCTCCCCTCCACGTGATTCCACGATGCTGAGGATAATGTTCTCACAAGGTATCGAGACGACAGGACTTCCTCTTTACGGATAAACCGCTTGGCGTATTCCTTGATAAGCAGTCCGCCGTGGTTAAGTTATGGTATTCATGAATATACCCGGTGTTGTTGGCAACACTCCTCCCGTGACAAAAACTCGTCCATTCAGCTTGTGTTATTCACATAGGCGCAGGGTAGGATACCAGTAACGCATTGTGCAACTGACGTAGAAGTGACCGTCGTCGGATTGTGCACATGCTGGACTACTACGAGCACGACGAGAACATCGCCTCCAGCACATACGTATGGCATGTTACGGTCCATTTCGTAGCAGTCCTAAACGATTACATTTGTTCCATTCTTTACAAAAGTGTCGCTCCTACACGGAGGTTCAACAGCTGGTGATGATATCACATCAACCACAGCGTAGATGGTGTTTCAGTGAACTCGTTCGGTAGGCGTCCCAGTTTCAATCGTACAGATCAACCTAGGGACTTCCGTTGCCGTCATACAAGAGCACTTCGGCGACCTCCGTGGTTGACCACGTACGTGCTCTTCGATGTGCTACAACGGCAGTCAGTGCAAACAGAACTGCGTGCGAGTTGAGCTAAACAGATTACTAATAATGAGCACGTTCTCGCTGATTTCGTCGTCCTGTATAACGTACTGCGCCGGTGTCGGAAACCGAGTCATTCTCGAACGAATGCGTTGGCCCATTTGCCAGCAAGCTAACACCAACCAGCTGGTTGCCAGGTAAACCAGTCATTCACATTATGTGACGTTGGGATCGTCATGTCTTCAAGGTGTTCAACCAGCCCCTTGCTCGACTGCAACCAGTACTGATTGAAAGCGGCTAACTATGACATCGTGCGTTCCCAAATTGCAATTAACACTGGTGTGTCGCCCATCCGTGAAAGGTACAGATGGATCGCTCGGTTAAACCACCAATTTGTTCATTTTGTAACAGCAGACTCCTCCCCCTGATACCTGGCCCTTCATTTCCCACTGTGAACTGACTGTTAATATTCCCTCCCTCGCCTCACTGTGTGATCTGTAAATGTTGGGCACATGTTAATTGTCGCCAGATATGTTTGGCACTGCGTTATTTCCTTTTCCGTATTAGAGTATGAACTTTCGTTTACTGCACCTGGGTCACATGCACTTCAAACCTGACTATTGACTATGTCGCACTTATGCCAATTATTGTTGTATTATCACTGAAACGTTTGCTTCGCTGAGTGCGCTTTAACAGACGATAACTATGACAGCAAATCGTGGATGCTTCTTCATGACTATACTCCTGCTCACAACGCTCCGGTCACCCGGAGATTCCTGACCGAGAAAAATTACTATAATAGAACAGCCCTCATACTCAATTGATATTGCTCTAAGCGACGCTGGTATTAAGGAGCATCGTGGAAGAATGCTTCCAGCAGTGCGTCGGAGCGTGGTAAAGAATGACGGAAACCCGCATTAAACCCGAGGGGATTGTGCTGAAGGCGAAGTTATACAGTTGGTTATCAAAATTTGCAGTGAATTTTCATATTACCACCTCGTGTTTCACCAGCAGCACCACAAGGTAGAGGAGGCAGAACCCGTGTGCAGCAATCACGACTAAACAACAACAAAACGGCACTGTAAAATTCAGCGCCGTGTAATTTCCGTTGCGCCAGCTTGAATTTTTAAAGTACGCTACATGGTTGCTCCGCCGAAAGCGTACACCGATGAGCTCACGTGCGTTCAATGTGACATCAACTGACCCGTCCATTAGGCCCTTGCGGAATGCTCACATCGGGGGGCACTGAAGTGATTGCGAGCTACTCGGATTCTATCAGTAATATAAAATATCTATGCGCTGTTGTTGATGCTCATGCTGAATAAAGTCGCCGTTCCTCTTGAAGCACCGATACAAGTAACTTTTAATGACGCAAACACCACTGTTGTACTCCTTGGGTTAAGGACCACGTACGTCTTTGCGGGGATGGTGGGCAACAGCCATTGCATTCGTCACACCTTTAGTTATTTCAACATTATCGAGCTTATATTGTAAGACATTTGTGATCAACTGCGGGGGTCGTCGCTAAACTCCCAACATCGGCTGCCTAAACCATCTTTTAAGCAGGCAATTACGTCACCTCCATCGTCTACCAATGCTTCTTACTGTCTTCAATCTATTTGCATTAGCTTAGGGCAGCCTATATTGGTCTACGCAGTCCAGGATCCCGGTCTGCTGTCATCAGCCGTCTAGTCATCCTCGGTACCTAACCTGCCGCTTCCGACGACGGTATTGCCGGGATCGATAGGTTCGTAAACGCTTTCGCTCTATCGCGTACATAAACTGTAGACATGTTCAGGTAGATAAAACTGTATGAACTTACGGAAGTGGCTACGCCGCTGCTCATATCGGCGCTGGCTGAACTATCCCACCTCCCTGATTCAAGTCCAGTGCAGATAGCTAGGCAAGAAGGGCTTAAAGTCTATTCATACGCGCTAGCAAAATATTTACAAACGACAGAGGTGAGCGCTCATTCATTTTGCCTCGGTATTCATTGGCATGGACTCGCGATCTATGTTTACAATTACCATGCCACGATTGCCTCACGGATGAAACTGTCCCTGCGTAAAGACATGGCTTTACCGTGATCATTATTCCATACAACAAACAGTTAAACAAAATATTCATATCCGCAACCGTCACAAGCACCCCCGGAAGATAATGAATTACCGTGACCACCTAGCACGTTAAAGAGTGCCCATACAATATAGTTTGAACGCGAAGTACCTATTTCATTGTTTCCGCATATTCATCTACCAGGTTTAGCCAAATAGTTGGATTCTGTAGCCGGTATGTCGGGTATCTTTCTGGCAGAACTTCGGTCCATACGTTTAAGAGACCGTGGCATTTGTTGGTGGACTAAGATTACTGATCAAAAAGTATCATCTTACTACCTTGCTAGCAAAAAGACTGACGTCGCATCTGCACAAACTACTTAGTTGGTAACTGATTAAGGGTTGTTGTGCCAAACTTTTGCATGTATAGTAAATATATGTATTATGGTTTAAACTTTAACACTGCCGTCAACTTATGTTCATTTCTTCAAAAGTCACAAAAAATGTATTTATTAATTTCAAAAGTAATCGAAATTCCGAAAAGGTTTGTACTATCTGAAAACCTACAATGGTAAACATTTTGCACACATGCTATCCTTTTGCTTTCAGGCGTCTTTGTATACGTATTTATTCCTCACATTTTCGCATGCCCCTTTGTCGCTTTCAGCATATTAACCCTTACATGCAAGCCTTTCGAAAAGAGTCGTGTTTAACATAGGTTTGGACACAAACGCTGTCCGCTTATTGGACGCACAACAGGCGTTAAAATGCTATGCTACTTGCATTAAGATGGGCCACTATACAACGCACCGTTTGGCAGCAGCGTGCTTGAGACACATTCTGCGCCTTTCCTGCACTACCCTGTTATTTCGAAGCCTGAAGTGCCTGTTCCATATGCACGCTGTGATGCACTCTGTTTTGCAAAGAATTGCATTACAAAATAGCTGCGACACAGTGGACCAATTTTTGCCAAAACACCATGTGGTACTCATGCTTAGGTTCCATTTACTAGGCACAATCCACCAATAAGAATGTTTATTCTCCCATTATTTTTGATTTTGCAGGCATTTATTTTCAGCTACCTAGGGAATAACTGTAGCACGGTAATATGGAACCGTTGGCTTATATGCAAGTTCCATTGTTGTTTAACTGCGTAATATTCGTTTATGGCGGTTGAACTGTTCGCCGAGGTTGGCAATTTTGTAATGCAAATGGCAATTTTGTAGTGCAACGAAATTGCCAAGCTCAGCGAACAGTTCAACCGCCATCTGAACAACCTGAGCTACCCGTCTTCAATGTTATAGCCAATATTCATTTATATTTGCTTCCTCCTACGCTGCAACATTGTTTGTCTACATGCAGCTGAACACTAGACGGCACCGTTTGTTACGTTGCTAAGCTCGGCCCATTGTCTAAAATCGTTCTTGTACGTCTCTTTGTGGGCTGTCGAGCGCAGTCGGAAGCGTTCTATTTTATTTGTCTTTTTTACGGGCGCGCATGAACAAGTTTGACCAGCATTACTGAGCCGTGCAAAAGCTTACGGTGGGAAAATGCTGTCGAATGATCGCAAACGGTTAACTAAACCATAAATAACTCATGAGTAGCAGGATTTAAGTTGTTATTTTGTTGAGGTGTTCATCCCAATAGCTCACAAGCTACATATCACAGCCTGTCCAGAAAAGCATCATATGCTTTTAGACCTGTTGGGGCACGTCAGTTGTAGGCATTCCCACGGTCCGCTACTGGGGATCGAACCCATGACCGCTAGAAGCGGATTCAAAATAGCCAGCAGCTTAAGCTACTGAGCCATAAAAGACGTTAGCTGGGCTATATAATTTGCAATGTAATTGGGATATGGCATCAGCTATCTTCTAATAACACTGACCTTGGCTAGCCTTCGTGGTGATGTCGTCCTCTCGCTAGACCCTATATCCATAGCATTTGAAACTAGGAGAGGCGAATTATGTTATAAATTACTCGTGTGTATCAGGATTTTCATTGTAATGTTGTTGAGGTTTTCCTCTTAGTAGCTAACCAGCTCCATAGCACAGCTAAGTCCGGAAAAGTACCAGACGCGTTTCGCCCTTTAGGGGCTCGTTAGTGGCGTGCATACTGTCCGTCCTCTAAGGATGATCGAACGCATGACCGCTAGAGGCAAATGCCAACTAGCCAGCAGCTTAAGCCAATGAGTCAGGGGGACGTTGGCTGGGCTACATAATTTGCAATGTAATTGGGATATGGAATCAGCTATCTTCTAATAGCACTGATATTGGATAGCCTGCGTGGTGATGTCGTCCTCTCGCTAGACGCTATATCCATAGCATTTGAAACTAGAAGAGGCGATTTATTTTATAAATCACTTGTGTGTATCAGGATTTTAGTTGTAACTTTGTTGAGGTTTCATCTTAGTAGGTCACCAGCTACCTAGCACAGCTAAGTCCGGAAAAGTACCAGACGCGTTTCGTTCTAATGCTGCTCGTCAGGGAAACGGAACACATCAATACAGGAAGGATGAAGTTGTTGACGGAGCCACAGAAACATATATACATATATGGTTAGCGGCATCCGGTTTCGGATTCGACTGGCATTGTGGCCAGACACAGAACGCCTACACCTACAGTAGCAGCGTGGGTAGCTTGCGCTGCACCACTCACAGCTCTAACAACACACCCCATATCCAGTGTACATCCGAAGTAATAATGCCGGGTGGTATGTGAATGGGAGCCACATGTCAGCAACGAAGCCGACACTCACTCCTTTACAAGAAAAACAAGCTTGCTGTATTTGGGAACCAAGCTCACACAAGGCGGTGCCTAGAACATAGTCCGCTCCACACTAAATGCATGGAACAGCACTTTGAGCCTAACATGGCCACAAGGACTGTGCACTTCGTCCTCTTTGGCAACCACTAACCGCCTCCTGGAATCAGTATGAATAAAGTAGTGGGTAATAGACAGGTAGGCACCTTGTCAACATTCCCAACAAGCGCAACCACACCAGGGAAATCAAGCAACATCCAGTCACTTTAAACGACAATACCAAATAAAATATATCGAATACATCATACACATATGCCGACATGGCCATTTAATAAACGAGCATGTGAAAAATATTGGTTGCTTATATTCCTCTGCAGTTTAAAGACGTCTGAAAATACATATTAAGAAAATGTCACAATTGCGAAAATGTCCTCACATTTACTTACAATTACCTTGAGCTACATGTGCAAGTTAATAAAAGATAGTTCACTTAGACAATAATGATATATTATAGCAAACGCACCACCTGAACTAAAAAGACCAGCATACAAGCACGCGTTTAGTAAATCGAATGCAGCGTACTTAAAACCGCGGCACCGGTTCTGCCTACTTTCTCTGCAGGACCCGTCGTTGGTTCTGTGGTGGCCCCGATTGACCTCGTACATGGCTCATTATGCCTACATAACTGAGGTACTCGCGACCGCATTTGCTATAGCACCATGCGTTTGATGCTGCTGGAAGATAATGCATCGGATCCTGCCGCTTTCGCACTTGTCGCTTCTTCTCCTCATACATGTGTTCCTTATCCCGCACCTCGGAAACTGCCTTCGTGATCAGAACGCACCATGCATGCCGATCAACCGCCTTTGGCTCCCATGACTTGCAATCCACATTAGAACGTCAGAGGCTCACTTTGATCATGTCCTGGTAACGGAGATTCGGTTTTCCTGCATACCGTTTCGTAATACTCAGATGACCATATAATATTGTTTTGATAACCGCCTTGTATCCCTACGCCACACATGACCAAGCCACTTCAGGTGTCGCAGCAAACGTATGCAGTGCACTGCATACATACCACTTCGGCGCAACACTCCCGTGTCTGCAACTTTGTCGCCACAGCAGATGCACAGAGTCCGTCGCGAACACTGTTGATGGAACCAATCGAGATATCGCCCACCTCGCCAGTACATCGTCCACGTTCCACCGCTGTATAGGAGAACAGACAGCACCATGGATTGTTACCCCGTCAGCGTCGTGCCACCGATAAGCTGCTGGTCGTTCCACATTTGATATTCTAGCTTCCCGAATGCCTCTGCAGCCTTCGAGACGCGCATACAAAGCTTACTGTGAAGGTGTTGGTCAGTCAACATCACATGTTCGAGGTAGCAGAAGCGAGAGGTGGTTTCTAGTACTTCAACACCAATGCTGATTTGCGGCAGTATTGCAAATTGCGCCTCCGATGGGGGCTGAAACGGACAGACAGTTTACCTGGTGTTGTTGGTGAGCTCAAATTTGGCCGCTGTCGAAGCCAGAACACCAGTCATATGCTGCAACTCATCCGCGCAGTGTGCAAACAACCCACAATCGTCAGCAACCAGCAACAAACGGATAGTTGTCTCACGGACTTTGCTTCTCCCATCGAAACGACTGGGGTTCAGCAACACCATCAGTACGGTGCTCCACACCAAGGTCGTAAGCATAAGCCGCATAAAAACCATAATACATCATTGCATGAAGCTAAATCATATACAGGGCAGAAGTTAAGACACCGTCTTGATTTACACCAGTGACAGCTGCAAAGTCGTCTTAAGTCTGTCCACTCAGCTGCAACACGGCTCTCAAACGGTTGGCAGTCATTCAGATAAATACATAAAATATTAAATAAGTAAATTAGTTATTAAGCAAATAATTGGTATATTCTTGGTCTAACGAGGCACAACGGTGAAGGCGCGATTAAATACGCATACAAGCATTGCTGCGTTGAAATGGTAAAACGTTTCGTTTTAATGAAATGTATAACCAAATTGTACGTATTTAATATGGGTGAGCACTTTGTCAGGTAATAGTCAAACCCAGGAACGTGGTGATGCTGGGACGCTAAACTATCCGCCAGAACCGTTGTGTTCGGCATGATTTCGCTATGCAGTAATCTGAGTGCAGGAGCCAAAGTAAAAATTCGGTGCAGCCGTTGCTTATTAAAAGCACGGAATGTTCGGTGTCCTATCAAAGCATTCTCCAAAGCAAAATCGGTTGCATAGGTTGTACGTAGAAGTCTGGTGACCGCGTCAGTGTGAAATGTTTATCTATGAGCTTCTTCGGTGCCGAGTCAATGCCGCGACCTCGCAGTGGTATTACGCGGACATTTATGGCTTTTTATAGGGTGATCGCTTGCCAGGCGAAAACCCACTACGTCCTGGAACACTAACAGGTTATTTTGAGCAGTAGTGCAAGCCGACAATGCATCGTACAGACCGATTTGCCCTCTATTATTTGAAGTCGATTGACGGCCAAACATTTCGCTGTTTGACCGGTTGGCTTGGTAATGATCCGGCAGTTGTAATTGAAATCGGTCAAAGATGCAATAGAATCGTAGAGCCGAGTGATGAGTGGTGAAGTTAGGTAAAATTATTGTTAATATAGGCTGGTTATTTCTGTGGTATACTTATCCGGATAATACAGATAGTGTCCAGCTATCCAAGCTAGATGTGGGATAAAGATTGTGAGTGCTATTTCCCCATGTGGCTGAATACGTCCATAACAGGCCAAATTGATATTTCTTTGTCTAATGCGGGTCGTTACGAATTTCCAAGTAAGCAAACAATGAATCAAATTCCATAAAATGTAAGAAATGAGAAACTTTTTCCACGGTCAAGTGTAAACTCCATGTAAGACGGTCAGAAAAGTTTAGGTAACTGGTTATAAGAATGTTCTTATAGAAAGTAAAGGGGCCAACCCATCCTTTTAAGCGCCATTAAGGAGCAGCAATACCGTCCATGAAATGACATTGGAAAGCCTCCCGTGGAAAGGAGAAGCGAAATGTTCGTCCGGTTATGTATGGCACCAAAACCAGTTGTTTGAGCGTCAGTGGGAAGGAGCAAATCTGATTGTGGCTTTAAAGGTAATCACAACAAATTATCTGTCTTTGGTTACGGAACAGGAGATTTATGTAAACATATTGTTCCAGAGGATTAAACTATGATACTGCGAGTACGACGCGAGCTTAACATTTTTGTTTAACTCCGCAAAAGCATCTTCTCAAGCTTAGTGAAAAGAACTCTATTTCGAACGAAAAGTAGGTTCTTCATATCCCGGAGAAATTTTCAAGTGTCCAAGCCAGCTGGCTATTGAGAAGGAGTCAGCCGTTCCCAGGGCCTAAAGCTGCTTGTGTCGGCCGGCGTAGCTGTAGAAATCTCGGTAAAAACGGTCAACGGACAAGAAGCAGCCAAACAGAGACAGCGGTGGATAATGTAGCACTATCGAATGACTGACGACATGCAACGTTGAATATGGTACTCTAAAACTGATGTAGCTTTACTTAGTATACCTAATTTATAAGCGCGTTATATGCATCACGTCAGCGGTGTGACTCAGTTTGCAGCTACTAGGTAGGAAGTAGGTTCTGCATGCGTTGGATAACAACGATATATCAAAGCGTATTACAAAGATTGAGCGAATAGAGTGGTTTGAGAGAAACACAGATAAACTGATAATGATGACAGCTGTCCCTAGACGAGAGGCAGCTTAGGTGAAACTAAGGCCAACTAGAATGAGACCGAAATCGAAAAACCCAGTACGTAAATCAACGTTTCAAGAGGAAAATGAAATGCAGAGAATCGGCGAGGAACAGTTGGTAGCGCAAAGAGTAGTTAGTGAGAATAATTACGCTGAAGCACGCGTATTGCCATTGTCAGGAGCTAGAGAAAAGGGTTACAGGGGACCATAACTGCAGTGCATTGGGAGTTATTGGCCCGGGTACGGTCTGACTGATAGGCATATACGAACATGAGGTAAAGCGCAGATGCATATAAAGTAAGTAAATTGAGCATACCAATAGAAGTGATAGCCAAGAACCACGTATCATTAGTCCGAGTGCCGCCAGTAAGCAGGAGCGAGGTCGGAGCGAAAGAGGACATGTGCACGAGGATAACTTAGTGCGGCGCAATGAGAGAGCTGTAAAATACAGGTATGAATAACAACGGAACGCAACAACGGAGAAGGTCATGCATAAGATGAAAACAGGAGCAACAGGTGTTTCGACGTAAGCAGAAGAGAGCGAAGCCTCCGCCAACCCATGCTCGGGAAGCTCACGGTGGTCCACTATTAGTAGCAAGGAAGGCCGTACAGATAAAAATAGTTGAGTCGGCGCACTGAGATTGGCTCGTACAATTGTGATGAGAAAAACAGTGGGGAGTGGCAACAGAACTGGACAGGTTAACTAAAAGTGGTTATGTCATATATGGGCTGTTAAGTCCGGCAGGGCACTCGAAATGAGGAAGACAGATCAGTCATAACTTGATTAGTCGATGCATTGAGTTTGAGTCGTACAGTGAAACTCACGAGCTGATGCGAACAACCAAACCTACCCAACACCAGCCAAAATGCCTCCCGGTTCACCATAACAAATGTCTTAGTGAAATCAACAAAAAGCAAGTAAATGGATGGGGTGGTACTCTGCATTTCTCCTGCAGTTGACAAACCGCGAACACCATATCTATAGTGCTGCGATCCTATCGGCAACTACATTGCTCTTCCGCAAGTTAGGTGCCACAAATTGACTGAAGAGACGGTTAAGCAGGATGCGGGCAATCACCTTGTTCACACAGCTCAGAAAGTTGTTGCCATAATAATTCCTACAACATTGCTCGCTCCATTTGCCATTGTACTGTGGTGGCACAAGCGCATGTTTCAACTCATGAGGGACCTCCTCCTCGATCCACACGCGTTGCACCAATAGGTGTGGCGCAGTTACCAACGCGGGTTCGCCTTGTTTCCACCTTTCAGACAAGATCCATTTGGCAGCGGCAAAAGTTCCGTTTCGCAGCCGAACAAGTGCTCCCTGTGTCTCATCCAGTGTCGGCGTGTCCGCCAGAGTCGCCTTCATCTCGTGTTGTCTCAGTCTGTTCAATTTAAGGCAGTCGATCTCTGAACCGTTGTTCAAGATACAGTCAGTGTATTTGCCAGATTTGCATTACGCCTGCAGTCTGTGTGCAGGTATTGCATGTGATAGCATCGATTAGCTTCCTCAGCAGTTCCAATCTCGGTTCATACACTGCCTTCAATGAGTCAAAGAATTCCTTGTGTCGGTGACGTTCGGTGTAGCATTCCATCTATTTCGCCTTCTCCGCACACCAGGCCTTTTACTGCAACGGTGCTTTCGTGTCAGTCGACGTCGAACTTAGCAAAACTGTCTATTCTACCACAAAACACTGGGGTCTGCGACCGGTGCAGTAAATGCTGCATTCACTTCACACAACAATGCGCCAATCGTCGCATTATTTTCATCAAACCAATCAGGCCGCTTACGGTTGGCGCGCGCGGTGTTCTCCTCGGCAGCAGCTATCATCTTGCCACGAATATGGTGCCACAGGTCGCCCACGGTGGCCATGCGTTCAAAGCACACAGGCTTGCAGCCATCGCGTTCTCCAGCTCAATACCTTTTTCCACAGTACAGAGGGAAAGAAAGTTAAACATATGCCGATTCACGGTGGGAGTGTAATAAATAGATAAACAAACATTTATGTACAGTTTGGTGCGCACAAAGCTGTGAGCAGTGCCCCAATCAGCTCCACGCAGTACAAGTGTCGTGCGCACTTCAACCATGTCACGCTGACGTACGATGACAGTCGAGCAGGTGAGTGTGACCACTGCGTGGGTGTGTCCAGGTTGCTATATCACTCGCACCCAGTGCAAACCGAGCGTCCATGATCGTCAGGCCATGAATGGCACACATTAAGAGCAGCCCCTCTGTTTACATTCGCTGAAGCAATGCCATGCGGACCGATAACATCTGTCCATACCGACGCTTCACGCCCAACGCACGCGTTGAAATCACCCAGCAGAAATAGCCGGTCGCTCCTCGGCACAGACCGTATCACGGCGAATAGAGGATTATAGAATTAATCACAGATGTCATCAAGATAACACATGGCCGGATCGTACGTGCTTAGCAACGTGCCAAACTTATCTATTCCGAGTCGTAGCCGAGCATTCATCATTTGCGCGCTGATGCCCGTTAGTTCATCCACCAGCTGGCCATCGAGGTGATGTGATATTTCAAAACCGAGACTATGTGCATATGGTACTGTGGTGACGTAGCCGACCCAATAGCTGATCCAGTCAACACCTGCTTCATGCAAGTTTTCTTGCTCAGCGAGCCGGGCTCCACTGAGCGCCGCAATATCGGTGTGGTAGCTCGCCAGTACCATCGTGATCAGTGCAGTGCGTCGCTCCAAGCGTACATTCCAATTCCGGTCCAGTATTATGTGCACGTTGCAGCACTCCATGCTGAATGCATTGAGCGCAGGCATACGATTGCATTGATGGGCATTTGCACGAAAGGTTACGGTTGTGCTTAGGAGGTTTGCTTGGAGGACCCCAGTCGGTGCCTTTGGCTCATTAGCCTAACCCACAAGGCGGTAGATAATTTAAGGTTTTGCTTGAAGAACTCCGTCGGGAGCCTTTTGCTCGATAGCCTGACCAACAAGCATTTGATGGTTTAGAGGTGTGTTAAAGGAATCCGCCAGGAACCTTTGGCTCAAGAGCCTGAACCACGACAGAGGTAATTGTTGGCAAAAAAGCTTGACAATTGTTTGTAATTGTCACGTATGTATAGTGCAAGGATGGTCGGTACGTACATTGGTATCAGAGAGCAAATTGGTGCAAAAACAAGGTAAACTCTATAAATAGTTGTGGGTTCGTCACAACCAGTTCCAAATCAGACAATCGTTCACTTGTTCTGAAAATCGCTTGCATGCAGTTGCAGCCTGTTGGGCATCATCAGGAGTGCGCATCCCTCGGATCCATCAAGATTTGAACCCATGACCACCAGCAGCTTGCACCGCCAGTCAGCAGCTTATGCCATTGGGCCACAGCGGAAAGGTTCGGACCGTCATGATTTGCAAGGTAACTGCGATATCGCACGTCTTATCCTCCATTTTTATGCAAGTTACGAACGTTGTTGGCTCAAAAGGATGCGACGTCAAGTGACAGTAGCGATGTACGATGTAAAATTTAGAAACTGTCAGAACGGATATATTTTGATTTAGTCATAGTTTAGGGATTTGGATATAAATATTTGGGTTTTTCGCAGCCAGTTCTATATCTGGTAGTCGTCCGAATGCCCAGAAGAGCACTAGACTGCAGTTTAAACCTGTTAGGCATTAGCTGTATCGCGCATCCATTGGATCCACCTGGATTCGAACCCATGGTCACCGACCTTGCAGTTTCTAAATATTATGTCGTACAGCGATGCTGTCAGTGGACATCGGGTCTTTTGGGGCAAACACTGTCTCTGAAACGTTCCTTACTTGCATGACAGCGGAGAATATCTCGTGCTATATCGCAGTTACCTTGCAAATCATGACAGTCGGTAGCTGTCCCATGTGGCCCAGTGGCTTAAGTTGCTGACTGGCGGTGCAATCTGCCGGTGATCATAGGTTCGAATCCTGATGGATCCGATGGAAGTGCACTACTGATGATTCGCAACAGGCTAAAACCGCAGTCGAGCGATTTGCAGTGCAAGTGGACGACCATCCGTTTTGAGACTGACTGCGACGAACCATCAATTATTATAGCAAAAGTCCCTACCCGTAACCAGGTTAATATCTATACGTTGCATTGGCTAAAAATCTGAGCGGGGAGTTTGAATGTTTCCTTTAACCAGAGAAATTACTATATATGCTCTGATGGACGTAGGTACGAGGCGGCTGGATTTTTCGTACTGGCAGGAATTCATTTGTTTACTCGCTGTTGTGTCCATGAAATTCGAATTTTGAGGTCCTTGCCAGCGTGAAGCAGTTGACAGTGACGTTATTTTGGTTGTAACATTTGCCACGTAGCAGTGCTGCTAAACAGCCATCGGTGGCACTTTCTGGAGAGAACACCTGCTAGGCATAAACTAACTACGTCCTATGCGAAGGCCTTTGGTCGTGCTTTTTAAAAGTACTATAATACTAGCAACCTTTCTTTAATACCCAGTTTCCACGCAGGTAATCACTTGTACGTTGTAAACAAGTTTTTCATTCATCTTTATACACGTTAGCTAGAGATAGGAAACACCTCAGCTACCGTGCCACCATAGAAAGAAGAAAAAGAGAAAATATGCAAAAGGTGCAAGCAAGCTGAGCTACTGGTAACGGATGGGCACCGTGCCGGTAAGCTACCAGCCGGCTACTATGTATCAACCAACATATTACCATGCAAAATTATAAAAGGTCAAATAGTGAGGTCACGTTTGGAAGGGGTGGCTAGGAGGAAGGGTGGGGCAAAGAAACTCACAGCACCAACTCCACTGAGGTCGGACCTACGCCATATCAACAAGTGTACCTAGCTAAACGTGTTCATCATCTTTCTGCCCCCGAGACGCTGCAACCGAGGCTAGCTTCGAAATGGGAGGTCTACGTTCCTCTTGCCTAAGTCATCGTCTAGCCACCCCTCCTCTCCTTTCATCCACACCCATGGCGCGCCAACAACGCACGTTGCAAGAATCGGTGGGCTGACATGCGTAACACTTGGCAAAACCGTCGGAGCCTAGTGCATGAAACAAGGGTGCTGAGCGGTTCATTTCCTTTTCCTGTAGCGTAAACAAGGTGTCGAACTCGCTCGTTGCTTGCTGGGTGTGCCTACCAAATGTGAGCTAAATTGCGAAGGCGCCGGTGGTTGAACCTCTCCAGCCTCTCTACGTCCGTTGATCGAAGGGGCCAGACGACGCAACCGCACGGTATGGTCGAATGTACCGCTGCACTGTATACTATACCTTTCAGAGCGAGAGTGATTTCGTGCCGGCGCCATAAGTGGCGAAGAACAGCAAAAGCGCCTCGTGCTTTTGCTACCCGGTTCGTGATCTTATCTTTAATCCCACGGGCACTGATACAACTTCCCAGGAAGTTGAATTTTTGTACGACTTCTAGCTGATCTCCATCAGGGGTCAGAGAAGGCGGTCCAGGCCAATCTTGGAGGAACGCTTTACACTTCGAGGGTGCGAAGCAAAGCTTGTAGTGACGGACAACCTATGCTAATCTGTCCAGTGTAGCTTGGCACGTCTGGAAGCTGTCACAGATTAGGGCAACCTCATCAGCATAATCTAAGTCAAGAAGTCGTTCTCCGGGGAGCAGATTCCCACCTACTAAGTCGTGTCCTGTAACCGGAATTTCCATGACGTCATCAATGGCTAATTTGAAGAGGAATGGTGACTACGAGAATCCTAGTCTCACGCCACTGGAGAAAGTAAAGGGCAAGGCAGCTTGCCGTAAGCCCTCACTCTGCCGGGGCTAGGCGCGTATAATGCTCAGATAATATTTACAAATTTCTCAGGTACACCGTTCCCGAGTAGGCAGTCCCAAAGTGCACGTCAATCCACTGAACCGAATGCACCACTGGTATTAAGGAACACGACAACGGTGGGCCGCCAACATATGTGACGGCGCTCCAACAACTGACGCAAAGTGTAGATGTAAATGCAGCTACAACCTCGACGAAACCCGGCTTGCTCTTCACGAATCTGGCTTTCACGAGGGCCAGTAAGTCTGTGAAGGATAAGCAAAACAAGCAATTGAGAGGCGATGGTGATCAGACTGATTCATCTTTGGTTGCCGCATTCCGATCGTAAGTCTCCCTAAAAATGTGGACTATGCCGGATCGGCTAAAGTTGGTTGCGACAGTTTTTGCTCCCACAGTTTTAATGGTAACTCGTATTTCTCATCCACAAGAGCAGGTCCCTGAAATTTGTCGAGGGCTAAATGTAGACCAGCTAGTATCGTGGCTTTATTTATTTTCAGCAGTCCGATATCATGCTGGACTTCTGGGCTGAAGGATGGATCCAGCGGGACAGCCCACAGAGCGGGGCGATCAGCGGCCAGCGAGAAACTTACCAATTCGGACCGAATAAATTGCCCTACAAAATGCTCAGCCCAAATCTCCAAGCGTGTTGACAAGTTGTGGATAGGCTGTCCACTCTCGTCGCGTATGGTTTCACTGCCACAAGGTCTCCTGCTGCCGGCTTCCCGTAACAGCCGGAATAACTTATGATGGCTACAAAGGGCAGCGACTATTTCCATCTCTGAAGCACGACAGTGTACCAGGACGTGGTGGTTTTTCGTCTGGCAAGTGTTTTCCTTAAAAAAGCCGCAAATGTCTGTTTAACCACACTGCGGCTTGAAGGATATGACTCGTCACACAATAAAGTCCCCGCCCTAATCACACATTGGCAAGTTGACCGATACCACATTTACAAATTCTTCGCATGTATCTGCTCTCGTACGAACACACCTAAATATTTGCTCAGTTACATGCCACTATTCCTAAATATTTTTGCACCTATTTCCTCCTGCTTTATGCACCTGACCTGCACTGTGTACACAACCTCATCGGACTAGTTCCTCATCAACATACTCCACATTAGTGAGCTGATTCTTATCTCTACATCTCGCATTCAGTGAACATAGCATTCGTACAACCTTTGGGCCATATGGGCCCACACCACTGACTCCACTTGCACTACTCACGCTCTTGGTGCTTCTAATCATGCCATCATGTACAATATTGCAGTATGCTGATCATGCCTAAAAGGCGTGTCTCGCTTTTTCGTATTTATTTATAAAACACACAAGGATTCGCGGTCTCTTCAGTCTAGCAAGGAGTTCTGCCCGTAGCTCTTTGCTAGGTTCTTTGCTTCCAGCCGAAATATGCCGGCGAGCAACGATAAGTTCCATAGACTGCAAACCACCTAACGTCCATTTTGACGATTAGACTTACCTCATGAGCATTCTCCTGCTGCTAGTTAGGTCTGGTGATTATGAGACTAGTAAGCTTCATTTAAATCCAGTGAGCGCTTATTTAACTCGCATGACAGTGTACTTTTATAGATATTCAGAGCACTTTGTTTCGCCAGTTGTCTGGTGTTAAAGCGTTCACCACCGTCGTAGGCGTCCGCCAAAGCGCATCAGCGGGTCAGCACATACAAGTGCATGGACGGTGTCAACACTTGTGCTCCAAATCAAGCGACACTTCTGTACGCAGCCACTCTATCGGTAACTTATCGCAATGTGCTCGCTTTGCGTCCGTAGCTAGTTTGACGCTGGTGAGCTCCAACTTACCCTCTGGCGGGTGCTGTGCCGGAAATTTGTGCTCGACAGAAATGAGCGAGTAACCTCACACAAATGAAGTAACCGCTCACTTATTCGTTAAGGGAGCTTAGACCAAGTTGGCCGCCAAGCTGCAGCTCATCAGTGGATAATTCTCCAATTAGGGCGTTCAGGTCCCCAGCCAGCACTGCAAGGTCTCTGCTTCTTCTGTGGCAAAGGAACTCTTTCAGTTGACGATAGAGGTCATGTTTTACCGACTAATTTCTACAATGTGTGTGCATAGGCGGCGATAACCAATAGACACCTGTTAGTCCCAAGTGAATTCGAAACTTTGAAAGAGCCAGCCCATCGGATCGCAAACATCCGGCTACCGATTGAAATCCTATCCACTAGAGTAGCTTAAGCCCGGAGACTTAGAGCAATATCAAGACCGACTTGGCCGGTACTCAAAGCTGCATCGTCACCGGATAGGCCCAATGAGAAAGTGCTGTTAGTGTAACCTGAACGGAGTGTGCACATAGCTTAAGTCTTGCAGACAGGTCACCGATAAGCAGCAGACATCTATCGCGAGGGACTCCAATTTTTAGGCAAGTGCTGGCTGTTGATCGACCAGAAGCAATGTGCGTACTTTGAGGCGAGCTAATAGGAAGAAGGATCTAGGTCTCCAAATGAAAGCCGATGAATTGGGACTGACCGCTTGCTTGGACTGGGTCTGTTGGCAGAAAGGACGCTGCACGTTCACACGTGAGTTATAACTGGAACGCAAGCGACTGTTGAAGCGGCGTGGAGGAGGGCCAAGATCTCGGGGGGTTAAAAAGGGAGAAAAATTGTGATGGTGGAACAGGCCGATAAGCGTGAAACCGCGTAGGAGAAAGAAAAGAGAGGGGAAGGCTTGGGCAGTAGCATCCAAACCCCTATCTACCCTGCTCGGTGCAGCAGATAGTGCACCGATGATTATCCTCTGCGGTGGCCAGAGCATCAGGAAAGTGCTTGAGGAAAAATTCATAGTATTACGTAGGCAGGATACTCTCAGATTGCCCAGGCCTAGACCATAGAACGATTAGGGTTCTCAGGCAAAGCCTTTGATTAGAAAACCTTAGTGCAAGGCATTGGGTTTGGCGTAGGGCGACAAGGAGTCCGTTATAAGGACTCAGCAGCCACCCTCTTTCCAACACTTCAACGGGAGAACCAGGAGGCTGAGTTCGTCTGGCTTCTAACCATTGCCAATTCGGTAGGAGCGGCTCTGTAGGTGCAGAAACCGCCCAGCATAGCTCAATTGATCACTGAGGCACACAAACCATCGCAACTCTTTAAGGTCCAGCCTTACGGCGATGGAAGTTTTGCATTGGTTGTTTAAATTACCAATCAGATTTTCCAAGTGTGGGTTGATGCTACCTGTATTGGTGGAAGGTAAGATAGCGCCGCGAAGTGTAAGCAACGGGGTTGCGCAGTTGGGCATAAATCTCAAAGTAACAGAGGTTGGATATTTTATTGGAGTTTTCAATGTCACTTTCGATAATTCACAGGCCTGTGGTCGTCATAGGCTACTCCACGAGTAATAACCATCGCAATGAAGTAAAAAGCAATTTAGTTGCTTACTGTATTTTTCAGAATAAAAGCATGTTGGAAAGCATTAATACAGGCCACAATAGCTATTCCTTCGAAGCGTATATGCCGTTTGGCGGCACGCGCTGATGGTGATGGTATGCCTCGATTAATTCAAAGATAAACGAGTTATTTAGTTACTTGAAAGATTGAATCCATGGTTAGAAATCCAAATAATTTACCGGCAAGGTGAACGAAACATAACGCCAGGGCTACTTAAGTAAAGACAGCTTAATGTAAGTAGATGAGTGTTGTTTTCGAGATAAGGACCTAAAAAGTAATCGTATCAGTGAAAGGGTACAGGTCAAATGACATGCTGTAGGTTTCAGTATTCAGTTATGGCCGGAAGCCATTGTAAAGAATACGGCAGATATTCGTCCTAAGCGCAAACATTAGTTAAGGACAATGTAGCAGTCTGGAGTTTCCCCGGTTTACCTGTGTAAAATTCTAACTAAAATTATTTCATTGTACACCTAGGCAGCCGGTGTGGTTTGTTGAACTGATTGCTGAGTTCGAATGCTTGGCTTGCTCATCGCCATTTTTGCTTGGCGCTCGCTTCGGTTGCAACTCGCAACTGCCCTGTA
>OX104070.1:80026129-80076512 GCA_944474145.2 Dicrocoelium dendriticum
CCTTCTAAGGCCTCTGGGCCTGATTCAATTCACCCATAGACTGTTGCATGAGTTGGCTGCGGAACTAAGTGGACCGCTCGCTATTGTGTTTCAGAAATCGCTGGGCACTTAATGCGTCTTTGCATTTCAGGTATCTTTTGAGGCGATTCAACAGTCATGGTCCCCCACGTGTTTCACGGATCCACAAACCATTTCTCAGTACTCTCGATTCGTGGGTAACGAGCCATGAAGCAGCTCACCCATGAGGTCGGGAATATTTGTGAATGGTTTAAACATCCGATGTCTGCAGTGTCGCCGGTACCCTTCATGCCACAGTGCATACATCGAAGTCAACGAAACTCCTTGCAATACCACAGGTCAGTAACCTTTCGTGAACATGCCATTTCCACCTGTGGCGTCCTTAGATTACCTCACCAACCTTCACCGTTTATCACCGCCACACTATGAGGCGCATAAGTTTATTTTCACCAACTAATTTACGCGTACTAATCTCTCTGCATAGTATATGCCATGCCGTTCATGAATGATGCCTCTGGTCGGCACCAGCAATTATAATCACAAGGACGGGGTAATGCAGTCAAATGGACTGCTGACTTTTTAACCGTTGGGTAGATTGCTTGTTTTTTGGAAGCAATCATGATGCATGGTAATAGAGATCAGAGTACACGTCGTTGTTCAGTACTATGTTAAGAGGCGCCCGGTGTTCTCCCAGTTGCCTTGATGCACCCTTAAGTTCCATAACTGACAACCAGCGCGATAGCCCACGGTTAACGTAGACTGATGCATTGCATACATCTCCTACCTGTGCTTGCAAATCATAGCATTACGGCGTCGCCATGAATCACCGTGGTGATGCTTGCCCAATTGCACACCACAATGCCTGAGCTTCTCCCCACACGTACAGCAGTAGCTATGTGATTATACAGTGGCACATCGTCACAGGTACCGTTGGTGGTAATTCTTTGCATAAGTACAGGTATACGTAAATGCATGTAAGAAATAAAAATCTGTATATATAGATATTTAAGCTTTTATATAAATATATATAAACGTATGTATATACATCTACGTTTGCATCAATATACATATACACATACATAACATTATCTATCTAATCAGATATATTTACCCTCATCTACATAAGTACCATATCTGTAAACGAGTGCATCGCCTCCTCGAGAACAGAAGCTTCATTTGCTTATTATCAGGCGGTACACACACACATGTATATATATACATATATATATAGGTATTTAGATATTTATACCTACATATACATATATATATACCAATATATATAACTATACCTATACATATATATATATATCTACATGTGTGTGTGTACCGCCTGATAATAAGCAAATGAAGCTTCCGTTCTAGAGGAGACGAGGTACTCGTTTACAGGTATGTTACTTATGTAGATGAGGGTAAATATATCTGATTAGATAGATAATGTTATGTATGTGTATACGCATATTGATGCAAATGTGGATGTATATACATACGTATATATATATATACGCATGTATATATATATATAGAGAGAGAGAGAGGTATACATATATATAGGTATATATAGAGGTATATATATATGTATACCGGTATATATAAAGGAATTACAATTATAAATATATATATATACATCCATACACAGATACGTTGAACATTAACGCAGCTGCTTGCAAATTTATTTACGTAAATAGGCATATGTGTGTAAATACCCACATTTGCATTTCAGAATCACGCGTACAATCACCCCAGTTTATACGCGGTTAACATATTTATCTCGCAATATGAACATGTTCCACATGACCCTGACGTGCGTAACACTTAGCAACATATGCAAACTAACAACAAACCGTTCGCACAGTTACGTATTCCCTTTCACCGATAACAATAATTAATCCCTATCACCTCATGATCATTTACCAGTACCCGTTTACAGACTAGGCTTTACGGTAACATAATATAGCCGTTACCCTACATTCCGTATAATTTTGGTTATTTCATTCCGTATTTCCTCAACTAAGCACATGGAGATGCCCTCGTCATCCCCGTTACCCCTTTCGCACTTCTTACCATTTACAAATTCACATTAACTTACAGGTTACCTTCAAGACATCCAAAGTAAGTTTCAAACCTATTAATTACACATTCCCCATCATTAGGAATAAACTTCCTACATGTTTTGCTTTAGAATCTCGCATTTCATATCTTCCGTGAGCATTGTTAGTGCGACTAAATTCCATGCTTCTTTCTCAACCTTATATCTACACCATTGTTAAAAGTGATTCCTGTTTACAGTACACGGTTAGTTGCGGTTTCAATAAATGCAACATTTTAATGCGTTACATTATCAGAAATACCGGCATATCTGTTGACCGCATTTTCTGCACATTCCCATCTGTTGATTTTCCGCCACCCTCTCGGCCTTCGTTAGTTCAGTAACTTTACCTCAGTAAAATGTTTACACATCATATCCTATGTAGTACTACTAAACGAGTTATATTAATTTATGCTACCTATCCATAGCATTATGAGGGCAATTCATTCACGCCGCAGAATGGGTGTACCAATTGGCACCACAGAAATTCAAATTTAACCGCGTTAGTGCAAACAGAGGTTCCCAGTCCGGCGTTCGGAGCTCCACCGTGTCCAAGTAGTGTGTAGTGCCCATGACATTTTATTCCATCAAACATCACATTCAGACTTGTACACATTTTGTTTTATTTTGCACCCGTCCAAAGCCTATATATACTGGACTGCGATTTTGAACCAGGTCCGCCATCTTGCCCGCGCGTTGCCGGCTTTTGCGCTCCTACGTGGTGTTACTCATTGCTTCACCATTTTCTCCCATTGTCCTTAAGCTTTATTCACATAGCTATTGTACATAGTTATTTTCTCAAGACAATCTTTATATCCCGCCGTCTTATGTCTTACCTGGCTACGAATTTCTTGTGTAGCGTTCGTCAAGGCGCTACATAATTGGTGACCCCAATCGCATTCCGGTGAGTTCGTTCCATTTCTTTGGTTTTTCCACGCAAACCATGACCTCAGTTTCTAAAAAGTGTGAGGACCCACAGCCTGTGCAAGCGGTATCTCTCGTAGTTCCACCCTTTATTGAAAAGGATCCCGTTTCGTGGTTCATGCTTTTAGAAGCTGAATTTATTTCTAAGCATGTTACCAATGACTCTGCAAAGTTTAATCACTTGCTAACACGTCTGCCGACTGATATTACTTTAGCACTACGTGATCTTATCATTACATCTTGTCCTCCTGGTCGCTATAATTCTCTCAAGAACGCGGTAATAAAGCGTGTTACTCCCTCATTGAAGTTCCGCCTGCATAAACTTTTTACTGGTCTACAGCTAGGTTCTAGTAAGCCATCCGCGCTATTGCTAGAGATGCGTGGTCTTCTTCAAGGATTGCATATGGACGAGTCGCTGCTTCGAGAGCTATGGCTTCAGCGTTTGCCTGAAAACGTACAAGCTATGCCATCGCTTGCGAAATCGCAGCCTTTGTCAGAAGTTGCAGATATTGCTGATGACATGATGGATCGCTTCACCGGACCACCGTGTCCGTCGTCTAGTTCTCTTCGCTCACCTGACGTAGATTTCACTGTTGACCCTTCGGTCCAAACCAGCGACACCGCTACTCCACCTTCGACTGGTGAGCTCTTAGCAGAGATAGCCACGCTACGGCAAGAAGTTCAAAGCTTAAAGTTACATCGGCACCAACGGGATTCTCCATCCCGTTCTTCTAGCCCATCTCGAAGACGAACACGACGCCCAATTTGCCGTTATCACGCACGTTTTGAAAGTTCCGCTATAACTTGTATAAAACCATGCTCATTTCCCGTAACGAGAAAAAGGACAGGCCGACACGTATTGGCGACGAACGCCGTCGGCCGAGGTCGTCCAAATCGCCTCTTCAAAATCGTTGATAGGAACACTTGGATCATGTTCCTGGTTGATACCGGGGCGGAAGTTAGCGTGATCCCACCGGTTCCAGGCGACGCGACTAAGCCACAGACAACCAACTTGCGTGCCGCTAAAGGCACCGCTATCCGAGTTTTCGGTCAACGCTCCCTTACCATTGACCTCGGACTACGACGTCCCTTTCGATGGATTTTCACCATCGCTGCTGTTCCGTTTGCTATATTGGGTATCGACTTCCTCCTACACTTCGATCTGCTCGTCGATGCGCGTCATCGCAAACTCGTTGACCAAAAGACCCAGCTTTTCACATGTGGAGTTCGCACACCTGGTGTTTATGTCACTCCCATTTACATTCAGCCTGAAGCTGATAAGGAATTTTTAGATCTGTTCGGACAGTTTCCGCAGCTCGTCCGCTCAGCTGACGCCACTCTTCCGGTCGCATCTAGCGTTACGCACCAAATACGAACCCGTGGCCTACCGGTTTCTGCACGGCCACGACGTCTCGCCCCTGATAAGCTAGAAACCGCTAAGGCGGAATTCGAGCACATGCTCGAACTTGGTATCATCCGCCATTTTCGTCCTTTTCTAGAGGGCAGAAGCTTTACCGTCTTCACTGACCACAAACCTTTAGTTTATGCCCTCGACTCGTCATCGACCTTAACGCAATCTACAGGGCCACCTGTAACGACGCCCAGCTTTTCAGCTCCACCACAATCCCAGTCACCAGATTCGCCTAAAACTAATACCAGTCACGGTAGAAGAGTTCGTAAACCTATTCGTTTCTCCGATTTTGTCGAATTCATCCACACCTCATGAATCTTTTTCATTTTCTCTCGTTGTTTGTATTATGCTTTTCCGAAAATATCTGAATCTGTCTCCCCGAGTTTTCCCCCATCTATTAGGTAAAGTCATGAGGCTGGCACGTTTGGGTCCGTCCGTTCAATGGTTGGCTGTTTTTCGATTGTTTTGGTCGTTTGGATGCTTTGGTCTACCCCCAACGCTTTGTCGTCTCGCCCGCCCGCCCACGTTGGCCTTTGGATCGTGGTCTGCTTGGCTCAATTTGGCTCGCTTTGGTCGTTTGTCTGGCTCGCCTTCCTGGCTTTGGCTGCTCGTGTGCCTGGCTCGTTGTTTCTGGTCCCCCCACGGCTCGTCGGAACGAACAGGATTTCAGCTTCGTTGTGGCAGTGGATTGGAATGCGGTGGGGGGAGTGACCTCTCCCAAGCGCACCGTCCTTCAGCTGCGGTGACAGGTCCTACCGGCCCTTTTTCTGGATTATCCAGTTTTCTTGTAGTCCGGTGTGCCCGCTGGGACGGCCCACCGACGATGCATTCCAATCCACAAGAAGATTAAATAATCTAAATACTAACCTACTCCTATGGTTCTGCCTTCTAACATCTGCAAGCCAGCAACAATCGAAGTCTTCGTCCCTCGGCCTTCTAGGGGGAGGTCTGTGTAGTGACCATGACATTTTATTCCATCAAACATCACATTCAGACTTGTACACATTTTGTTTTATTTTGCACCCGTCCAAAGCCTATATATACTGGACTGCGATTTTGAACCAGGTCCGCCATCTTGCCCGCGCGTTGCCGGCTTTTGCGCTCCTACGTGGTGTTACTCATTGCTTCACCATTTTCTCCCATTGTCCTTAAGCTTTATTCACATAGCTATTGTACATAGTTATTTTCTCAAGACAATCTTTATATCCCGCCGTCTTCTGTCTTACCTGGCTACAAATTTCTTGTGTAGCATTCGTCAAGGCGCTACAAGTGTGACAAGCTGCAATGCAAAATAAATACCTCGTAGACGGCTGTACGCTCGAGCCGCCTAGTAAGAGGCCGATGTAAAGGAAGCAGCTAAGGAATCACGGATGAGGAAAGAAGAGTGCCGGAGAGGAATATGAGGGTAATGATAAGAGGAAGCAGGTCAGGTCAGATGGACGATAGAGGCTTCCGTCTAACGAGCGTCCAGTTCTTGTGCCGATAAGTGAATCGGCCCCCAGCACTTCGACGTTGGATTGTTTCTTGCTTCTGCAATGGAATGATGCAAGAACAAGAGCAGTCTCTGCACTTTCATATGCCAGCATCAAGATACACCACATATACCAGTACAACTACAATAGCTCTAGAAAAAGGATGGACCAACAACTGTCTAAGCCCCTTTTGAAGGCTGCTGCGGTCTCAGACTGCACTAAATCAGAAGGAAGTTTATTCCAGTAGTTAACCACTCGGTTCGTAAAAACTTTGCCCTGATGTCCAAACGAGCTCTGTGATGTTTGAGCTTCAGGCGATGCCCGCGCAGACGGTCTGACGTAGCCAACTCAAACAGATGTGTGGAACTAATACCACTAAGTCCCTTAATGATCTTAAACGTCTCTATCAAATCCCCTCTCAACCTACGCCGCTCCAAGGAAAATAATCCTAAGCTACTTAGACGATCTTCGTAAGACTTCTCTCGTTGACCTACAATCATCCTGGTCGCAAGTTTTTGAATCTTTTCTATACAAAGGATGTCACTCCGAAGGTACGGTGACCAGGCCTGAACACAATACTCCAGATTTGGCCTGACCACTGCTTTACATAAGAGCAAGAATACTGCTGCTTTAGTGTTACTCAGCGCCCTCCTACGACGAAATAACTCGTGTCGTGCTTTATTGGCAGCATGGAGACACTGTGCCGAAGGCTTAAAACTGTTCGATACGATGACACCTAGATCACGGGCTTCGTCAGTACATCGCAATGATAGAGATCCCACAGTAGACTGAACTGCAATTCCGCTACCACTACTAGTCAATAGTTGACATTTGTTGGCATTTAGAGGTAGGTCCCATTGGCTTGACCAATTGGCCACAGTGATGATGTCCTTAGCCAATGTCGCTCGGTTTCCCCTACTGACTAGCTTCAAGTCATCTGCGAAGATGTAGTAGGGATCCTCAAGAAGAGGAGCCAGGTCATTTATAAACATAAGAAACAGCAATGGACCCAGAACCGAACCTTGGGGGACACCACTGTAGGCATGGCCAAACCTATAACTCGCTTCCCCAAGGCTGCGGATAAGGACGTCCGGTGGCTCGTTCCCATCCTTGCTATACGTTTCTCTTACAAGTGAAATACGCTTGAATACCGGTGTTTCAACGCACCTTTGTAATAGAATTTGACGACTGTCAAATTCCTTCACACATACAAGGTGATTTGGATACCGACACCCATCCACAAGACAGCAAGCCTGACGAGCAAGGTCCAGCGAGCTGCGACCTCCCGTGCGTCTAGCACTTTGGACGCCACTCTCGACAAAACGAGAGCAACAGCGGCATCTAAGTGCCTGAGCTGCAGCAGAAATGTCACTTCTCGGTCTAAAGCGCTGCAGTGCGGTCTGTGTGAAGGATGGGCCCACACAACGTGCAGCGTCATGGAGCACGATCTTTATGAATGCCTGAAAAGAACGGCATCTTCCGCGCTAAAATTGCACTGTGACCAAGGCCGACTTATTGTTAACGATAAGTCCCTTCTGGCGAATCTGACTTTGGCGAAAAAGACAGATAATAACGCCGCATTGGTGACGCCCGTACTACCGCCGGTGACTCCTCCATGCATCCATACTGTGCGCAATCGAAGCCGTTCGTACTCCGCTTCATCAGCGGACACACCAATGCATAGTTCACAAGACAACCGAAAAAAGCCATCTGTCGGCACTCCAACTGCAACTGCGACCTACGCAGCCGTGGCCAGCGCTGGTGCCGCAAAACCACCCGGCTGGGTCCAGGCCCCTAAGAAGAAAAGTTGTAAGGCGGTAAACAACAACAAATCGAAATCACCGTCTAGTGTCACAACTAAAGTCTGTGCTAAACAGGGTAACACGACTTGAGAAATTGCTAGCCGAGAAACCGGCCTTACCGAAACCGGTGAAGCCAAGCGATAGCAAGTCACCACGGGGACGGCTATGCAACGTCATGATTTTCCACGCACCTGAGTCGACTGATCCCAGTCCTCAGGTACGCTATGACCATGATGTGCAATTCTTGCAGTCTCTAACCGACAAACTACTGGATGTTGGCGAACCCTGGTTACGAGTGAAACAAGTCACTCGTCTGGGGAACAAGTTGATGGCAAGTGTCGGCCTCTGCGCATCGCGTTCGCCGACGAAACTACCCCAAGGTTAGTACTGTCCCGCCTGGGTCGCTTAAAGGGTAGGAAAATTCATGTCCGGCCAGACCTTGATCCAGCAGAACGTGAGCAGCTGAAGTCTGCCGTGATCGAACTGAAACGACGCACGGACGCCGGTGAAATTAACCTGCGGATCGTAAATTTTCGCACAGTTGCCCGGATACCCCGAATCCGAGTAAACAGAGCAACGACGCTTCAAGCTCGCCCAGCGGTTCCTTCCGCGGATTTCGTGTAGCGTTCATTAATGTTTGCAGCTTAATGAACAAGCACGATGATCTGATCCGCTTCATTGCTTCACGTCGGCCAGATGTGGTTGGTTTGGCTGAGACGTGGTTGACATCTGAAGTGACAAGCGAAGAAATTGCGATCACGGACTATTCGTGCTTCCGCTGTGATCGACAGTAGAATAGCCGCGGTGGCGTCCTACTTTACCTCCGGTCTACCCTGTGCGGGAGACTCGTGAGCACCTACCGAAGCAGTGACGGTCTATGTGAGCAGCTGTGGTGTTCGATCCACCAACGACGCGGCGAACTGCTTGTGGGTGTGGCATATAGTAGCCTACTAAGTAACGGATTGGATTGGCTCACACACGTCCAAAACCAAATGAGTCGCCCGCAGTTCCTGCTCACTGGCGACTTTAACCTTCCGCGAATCTTATAGCCTGAAGTTCACTTTCTCCATGGCCATAATGAAGTGGAGACAAGATTCGCCGAACTGGTACTGGAAACCGGAACGGTGCAGCACATCACGCAACCCACCCGCATAACCCCGCGCTCAATGCCATCATGCCTGGACTTGCTGCTAACCAGCTGCGAACAAACAGTGCATGACATAGAAGTTCTTGAGCCCATGGCGGTCAGTGATCACTCGACAATTATGGCCACTATAGACCTGCAGCTTCCATGTGTGCGTCCAGTGGCGCCAACATACAACTATTGGAAAGCTGACTTCGATGGCCTCATTCTAGCTGCCAATCAGCTTGATTGATCTATGCCACAGGATTCATCCTTTGAAACTTGCTGGGCAAACATTAAAGGGGCAGTGCACTCATTGTGTGCGCAATTTGTACGCCTCAAGACTCGAAAAGTTGGACCAGTGAAACCCCATTGGTTTGACAAAGAGTATAACCTACTGTCTCGACAACGGCGTCGACTATGGAATGCTTTCCTCCTGTCTGGCTCTGCCGCTGACTATGAGGCATAAAAGCGACAACGAAACTTGTGCAACAGCACCAAGACGCGAAAACTCCGTCAGTTTGAGGAGCAGCTTGCTTGTTCAGCTAAAACTGCCCCGAAGCGCATATTTGCGTACGTGAAGCGACGCCTGAAGTCTGCAGGTGATGTGCCGGTGCTAGTGGGTTCGGACTGACAACCACTAACTTTACGCACCTAGCGTGCGTCCGCATTAGCGGCGCACTTCGCTTCTGTATTCGCAACTAACCAAACCTGCGCGCCAAGCTCTGCCGTCGCCGCACCGACTGAGCTAACCTACTTGATCTGCGACGTCGCGGAGGTACATGGGCTAGTCAGCTGCCTAGAGAGCACGAAGCCAGCTGGACCGGATGGTCTCCATCCGCTGATATTCAAGTCCTTGTCAGCTGTGATCTCACCTGCTGTAACCGACCTGTTCAACCGATCCCTGTCCATAGGCTGCGTGCCTTGTGACTGGAAATGCGTCATTGTCAAACCGATTCCAAAAGGCGGTGACACACGCAAAGTGGAGAATTACCGCCCTATTTGGTTGACCTCAGTATTGTCGAAAGTTCTGGAGAAGATTGTGATGAAGAGACTGCTCCAGCTACTGGAGACCAACTCTCTCCTGACGCCTGCACCGCATGGTTTCGTGAGAGGCCGCTCGTGCGTCACTAACCTGCTGCTAACATGGCAGGAATGGTTGCAAGCAGTAAACCAACGTAAGTCAGTCGACGTGGTATACGTCGAATTCAGTAAGGCCTTCGACAGAGTGAATCACGAGATCCTCCTCCAGAAACTGTGAGAGTGCGGAGTCGGAGGCTCGCTGCACCAATGGATCCGTGACTTCTTAGTTGGACGGAAGTGGATTGTGCAAGTCGACAGCCACCTGACCGACTGGTACCCGTCGACGAGCGGCGTTCCTCAGGGGACGGTGCTTGGCCCCATTCTCTTCCTGATTCACATCAACGACGTGCCCAATCTCCTTCGGTCGCCGTGTGCCTTGTTCGCGGATGCCCTGAAGCTATGGAGGGTGATCCATACGTCGGACGACTTTGACATACTTCAGCAGGACCTCGACCGCCTCTCCATGTGGTCCGCCGAAGTAAGTTTGCCTATCAACTCGGCAAAATCGCTACTTCTGTGCCTCGGTAAAGGTGGAGCGGGACCGATCGTACACTCTCGACGGCCAAGTTCTACACCCGACGCATTGCGTCAGGAGACCTTGGCGTTATACAACGTTACGGCATGAAGTCACTGGACAACACGGACAATAAGTATCGCACAGCATTGCGTTCGCTGTGGGCGCTGAAACGTAGCTTCTGCACCTGGTCGAAAGAGATTGCCACTCGTCTCTTCACATCCATTGTACGACCGGTGCTAGAATAGGGCTCACCCGCCCTACTGTCCGTTGACGAAAGGCGAGGTACACAAGCTCGAAAGAGTACAACACATAGCCACACGGCTCATTCCCGGTCTTCAGGGTGTGCCGTATGAAGCAAGATGCAGACAATTGGGTCTGTATACTCTAGCCTACCGCCGCGCGCGAGTGGACCTCATCATGACGCATCGGGTATTGCATCTGGGTGCTTATCCGATGCTGAGGCCACTGGTCCATGTCCGTGCGTCAAGCAGCACACGAGGTCACCAGCACAAACTGGTAGTCCCTGACCTCAAGTGGGTAGCTCATCCCTTGTGTCTTGAGCGGCGAGTGGTGAACATGTGGAACCGTTTGCCCTCGCGGATAGTAGAAGCGAACTCGGTGTCGGAATTCAAACGATTCCTGGACGCGCACTTTGCGGATGCAAGATCCGACGAAGCCTTCACAGGAAACTGACGAAGGAATCGTTCAATGATTATAACCCATGTAGCCCGTTAATCCACCAACTGCAGCTTCCGAAACGATGCCCATCCGTAATAGGCGGCGGAGCTGGTGATGGATTCCATGTGGTTCATCCAAGAATATATCGTAAGTACATGGAGAGTTTTTCTATGCTTGTACATATTTTACTTTTTTCACCTGGGCTAGCTCACTACTACAGGTAACATTGTGTCAGTGGGACATGTCCTACATTGAGATATAGCTACATAGATGTTCAACATCTTTCTCGCTATCATGACAGTAAAGTAAAGTAAAGTAAAGCTGACTCTGAATGCCATTCCACGTAAGAATTCAGAGAGCCATAGTAATGGTTGAGGATGCAATCCAAACCATGTCAGTTTCTCAATTAAAAATCGATGATTCACGGAGTCAAAGGCTTTACTGAAGTCCAAATAGCACACCTCTACCGATATCCCACCATCAAGACAACGGGTAATCTCGTCTAAAAAGCACAGTAAATTGGTAAAACAAGACTTCTTTTTGAGAAAGTCATGCTGTTCCGCTCCAGTTAGATTGTGCTCAGTCAAGTGCTTACAGATCCTGTTCCTTATAAGCTTTTCCAAGCAATTCAGCGTGATGCTGGTCAGACTAACAGGTCTATAGTTAAGAGGCACCGACTTAGAACCCCCTTGTGGATGGCAACAATAGTCGCCTCCTTCCAATCACGTGGCAGTTTGCCTTCTTGAAGAGACTGGTAGGATAACTCCGATCGACCTCTTACCTGTTAACCTGTTACCGTGACGCCCGCGGACCGGCTACAGCAGGAATTGTCTGATCGGCGGAAGAAAAAGTTGTGTTGTTTCGGTACGTTCCATGGTACAAATTGTACATAGCAACGGTTGCGTAGCGACATTGCCAAGGTGTATGAATGTGTGCACCCTTGTAAACTAGGTGGAAGGTGGCTTTGGAAATAGGATTGTATGTGAAGTTCGATGCCGTTGAAATGGTAACCTGTATTGGTGCGTGTGCAAGCGTTTGTTTTGTTTTTTCGGTGGCCATACTGGTTTTTCCTGCTATCGCTATTGTTGTCGATGATAGTGAGCTGTTCAGGTCTTTGGTTATTGGGAAGTATGAACGTGTTGCGGACCTTGAGAAGCGGTTGGAACGTTTTCAGATTGAAACGGCGACTTGTTTTTCCGTGCAACCTCCAAGTCTGCTGCGGCATACCATCGTGGAAGGAGGAAGCAGTTGCCCGAAGGGGAATGCTGCGATCACATCATGTACCGTTGCGTTCATCGTAAACGTTCAGGATCACGTGGCAAGTGGTAAATTAGTTAATATTTTTGCAACAAGGACACTAACGCGTGTAGATACAAATCCTACGGTTACAAGGCTTGCTTCTCCGTGGTTTTCAAGGATGGTATATATGTCGTGCGAAGTTACGTCATGACGCATAGTCATGATTTTCACTTGGGTAACCCATGGTTGTATGCACGGAACCGTCGTCTTTCTCCGGTGCAAGGGCAGGAAGTTCTGCGTTTGACGGGCAGTTTCCATAGCTTATAAGATTTGCGTCGTTTTATCTACCAGGAGTGTGACAAACGGGTAACTCGTTTGGACCTGTACAATTTGCTCATTCGTCATCGGGATGCAACCGCTTGTGAAGTGGCGGACGTGGAAACGATGTCGGAAGAGCACGGTGTGTGTCGATTGGTGTCGGAGGGCAGTCAGTTTCGTTATGTGTTCTTCTCTCCATCGTTAGTTCGCGGCATTGTGAATCGTTATGGTGAGGTGCAATTATGCGATGCGACGCACCAACTCAATTATGGTGGCTACATTTTGTGGCATTGCACGCTGGTGGATATCACAGGTCTGGGGATTTCCTTCTTCTACGCCCCATTACCCGATGGGACTTCCTACAGCTATGGGCAAGCGGTTGATGCGATGCGGGAGATGGAGCCTAGCACCGTACGTTGCCACACTGTGGTGATGGATAAATGCGCTGCTCAGATCCGGGCGTTCGGACGTTTTCCTCCGAACGCAAAGCTCGTTTCTTGTCGTTACCGTGGTGGACATGGCTAGACGTTGCGGCCGCTTACGCGGGATCTCTGATCCTCGTAAAATGCAATTACGCGGTTGGCTTCATAACCTTATATATACTCGTGACGCGTCCGTATTTGAAAGGATATTGAACGCGGTGGGTAGTGCGAATTCTGAATTGCACCGTTATTTGTGCGCAAGGTGGCTTCCACAAGCGGACGCTTGGGCGGCCCACAGACTGAGGGATACTGTTCTTTTTGGCTGCCACACGACGAACAGGGTAGAGCAGGGTAGGCCCTGCCACCTTGTAGTGGACTTGCCACGGTTTGCCGCAGGCTGGGGATAACAAGTCGCCGTCACATCTGCATGTTGTGTAGCTCCTCCCTTTCTCACGTTATTGCCATTGTGAAAGACCCAACGGCCCTTTTCAGGGCCACCCCGGTTCTATGTTCTCGCGTCTCCCCTACACGGGTAGCAGCACGGGGAACATCCGTTCAGAGGTGGGGTCCGTAACCGTCTGAACTTGCATTGCCTCTCCCCATGCACTTCACTTTATGTCCTTCTTGGCCACACAGCATTGTGTATAGGGCGCGTATGGGTGCGCGCGCCTTGGGTGAAAGGCATCGACGTCAAATTAGGCCGCTAGACGCAGGGATTTGAGTTCCCCAACACCTTCTCCGGAGTTAACTGACCAGTGGTCATTTACTTGAAGGGAAAGACCGATAAAGGTCATGTGGTTTGTATCTTTTGATGGCAGGGAGAATGTGCATGCGTACTGCTGGCACATGAAATCCGCTGCCTCGCTCGCTGACTTCCTGAACCCTGTGGGGTTTGCACTGAAGTGACACCATGCTTCACTTGTGGAAGACGGTTGACATGACTCGGTCCGCTGGTGTTGACAAAAGCCAGCTTTGTAGCTCGGGAAGTTTAGGCGTGATGCCTTGTGCGTTTGTGTATATAGTGGTGAGGCCCGTTTGATGGATGAGCGCATGATTTGCTTACTTCCTGCCGTTCAACAACTGACGGGCACTGCATGTTTTCTTTCCTTGAGATGGGTGTAGCGGGAAACCTTTGTACTTGGCGATGAGACCTGTTTGTCTTCGGAGCACAAATGGGTGCTGACGGATGGAAAGTAAGCATATTACCATACTTCGCTGGGAGTGTATCCGTAGCCATGCTATCGGTGAGCCATGTCCCTTTCAGACTTTAGGGGAATGTTCCTCCGTACATTGCCGGTGGACGTAGAAGGTGAACCTCCGTTTTTATTACCCTGGCAATATTCCGTGTTTGCTGAAGGAACACCCATTGATTGAAGTCATGCGTTTGTCATCGTCGTAAGTTTGCGTCACGCGCATGCAGTTCTGGGACACCATGCCCTATGATGGAGCATGGTGAAGTACGCGGTCTCGGTTGCTGTGTGGCTGCAGCGAGCATGATCCTAGGAATGTGTGGGAAGATAAGAATTCGTTAAATGCCGAGAGACGCGTTGTTTCCCGGTATTTGACCTGACAACAGCACATCCTCCATAGCGGGGCGTGGCTGCAAAGCAACACGTGGAAGTCTTCGCATACCGGCACTGCCCGATGTAGGATGGGGAGTCAGCATTGCCGGACTATTGCGTTCCGTTTCAGGGGTACACCGTCCTTGTGGTCGTGCTACCCTAGAAGAGTGGTTCCATTCACTCAGTGTACAGCGTGTTACGCATGGCAGCGAACAGATTCACGCAACTTGAAGTCGGATGACAGCAAAACACAGAGATCAGATTGTAGTTGAACTCGCGTAACCTCGTTGCCGACAAGCAAATAACGCGTCCGCGGGTCATTCGGACGAACGCGCAAAACGGAACATTTCGCTAAATGAACAGGGAACTGCCACAAATTTGACCAGTCATGGAGTCTATGCAGAACTCCATGTAGGGACCGTGGACCAAGCGGATCGTCCCTGGTAAACGACTGTTTCCAGTAATCCGCGAACAATAGGGATGGCACACCAAAACCATCAGGTGGGTCGTTAAGGTATAAAGTGAAGAGAAGGGGGCCAAGAAGAGATCCTTGCGGAACGCCACTGACAACACATTGGCGGAAGGACAGGCTTGAACCTACGCACCGAATTGTGTGCGTTTCATTCCGAAACACAGCGTGCTTATGTTTCCTTGTGAATCAGTGTGCGCCGGCTCCGTTGATAAAACGTGCCTCCCATCCACATGACTCCGGGCCTTAGTTCGTTCGCGTTTACCCTGCATGTGCGTGTGTGCATGCAGCTATGGTTGGTGCAACGCTAGTCAACCGACCTCCTACTGTAGCCGCAGGAGTCCTGCGGCTTACCACATTGACAGGCAAATATGCAAGCGGTTGCCGCCAACTATACACATCCGCTAACGTGGGGTATATAGTTCAACACAACCATGCACAAGGACACGCATGAATGCTAAGAAATGTACTTCTATGTCCGTACATAGAAACCTTTGGTGGCATTGCGGTTCCCATTTGCCTTTCACCTTCGCAGCGTACACCAGGCTTGCCACGGCTGAGGAATCATGGATGCCTTTAGCTGCACAAACCACAGCTCCATCCACACCAAATATGCGGTGTACACCGGAAGGATTAAAACCACCAGGCATGTTCATGTGAGGCATCCTCCATCAACGGCGGCCAACAATCCTTAACAGCGAAGGCAAAAAGGCTGCATGGCGGGAAACGAAACCCGCAGGAGGCATTGCTTGCACCACAGTGCGCTACACATTTAGGGCGTGACAACACTGCTGGATGCGGGCACCGGGCAGACTCCCATTACCTTCTCCGTGGCAGCAGCACATAAACATGCCGCTCAACGTACATATATGTCTGTACATGTTCATCCTTATGTGTAAGTGATATGTGTGCTACAGATCACACACACATGTCGTGCATTACACATGCGCTAATGCAGTAATACGCAATCATTGCAATTTGTTACGCCGGTGAATGAGTGCTATGGAAGGCATGAAAGCGTAGCATTATAAAATACTCTGTACAATTTTGCAGCACTTCGGACAACTATGCAGCAAGAAATGCCCAGTACTGTGCAGCGGAGAGGCCGCGTGAGCCGCAAAACAAAACAAACGTTCCCTAGGACGAAACTATATGCGCTCTTCCAAGCAAGCGGGTACCCATCCAACTCCATACAACCACCCAACCTACTTTTCGGCAAAAGTGCTTCCACAGCGGGTTACATCGGTCACTGACGCGTCCTTTTGGGATACCACAATCCGTCCTACGGACACTTGCAGGCTTGTTGTTGATGGTCCACTCACTGAAAGCGGACATATATATACATATACATATATATGTATATATTTATATATACTTATATATATATGTACACAAAGATATAAATGCATACGTATGCGCCCAATGCTGACGTCGGTGGTCCCTTATTGACGCTTCTTCAACTCAGTTGGGCTAAAGCAATTTGCACTTGAACTGCCGCTCTTTAGGCTGCATACCTTTCATACCACTTCATTCGCTTTCTTCGCCATGCTTGATTAATGTCTGCCTAAGTTCCCTTATGTAGGCATGTTGCTTACGCTAGCTGCTCATAACTTCGCTGATCTCATTGTTTGTACAGCATTTATAAGCAACTTATGGACATTTATCACTTATCGCAGATTCCTCCCTAAGGAAATTACTTCTTATGTCAATTTATGGAAGAGATCAGTTGCGATATCGGTACGCATCTTTGCATTCGTTCCATTTCACCTTGTCGTTTAAAGTGAATGCCGCCTCCTTGTTATACCTCCTGTCCTTCGCCTTGCTGTGTAGGATAACCGGGTGCACAACTATCTGCTACCCGTTATCTGGTACCCGTTATTCCGTCCGCTTCATACTACATACGGGTGTGCGGTTACAGCTCCAGGTGTTGCAGCGATTTCCACCCATGATACAACGGTACGCGAACCCCTCTTGTGGCTCGCCACAGGGATAGGCTAATCAGAAACCGGTCGCCACCAACCAAATAGTGATTGGGATTGTTTATAAGTGACGACGATGTGCTCGCACAATCACCTTCTTGAAAACGGGCACTGTTACAATAGGAACTCAGAAATTCTTCATCACCTCGGTATACACATGTAAACGGCCCACTAACTCGCGTACCTTTATCACCGGTTTGGAAAGAAAAATAAATATGTATATACATGTATATATATAAAATATAAGTACATATATATGCAGATATTCCTTTTCCTATGCCCTTTCATGCATGCCAATTTTTTGCATGCATACATCCTTATATGCGGGGAGAAATTGCCGTATCCACATGTGCAGGTATGCATGTATATGCACCAATGAATATACATGTACATAAATATATATATATATATTCGTGTATATATATACATATACGAATATATGACGATAACATAGAAACAGGCATATATATATGTATAAATATATATACATATACATATATATATTTACACCGCGATATTAACATACGTACCTTATTGAGACTGTTGGACATATATATATATATTTACATATATTCAAATATATGTATATATATGCAATTACATATATATATGTATATATTATATATATCTATATATACGCATACATATACGCAGATATACATATCGTTTAGTCTCTATTCAATTACAGATATATGTATACATATACTTCCGTATATACATATATAAATATATATAGATACATAAATATAAATATATATGTCTATATATTTATATATGTCTGTGTTGCCTTACGTGCTTCCCTAGCTCGATGCAAAGAAACATTTGTAGGTATATGCTCACCTTTCATGGTACATGTATAACGGTGATTGCAGAAGCTACACATGTAACGCAATATATATATATATATATATATATATATATATATATATATATATATATATATATATTTATCTATATGCAAATACGCAATTAGACATATACCTCATCTTACATGTACGCCTTCTCGTATTACCCCTTCTACATGTACGCTGACAACTTAGCTAATACAAACATATTCTTATTTGCATTAAGCTTGGGAAACACGTAAACATACGTAAACTACTTTAACAATTGTGAATATTCACCCTACTGACACAATCAACAAACCCCATTCCGTGCATCCTCAGTTCATAGTAACCATTTATGAGCGCATTATTACAGCAACAGATGTTAGTCAGCTATTATTCCTTATCACATTGCTGCACGTTATTCCGTATGTCATTAAACATGCACACAGTGATGCCTTTATCATAATAGTTCTCTATTTCTTATTTCTGCAGCTACACAAAATTACATCTCATTCCACGTTATCCTCAAAGCATCATCAGTAAGTTACACACCTATTATTTACGCAACTTTGTTCCGTACCATTACGTAATATGATTAAATTGCCTCCATATATTCCATTTCATGTCGCCCATGTACATCATCCCTGCAACTAGCCTTCCGTGTGGATTTCGTAACCTTACACTTGCTGTATTGTTAGAAGTCCTTTCCGTTTATAATATACAGACAGTTTCCGTATCTAAGTACGTAACATGTCGAAGGATTTTCAAAGCAGAAATAATGCCAAATTTCTTAAACGTTATTTCAGCCCATTCCTATCCGTTGCTTTTCCGCCACCATCACGAACTTACTTCTTTTAACCACTTTGCCTCAGTATCATGTTAACACATCGTAAGTCATCTATTACTATAAAACCATTTACCTTAATTTATGCTACCTAACCTTAGTATTATGGACGCGATTTCTTTCAGTCCACAAATAGATGTACCAATTGCCACCAAAAAAGTTCAAATTTCACCACCGACCTCCCGTCAGACGGTCCCGGCTACAGCATGCCAAAAACTCGAGTTACCGCTTAATGCTCACAGAAAAAGAAGCGTAAACGTTCGGAAATACACTGGGGTGAAGTAATCGTTGTTATAAGGCTCGAGAAAAGTGAAATAAGGTGGCTTACTTGGTTCCATTTAATACACAATTCATGTAAAATATATATGCATGGCGTAATCCACCCTAGATGAGTTTAGATCATAAAATACTGGGAGTTAAGAACAAACTCTAATCGTTTTTTGATCGTCCAAGGTAGCGGAGGATACAACGGAGTCTGGGAGTGCGTTACAGTGTTACCAAACTCCAAAGGAAAAGTAATCTCGTCGGCAATCTAGACGGTTATATTGTTCCTTCAATTGTAGGCAGTTACCCCTGAGCTGCGTTTTGTAGATAAATTTCAGGGAATGGCGGTCTACGCGGTTGGGGTCACGCAATATCTGATAAACTAATAGGAGTTTGCCGCGCAACATGCGGTAGCGTCCGCTAAAAGTTCCCAACAACTTTAGCCTTCAAGGGTTAGCGTGTGAGCGCAGGCCCTTTACATCATTTGCCTCTCTTCGTTGCGGTGCCTCTAACGCCTGTAGGTTGCCAAGCATGGATAGCGTAGTTAACTTGCTGGCGCACATAGTAATTGTGCATCATTGGGAAGGTTGATGGATCAAACTTCCGAATGCCCTTCGAAGCATGCCGACATACTAAGTGCCTCTTTTTGCAGATTCGTCAGCCTGTTTTGAACAGTGGAGTTCGCTCCGTACGAGCACACCTGGGTCACGTACCTGGGAGCTGGTCTGCAATCGGTTTGTCCAAAGTAAATAGGCGTAGTTATGTCTTTGGAGTAATTGTACAACGCGACTTTTTTCTACGCTGGATAATAGGGCGTTTTGAACTGACCAGTTCGACACTGTGGTAACATGGCACTTCAGCCGTTCGTGGTCCTCCGGTCCTCTGATCCTTCGCCATACCTTGACGTCATCCGCGTAAAATAGGAAATCGGATAAAACTGAACGCGCCATATCGTTAATGAACACCAAGAATAGACGAGGTCCAAGCACCGAGCCCTATAGTACTCCATACACCACATCGATTGCGTCGGACAGTGATTCTCAGACTCTCACCGCTAGCCATCGTTCGTGTGGAAAATTGCTAATCAAACTTAAGGTTAGGTGGCCAATGCCGTAGTTCCGAAGCTTCTGAAGGAGAATTCGATAGTCTAAGCGATCAACCGCTTTTGAGAATTCCAAGTAGGTGACATCGACTCCTGCTCCATCATCAACAGCATCAGTCCAGCCATAAAGTGCAAGTTATAGGTTGGTATTACACAAATGCTTTTGCTGGAAGCCATGTTGCTGGGGGTAATACGTTGTGGCTTTCCAGCTAATGCATTAGCAAACCTGCCATGATTGATTTCATCACTATGGATAGTACAGGAAGTAGTGTTATTGGACGGTAGTTGGTAGGGACAGCGCGGCTACTTCCTTTATTCATAGGGTCGATGACCCATTGCTTCCATGCTGGCGGAATATGGTTCTCTTCTAGACATCGCTGACAGAAACAGCCAGTGGTTCTGCTAGCTCACTAGCTACTGCATGCAGAGCCTTTGTTCGGAAGTTGTCGAAACCAGGAGAGAAGTGAATACACAAGGATAACCGCTTCTTCAACACAGCTTCCCCAGTGGAGGTAATGTTGTCTAAACCTGACGGTGGAGTAACAAAAACGAGGAGGCTAATGGGGTTCGTCACCTGCTGGAAAGTTTGGGAGTAATGAAGCCGTAGGAGATCAGTTGCCTTCATTGCTGATGGCGTGCATCAAGCAGCCGTGACTATTGCTGGAACCTCGTTTCACCTTTCGAGGGCCTTTAACGTGCATGCACAGGAGACTGCGGTTCGTGCAGAATAGCTTCATTAACCCCTGATGATGAGTGACCTTGTCTTCGCGGATCAGTTTCACACAGAAGGTACGGTGTGTTACTTATGCAGCCCAGGTTCCGGCATTCCAGCAGTCTTAGTAATCTCGCCATGCCAAATGCCCCCGGGACATGCATTTATTTGTTCGTCCCCTCAGCACTTAGTCGCGCTTATGTTTGGTTTGGAAGGAATTCTGGTCCCATGCGTGCAATATTAGTGTGCCAAACGTCCTTGCAAAGGTTTTCAGGGCAACAGCTGGGAGCATTCGGCTAAGAAAGCCCATGTTGCATCATCATCGAGCGCAGATACCACATTACATTGCGTGACAGTACGCACTTTATCATCCTCCTTTCCAGGCTACTCCGCATAGCATTTATAGTCAAAGAGTAGAGTAACAACGTCAATGCGCCCTAGTGGTGTGCTTGTAACTATCTCGTCAACCATGCGTTCATCCTTAGTGAGCACTAGATCCAGTATCGATGGATCATTAGCAGTTCGAAATCTCGTGGAAGTGGTTACGTGGTTATACAAAGGGCGGCTAGCATTTAGCGATTGCAAGCAGGATTTAAACTGTGTACCGACGGCTACTGGCGTTTCTATGTCGTGCAGTTTAACGTCTTCAGCGAGAAGCATGTGGGTGTAGGACAAGTTCAAAGCAAACTGATAAATCTGCTTCAGTTTGCAGTCCACTTCCGACGAGGAATTTTGTGGGCGGTGTATCACGACTAGTGGACATGTGTCATTTTTCGCAAACAAAGGCGGCACCAGAGCCAAGCAGGAGCTCGGATTTCCGGGTGATCGATAACTTCCCATCGGAGGTTTGTATTGTGGTAAAGAATCACACCGCCATCCTTTCTGGTTCTTTCGGTCCGAAGCAGCGACATAGCGGGTAAATTGAACTTAGCATCGGTTATCTCAAGGCCTCTGTAATCATGACCAGGTCCCGTGTTTGTGAGGCATGGAGTTCTTTGAGTAAGGCCAAGTTACTTAGAAGGCCTTGGGCGTTTTTGTACATGCCTAATAGGGCTTTTGTTGTTAGGAGCGCTTTGATGGATGTCAACTTTGTGTTGGTTTTTCAGCCGGCTGTTAGGTGGCCGGCCGTTTTTGGTTTTTTAGTTTATGAATTTCAGTCGTTACATGGCAGTATTGAGCGTTTTGGAACAGACGTTTCACCCATGCTGTGCTCTGTCCTGTTGTTTGCCGTACGCGCCCTTATGTCGATCACAACGCAGGACTGTGCAGATAAACATTTACAGCGTTTGCAAGTTCCGACTTTTGGCCGTTCGCCTGCTGCATTTAACCAGCTTTCTGTTGGAAACCTAGCTCTAAAGTTTAACAAGCCTTCCAGCATAACTTTGCGTCATTACCTCGGAGTGTAATACTACTTTCATTAGTCTTGGACTGCAGTCCTTCTAGTTAGGTGATGACGGAACTCTTGTCAGGGATTTGGCAATAGCATTGTCAACAGAGAGCGCTTCGCGGATATAGCACCACTGCTGTCGGGCATGCGTGCGCATCGTCATCACAAGAATGCAGAAGCTCGGTAACACCATGAACAAATTTTGTTTTCTTGTTATCGCTATTAGGAATGCTGCGTTGTTCAGCTGCTTCTTCTGGGAGACTTTGCCAAAGTAGATCAGGTAATATGGACACTCCACTCGGTGCGTTGCGAAGACGAACTGCTGCAAGCAGGACATCCTCTGTCTCATATACTGAGTCTAGGGTTACTCGATGAATTCGCAATTCACCAAATAGCACTGTGGTTGGGTGACGCGCTACGCGTTGCAGCATTGCAAACTTAACCCGAATACCAATCGCCTTGCAGATGAAACTCCACGGGTAATGACCGCCTTGCAACTTGCTTTTTATTATGGCAGGTCTGGACGCGGGAATATTGGTGCACAGGTGAGTTAACGCAGCGTGGCTCTGTCGGGCCAGGGTCTGTTTAATAATTTTGCCGTAAATTTGGGTTGTTTAGAAGGCAGCACGGGATTTGACGGTGAAAGCTGCTTTGCGCCACGTGTGCTTATACAGAAGATGGACCTATGTGTGTCGCTCCCGGTGTGTTTGTCGAGGCAATCGCTGCGTACGTTACATGCTTGCTATCATCACGGGATTTTCTTCGGCCCTGAGCTGTGGGTGTCCTTACTGAATCTCCAAGTGAAGCGTCTATGTTTGGAGAAGTAGAAGCAGGCATGTTTGAGGCTTGTCCACTTTTGGGAGTGAGGTGACCCAGTGGATTTAGTCACAGACGCAGCAGTGCGGTTGGAGCGTTTAGTACTCTTCCTTAGGTTAAATTCCGGGCATACTTTAGCTGGGTGAGGTATTATAGTGGCCATATTTATCTCCGTGGAACCGACCTCAATAGTTACAAGATGCGCGATTATCTCAGTCATCCTATCGCATGTTTGCATGAGCAAAGCTGAACAGCTGACAACGGGAATGCCTTGACATGTTGGGCAAAACCAACTTGTGTCAGCAACTCTGTTTGTTTGTCACAAAGCTCGGACGGATTTGCCTACACATTGACGACAGTACGAGCTAATGCATCTACAACAGTTTACACGGATCTTATGGACTTTAGTGCAATCGTTTGCATAACATAGGCGACTTCGAACAATTGGAGAAGAAGCAACGGCCGTGTTTCTAAACTTCAGCGGCATCTACGGCGCATGAAAATCAAACACATGTCATTAAGAATAGTAAATTAACCCATAATAATAATGTGTATTGTAGGAATTAGGAAAGTAGTTACGTCGATAAATGCCAAGCAGACGTTTTGGTATGAAGGGGAACCAGCTTAACATGTGAGTAAGTGGCTGATAAAATGCAAAGGCACTGCCAGTGCTTTGTTAATGAACTAAATAGCTTTATCACCACCCTGTCTGTAAAATACACTCAAGAAAAGCCTGAAATAAGGGGCTAAAAGCTGTGAAGTTAAAGAAGCTATTAAGCAAAGAATAGATAGAATAGAGTTAAGCGGGATATAAAGAACAGAGAAAAACCTTGGCCAATAACGATAGCATTTGTAGCAAGGGAAAATAGACCATCACAATCACATGTGTAAAATATTGGTTACTTGCAATTTTGCAACATGCAATTCAACCACAACCAAACAGAAGACTGACAGTGCCTATGTATAATCGAAAAGTGGTAGCCAGTAAAAGCAAGTGATATAGAGCTTAGACATCAGTCTTGATGAGACGGAGGAAGGAAAAAGCCAATTGAATAAGGTTAAAGGCGATAAAGCCACACTGTGGAGGAGGGGTCAGTGTTACGGACCAGCCAGTTTGCAAGGTAAAGGGCAGACTGCCCACGGGTTCTGAAAAACTTAGATGCGACCGGCATATTAATTGTTAATTGTCAGGCGTTGAGGTTAGAAGGCGAGAGATCGAAGTGGAGTCAGGTGTCCATGGCTCCCTTTTAATAATCGTTATGCATTAACAGGTTGCGACACAAAATAACGGTGTACTTTGAAACGGCAACAGTTTGGTTTCCTTGGTGACGGAATACATACGGCGCGTTGCGCGACAGCACGAAGAGGGGTAGCTTATTCCTGTTGCTTTTTTATATAATCGAGGTTATGTTTGCGCGAAGGTTTGTTCTCGAATTCGGAATACGCAGAATGAGCTACAAATTGCGGATGTCAAAGTTCACCACCTGCCAATTTTTGGGAGCAAAACCAGGTGAGTGGATGCCCCCCTGGCTAGTATCAGAAATCTGCGACTGGCTGGTCTGCAGCCTACAAGGCCACAGTGTTTCAAGGTTCAGAACCTAGCAGCGACCGGAATACTTGTGGTTAGGGGCTGGAGCAAGCATTTGTCTGGTAAAAGAGTGCTAGAACAGCTCAAGTGCCGGTGTATAGCCGTGGTTAGCGAGCGTATAAACCATGGAACCGAATACCATTATAGGACGCCTGCATCCTTTGTACAGCAGGGATATTGCTCTGGTCGAACTGAATAGCTTGAGAAGCGCAGCCCTGATGTTTCTAGCTCTCGCAACAGTAAACTTATCGTGATCAGTAAAATACAGGGTGTTAGAATAATGTTTAACCATGTCGTGGATGTAGTTCTCATGAATAAGCGATGTAGCCTAAGTTGTCAAATGGCGCGTCTGAAGATAAAATTTGTACGCGTTAATGGCTTTTGCAGAGCAGAAGCTCATTTTATGTGAAATACAAGCTTCCAATTGCATCGATGAAATCTGGTATGTTAAGCAGTGTGGCATCTAGTGCTGCGCGGTAAAACGTATGTGCCATCTTAATGTTGTCAGCGACCCGTTAGTGTAAACTATGTTCCAAGATTTCGACCACAGCATCTATGTACATCAAAAATAGCGGTGCGACTATTACTCAGCCATGGATGACTCAACTTGTAACCTGCCCACCACTGGATAGATAAGAAACAAGTAGGACTGTCTGGGTCCGAACTTAAAACTACGACCTGAATGAGGAAGCAGGTAAGCCTTGGACGCTACGTTTAGACATAATATTTAAACTTCTGTTTGGAAGTACCTTGTCGAAAGCCTTCTGCATGTTCAGAAAGTTAATGATTTATGCTTCGCCTTCGTCCCCAGAGATGGTATTGCAGTTTGGTGCTTTGAGTAAACATGACTGACATGAGCGAAATTTGGTGAACCTATGCTGCGACTTACTATCGTGGTTATGGATGAGAGGAAATTTGTGGTCTGCTCCTTTATTGTCTTCTCCACGAAGTTAAGTAAGATGGATGTGACTTTTCGGGCGATAGTTAGCCACATATTTCTATGGGCATTTTGGGGCGCAGTTTTACTATGGCACGTTACCATTGAAACGGAACATGACTGGATTGTATGGAGTAGATGACTATGTTTAGCAGAAAAAGTAGATGTTGACGCTGCCCCGTTGTAGCAGTATTGTGGGAATGCCATCAGGGTCTTTCCAGTAGCAGGACTTCAAATGAGTTATGGCGATCTTGATATCGCTTACGCTAGAGTCACTCGAATTTCATGTCATTTGTAAGTGCATTAAGTGATATTCAGGTTTGGGTGTTTTCAGTTTCGTTGCAGTATGAGCAGAATTAGGGCTTAAAGACGTCTCAACTAACCGAGTGTTTTTTCTATGATGACGACATTAAGGATATGGTCTTATTATCTCGACACCCAGTTTTCAGCAGTTGTACAAAATCCTTCCTATGTTTAGGTAAGAAAGCTCGTTACGTTATTAGACATGGTGCTTATCAGAAAGTTTCAGTTCAAGTTTGGTGCCAAAATGGTCAAATTCCGTTTCAAAACTGCATGCGCAACCACGCCCTTTTTTCGCCCAGAAAGCACATAGCGCGTACTGGGAGCAAGCGCATCTAGACTTTTGCCGAAATTCGCGATGATTACGGTTGCCTCTTCTGGATTCCGCGTTGGGGAGGATAAATCCCGCAGGGCTTATTCTAGTTGGATTGCGGAGGTCGCTCTACATAATTGACGGTAAGCCCGCAGTAAACTTCGCAGACTTGCGGTACTACCTCGCTAGCGTGCGGGAGGAGTTTTAGAGTCACCATATGGTGATCTCTCCCTGGCCGGTCGTTGATTATGCTAGCAGTACTTGCCTGAATGTCAAGTGAAAAGCTGTGGACTAAACTGCTATTATCGCGTGCAGGTGATAACACTTGCTTTGGCCAGCCAAGCATAGCGTTAGTGGTAAGGAATCACATAAGTTAAGGTAACCAGTTGTGGGTATTATTAGGATTAAAATTTACTTCCTACTCGTTTAAATAAATAAATAAATAAATAAATAAAGTTTTTATTCTCGACAAGGCGAGGCACGCCTTTACAGGCATGATCATTGTGACAACAATGCGCGGTCAAGAATGTGCAAGAATACGTTATGTTTGCCGTACCAGTGTATGTTTATGTAGGGGGTATGTAATTATGTAGCTGTGTGTGTGTAACTGTGAGGTTCCTGTTTGTAACTGTGCTGTTCTAATTTTCACTCTCATATCGTCGGAAATGCTCGAGTAGAAGATGGATGTCCGTGCGTTGGAAAGGATTATTCGGATACCCACGGGGCAGTGACTTTATTTTGTGGCGAGTCACGACCGCCACGTCACAGTGTTGTTAAGCAGACATTTGTGGCTTTTTATAGGGAGAACGCTTGCCAGGCAAAAACCCACCACGTCCTGGAACACTGCCGCCGAACTGTTTGCTGGAACGGGTCAAACCCAAACCACCCAGCTGGCACCACGAGGAGGTTGTTCGGCTAGCCGGGTGTACCAAATTAATTGAACTAAACCAACTAAATAACTACCTTAATATTCTCGGTGTTTCACAGGGCCGACTAACAAGGCACGGTCAAACATGCACCCGCACATGTGCAAAGATCAAAATGTGTTGGAACACTGGCCTTGTCAATGTGAGTAAGCAGCTGACTGTGTGCTAAGTTCAGGATAACTGTTTGCTCACCCAATTACTTAGTGTTAAATAACTCGGTAACGCAAATGCCAACAAGTTCATATTCATAAATGTGGTACAGCAATTCTTCGCAAGCAAATGTTATTCTGCTCTAAAGAGGTTTCACGCGCTGTTATTTGTAGTCATCTGCTATCCACTTTTCATCCACTGGAGTAAAATTAATTCTACTTGAGCCGAATTAGATTTTAATCCTGTGAAAGTGCGTAAGCAATGCGTAGTAGGAGGTAAACATCAAAGACGCTAATTATGAGCCACCCGGTTGTAGAATAATTAAACAAGTTTATTGGAAGTGTCTACGGATAGTTGGAAATTGAGGCAACAGAAAACAGCCAATCAAAAGGAAGGGCCGAGGAACGCAGAAGAAGGAGGAACAAAAAACAAAAAACCTTTAAAGTTGAAGCGCAATGCAACCTATCGATTTGCTGTTAATTGTGTTACATATACTTGGTTTACTTGTGAATAAAATCAGGAGAACGCAGTTGCGCGGTGAGCAGTGTGGCCATATAATAGCAGACGTAATGGTGTGCGATAAAGTATGTAAATATGTCAATAAATAGAAAGTGATTGTCAAAGCGATGTAGCTTATGCGCTGTGTCGTGCATTGTTAGTTTATTTTATAGACATGAAGAAGAGCGATTTTGCAAACTGAGTATGTGCAGTTAGTGTAGCTTGACGACTTATGAAAGCAGAGTGCTTGGGGCTGGACATTATAGTGGTGCGATGATTTGTGTGCTTTTGAGATCCAATGAGCCATGCTAGGTGGTACTTTTTGCATCTCCAGAGCCACTCGTACCAGAGTTGCCAATCGTTAGATGCTAGACAAACAGCTTCCTGGTATTCCAGGTTGAAACTGAAATTCGGGTGGCTCCATATTCCATAAAACGGACTCCTTGTAGCACACAGAAAAATGCGCTAGCTTGCTACTAGGATTTTTAAACAAAGGCTTCAGTTAAGAACCCTAATCGTTTTGTCTAGTCTTTTGCAACCTAACCTTAGCCTGCTCACGCATTGCTAGAATCCTTCAAGTAACAATATCCTGATGCTTCGGCCACCGCAGTGGATAACCGTTGATGAACTACTCGCTGCATCGAGCAGGGCAGATGGCGGTTTGGATGCTACTTCTAAAGCCTTTCTAGCTACTTTCTGCCACCTTACGCTTTTCCAAATTATGTAACAGTTCCAGTTTCATTTTTATTCCCCCGTTTTAACCTTCCACTTTGGGCCCGTCGCCTTGCTTGATAAGCTCTTACCTTCTTGTTTCAACTCACATTATAAAGCGGATCGTCACACTTGCCTTGACAGAAAGCTAATGTTTATGTAAGCAGACAAATCAAGTTAATCGGATTCGGTTTGGAGCCAGCGATAAGTTTCGGATGTGCGTGCTTCTGTTAAGCGGAGTCTGGGATACTATTTGATAAGCAAAGACACGTAAGACGTGGCATACACGACAGTATAGAAGTCGATGGCGACTGAACCCAAAGTATATCATGTAGGCTACAAGAATAGGAAGAGAATCAGACAGAGCGAGGAAAACGTGCAGCGAGGTACTCAAAAAACGGTTTGTATCAACGAGCGTGCATCAGTAAAACAAGTGGACGCTACGACGGTTAAAAAAACCGTAAAATCCAATGTCACAAAATACTGAAAGGGCTTGTTTTCCGATACACTGCAAGGGCCTGTCCCCAGAAGGTTGAATAATGGAAGCTTTCGATGGAGCTGTTAGTGGGGGAAGACGGAAGGTGAGGGTGGATGCGAATGTTTGCATGTGCTTATGTAAGGGCTTCAAAGATGGGGTGTATAGCAGGGTTCGGTGGGTACAGACTTTTGCTAGTTATTATTTATGATGATCGTGTGGACCGGAGTGCATCATCGGTGGGCCGTCGGGACGGGCTGGTTTGACTGCACAAAAAGCTGGCTAGTCCAGAGAAAGGCCGGCAGGGAATTCCGTTTGCTGCAGACTCGACGGTGCGCTTAGGAGGTGGAAATCTCCCCACCGCACTTTAGACCACGGTCCACGTGTTACGAAGAAATCCAGGGGTCTTCATCCCACGAAGAAATCCAGGCGTTATCGTCTCACGAAGAAATGCGGGCGTCCTAGTCAGCAATGCCTAGGCGTTGTTTGGTGTCCAATCCGTTCGTGGGGTCTGCGGTCGAGGGCGACTGTCTGTTCCTTGGGTGAGGATGGGGGCTTTGATACGGCTGGCGAGTCACTCGGGGGTTGCGTTGAGCCGGTTTGCGAGTCAATCGAGGGTTGCCTGGGCAGTTCCGGCGGTTGAGTTTATAGAAGGTAGAACTCGGAGGGGTGGGCAAGTTTTGGGGTATTGGCTTGATGCAGGAGAAAGAACATGGCGCGCATGATAGAAGCAAATACGCCTTTTAGGTTTTTAACATATTTTGGGTTTTTTAGCCGCTTTCGCAAAACTTTGTGGATGAGACGCAGGATAAGCACTAACGACGAACACGGCGTGTTAATGAAAATATTAAACGCTTACAAAATCTGCAAAATGGTCAGGACGTTTTAACTGTCTACCGCGTCTGCCGGTTGCCAGGAGTTGCGGCGGGATAGGTTGCAGATCACGGGGTGCGGAGGGTTCCGGGCTATCCAGCGCTCCAGAAGTCACAGGTACGGGTGCTTGTGCTAGAGCATCAAGATGGGTTGCAAGTGGCTCGTCAAAGAAAGCCACTTTGAGGCTGTCGATGGACTCGGTTCTTCGGTGACCATTTTGGTCTAAAGTAAAATGCTTCGGAATCCGTTGCAGAACACTGGAAGGGCCAGTGTAGGGAGGCTGGAGAGGGCGTCGCACAGCGTCGGTGCGGAGAAAGACGTGGGTGCAGGAGGAGAGTCCGCTGTGCATGTACACATCTCTAGTCTGTTCGCGGGGTGGAGTCGGGCATAGTGAACGCATGCGTTGAGCTAGGGAGGACGCAAAGTTGGGCGAAGTCATACCCAACGTTGCGGGAGGTGAAACGAATTCTCCTGGTAACTTGAGCGTCGTGCCGTAAACCAGCTCTGCTGGTGCACATTGCAATTCAGCTTTGAAACTGCTGCGAGTGCCTAAGAGAACGAGCTAAATGTTTTCGCTCCAGCTAGGGTCAGAGGAGGCGCAGAGCGAGGCTTTAAGCTGTCTATGGAAGCCTTCAACTAACGCGTTGGCTGCTTGGTATTACGCTGTGGTATGAATGCGTCTACAGCCTTGAAGGTTGCAGAACGTATCGAATTGTGAAGATTCGAAAGGCGTTCCTCGGTCAGTTGTGATGGTGGATGGACATCCGTGGTGCGAGACCTACCGGTCCAAGAAGGCCAGGATAACAGTCTCAGCTGTGCGGTCTGTTACGGAGATGGCTTCTGGCCATCTGTTGAAGCGGTCGACACATGTAAGAATGTATACGAATCCGCTTGACGGAGGCAAGGGACCTGTCAAGTCCAAGTGTACATACGAGAACCGAGAGTCGGGGCAGGAAATGAACCGAGTAGACTGCGGGTGTGATGATGTACTTTGCAGCGCTGGCTTTGAAGGCAGGCGCTAGCCCAGGTACGAATATTTTTGTTTACGCGTGACCAAACGAAACGTTCTGTGACCAGTTTCAAAGATGCACGGATACCGAGATGTGCTAGTGAGTGCAGTGCGTCAAGTACTGTGCGTCTGAAGGAGGCCGGCACAATGAGTCTAGGAAAACCTGTGGAAGTGTCACAGAGAATGGTTCCTTCCGTGGTTTGGAGAGCAACAGGTTGCATATGCAGCGAAGTGGACTGCAGAGTACGCTGTATATCTTCGTCTTGAGCCTGAGCCGATGCCATGGCGGCAAGGTCGACGGTAGGCAAAGACTGCAGAGTGACGTTGACGCGTGAGAGAGCGTCGGCGACGGGATTGTCGACACCTGATACACGACGTATGTCAGCAGTGAACTGCGTGACAAAGTCTAGGTGTCTTGTTTCCCGTGGTGAGTATTTGTCGCAAGCCGCGTTGAAGGCAAAGGTAAGGGGCTGCGGTCAGTGTAGACCGTGAAAGCGCGGCCTTTGAATGTGTGTCGGAAGTGATGTATCGCTAGGTAAATGGCCAGCAGTTCTCTGCCAAACGTGCTGTAGCGTGATTCCGCTGGCTGCAGGCGCTAAGAGAAGAACCCATGGGGTTGCGATTGTCCACCAGCGTGTTGTTGGAGGACGGCTCCTACCGCGACGTCCGAGGCATCACTCGTAATAGAACGGGGTGTAATCGATCCGGAATGAGCGAGGAGGGCTATGTTGGAGATAGCATCCTTGAGCTCGGCGAAGGCTGCCTGTGCTGTGTCAAGGAGGCGAATTTAAGTTCATTTCCTCTGAGTGAGTCCGTAAGTGGCTGCATGAGCTGATCGCAGCGCAGAATGCAGCGTCGATAGTATTTGAGCAAACATCAACATCGACGGAAGTGCTTGAACGAAGTCGGAACTGGGAAGTCCTTGATTGCCTGGATCTTAGCAGGAAGGACTTCGATACCAGAGGAGGTAACGAGGTGGCATAGGAATTCTACCGTTGATTTGCCGAGTTCTCACTTAGTTGGGCTGACTGGGACACGGTGTTGGGTCCAGCGCTGTAAGACAGTTCGAAGACGATCGAGGTGCTCTTGTTCCGATGAACTGGCTACTAAAATATCATCGAGGTAGGAAAGGTTAAGTCTAGGCCACGAGTGACATCGTGGATGAAGCGTTGGAAGGTTTCTGCGGCTTTGCACAGTCCAACTGGCATACTTAAAAATTCAAATAAACCGAAAGGAGTGATGACGGCTGTTTTAGTAATGTCATTGTCTTCCACAGGAACTGGTGATAGGCGCGAACCGGATCGATCTTTCTGAAGATCGTCTTACCTGTGAGGCATGCGCTAAGGTCATGCATACGTGGGATGGACTACCTATCTGGGACAGTTAGGCGATTTTGTGCGCGGTAATCACCGCAAGTGCGCCAGTCACCAGATTTCTTGGAGACCATCTGCAGGGGCAAGGACCAAGGGCTATCGGAAGGGCGGATTATTCCAAGTTGATGGTCGTACTCAAACTCCGCCTTAGCTACTGTTAGTTTCTCAAGCGATAGTCGGCGTGGACAGCATGACACAGATGGGCCATTTGTCTGTACGTGGCGCGTGGCTTGAACTGCCACGGGCAAAGCTGAGTTGGTTGGCTGAACGAGCTTGGGATACTAAGAAAGGGATTAGCGTGTTCTAGCGAGGTCTGGGGAATTGCATAGACCGGGAATATAGATGTGACATCGGCGGTGCTGCCACTTACACTGAGTTTTGTTGCAGCGTCGACTACCAACTGGCGTTTCGCATCGACCAGGATGTCGAAAAACCTGAGAAAGTCAATGCCGATGATGGCAAAGGGGACTGCAGCGACGGTGAATACCCAGCGGAAAGTGGGCCGAAGACCTAGGTCCAGGGTAAGCGACCGATGACCGTAGGTATCTATTGGCGTGCTACTGGCGGCACTGAGGCTTGTCGACAAAGAAGCGGCAGACTCACCTGGCATAGGGGGAAGGACGCTGACTTCCGCCCCGGTATCAACTACGAACTGGGTATCGGCGTTATAATCCATAATGTAGATGAGATGGCTTTGGGCTTTGCCGATGTTCGTGGCCATTACAGCCCGGCGTGGCGGGTCATCCATAGCGGAGTAGCTACACGGCTGTACGCACATAAGGGATTTATTACCGAAACGCGAGTGGTTAAAGCAGTAACCATTAGCAGTACGTTTTGTGCGACGGGGCGATGATCCAGAGCGGTTGTGGTGCTAATGGTTTAAAGTGAGTTCCTCGATTTGGCGCTGAAGCGACTCTATCTGCAATGATAATGCCTCTATTGCCGACGACGGGCTAGTCGCATTGTCGTTGTGGTTGCGCCAGCACAAAACTGCTTAGGTATTTTGGTATCAGTCTATGGCTGGTGCCGTGCGATGGCGCGGTCTGCTAGATCTGCAATGGCTGCGATGGGCAAGTCACTTCCTACTGCAAGGATAGCCTGAGTGCTTGCAGGAAGGCGTTGCATCCACAGCTTGCGGAGATTCCCTAGTTCCAACTTGGATTTGTTAATGAGCTGTTGCATTTCGTGCAACAAAGCTGAGAGCATTCTATCTCCTAGTTGCAGAACACTAAATAGTTGCTGCGGACCGACCTTGACAGAAGGCGTGATTCGCTGAACATAGCCTTTTAAGAGTCTCGTATTTCATTACTGGAGGGGGCTGGGTATGATATCTCTCACATGCGAGGATATACTCTGAGGAAGGCGTGATATTAGCTGATTATACATGGCGAAATCAGAAAAAATACTACGTATATAAAATACGGATTCCAGGTTCAAAAACCATAATAAAGGATCATTGTCCCAAAATGTGGAAGGCCTAACGCAACAGAATTGACCATGACAGGCTGAACGGCGTTAACCACGAATGGAGACGGCTTATCCTCTAAGTAATCCACTGTAAAAAGCAGAAAAATGTGATAGGTGAAAAAACGATATGATCACAAGTAATGAATCACAAAATCACTGGATCGAGCTCACCAGCATGAAAATGCAAAATGGCGGGCGGCGCGTTCCTTACATGAGGTCATCAATTTTGGGCGGAGCCTGGGATACTAGTCTCTAAGCAAAGACACGTAAGAAGTGGCAAATACGGCAGTATAAAGGTCGGAGGCGACTGTACCCAACGTATATTGTGCAGGCTACAAGAATAGGAAGAGAAACAGACAGAGCGAGAAACTGCAGCGAGGTACTCTCCAAAACGGTTTGCGTCAACAGACGTGAAGCAAGTAAAACAAATGTACGTTATGACGGTTAAAACAACTGTAAAATCCAGTGTTACGAAATACTGAAAGCGTTTGTTTTCCGGTACACTACACTTCTGTGTATGCATACTGCTACATTTTGACTAATAGGCAGCACTCTCCTGAACATTAGAGACCCTGTCGAGCAATATCGATGGCTTTTCGGTAACGCGCTTGCAAGACCCGAGCTCTCTGCTCACTTTGCAATCCTCTACTGGTAACATTAGCAATGTTTCACAGTTCGCCCGTCTGGTGACGATGCTACTTCGAGCACCGCCTAGGCTGGTGTCGTTTATGCTTTCCGTCCCCGGGCTGAGGCTGCTCTAATTGTTTGGATCCCAAACAGTAGCCGGTTGTTGGCGGTACGATTAGCTGGTTCGTTAAAAGCTTGGAAGTGGCACGGGACCAACTGGTGTCTATTAGTCATCGCTACCTATGCGCTCACACACGCAAGCAAGGATTCACTAAAAGGCGACTTCTATTGTCAACTGTACAAGCTTGTTCGTTACAGACCAAGCGCGGACACTACAGTGCAGGCGAAGGCACTGAAAACTTAAGTTATAAAATTATATACTAAGGAGTGTATCCGGGCGACCAACACAGTGTAGCCACTCTTTCCGATAATGGTGAGCAGTTTACTTGATTCGTGTGAAGATGCTGACATATTTCATGAGAACACTACTCTTGGATGTAGCACCCGCCAGAGGCTGAGTTAGGGCCCACGAGTCTCCAACCAGCTATGGCCGCAATTAGCTTACAGTGTAAACAGTTACGGATAGAGCGGCGTCCAGATATGTCGCTTGAATTATAGCGCAGGTGTAAACACCGACCCTTCACTTGTATTTGTTGCCGTGCGGAGGCACGTTAGCGGACGCTCACGACAACGCTTTGAGGGCATTGAAACCATCCAACTTACAAAGCCAGCTGTACTGAATGCATAGCAACTTAAGCTCATACGCGAGTTAAGTAAGCGCACACTAGTTACAATCGAAGCTCACTGGCCTCGCGTTCACCAGACCTTTCTAGCAGCAGGCAAATCCTCATGTGGTAAGTCTAATCGCCAACATAAATATTGGGTCCCTTAGCAGTCTCTGGAAGTTTACGGTGCTCGCCGGCACACTGTGCTTGAAAGCTCATATAATGCAAACCGCAGAAACATTCATATAAAACTCTGTGCTAGCTTGATGCAGAACCACTAATTCTGGTGGTCTTGACGTGCATCAAAAATAGAAATCGTCGCTGTACCTGATAATCTGTGCAAGTTATTCCGTCTGACAAAGGAAACGGAAAGCAGGAAGCCTAGGGGCATTGAACTTATACGCAAATAGGGTAGAGAGTCTATTGCCGATTTATCAAAAAGCATGGTGCGTTGAGTTGAGCAAACATAATGCAAATTAATTGGCCAGAATTGTCAGATTACTCGCTGGCCACTGGTTTCCTAATCCTTTGGCAATCCCTCAGGATCCGCCCTCTTGCTTAGAAGTTGAAAGCTATTTTCAACTGCCGCAATTAATTAAAGATGGGGGATCATCTGATTTTCCTCCAGCACACTAAAACTTAGGGGCCTGCATTTGTGGACGGTTCACACGAATTTTTATTAAATCTGTGGGAGCAGGAAACAATTTCAACTAACTGCCCCAACTGGCTCCAATTTTCCAGATAGGCTCGCGAACAGCTTGCGGGAACCATAGGTAATCAGTTCACTCACCGGCGCCTTCATAGTGCTTGCATCTGTTATGCTTCATAGACTAAATGGCACTAGTGAAAGTCAGGTTTATGAAGGGCAAGCCAGGTTTCATCAAGGTCGTGGATGCACTGACCACACCTCTAATTTGCAACAGTATTTGGGGCACCATCAAATATATATCCGCAACCAATTGTTGTCGTCCCCTTCGATGGCAAATGCACATTTCATTTAGTGAATAGATGTGCCCTTTGGGGCTTGCTTGTAAGGAAAGGTGTGCCCGAGAAATAGGTAAATATTACCCGAGCATTATCGGCACCTAGCTCAGGCAGCGTAGGGATTTACGGCTAGGTGTCGCTGCCCTCAATATTTCTTGCGGTGTGAGAGGGAGTAGCACTGTCAACTATCCTATGTATCTTCGCTATTGACAAAATCGTAGAAATCGCGCTCACAAGACACGATATAAAAGGTGTGGATTTGCTCCCTAGAGAACGACTTCTTGTTTTCGAGTATGCTGAATATTTTCCCTAAGCTGTGACCTTATACAAAGCGCTAAGCAGCTGTGAACAGATAAGCAAAGGCAGTTAATCACTTCTAGCTTCGCCTTGTACCCTCAAAAAGTCGTCTGTCGCATATCGAGAAAACTAACCTGTATGTTTAGTGTCCCGCGGATGTTACTTGTACCTTACACCCATGATTACATATAGTAATGGTTTGCAATCAGTGGCCTGTGAAACGTCGACCAGCGAGATAATAAATAAGTGCATGATGCATAACTGCATTGCTAGTAATTTCCCATTGAAAATGAAGTAAAGCGATTCGAGAAGCAGCTTGGAGATACCCAGATTTGGTCATGTAAAATTGTGCGTAAACTATTTCATTGTACACCAGGCTGACCGATGATGTTTATTGAACTATCCACTGCTTTATATTGCTTGATTTGTGTATGGCTATTTTGGTTGGCGCTCATTCAGGCGGCAACGCGCTAACATATTTTGTGCTGTGCATGCTGCATCCCTTAGCTATCCGTGTTCAACAGTGTAGTTTATCCCTAACTATGTAAACAGTTAACAATATCTTTAACAATCAAAGGTTTCCTGCAGCTGCAACTGCATTCCGGATTTGCCTTTATGTCTTTCGCTATAGGCCATTTGCTGGCTGGTTGACACCAATTTTAGTGAAATTCAACGCCGAGTATTAGAAACTTTTTGCCGGTAAACCCAGTTCGTTTTTCTTCTCATATATTCCGGTTTGCTTTCCTTACACTGGCACATAAATTCATATCCATCTTATAGTCCGTGGATTTTGAAGACCATCAGTAGGTAACTACCGTTACGACGATATTTGTGTATATAAATAGTTTTGAGATATGGATCAGCTTTCCGTGTTCCTTTATTCGTGGGGCAGATTTTTCTAACCATAGCAGTAGCAATGACCACGCCATTTACAGCAAGCACATATTCTTGCTCTCCAAACATATATCCCTCGTGTTTCAAGAGGTTATCATTTCTCAGAGGGAAAACCGAGATTAGGCCCGCAAGTAGGCCAGGAGCAATGGTCTCATACTGTCTCAGATATTCCTCCCGTCGCAGCGTTTAAGGGATCTGCAGTAAGTAGACCACCTGGCTGTACCCTGCCAGCAGTGTTGAAACAATTCCGTTCGTGGAACACAGACGTGACCCCATTTCGTGAACTATACCGTGGCTACCGGAAAACTTTCAAGTGGTTTCATCTTACGTCGGATGCGTTACGCTTACTGAACTAGCCGTTTCCGCAGAACGAGTGATCGAAAAATCACAGTTGAAACCTGCCGCCAGCAAGGTAAATTATGCCGCGTTGCAGGGCGATTCTGTTACGGTTTACGGTCAGATATTTAGGCCATGGAAACAAGTTGCATAGTTTCTCGCGCAGTCCAAAACCTCGTTACTAACCGTGGTAGACATAGCTAAGCATAATGGCTGATGGAACGCACCAAGTCCAAATCAGACTGGATCACCGCATAAATCATCAACAGCCTGATGACAAAACGCATGCAAACGTCAAGCCTTCCCCCTCCACCTTAAAGCAAGTAAACCACTCAGGCGCACAGTAGTGGCAACGGACGCAAAGGAATAAAAGCAAGGTTGCCTCCAAGGAGTCACAAGTCAAAAACGGAGCTGCAGTTAGCGTTCTAACAAGTAGCAAAGATAAACAATTCTCCTCACGCCAAACAATCTGCATGACGCCATGAGCGCGAAAGTCGATTTCTACGACAAAAAGCTGCTAACACTTAAGCTTTGCCTACTGCAAAACTTTCAATGTATTTCACTCGTGGCGGCAAGGTGGTGCGCTCTCTATGTCTCAGACGATCAACAACGCTTTGACCTAATTGTCAACGCTAAATTTAAGAAGCTTCTCGACTCCTGGAAACAACTCAGTGCTGTCCAGACAAGAGCCAGCGTGGCCGCTCTCACTCCCATCAACACCTTGCCTCAAACTACACAGCCGTTTGTAAACATTTTGACGGCAGTCACCATAATATCTTGCGCGTCTCAAACGACTTACTCCTTGTGACTTCAAACTTCATGCACAACGTTTGCAATTATGCTGCACCTGTTTTGACCCACCCTCCCAGACCTGCCCCAGATAAGCTAAAAGCGGCTGAGACGGAATGCGTGCATTTGCTTTAACTGGGAATGATCTGCCAGTCTGGGACAATAGGCATCAACCGTACCGATACCATCGAAGAGATCCGGTGACTGGCGCCTTTATGGTGACTACAGAGCGCTTGACGAAGGTACTGCCTCGGTTGCGCATCCAACCCTGCGCAAGCACTGGTTAAACCCATCTCCAGTTGGTAAGTTCTTAACTGCAAAATAGACCTAGTTCGCGCCTACCACCAAATACCTGTGGTGTTAGACGATGTTCCTATCGGGGCAGTCATCACGCCCTTTTGATTAGTTGCGTATCTCCGTGTGCTGTTTATCCACAGCAACGCTGCTCTACTTCGTCGGCTTTTATTACAGACGTAACACAAACGCTGGTAGGATTATATCCTTAACTTGACCATAACCACGTCACTGGCTCACCGGCCGATGAACATTGCCGTCACATTGACGCTCTTTTCTAATTTTGTCTCAGCATATTTCTACTTTAACCCCTAGGTAAACGGAATTGATGAGGACACCATCGGCTTTCTTGATCACAACATTGCTTCCGCCAGTATCGACGCCTTTCCAGAAAATTCAGACCCAGAAGGACTACACTGCCCTACTGTCTTTTAAACATCTTTGCAGTTTCCTTGATTTTTAAAGCTGCTCCAGGCATTTTATTCCTACCTGGACGAGCAGAGCTAAATCGATGACCGACTTGTCTCGTGGTGGCCGAGGTATATTCATTTTCCATAATTCGCCAAGCTGGCGTTCTGGAAGCGCAAAAGTGTTGTTGCTAACAGCAGGCTTTTTGCTCATCCTGGCTCAACTTCAACAATTTCTATGACTACTGACTTGCTTCTTACTAACTTCTAATTGATCATCAATAAATACTGCTGTGTTCCCTCAAAAAACTATCCAGGCTGCCAAACGTTGCTAACGCACCTTTGGTAAGGAACTAATTACAAACTACTAAGGCAGCACACACTACAGTCATTACCTGGAATGTCTGCACTTCATCAGTAAAAACGAGCCGTTGAGCTACTTATCTACTGGTGCAAAATAGTACCACTCTCCGCGAGAATCCAGACACTTATTGTACGTCACCCAGTTAACAACAGACGAACAACCCTTTCAAGTGCACTTAATCCTTCGCGGACGCTTTGTCATGGATCCATCATTTTAGTTTAGTTCCAGAGTCCGAATCCCAGCCGGTATGGCTGCCGCCCAACAAACAACACCCAGAAAGACAAACGCCAAAATAATAATCCCGCCTCTACTGCAAAACAAATAGCCACATAGCCTGCGCCATCAGGGCCTGCGCCGCAACCCCAGAACCTTCGCTCTGCTACAGTGGAATCAACAGCCACAACCAAGGCTACCATTTCACGAACCACTATAAGCTGAGGTATTAGAAAATTACCCAGAGCGCACTTCGGATAGCGTCAAAGTTTCTTACCTCTCAGAAAGCATTTCACGTATCTTTCTTTGGTCATACAAACTTTTTTAAATAATACAAGAATGGCTAAAACGTTGTAAAACTACCAAAAGGAAGCAAGTCCTTTTGAAAACCAAACAGCAGCTTCGCAAGTTTTCGCTGGACATAACTTTGTATATTGTTATTCACCCACGCAGCAATTTTCCAAATTTCTTTCCTATACAACCTGTCAGTTAGTCGTTTCTTGGTCTGGTTTTCCGCTGGATCTCAGCATTTCAAATGGAAGCACCAACGACTTACTGCGTAATCTGCTATGTGAACATAACTAACTGTCCCTGCACAGAAAGGTTCCTTTCCGGCACCGTAGAGAGAACACGTGTGGGAGCACGCTAGGTTCCGTTTGAATGGTTTCTTACCGGCAGCTGCATCCGGTCTCACAAACTGATTCAACGGATCGCTTGGCTGCAACAGACAGCTATCACGCGGCTCGAAGGACTGCTTACACAGTCTCTTTTTGGGAAATCTATGTAGCCGTCCAGAGATGCTTAGGTTTTCCTTAGTAAATTTCGTAACAATAGTTTTTCATATTTCACAATGGCGACCGATGCGGTATGTGGAACTGTTCGCTGCATGCCAGTGCTGTAGTTGAATATCAGCATTTAGCTTGCCACTTTTATTAACGGCAATGCGCGTCTGCTCTCTGTGCCGTGCATTTTGTCTACTCCGCGCTAGGTGTGGGCAATTTTGTGTTCATTTATATCTGGAAATAAGTTAAATCTCTGTACAAAGAAATAGTTCTCGTCAACGCAGTCTCACATCTGATGTAGTTATACTGCTTCTAGCTTTTGGCTGCTGGGTAAATATATTTCTCTGCACTGGTTTCAAAAGTAAACTTAATATGCCCATTGTTGTTCTATGTGTTTTAGTATAACGGCACCGACAACAGTGTTTGGTGATTAGGTCGTCATAAAAAAGGGCAATATTAAGTTTGGTTATGTAGAAATTGCTGTGTCTTAAGCTTTCGAAAGACAGCCAAGAGAATCTAGAACTTGACAAAGTAAGGTATACCAGAGATGAAGCCAACCATTCGCTGTATTAGGCTCGAACATTTGGGAGTAATACGTCGGTGGTAGTTGACCGCGTCGATGAACCTGCAAAGATGTTCGAATGAACTAGAAGCAGGATAATACTTCAGTGTCTGGATTTTCACTGGCAACTACTTGGTTCCAGAGGTGTACATACGGTAGTTAGGAAACAAGGAAAAGCTTTGGCCATGCGTGAAATTGTTCAGTTTAACGGTTGCTCATGTTGAAACATGCGTTGTATGAGAGCGTCGTGAAGATGAAGATGTACATCTTCAGTAGCCCGTCGTATAAGTAAGGATACAACCATCAGGTTCTCGTGATACCTAATAAATAAAACGCTGATAACAGAGCAGCGTTGCTTTGGATAAACAGCATACGAAGGTACGCAAATGATCAAAAGGGCGTGATGACTGCCTTGTTAGCAACATCGTCTAACACCACAGGTATTTAGTGGTAGGCGCGAACTAGGTCTATTTTGCAGTTAAGAACTTACCAACTTACCAACAACCAGTGCTTGCGCAGGGTTGGATGCGCAACCGAGGCAGTACATTCCTTAAGCGCTCTGTATTCACCATAGAGGCGCCAGCCACCGGATCTCTTGAATGGTATCTGTACGGTTGATGCCTATTGTCCCAGACTGGCAGATCATTCCCAGTTAAAGCAAATGCACGCATTCCGTCTCAGCCGCTTTTAGCTTATCTGAGGCAGGTCTGGGAGGGTGGGTCAAAACAGGTGCAGCATAATTGCAAACGTTATGCATGAAGTTTGAAGTCACAAGGAGCAAGTCGTTTGGGACGCGCAAGATATTATGGTGACTGCTGTCAAAATGTTTACAAACGGCTGTGTAGTTTGAGGCAAGGTGTTGATGGGAGTGAGAGCGGTCGCGCTGGCTCTAGTTCGGACAACACTGAGCTGTTTCTAGGAGTCTGGACGCTGCCTTAAGTTAGCGCTGAAAATTCGGCCGAACGGTTGAAGGAAGTACACTGATGATGACTGTTTCCTCTATCAGTTAACAGAATATTTAGGGTTGACGGTGCATTAAACCGCTGTTTTGAATGCACGCATTTTCTGAAAGTTGTTCATATGTCGCACAGCTAAACATGCATATGCCAAGGTAACGTCGGTCTGCTCAAATATATTATGCCGCTGCTGGTACCACATGCATGTTGCGTTTATGCTTCTATTTCCCACATTTTGTTTGCAAATTTTTCGGCTCCATTCATGCGGAACAATTGTTGAGGCGTTTGCTGCTGCAACCTTCTCTTAGCCGCAAACGTCTTGCTAGCTGTGTACAACACTGGGATGTTATTCATGCTCCTTAGACGTCTGCGCACCCACTTGCTTTGCACACATTTCCATCCCTATGGTCTGCCCCAAGGCCACGTAAGTTTACTTCATTTGTCTTGTCTGCAAAGATTTGCAGTATCACTACGGTATTTCACCCTATACAAAGCGTAGAAAACGTATAAGCTGAAGTTTAACATTCATTAGCGGACGTTTCTTTAAGACATCCGCCATAGTTAACCTACTGTTTCGCAGCCGCTAATATCAACTCGTAATACCCCACAGATATATGTCCCAAGGACGCTAGCACAAACAACTACTCTTAAACCCAAACAATTTCTGTAGCAGCATGGCGAATATTGTTTAACACAGCAATTCTGCAGACCAGCACACGTCCTCTTAATTTTGCTTACATACAACCTAAATTTGACTTTAGATTAGCAAAATTCAGCAATTGCCAATGCTGTTTTATTACGTCTTGACAATTATCCACGCTGCTTTTCACAAAGGATATGAGGCTAGTTCCATATTAAACATCAGCCATTGTCAAATGTCACTTTCCTAAACACGGCCCTATACGTCCAACCTGAAAAACACTACAATGTTTAAGGTAACATCCACAACGTTAAAAGAGCACCGTCAAAACAAAGGAATAGTTGACGTTGCAGTTTGAAAGCACGTAACCGATTAGCTGCTACGTGCACTAAAAGGATTACGCTTAACGTCAACGATTACCGCTTCGTAATGACGAGAATAAACTATTTATTTATTTATATACTTATGCTGGCATGCTTGATATGCACGTAAAGATGCTTCAGATGCAAGTACGCTCAGCACTCCGGTAACTCGACCACAGTCTTCCATGTTGTACAAGTAAATTTACCGCGTGCTCGCGGCGCTACTGTTGTCACCAGCTAAAATTTGTTTAAGTGCAACTCTATGTTCCCACGTTTGGTGAAAATCACTAAGTATAGGTAGGAAGGTAGGCTAATGGACATTAAACACAAGATTTAAGGTTGTGCCATGGGGATTGACAAGTAACTAAACTTACACACAAAATCCAACATAATGAACATAATCAGGTCATTGGCATTTCCTGAGAGGTAAATAGTTATCATTTTGTCCGGTAAAGACATTGTTATATCTTTTACCACAAGCGGCAAACGTTTAGCACAGCATACCAAACGACACCAACCAGCAGTTAGTCACGACCAGGAATGTGAGTTTCCTCGTCTGTGTTTAAATAAGGCATTGCACATTCTATTTAACAGTATAGCTTGTTTCATTGCGTTTCCCAAAAGGTCATATAAGATTCAAGCTGTAAATAAAGTACATAGTTTTAGAGTTTTGTAGCAAACAAATAATTAAAACCCCAATATTTGGTTCGTGGGCGGTAGCTCAGTAGCATCCAAAACATCATTTTATATGTTTGGGAAAACTGATAATTTTAAGCTAAAAGGTTGCTTAAGGTTTGGGTGACTAACATTTTTTGTGCATAACAAGTAAAGCAACGTAAGTAAGTATGAAAGGAAAGTAATATAAGGAGTACATGCTGGATATGCCATAGATTTTAACATAACAATTACTAATAATACGGAGGTTTTCATTCAAATAATATACATAAGTAGAGCATTTATCTCCTGAAATACTTTGCGCGTTTACGTGCCTGCTGCTTCTTTGCGCGTACTGGATTTGTTTATCTTAATTGAAACCAGCCTACTACCATGTTGGCAAAATGACCTTCACCAGTTTGCACACAACGAATCTAAAAGTATAAATTCTGTTACGAATGAAGATATTTGAGACAAATGTCTCTCCACTACGAATGGCTCGTTGCGGTGAGTTTCTCTCTTAATAACTAAGGATTGAAAACCCTTTGAATAGATTTGTCGGAAAATACTTGACGCTAGTAAAATAATACTATTGTCACAAAATATTTATGGTCGTGGAAAGGTTGCTTAAGTAGTAATAATATTGTTCATAACGTTTGCTTAATTAATAGTCACTACTATGTGAGCTTTCCTTGTACAAATAAAACAGGCCTCGGTTTTACTGGTACATGCCTGCATAAATGAAAAGGATTATTTACATGGGAGGTGCAAACAGCATTGCGACTACGGTGGCTTGGCTCGTGAGATAAAAAACGCCAGCTACAGAGCAAGTGCACAAAGCGAAATCATAGCCCTGTTAATAGCATACAACGATTGTGTGCAAACCTGCAAAACTGTAAGCCTGTTTGCTTTGGTTACACAAGCTGCAAAAGCTAAAATGCGATTGGTTTATTCATCAGCATTTTGTATTATTACAGGAATCTTAGGTTAGTAAGTTCCTATGCTTTGATATATAAATCTATATTTTAACAAAGATCGAGACAAGAGGTTGTTTTAAAATCAAGAGTGTTCCACAGTAAATTGGAACCCAAACGTTTACGTGGCATGAATTAAGTGTAGAATGTGTCAACGCATGCTGTGTATTGACGTCTAAGAAGTTTAGGAAGTTAACAATAAATGCGTATAGCCAAATTTTATATAGCATGGGAAGTAAACTAATGGAAAATAAATGCATAAACCTCGGTGGTCTAAATTAACATCCGAATTGACAGTTAGTTGGTTAAGTGACGACCTAGCTGTCCACGGCAGTAGTACTCACCGTGTGAATCATTTCTGGTCACATACACCTACCTTTATATGTTGGCTTCAACTAGCAACGCAATGGACAAGTGTTGGCAATATTACTCTCGGGAGCATCGTTCAAACAGCAAGTAGCTTATTTGACGTCCTTCTCAGAAGCTGCAGGGTGACAGGCAGGTGTGACACGATTGTGTTGTTTGCAGACTTTACTTTGGCTATTTTAAAAGCACTGAAAATAGTGCTCGGGATATTGTTGACATAGACATCTCGTATTATTCTTAAGTGAATACGACTATGAGTAAACAAGCTAGGAACTGTGCAGTAAGGACACTTGTTTATAAACGGTTTTGCAAGCAATGAAGCGTTGTGGATAAATAGTATCGTCCCTGTAAAGGATTACCCATCTACACGTCATATTTTAAGGGTAAAGAGAAGAAAACGTATAAAACGATTGTGCGCAAAGTTCGTTCATGGGCGCATTGCTTCCATGTGGATTTGATTTGGTTGTTTTAACTTTTTTAAAGTTTTTCGTAGTAGCCGTTTACCGCTGCCGCTGATTCTCTCTGTTCATTCGTTGACATTATTGGAGCGCAAACACTGCACACTTCATGGGCGAGTGCTTGTATTATGCTTCTAACATGCTATAAAACTATTGCGCACCGAAAGTTAATGACCTGCCTAATACCTACTTGCGTTTAGGTTAGCTGCGACTACCTGGTACGCTTGGATTACTGATATCATTCAAAATGATACTCGGTTGCTGAGTTCTCGTTTGCACGTCAGGCGTAGAATCATCTGTTCATTTAGCAGCTTTGCATTTTTTAACCGAGGCCAAGCGTTGGCTTAGCTATGTGCAAATAGTAGTTAAAAATGTTAGTTGGACTGTATTACACCAGCTGTAAAACATTAAGTGCTACCTTTCCTACTTCCACATTTTCTAATAAATGCAGGTTTTGTAAAATGGCGAGATCCTACTACTAAGTAAGTCGGTACATAACCTATGAAGACTAAGTAAATAACCCACAAAACCATAACAAGTAAAATATTTACTGATGGAGCACATAACTTGAGCCGAAACGACATGCCGGGCTTTAGTTAGCTTAAATTTCTTCTGGCTCCACTGAATGAGCTACCGCATTAAGCAGATAATGCGGTACCATATGCGTACACTCTAATTATTCGTATAATGAATAAAAATCGTACTTCCTTTGTTTCAATAATCTTAAATAGCTGAAAGAAATATGTACTGTGAAGCTTAATACACGGAGTCACACATAGATTTTTTCTGGGTAATGATTTAGCGGAAGCATAACATCAGTACCAAAGAGCGAAACATTTTACGGAGCAGCCCGTATGTGGTGCATTTAAACACGCCAAGTTGTCTTGCTCATGAAAGGATGTTAACCAATGCTGCAAGCTAGAGGAACGAACAGCGTGCTGCGTATTGACTGGTTGAACGTTGGGAACCAACTCGAGCGCTAATAAAAGACAGTGCCGATATCAAACGATCGAACTCAATATTTAGTTCAATAATTCGCCTTGGTTACGAAAGTTTAAGTTAAAATAGATATTTTAGTTTTACTAACCTTTACAGGAAAATGGTAAAATATACAGCTTACTATATAGCTCACTCCCAGAGTGGGCTGCGTTGGTAGACTTTCGAACAGCGTACCTACTATTCGTCGCCAAACAATATATATTTGGAACCAAAGATACAACATGATGCAGCCGCCGTGCAGAAAAATAGACTCAGGTACTAGCGGGCTGTTAGCCGTATACTCTCAACGTATGCAAGCAAAATATTGCTTACAGAGAGAGCTTCTAAGCGTACAAGTAGCTGTTAAGTCAGTGGGTTTCTTGTGACTCAATGAGGCGTGGAGAACAAGCCAAAAAGTGAAAATAATGAGCGAGTAACGAACCGAATGTAGCTGGAAGGCAAGCCGAAGCGCAACTGTGTACATCCAAACCACTGCACAACTTTGTTTATTAGCAGGTAATTTTGAGCTGGCAAACAATTTTAATAGGTTTTACTAAGTCCAATGCGTTCTACTTTCTTTGTGAATGTTGAAAAACATTTTAGGGAACTGGTAAGTGTTTTAAAACACTTGGTATGCTCTGCGGAAAATGACTATTACATATAATGTCCAGACAATGACCAAGAAGATTGAATTCCCTACTACGGCTTTTGATTGTAAGATGTGGGTTGTTGCGTTTTACTGTCGCTCCGGATGCCCCTATGGCGAAATGTATGGTTTGGGTTTCCAGCGCTGTCGGTTGTGGCGAACTTTGGGAACATATATGAAGCAAGAAAATCAGTTTCCGTTTAGGCTGGCATGAGTCAATCTGGGTTGTTATCCTTGACGCTACTAACTTTTTCGTCTTCGGTTTTTGGACCATGCGATACGAACCAGGTTATGAGGGTTTACGTGGTCGGCCTACGTTAGCTGTGTAAATAACACATTAGTTCAATTGCCAGAGTGGTTGTTAATTGGATACTCAAGCCTTGTGTTTTGGACTGCGCAGAATAAAACCGTGCTAGCAATGTGAAAGACAAGCTGACTGTTAGTCAAATTGGAGCATTCCTGTATATTTTGTGCAACAAACTCAGCAGCAAGACAATGTGTGCTACCAAAGTCTAACCGCAATCGTATGGGGAGCACGCACGCTTTACCCTAGTTCCTTACAAATAAGAAACTGCTTAGAAGGGGTTTGCGTTAAGCTGTGCTAATTTAGAACATAGCAATGCATGTAGCTGCTGTTATAAATAAATAAATAAATAAATACTTTATTCTCGACTATGCAAGGCACGCCCATGGAGGCATGATCAGATATGTACAACTGTTCAAACATTTTATGGCAACTGTGACAGTAACAGTAGAAAATTTTTTGAATGTCCATGGTAAAATATATAAATAGATGGTTTATTCTCAGTTTTATAGAGACGCAACAAGTTAGGCATGATCAAGGTTTAAAAGCTGTTGCGTATCACGATGATACCTCGGGTTCAATGGTCTGTAGTTGAAACGGTGTCGGGAAGAGTTGATATGTGAGTCTAGTCGACTTGGAACCTTTCTAAACTTCTAATAGTTGCTGGTGTCATGCGGCACTTCATTTGTGTTCTCAACCTAGTTCTTTGAGCCGTATGCTGTTTTATCTGTCAAAAAGTGATCCGTGGTCCTTACTGAAGGAAACCAAATTTAGTCACATAACGCGATAATGCCTCGCGTGTGATTGCGGTACCTGAGTAGACCTGCGTTGGAATTGTTTCCGAACGCTATAGTAAGTTGTCGAAACATATGATAAGGTGTAAGTAGTGTTTGCACTGTGGAAAAGATCAGACAGGGTCGATGTGAGCATGTCCAAAAAGAGAGTCAGGAGACGGAATGACACCGATGGTGCTGTTGTTGTGCCTGTATACTTTTAGACGTTGCCACACCCGGCAAGTCCAAGCACAACTATGAGCATCATTATTGATGTTGGACAAAACAGATCCTTATGGTATGCGAAGTCAAACAGGGTGGTTACATCACATAAAATAAAAGGACAATGGCGCGTTTTCAAAGTGATGTAATGTCAAATATCATATGTGGCAATGTCAACAAGCTGGACTAAGACCATGCCCGCCAAAGCGAGGTTGATCCCAAAACTGAACTGTACTGAGGAATTATTGATATAATGTCTGCGAGAAGATCAGTAGAACACGAGTAATGTCGTACGCCTGTCGTGAAAGAAGTGATGTAGATTTGTTTTAAATTTTTGCGCTGGAAATATTTCTCTGTTGCCTTTTTATTGCGCAGCGTGATGGGTTGTTATAGGTTAATACTGAAAAATTTTAATCTTTAAATCAGTGACAAATATTAAATACATAGGTATACAGACCTTAACTACATACCATAGGTACTGACGATACTCGGTAGGTTTTAAAAGTTTTGAAGCGCCGAGGCAGTTCCAACGTCTGTCGATTAGCTGATAGAAAACTGCACTAATGGCAGTGTCTGATACGTCAGTCGTTAGTGAGGGCGGCATTATTAGATCTATGTAAGCACGATGCGCTCTGCAAAAGTTATTTTCATTAAGGTAACTAAAGCCACGTGTGCTTTTCTTGAAAGTAAAATGTGTGTGGCTTACCGCAGAGCAAGTCGGTTATTAGTTACACAAGGCTCACCAAATTCGGAAGAAAATATATGTAGCGGTCGGTCATGCGCCAGAATCAGCGTAACGATTTGGTACAACTTAAAGCATAATAGTATTTTATTGTGTGGATTTTATATGTGTGCGATAAATTGCCGGCGGCCAACATCGTGTGGCCGCAAACGTTGATGGCACTGTAGCAGAAGTCACATTTTCTGGTTATAAGAAGACTCCACGTTGCACCATAAGATCTAGAAGCGCCTCCAGGTGGCAAGTTGTCACCGTCAAAATGGATGCAGCTGGGCATACAAACTTAGTATGGACAAACCTTTTACGTCCATACGTTACTTTACTTATGAAACGGTGAAATGTTTAGCGAGCGTAAACTGTGTTTCAAGGCATTTTAAAGCACTCAAATATATATAAAATGTTGTAAGGACTGGTGTCTTAGCTACGTAGTTAGGCGCCACACGCATTTAGCAAATGATGCACACAAAACTTTTGCCAAGGTATTTTTTATAAGCCTGAGCTAATGTTTCGTCGTGTGTATGCGAGAAAGTGTATTTATATAAGAGAATAAGACTATTATTTCACTGTGGGCTACCAGGAGGATGCCAGTTGCCGGAATCCTTAACTACCACGTGTAATCTTCCTGGTCAAGGAATCACCAACAGTAGCAATAATACGAGCTGAATAATTTATTCGTATTCCGTTTTAAAATCTTTAAGCTAATATTCAAAATCAGGCAGGAAAAGGTAATATTTTACTAGAGACATAGTGCAAAACCTTCGAGGTTGTATGCGGTAGGTTGTTTCAAATGCGAATGAGTTTATGGTGCTGCCTGCTTACGCTTAACTTGCCGTTAAGCTTAAAGCACCGCACGAATAGCAGGTAATTCCTACTTCCTACCGGAAGCTCAACTATCATTGTGCATTGTCCAAACATAGATATACTGAAACCTTTTAGGTTCAACTTTAAGGTAAATTTTTAACTTAAGTCCAGTGCCATTCCTAGCAACTGATGTAGCTGCTATCTTTAAAACCCAGTGAAGTTTCGTCGAAAGTTTAAGTTGAGCATCAGTAGCTTCTAACTGCTAGTTACGCTTAGTGTGCACCGGCAGCGCTTAGTATGGACGATTAGGGTGGGGCAAATTCGAGAGATGCATGAGGTTTAATGTTATACTCCGCTTGCGTACACAAAGATATTTGTACCAGAATGCAAAACCATAACACGTATAACGCAGCGGCTTCCGGCTTATTGGGTCCGCTGCACCTACTGCCCGGCTAAACTTTGTCCTGCTTCGGCGAAGGTACACGTTTAATTGCCTATATATGCTACGGTGCCAAACTCTAACCTTACCAACTATACACATGATGTTTAACGGTAGTTGGC
>OX104070.1:80077012-80107261 GCA_944474145.2 Dicrocoelium dendriticum
CTTCCGCCAGTATCGACGCCTTTCCAGAAAATTCAGACCCAGAAGGACTATACTGCCCTACCGTCTTTTAAACAGCTTTGCCGTTTCCTTGGTTTTTAAAGCTGCTCACGGCATTTTATTCCTACCTGGACGAACAGAGCTAAATCGATGACCGACTTGTCTCGCGGTAGCCGAGGTATATTCGTTTTCCATAATTCGCCAAGCTGGCTTTCTGGAAGCGCAAAAGTGTTGTTTCTAACCGCAGGCTTTTTGCTCAACCGGGCTCAACTGGAACAATTTCTATGACTACTGACTTGCCATTTACTAATTCTAATTGACCATCAATAAATACTGCTGTGTTCCCTCAGAAAACTATCCAGGCTGCCAAACGTTGCTAACGCACCTTTGGTAAGGAACTAATAACAAACTACTAAGGCAGCACACACTACAGTCATTATCTGTAATGTCTACAGTTCATTAGCAAAAACGAGCCGTTGAGCTACTTATCTACTGGTGCAAAATAGTACCACTCTCCGCGAGAATCCAGACACATATTGTGCGTCACCCAGTTAACAACAGACGAACAACCCTTACAAGTGCACTTAATCCGTCGCGGACGCTTTGTCATGCATCCATCATTTTAGTTTAGTTCCAGAGTGCGAATCCCAGCCGGTATGGCTGCCGCCCAACAAACAACACCCAGAAAGACAAGCGCCAAAATAATAATCCCGCCTATACTGCAAAACAAATAGCCACATAGCCTGCGCCATCAGGGCCTGCGCCGCAACCCCAGAACCTTCGATCTGCTACAGCGGAATCAACAGCCAAAACCAAGGCCACCATTTCACGAATCACTATAAGCTGAGGTATTAGAAAATTACTCAGTGCGCACTTCGGATAGCGTCAAAGTTTCTTACCTCTCAGAAAGCATTTCACGTATCTTTCTGTGGTCACACAAACGTTTCTTAAATAATACAAGAATGGCTAAAACGTTGTATAACTACCAATAGGAAGCAAGTCCTTTTGAAAACCAAACAGCAGCTTCGCAAGTTTTCGCTGGGCATAACTTTGTATATTGTTATTCACCCACGCAGCACTTTTCCAAGTTTCTTTCCTATACAACCTGTCAGTTGGTAGTTTCTTGGTCTGGTATTCCGCTAGATCTTAGATTTTCAAATGGAAGCACCAACGACTTACTGCGTAATCTGCTACATGAACATAACTAACTGCCCCTGCACAGAAAGTTTCCGTTTCGGCACCGTAGAGAGAACACGTGTGGGAGCACGCTAGGTTCCGTTTGCATGGTTTCTTACTAGCAGCTGCATCCGGTATCACAAACTGATTCAACGGAACGCTTGGCTGCGACAGACAGCTATCACGCGGCTCGAAGGACAGCTTACACAGTCTCTTTTTGAGAGATCTATGTAGTCGTCCAGAGTTGCTTAGGTTTTCCTTAGTGACTTTCGTAATAATATTATTTCATATTTCACAATGGCGACCGATGTGGTTTGTGGAACTGTTCGCTGCATACCAGTGCTGTAGTTGAATATCAGCATTTAGTTTGCCACTTTTATTAACGGCAATGCGCGTCTTCACTCTGTGCTGTGCATTTTGTCTACTCCGCGCTAGGTGTGGGCAATTTTGTGTTTATTTATATCTGGAAACACGTTAAAGCTCTGTACAAAGAAATAGTTCTCGTCAACGCAGTCTTACATCTGACGTAGTTATACTGCTTCTAGCTTTCGGCTGCTGGGTAACTATGTTTCTCTGCACTGGTTTCAAAAGTAAACTTAATATTCCCAATGTTGGTCTATGTGTTTTAGTATAACGGCACCGACAACAGTGTTTGGTGATTAGGTCGTCATAAAAATGGGCAATATTAAGTTTGGTTATGTAGAAATTGCTGTGCCTTAAGCTTTCGAAAGACAGCCAAGAGAATCTAGAACTTGACAAAGTAAGGTTTACCAGAGATGAAGCCAACCATTAGCTGTATTAGGGTCGAACATTTGGGAGTAATACGTCGGTGGTAGTTGACCGCGTCGATGAACCTGCAAAGGTGTTCGAATGAACTAGAAGCAGGATAATACTTCAGTGTCTGGATTTTCACTGGCAACTACTTTGTTCCAGAGGTATATATACGGTAGTTAGGAAACAAAAAAAAGCTTTGACTATGCGTGAAATTGTTCAGTTTAACGGTTGCTCATGTTGAAACAAGCGTTGTATGAGAGCGTCGTGAAGATGAAGATGTACATCTTCAGTAGCCCGTCGTATAAGTAAGCATACAACCATCAGGTTCTCGTGATACCTAAAAAATAAAAGGCTGATAATAGAGCAGCGTTGCTGTGGATAAACAACATAGGGAGATACGCAAATGATCAAAAGGGCGTGATGACTGCCTTGTTAGCAACATCGTCTAACACCACAGGTATTTAGTGGTAGGCGCGAACTAGGTCTATTTTGCAGTTAAGAACTTACCAACTGGAGATGGGTTTAACCAGTGCTTGCGCAGGGTTGGATGCGCAACCACGGCAGTACATTCGTTAAGCGCTCTGTATTCACCATAGAGGCGCCAGCCACCGGATCTCTTGGATGGTATCTGTACGGTTGATGCCTATTGTCGCAGACTGGCAGATCATTCCCAGTTAGAGCAAATGCACGCATTCCGTCTCAGCCGCTTTTAGCTTATCTGGGGCAGGTCTGGGAGGGTGGGTCAAAACAGATGCAGCATAATTGCAAACGTTATGCATGAAGTTTGAAGTCACAAGGAGCAAGTCGTTTGGGACGCGCAAGATATGGTGACTGCTGTCAAAATGTGTACAAAAGGCTGTGTAGTTTGAGGCAAGGTGTTGATGGGAGTGAGTGCGGTCGCGCTGGCTCTAGTTCGGACAACACTGAGCTGTTTCTAGGAGTCTGGACGCTGCCTTAAGTTAGCGTTGAAAATTCGGCCGAACTGTTGCAGGAAGTACACTGTTGATGACTGTTTCCTCTATCAGTTAACAGAATATTTAGGGTTGACGGTGCATTAAACCGCTGGTTTGAATGCGCGCACTTTCTGAAAGTTGTTCATATGTCGCACAGCTAAACATGCATATGCCAAGGTAACGTCGGTCTGCTCAAATATATTATTCCGCTGCCGGTACCACATGCATTTTGCGTTTATGCTTCTATTTCCCACATTTTGTTTGCAAATTATTCGGCTCCATTCACGCGTAACCATCGTTGAGGCGTTTGCTGCTGCAACCTTCTCTTAGCCGCAAATGTCTTGCTAGCTGTGTACAGCACTGGGATATATTATTCATGCTCCTTAGACGTCTGCGCACCCACTTGCGTTGCACACATTTCCATCCCTATGGTCTGCCCCAACGCCACGTAAGTTTACTTCATTTGTCTTGTCTGCAACGATTTGCAGTATCACTACGGTATTTCACTCTATACAAAGCGTAGAAAACGTATAAGCTGAAGTTTAACATTCATTAGCGGACGTTTCTTTAAGACATCCGCCATAGTTAACCTACTGTTTCGCAGCCGCTAATATCAACTCGTAATACCCCACAGATATATGTCCCAAGGACGCTAGCACAAACAACTACTCTTAAACCCAAACAATTTCTGTAGCAGCATGGCGAATATTGTTTCCCACGGCAATTCTGCAGACCAGCACACGTCCCTTAATTTTGCTTACATACAACCTAAATTTGACTTTAGATTAGCAAAATTCAGCAATTGCCAATGCTGTTTTATTACGTCTTGACAATTATCCACGCTGCTTTTCACAAAGGATATGAGGCTAGTTCCATATTAAACATCAGCCATTGTCAAATGTCACTTTCCTAAACACGGCCCTATACGTCCAACCTGAAAAGCACTACAATGTTTAAGGTAACATCCACAACGTTAAAAGAGCACCGTCAAAACAAAGGAATAGCTGACGTTGCAGTTTGAAAGCACGTAACCGATTAGCTGCTACGTGCACTAAAAGGATTACGCTTACCGTCAACGATTACCACTTCGTAATGACGAGAATAAACTATTTATTTATTGATATACTTATGCTGGCATGCTTGATATGCACGTAAAGATGCTTCAGATGCAAGTACGCTCAGCACTCCGGTAACTCGACCACAGTCTTCCATGTTGTACAAGTAAATTTACCGCGTGCTCGTAGCGCTACTCTTGTCACCAGCTAAAATTTGTTTAAGTGCAACTCTATGTTCCCACGTTTGGTGAAAATCACTAAGTATAGGTAGGAAGGTAGGCTAATGGACATTAAACACAAGATTTAAGGTTGTGCCATGGGGATTGACAAGTAACTAAACTTACACACAAAATCCAACATAATGAACATAATCAGGTCATTGGCATTTCCTGAGAGGTAAATAGTTATCATTTTGTCCGGTAAAGACATTGTTATATCTTTTACCACAAGCGGCAAACGTTTAGCACTGCATACCAAACGACACCAACCAGCAGTTAGTCACGACCAGGAATGTGAGTTTCCTCGTCTGTGTTTAAATAAGGCATTGCACATTCTATTTAACAGTATAGCTTGTTTCATTGCGTTTCCCAAAAGGTCATATAAGATTCAAGCTGTAAATAAAGTACATAGTTTTAGAGTTTTGTAGCAAACAATTAATTAAACCCCAATATTTGGTTCGTGGGCGGTAGCTCAGTAGCATCCAAAACATCTTTTTTATATGTGTGGGAAGACTGATAATTTTACGCTAAAAGGTTGCTTAAGGTTTGGGTGACTAACATTTTTTGTGCATAACAAGTAAAGCAACGTAAGTAAGTATGAAAGGAAAGTAATATAAGGAGTACATGCTGGATATGCCATAGATTTTAACATAACAATCAATAATAATAATACGGAGGTTTTCATTCAAATAATATACATAAGTAGAGCATTTATCTCCTGAAATACTTTGCGCGTTTACGTGCCTGCTGCGTCTTTGCGCGAACTGGATTTGTTTATCTTAATTGAAACCAGCCTACTACCATGTTGGCTAAATGACCTTCACCAGTTTGCACACAACGAATCTAAAAGTATAAATTCTGTTACGAATGAAGATATTTGAGACAAATGTCTCTCCACTACGAATGGCTCGTTGCGGTGAGTTTCTCTCTTAATAACTAAGGATTGAAAACCCTTTGAATAGATTTGTCGGAAAATACTTGACGCTAGTAAAATAATACTATTATCACAAAATATTTATGGTCGTGGAAAGGTTGCTTAAGTAGTAATAATATTGTTCATAACGTTTGCTTAATTAATAGTGACTACAATGTGAGCTTTCCTTGTACAAATAAAACAGGCCTCGGTTTTACTGGTACATGGCTGCATAAATGAAAAGGATTATTTACATGGGAGGTGCAAACAGCATTGCAACTACGGTGGCTTGGCTCGTGAGATAAAAAACGCCAGCTACAGAGCAAGTGCACAAAGCGAAATCATAGCCCTGTTAATAGCATACAACGATTGTGTGCAAACCTGCAAAACTGTAAGCCTGTTTGCTTTGGTTACACAAGCTGCAAAAGCTAAAATGCGATTGGTTTATTCATCAGCATTTTGTATTATTACAGGAATCTTAGGTTAGTAAGTTCCTATGCTTTGATATATAAATCTATATTTTAACAAAGATCGAGACAAGAGGTTGTTTTAAAATCAAGAGTGTTCCCCAGTAAATTGGAACCCAAACGTTTACGTGGCATGAATTAAGTGTAGAATGTGTCAACGCATGCTGTGTATTGACGTCTAAGAAGTTTAGGAAGTTAACAATAAATGCGTATAGCCAAATTTTATATAGCATGGGAAGTAAACTAATGGAAAATAAATGCATAAACCTCGGTGGTCTAAATTAACATCCGAATTGACAGTTAGTTGGTTAAGTGACGATCTAGCTGTCCACGGCAGTAGTACTCACCGTGTGAATCATTTCTGGTCACATAAACCTACCTTTATATGTTGGCCTCAACTAGCAACGCAATGGACAAGTGTTGGCAATATTACTCTCGGGAGCATCGTTCAAACAGTAAGTAGCTTATTTGACGTCCTTCTCAGAAGCTGCAGGGTGACAGGCAGGTGTGACACGATTGTGTTGTTTGCAGACTTTACTTTGGCTATTTTAAAAGCACTGAAAAAAGTGCTCGGGATATTGTTGACATAGGCATCTCGTATTATTCTTAAGTGAATACGACTCTGAGTAAACAAGCAATGAACTGTGCAGTAAGGACACTTGTTTATAAACGGTTTTGCAAGCAATGTAGCGTTGTGGATAAATAGTATCGTCCCTGTGAAGGATTACCCATCTACACGTCATATTTTAAGGGTAAAGAGAAGAAAACGTATAAAACGATTGTGCGCAAAGTTCGTTCATGGGCGCATTGCTTCCATGTGGATTTGATATGGTTGTTTTAACTTTTTTAAAGTTTTTCGTAGTAGCAGTTTACCGCTGCCGCTGATTCTCTCTGTTCATTTGTTGACTTTATTGGAGCGCAAACACTGCACACTTCATGGGCGAGTGCTTGTATTATGCTTCTAACATGCTATAAAACTATTGCGCACCGAAAGTTAATGACCTGCCTAATACCTACTTGCGTTTAGGTTAGCTGCGACTACCTGGTACGCTTGGATTACTGATATCATTCAAAATGATACTCGGTTGCTGAGTTCGCGTTTGTATGTCAGGCGTAGAATCCTCTGTTCATTTAGCAGCTTTGCATTTTTTTAACCGAGGCCAAGCGTTGGCTTAGCTATGTGCAAATAGTAGTTAAAAATGTTAGTTGGACTGTATTACACCAGCTGTAAAACATTAAGTGCTACCTTTCCTACTTCCACATTTTCTAATAAATGCAGGTTTTGTAAAATGGCGAGATCCTACTACTAAGTAAGTCGGTACATAACCTATGAAGACTAAGTAAATAACCCACAAAACCATAACAAGTAAAATATTTACTGATGGAGCACATAACTTGAGCCGAAACGACATGCCGGGCTTTAGTTAGCTAAAATTTCTTCTGGCTCCATTGAATGAGCTACCGCATTAAGCAGATAATGCGGTACCATATGCGTACACTATAATTATTCGTTTAATGAATAAAAATCGTACTTCCTTTGTTTCAATAATCTTAAATAGCTGAAAGAAATATGTACTGTGAAGCTTAATACACGGAGTCACACATAGATTTTTTCTGGGTAATGATTTAGCGGAAGCATAACATCAGTACCAAAGAGCGAAACATTTTACGGAGCAGCCCGTATGTGGTGCATTTAAACACGCCAAGTTGTCTTGCTCATGAAAGGATGTTAACCAATGCTGCAAGCTAGAGGAACGAACAGCGTGCTGCATATTGACTGGTTGAACGTTGGGAACCAACTCGAGCGCTAATAAAAGACAGTGCCGATATCAAACGATCGAACTCAATATTTAGTTCAATAATTCGCCTTGGTTACGAAAGTTTAAGTTAAAATAGATATTTTAGTTTTACTAACCTTTACAGGAAAATGGTAAAATATACAGCTTACTATATAGCTCACTCCCAGAGTGGGCTGCGTTGGTAGACTTTCGAACAGCGTACCTACTATTCGTCGCCAAACAATATATATTTGGAACCGAAGATACAACATGATGCAGCCGCCGTGCAGAAAAATAAACTCAGGTACTAGCGGGCTGTTAGCCGTATACTCTCAACGTATGCAAGCAAAATATTGCTTACAAAGAGAGCTTCTAAGCGTACAAGTAGCTGTTAAGTCAGTGGGTTTCTTGTGACTCAATGAGGCGTGGAGAACAAGCCAAAAAGTGAAAATAATGAGCGACTAACGAACCGAATGTAGCTGGAAGGCAAGCCGAAGCGCAACTGTGTACATCCAAACCACTGCACAACTTTGTTTATTAGCAGGTAATTTTGAGCTTGCAAACAATTTTAATAGGTTTTACTAAGTCCAATGCGTTCTACTTTCTTTGTGAATGTTGAAAAACATTTTAGGGAACTGGTAAGTGTTTTAAAACACTTGGTATGCTCTGCGGAAAATGACTATTGCATATAATGTCCAGACAATGACCAAGAAGATTGAATTCCCTACTACGGCTTTTGATTGTAAGATGTGGGTTGTTGCGTTTTACTGTCGCTCCGGATGCCCCTATGGCGAAATGTATGGTTTGGGTTTCCAGCGCTGTCGGTTGTGGCGAACTTTGGGAACATATATGAAGCAAGAAAATCAGTTTCCGTTTAGGCTGGCATGAGTCAATCTGGGTTGTTATCCTTGACGCTACTAACTTTTTCGTCTTCGGTTTTTGGACCATGCGATACGAACCAGGTTATGAGGGTTTACGTGGTCGGCTTACGTTAGCTGTGTAAATAACACATTAGTGCAATTGCCAGAGTGGTTGTTCATTGGATACTCAAGCCTTGTGTTTTGGACTGCGCAGAATAGAGCCGTGCTAGCAATGTGAAAGACAAGCTGACTGTTAGTCAAATTGGAGCATTCCTGTATATTTTGTGCAACAAACTCAGCAGCAAGACAATGTGTGCTACCAAAGTCTAACCGCAATCGTATGGGGAGCACGCACGCTTTACCCTAGTTCCTTACAAATAAGAAACTGCTTAGAAGGGGTTTGCGTTAAGCTGTGCTAATTTAGAACATAGCAATGCATGTAGCTGCTGTTATAAATAAATAAATAAATAAATACTTTATTCTCGACTATGCAAGGCACGCCCATGGAGGCATGATCAGATATGTACAACTGTACAAACATTTTATGGCAACTGTGACAGTAACAGTAGAAAATTGGTTGAATGTCCATGATAAAATAAATAAATAGATGGTTTATTCTCAGTTTTATAGAGACGCAACAAGTTAGGCATGATCAAGGTTTAAAAGCTGTTGCGTATCACGATGATACCTCGGGTTCAATCGTCTGTAGTTGAAACGGTGTCGGGAAGAGTTGATATGTGAGTCTAGTCGACTTGGAACCTTTCTAAACTTCTAATAGTTGCTGGTGTCATGCGGCACTTCACTTGTGTTCTCAACCTAGTTCTTTGAGCCGTATGCTGTTTTATCTGTCAAAAAGTGATCCGTGGTCCTTACTGAAGGAAACCAAATTTAGTCACATAACGCGATAATGCCTCGCGTGTGATTGCGGTACCTGAGTAGACCTGCGTTGGAATTGTTTCCGAACGCTATAGTAAGTTGTCGAAACATATGATAAGGTGTAAGTAGTTTTTGCACTGTGGAAAAGATCAGACAGGGTCGATGTGAGCATGTCCAAAAAGAGAGTCAGGAGACGGAATGACACCGATGGTGCTGTTGTTGTGCCTGTATACTTTTAGACGTTGACACACCCGGCAAGTCCAAGCACAACTATGAGCATCATTATTGATGTTGGACAAAACAGATCCTTATGGTATGCGAAGTCAAACAGGGTGGTTACATCACATAAAATTAAAGGACAATGGCGCGTTTTCAAAGTGATGTAATGTCAAATATCATATGTGGCAATGTCAACAAGCTGGACTAAGACCATGCCCGCCAAAGCGAGGTTGATCCCAAAACTGAACTGAACTGAGGAATTATTGATATAATGTCTGCGAGAAGATCAGTAGAACACGAGTAATGTCGTACGCCTGTCGTGAAAGAAGTGATGTAGATTTGTTTTAAATTTTTGCGCTGGAAATATTTCTCTGTTGCCTTTATATTGCGCAGCGTGATGGGTTGTTATAGGTTAATACTGAAAAATTTTAATCTTTAAATCAGTGACAAATATTAAATACATAGGTATACAGACCTTAACTACATACCAAAGGTACTGACGATACTCGGTAGGTTTTAAAAGTTTTGAAGCACCGAGGCAGTTCCAACGTCTGTCGATTAGCTGATAGAAAACTGCACTAATGGCAGTGTCTGATACGTCAGTCGTTAGTGAGGGCGGCATTATTAGATCTATGTACGCACGATGCGCTGTGCAAAAGTTATTTTCATTAAGGTAACTAAAGCCATGTGTGCTTTTCTTGAAAGTAAAATGTGTGTGGCTTACCGCAGAGCAAGTCGGTTATTAGTTACACAAGGCTCACCAAATTCGGAAGAAAATATATGTAGCGGTCGGTCATGCGCCAGAATCAGCGTAACGGTTTGGTACAACTTAAAGCATAATAGTATTTTATTGTGTGGATTTTATATGTGTGCGATAAATTGCCGGCGGCCAACATCGTGTGGCCGTAAACGTTGATGGCACTGTAGCAGAAGTCACATTTTCTGGTTATAAGAAGACTCCACGTTGCACCATAAGATCTAGAAGCGCCTCCAGGTGGCAAGTTGTCACCGTCAAAATGGATGCAACTGGGCATACAAACTTAGTATGGACAAACCCTTTACGTCCATAGGTTACTTTACTTATGAAACGGTGAAATGTTTAGGGAGCGTAAACTGTGTTGCAAGGCATTTTAAAGCACTCAATTATATATAAAATGTTGTAAGGACTGGTGTCTTAGCTACGTAGTTAGGCGCCACACGCATTTAGTAAATGGTGCACACAAAAGTTTTGCCAAGGTATTTTTTATAAGCCTGAGCTAGCGTTGCGTCGTGTGTATGCGAGAAAGTGTATTTATATAAGAGAATAAGACTATTATTTCACTGTGGATTAACAGGTGGATGCCAGTTGCCGGAATCCTTAACTACCATGTGTAATCTTCCTGGTCAAGGAATCTCCAACAGTCGCAATAATACGAGCTAAATAATTTATTCGTATTCCGTTTTAAAATCTTTAAGCTAATATTCAAAATCAGGCAGGAAAAGGTAGTATTTTACTAGAGACATAGTGCAAAACCTTCGAGGTTGTATGCGGTAGGTTGTTTCAAATGCGAATGAGTTTATGGTGCTGCTTGCTTACGCTTAATTTGCCGTTAAGCTTAAAGCACCGCACGAATAGCAGGTAATGCCTACTTCCTACCGGAAGCTCAACTCTCATTGTGCATTGTCCAAACGTAGATATACTGAAGCCTTTTAGGTTCAACTTTAAGGTAAATTTTTAAATTAAGTCCAGTGCCATTCCTAGCAACTGATGTAGCTGCTATCTTTAAAACCCAGTGAAGTTTCGTCGAAAGTTTATGTTGAGCATCAGTAGCTTCTAACTGCTAGTTACGCTTAGTGTGCACCGGCAGCGCTTAGTATGGACGATTAGGGTGGGGCAAATTCGAGAGATCCATGAGGTTTAATGTTGTATTCCGCGTGCGTACACAAAGATATTTGTACCAGAATGCAAAACCATAACACGTATAACGCAGCGGCTTCCGGCTTATTGGGTCCGCTGCACCTACTGCCCGGCTAAACTTTGTCCTGCTTCGGCGAAGGTACACGTTTAATTGCCTATATATGCTACGGTGCCAAACTCTAACCTTACCAACTATACACATGATGTTTAACGGTAGTTGGCTATTCTGATAAGGATGCTGTACTTCCAAGACGTTGAGGTTCTATAATAAGCTGGTTGCTTCGGCGAAAACTTGATGCAGCTTGTGTTTGTAGTTCATCTATGTCTTATTGTAACGAATTGAAAAACTACCCTGAGATGCAAAGGCGTACTTACATGCGTACGCTCCTGGTTGAGAAGACTTAACGACTACCTACGCCAAATGAACTAGCTTGGTGGTTGATACAGAGTTCATTATTGTAAGGTTTGCTTGTGTTTTTCTAGTAGACTTTACTACCGTTGGTTAAAAGTAGGGTCTCGTTTGTGGCCAGTGTACCAAACAGCAGTTTTATGAACCGCACCGAAGTTATGGGCAACTTGTGGCTCCAATGCAGATAGATGGATGGCTGCTGCAAAGGAAATATTCATGCCGCAAGACGCTGGATCTTGGCCACATAGCAGTTTGCTAGTGTATAACATGTTAAGAAACTGCATGGATATCTTCGTGGGTAGATAAACGTAAACTTGTTACATAAAGCGTAATCGGGGGTAAACATTTGTTTATAAATTTAAGCTGTAGCTGACCCGACAAAATAGAGGGCCCGTATCCCAAATGTTTGGACGAAAAGCTGTGCTACGTTAACAAAGTTACAAATAAACTGCTACCTACAAAATACATTACATAAATGTTCACGCAACGGGCAATCGTAATGAAAAAGGCCTAGAGCTATCAAAATAATGTATAAAGCTGGCTAAACGGGAAGCTGCTAACCTACACCGCTGTAGCTTTCCAACGTAAGAATCAAACACGTAGAGGAAGCCAAACTACCTGTTCCACAATACGAGTATTTAGCATACAAGCTTGTATTTTGTACTTCTTAAATATGCTGTTGGCTCAGCTATGACGCCCATGGTTGTTACTTTCTGGAGGAAGGAAAACGGTGCAGCACAAAGTGTAGTCACGTTTTACAACAACATTACTGCCAAGCGCAGGCAACGCTCATCGGAAGTGGTCGATCTCAGTATGCAGTTCAGCAATCCACGCCTGGCAGTTGAGTGTACAATAACGTAGGTATTGAGTTAGAACCTTACAAAGGCAAACAGGAGGAATCACAAGACTGCCAGATGTTACCTATGGGGAAAGGTTTCGTGAACATATTAGGAGGATATTTATTAAACATAGTGTAGGTATTAACTTACCTTTATTGATGTTTGGCAAAGTACGGATATGCTCTTGGATAAATGATGTTCTATTTCATAGAAACGAAACACCTTATGTAAAAGTAATAACCCAATGTAACGGAAAAACCGTATTGTGTATAAATGCCTCAGGCTTGCTTGACACTTATAAGGACAGCGGCAACTGATTTGCTAGGTACAAAGGCATAAACCGCCTTTTAGTAGTTCAATCACTGTACTATCAGCTAAAGGTATTTTTCACTTCCGCCGTCTATTCTAAGGTAGATGTGCATTAAGAAACAAAGCCGGTTGTTTCATATGGATAGGAACTGCAATATACAAATGCAACTTTGCTTTACATCTATTACACATTTAACTTCATTGGAAACTGCAGCTTGTCGGGATGTCGCCTCTTCGTTTAATTAAATTAGGTAAATTCTAGCAAATGTACAAATGTTAAAGAAGCAGTTTGTTGGCTTAGAAAATACAACTTCTGCTTCCTCATCTACAATTCAGATATCAGAATAACCTAGGCAGCCACACCAGCTGGCAATTCCAGTTAGTGTCAAAATAAATTGATGCACAAAAGCGGTAGGTAGGCATGTTGAATAAGGAGTAAAACTTACTAGAAACTTTTGAATTTTATCTCAAACATGTTAAGTAATGCACCCATGGCATCAACACTACAGTGGAACTGTGTATGGTATCCACGTACAGTAACTAATACTCCAATATCTCGACGATAAAACCCACTACAAGCAAGTGCGGCTCGATTGTAATATCTTGATACACTGCTGTGCGCAAACCTTGTACTCTGCAGGCATCCAATCAATAGAAACCGTTTTGCAAGGAGGCAATATAGTCAAATCGAAAGCAGTCAACTGTTGCTGTTTTCAAATTGCGTCACTGAAAATGAGGCTGTTATTACTTTAGTGGGTAACAATACTCCATGCCGGTTACCAAAGCGTTGTGTGCCGGAAATTAACAGGAAGTGTACTATGCTTGTTGTTGTACGCCTGGTGCACAGCGTAGTTCAAACTGTACCAATTAGCTTGGTACATTAAAAGAAGCTTTTATCATCAAGTGAATATATTAGTGAATAGCAAAGCAGACAAATCTAGCCGCGTCCCGTAAACATAAAATAAATATTAGTCCGAATCGATGTGATGTATAATTAACGATTGCCTCACGGTTAAATGTAATGCACCATTAAAATTCTTGATATATTATTAAATTAAAGGTTGCTAACTTGGAAGGAACTGACACACTTCCATTAGTTTGTAAGCAAATACACAGATCATACCCGCCAGCATAATGCGTACTTACAGGCGTACCTTAGCACAATAAGACGCAATCGGTTACAAAATACATCAATACCCAGGCAAATAAAGCGTTACCTGGCTTTAGCAACACTAATTTTGTTATAGGTTTTATAAGACTAGATACTCACGTGGCATTTTTATTTATTTTCCTTATGCACTTTCCACGAACAAATAACACGTATTCAGCAATCTAAAATTCTTGAAAAGACTGCCAATAAATCAAGATACGCATTCCAAAAACATGGGCAGAAATTTTATCGTCATGAATTTTTCTTAAGTAACCATTACAGCCTCTGTTTTCTTACTATCATCTGGTAATAGTTACTACAAAGGTAAAAGGAACTGCTGTAAACAACCAACAATACAAGAAAAGTTTAGCTAATTAAAATGCAGTTGTGTCCTTTTTTGGTAGAAAGAATGACCATTTCCTGTGGGTGGAAGATAATATCTTTTGCACGACGTTCTACTGAAACATGTAAATTTCGTCCATACATGGCTCCAATATTTTCGTCTGTTATGCTTTATGGACGCTTATATTGTTTATACATGTTAACTTCTATATAAAATACACGTTTTTGGAGTTGTTAAATTGCAAATGACAACTACTTCATTCATTTTACCAAGAGGATATCACCACATGTTATGAACAATGTTGTTTACACGCAATGTTTAGCATCAGAAAATCGGTACGCTCAGTTGTGAAGAACTACTCGTTTGGCCGCACATCACTGGTTTCATTCGCTTCCCACAGCTGGCCTCCGTAACGTCATGTCGTATGACCGGCAAGGTAAAACAAGAGGAATGTGTTTGGCATTATTTCAAACTTACACAAGCTACGAAAAATAAATGCAAATCAGCGTATTAAGTACTATAAGTATTAAGTACTATAAACCGGAGCCAATCGTGTGCCGAACGTCAGAGAGCTATCATGCATAGGTTAAAGCGCCTGAAATCGATGTCATGTCGGGCATAATAGCGGATATGCGATGGAGGCTAAGACCACCTGAAGCATGCGATCCATACAGAAGTTTTGGCAGCGCTAAGGTCAAAGTAACTTAGGACTTCTGAGGCGCAAGACCGTTGAGGTACCGGGATCACCTGGTTTTATTAGCTTATAAGTTACAGCTGACGATTCTTCCTCTACGAAGAACGTCAGTTCTTAGTTCCTACGGAGTTTCGCGGTGACGATATTTTGTGCTACATTTTTATGCTAGATCGTGTCAGCGAGCTTGTCTAGACACTAAAAACGTTCCAGAAAATTTATGATTCTTAGAGGCACCGGAAGCTTGGCAGTTGCGCTTATGCTAAAATCCGGGATTGCAACAACCTCGACCGCAGTACCTATACGTGCTCTGTAGCAATCAGAGGTTCAGGGTATGAAGTCAGCAGCCAAGTAGCCAAATGTAGAAATTGTTAACGCCCCGCAACTATACAATTCAGCGTATTAGTCATGGAATGGACTGTTACTTATTCGACTAGTAAGCACTTGACAAAGCTGCATTACATATTTGAGATGCCTATTTAGAACTAACCGTTACACGGACATCAGGGTGCATTTCGTGGGGTCCATTACTTTAAACTCGGTTGGTGGCTGCGCATTAGCCTGTATATTTCAAACCCTAAGATTGTGACACAATAAAACTTATACGTGTGCTCTCTAACTTATGACAACCCTCAGAGCGCAATAAATATGAAAGCACCCACCTCGTCGCCTGAATGTAGAAAAGCACTTGCAGCACGTACTATACGTTTACAGTTTAAAGACTGCGTGTTTCGTACCTTATAGTCAGGTTACCTACTGTTACTGGGACAATGATGGTCTCAAGCTATCCCCGGTATATTTTGCTCGTCATGTTAAATTAAATGATCAAAGACTCTAGTGCTCATTAACGGAAAAGAAGCGCGACAAATACTTGTAAACAAATTAATCCCGGCGCATGCGGGACAACACTATCGGAGCATTGGGATTGTAGACTGCAAGTAAACCTCGATTTTCAACTCTGAGTTTTTTATGAGCTGCGTGCCACAAATTCTCATAAACACTTTGTACCAATTCCTGCATTGCATATCTAAGCACCGGTTTGCTTCGCAAATATTTTGGGCTGCTTTGTATATACAAGTTGCCTTCTGCTACACGCAAACGTGGCCGCGTACACTTGTTGCTGTTTAGTTCCTAACTATTGTAGGCTAGCTACCGGTGCGTTGGTAGGCACTATTCCGGAAGATGCGATTACCTAAAAGGCTTAACTCTAGCTTAGTTGTTGGCAGCCGCAACCGCTCCACAGTTTTTAGTGGTTCTAGCTTAAAGGCAAATATACATATGGCAATGCAAGCATGTACCCAGACTGGTCTACATAGCCAGGTGTCTATTACCTTGGTTCCTAGTCAGGACATAGCAACATTCCTTGTCATACTCTTGAAGCATTATATGCTAACGGGAATGTGACCATTAGGATTTTGAAACGTCAAAGTCATTTAACAATTTTTGCTTCGTGTGAACAATAACCAAACTGTCTAGAAAATAAGGGAAAAGTTGCTTAATGTAGTACAGCATAAGCAAGCAATTATGCTTGCCTAGCGATAGTTTTACCTCTGTTGCGTCAAAATGCTGCTGACCTAAGCGAAAACTTGTTTCGTTATTCTTCTGCACGCCTCGAGGCTCAACTCTTCTACCGACGACAAGGGCATGCATGTGTAAGGAAGTTTAAATTTAAATGAGCTTGGATCAGCAAATAGTAGATACTGAAGATACACATATTTGTACAAAAATATTAGTCGCATTTTGCTTCAATATTCCTGAGCTAACATTGCCTTTTCTTTGATTTTGTTTAATGGGACAACCATTGCAGCGAAAGGCTGAACAAAGTGCAGCTAACCAACGACAAGCTAGAAAGAAATGCTTGTTTTATTAACGCATTAATTGCCTAGCAATATGCAAGCACGCTTTAATATCGTCGGGTCGAAGAGGACTACTACAGTAGATCTTGGTGAGTTAAATTAGTCAGGTGGCTTAACATAACTTTAGCGGAACATCTAACGTTCCAAAAGGATTTAGAGTTTGCTCTATTTTTTGGTTGGCTGTACGCGGTAACATTGGATAGCAGAAAACGTTTGCATAACAATTCCAATATCGCCATTAAGTGCAAGTGACAGGTGAATTTGGCAAGCTGGATTACCAAGACTAGGAGTAATTCGGATTATTTGGGACATTAAATAAATATGTACCTTGTAAAAGATAATGTGGTAGCTGTACCCCTTAACTGCGCTACGCTGCCGCGCGACCGCTAGTATGTGCGCGCTGGCTGAGCATACCACGAAGACGCCCACTCCTACGCTGATTCGAAACGAGGACCTTATGGTTGCTAACCGAGCGCGCATACCACTTAGCCACCGGCAAGTATTGATAGTCGGTAGTTTATTCGATCTAACAGCACCTACGTATGGGTCTAAATTATTGAACCAGCGCAAGTTGCCAAGAAGCTTCACTGGGGCGTCCATACATAATAACAGGTATGGGTCCATTTTTAGCTACCAGGTGGTTCCGCTAATATACACAAATCCGAGGCTTGTAATTTGTTTTCAGGATGATGTTATTAGCTAAACATGGTAAGTTGCAGGGGTTAGCCTTGGTTGCAACGTAACAAATTGTTGATTGGGCCCGTTACCTTTTCGAGAACGGTAGAGGCACAAGCCTGGGTAGCTGGCTGGTCGAGGTTGTGTTGTCTATGGAAATGCTTTATTTAATAATTGCATCGCTTCATGCCGGGGAGTTGGCACATGACTGGTATTCTTTAAATCACCGCCAGCTGAGCTAGTTTTTCCTAGGAATGATTGCAGAAAATTAGTAACTGGGTTATTGCATGGCAAGAACGCACAGCACTACTGTCAGCGAAGAACAGTAGAAGGTACCGTTTGGCAAGCACGGTTGCCGTTAACGGATTGGCCCTTCTTCAGAAAAGTATACTTTGACGCCTAACACTACGTCCGTAGAAAACCAAAGAAGACATGTTAATGGAAGGCTTCATGAGTTCTTTAAGCTCTACCGCGGTTGTGGTTGAACGCTTTGGCTTCATGAGATTTTAAACGGTCGCTAACAAATTTGACCCAAACCCCGTTGAAACTATTTCAATTCCGTCAAGAGAGATGGCTTCCAAAACAAAATCATGCTGTCTGCTTGCACACAGCGTTTTTTAACGCGTTTATTTTCCGTCGGTTTTGCTTAGGTATATGCTATCTTAACAAAGCTGAAACATAAGTGACTATCGGGTGTCAAAAAAGCAGAAGACCAAAACACTAGTCAATAACACTAATGCTTTGCGTTCATCGGTACCAGAAAAATCTTGATCATGTACTTAGGTAATTTCAATAACATATGACCACAGACAAATTGCTGGTAGTATATTTCGTTAACGTGCTCATCACGCGTTTACCGTACGGAAGTGCTTAGTCTGTAAGCGGTGAAAAGCAATATCTTGCCCTACGCTGGATGCAATTTATACAATGATTTCACTTGGATGTCGATATCCGTTGGTTCTGGAATTATCTGGTTCAAAAACCAATACTACGGTGTCAAGTTGCCTCTATTTCTGTATGCTGCTAACCACGTTTTGTCTTACGACCGCCATTGGCTCTTTTGTCTCCTGTGTTTATTGAAAGAATGAAGGTACATACTGTTTTCTTACAACGGTGTAAAGTCACGTTTGGTTGAGCTAACGCCCAGCTTCACTAGCTTTGATAATCTCAGCTCTTATGATTCGACAAAGCTGCGGCCCTAGCAAACATAACCAAGCCACTATTGTTCCGTTATATAAGTGCCGACCAGCGAATTAGCAAGCCTGCCCTTCTAGGTGACATTTATCTATGTTAGTGTAGTTTATTCCTGGGGTCTGGGCGCTGACGTTCTATTGTGTGCTTTGCATGTAAGGACAACTCCGTCGGCAACTCTATAGGTATAATAATATCTGATAACATGGATGAATAACAAGACATGCGATTATCCTCTCGGTGGGAAACCCGAAATCTTCCGTATTTCCTGTTTAACCCTGACACCTAAATCTTTGGCACTACATGCACAAGTCTCCTGGTAAACAGCAGTAGTTGCCGTTGTGCAAGTATGTGGTTCGCAGTCTGCGTACGTATGGGCAATATAAAACTCAGGTTACCATTTCCATTAGTTTAAGTTGTGGTAATTTAAACTCAAAAGCCTCGCGTTTACGCCAAGTTTGCAATGCTTATCAGCCTATTCCACATTTGGTCTTAAATGGGCGTACGACATGTGTGTAAGATATGATAGCACAAATGTCCGAAAGCTCTAGGATAACGTCAATGTGCTGGCTGGTTTTTTGATGACAGGTAAGTCCGATTAGTTTGTCTCATATGAGTTGCATGGTTACTCTATGGTCACTATTCAGCGTAGAGAGTTTCAGGCGTTGTTGTTCTAGTCGATATTTATAAGTAAATAAACATCCTTTTGCACAAAGCATTACATTTTTCCAAGTTAAACGGGAAAATATTTTGATCGGCGATGTATATTTCAGGTTGAAACCTGTTTGTAGTATAACCTGGTCTTCTTGACATCCTGACATCCGGTCAAATCTTCATTCCTCCGATTAGGGTTTAGCGGAATGACCGTTATATGCTAGAGATAAGGACAATTTTACTACCGATCATTGGGGTACACCACACTGGACTTACGTTGTGTCGTAGATGATGCAGCCTACTTTCACCTTCAAATAACATTGGAGTAGGGAGTTGCTTAGTAAACCCTACACGGGATTAAGTGATTTAGGGCTCTGGCGTTTGTGAACTCGCGTGCAGTTGCCTAGTTTATTGAACGCTGTAGAGACTTCGAAGCGTATAAGCTCGGATACTTCTATGGCATAATCCGACTTTGTCTAGCTTAGGCGGAATTCAAAAAATTTGTGCACCAGAACCGAATTTGACTATATCCATTCTGCTGTGATTATGTGATGTAGCTACCCCGAGGTAGTCATTGCTACCTCTGTGAATATAATTTTCAAAATTGAGAGTGCGATTGGATGGTCCTTATAAAGCTACGCAGCATAATTACATTTGTAACTAAGCAAAATAAACCTTTCTACACGTTGGGAGCCAGAATTACTACATGGTTTTGAGCCAAGTAACCTCAAAACTGCATATTATTTTATGTCGGATCTCATTAATGCATTAGGGCTTGTGTTTACCACCACAACAGAGCACACACGGACAAGCAAATAGCGTGTTAAGCACCATCGTGAACGTAAAATAGTGTTTGATCCATTGGCAAAGCCTACTGTGACAACTACAGTCAAGGTAAATAATTATTTCCGAAAATATGCTGAATCCGTCGCCAAAACGCATTGACAGCATCACCAATAGTGAGCGCCAAACTATATACTGCACATAAACTCGTTTGGCACATTGTAACTTCCAGATATTTTGACGTGCATACAAATGATTCTAAACTTACTGCTAAAGACTTTGGCCAAACTCATTTGGCGTTTGAATCAGTCGTAGCAAAACAAAGAAAAACAATGTTCCTAAGTAGACACCCCAAGACGGCGTACTATGCATTTTCGTGTCCAGGGAATTCATAAGGAAATCAAACTATTCCATAAACAACACATGTTCCTCCATAGGATTATTCAACTCAATCCACTAGCACAGCATGTTGAATATAAAGTGACGCACACCAACAAATGCGTGCCCATAGTCTTGACCTATTGGGAATCAATGCACCAGTAATCAGAACACCTTCCTCGGTTGGTGCAGCGGTTAGACATAGCGCTCAGCCAACAAACCACGTGATGCACACGTAGACGTGAAACAACACGTGAGCTCACTCACCCTAGGATGCCGTGCCGATTAGAATGCGGCATCCATGGATGGTTGAGGAAGTTCATTAACTCACACCCACGCAATAGGCGGCGTCACGACACACAGCACAGAACTGGGGAGCCGGAGATATTCCATCCGCATTCATGGTGCTCATTGTTGCGCGAAGACGACCTGACGTGACACGTGCTCCGCAATGTAACAGTATCGATTGCCTTTACTGAAGGTAACTGCATGCAAGCTAGTAGACATGTTCGACAACCTCACGTTGTTCCCTCTACGCTTAGCGTTGTCTACGTGTGCTCGGGTGTGGATAAGTGTGCCCAGGGGAAATAATTAATGTGTGCGTGGCTTCACTACGCGCTATAATGGAACAATGTGTTAGTTGTCCGTGGGCCCGGCCGAATTAGCTGTTAACTGCACTTGATCAAACTTAATGATAATGTTAGCATTAACATCTGCGCAGCAGTGTATGATGTACTGCAGTGAGCTCTGCGAAGTTTACCGCATTATTGGTGTTAAGGTTACCGGTTGGGCAACAGCTTGCATTTGCTGGTATATATGTAATCGTTATTATATTGCAGCCGTTGAGCGTGTGAAAGAATACGTTTGTAAATGGCAGTGGTGGGTTCGTATGCAACGAAGATGAACCGATGTTAACCTCAGAGCACGCCTCACCAAGGTGCCAAATTTCGACGCACCGGATATGATGAATCGCTAGTTGATTGAAAGGGTTATCCTGGTTTAGGCTTATTAACCTAATCGCTTGTGCTTCGTTCTCGTCTATTTCCGTTAAGCCAATGTTGCTCCGTCTGCTGTCCCTCACTGTGCCAATTCCAGTTTCTGTCCGCGTCTGTTTTTCTGGTCTTTTTGTCTTCCGAGCAATCGTTGCATTCTGCTACTCTACATTATAGTGTGCATTCACCGTCACTGTTTAGTACTGATTTTTCACCTACATTCTGCATTCTCAATGCGAAGCGCACTGTGATCTACGACCTGAAAGCGGTACAGTGATGCAATCCGCCCAGTATTTATAAAAAGCGGAACAGCAGCTTGAAATGCAGTACGCCTTTTCCTAAATCGGATCTAACGTCCACCCCGAGTGCATGTGACTTAACCCGATGTTGCCGTGAACATTAGGCTGGAGTTGCAGTTATCCCTTGGAGTTCTGACCGCTGATCCAGCCTGCATCGTCAAAACCTATGGTTATATGGGCAGACTGGATGAGATGCAGCTATGGAAGTTGGGTCGCGTTGATCTAACCGGCCGGCAGGTCATGCATGCAGGCCTCATACCTTGCAGCCACAGACCAAAAGTACTTGAGGGGTCAGCAACAGCGGATTGCACTGTTACAGTGGCGAACGACACCTGATATACTGCTCGACTAAAGCAGGGGCTAAGTAGCGACAAAAGTTACTGGCCACGTTTGCAGCTGCATGGACACTTGCAACAAGCCTTGAGCGCCTGTCATTGCATAGTATAGCATACCGTAACCACATGTTAACATGTGCAATTGGGGTTAATAGGGCATGACATGTTGTTAAATTTGGCCGCACAGCATAATTCAAGTGTGAACGGATGCCCACTATCGGTTCGCATGCTACGCCAAAGTTCGGGTTACATCAGTGGGACACTACAAGAGCGTGTGTTAGCGGTCTCAGAAAACTCATTCAGGTCAGTATTGCCTTGTCCCTATGCCTTCATAGTCTCACGCACACTGAGAACTAAACTGTTTGCTTTAAAAAAAGTTTATTCCCTTTAATAATTTGAATAACACAATGAGATGACCAGCAATGGTAAATGCGCGCATTCCGTCTTGTCTCATTAATACAATACAGTAAATAGGAAATACCTTATACAGTCCTAAGCGTGTTACCAAACAATCAAATGCCCTGAAGTGAACGGCGTCACTCTTCCTAAGACCGGGAAATCCGCAGGTTAACAACCGATTGCATTTGCATTCATAGGACAGGTCTTATATGTCTTGTCGTCACGGCTTAGGTGAAAAGCAATAAACGTAGATTAGGGTTACGTAATCGGAGCCGAAATGCGGAGCAGGTGTCAATGATATTGAAAAGAGTTGCAATGCCTAACCTCGTCCTCAGCTGAGCTGCCATCCCGTGCGCACATTCACGTTGGTCGCCTAGGCCACATTCGCTGCGTAGCCAGCGGGACACACAGAGGTAATCATAGAGCGCTTCAAGGCCTACAGTTGTCCATGATCAACAGCACTCAGCGCGAAGTTAGCTGACAGCTAACGGGCGCTGGAAACACGTTGTGCTTCTCGGCACTCATCTCGCTCATGATCAAAACAGCCTCATATCGGAGCGCCTTTAAAGATTAGGCTTTTTCTTAGCTGAGCCCTGCACTTATTCACTCTTCTGCCAGGAATTCCATACGTTCGCACCACTATGGCGAGAGAGAAATTGATGTATCTGCACGAGCAGTAGCACGTTGCGAATTTCGCTAAACATTGGATGGCTATTGGATGTTGGAGACAACAACCGTAAACGACCGGCTTTCGACATAAGCGTGCCACGGTAGGTAAATGAATGCTAATGGGCTTTCTTGCTTTAGGCTAACAGTACGGACACTCATTTTTTATTTATGGGTTTTGGGTTGCGTTATGTGATGCGGCGAAATTATTGCAAGAACAACCCTGGATTGAATTCTTCCAGCTTGGGGGCACATATGACTTATTCCGGTAAAGTCTGCCGTGTATCACGAGCTCCTACAAAAGTGTAGTTCCCATGGCATCCTAGATGACTGTGCTACAGTGCCAGCTGGATATGTTTGCCTTTCAGCTCGCACTTAGTTTTATAGCTCTAGCAAACTGCGGCACGTGTACTTGGGGTCTCTGAAAATACGGTACACCAATATGAGTTTACCGCCAAACGCTGATATTGTCCTTTGCAGACTTCGAGCACTCGAATCCTTCGTTCGTAGTACAAATTATGCAGACCATTGACGTTTTTATTTTCAGGCCTTGGGGCACCTACAAGGTGGTTCGATTCCTCAGCCATGGCTGGCAAAGCCGTACTGCTTTTTCAACGTGTGGCTGTATGTATCAGCCGAGTATTTGTAGAAAAATCAGAGCGTCGAATGGTCTGAGTGCATGCTTCAGGAGGCCGACGTGTTGGATGCGCTTCCTTGACGCCGTTTTAGTCTGCTTGGAAACACAGTGGTCAACCGGGGCAAAACCTCCCAGATCATTCTCGCCAAAATACCTTTGAAGCTCCTGGTTGCTAGGTTTGCACGAATGGGCTATTTTGTGCCGCAGATGCAGCACTCTACATTTGTCCACTTGGATCAAAGTAGATGCTGGAAAACTTAGCTTAGTGTTGAAACAATGAAAGCGCTAATTATGTTGAAATGCAGTTTTGGGGACCAGGTCGCCAGGTATCCTTGTGAACTACTTCACGACTTGCTGATAGAGCGCCCAGGTCTACTACGTAACAAAAATACCTCTTTGTGGTGTCAGCTGGTTTGTTCGGGTTTATCCAGTTCTAGTAAATATTTCGGCGGCGGTGTTACTGGACAAGGTTGCTTTTTCGCCTGGTAAGCGTCTTTCTCTAATACGTCACAAATATCCGATTAAAAACACTGTGACGTGGCAGATGTGACTCGTTGCTAACCTTTCACTATTACTAACGTATCAGGATGATCTAACCAAATACACGGACGTGGGTTATCCAATACAAATACCTAATTTCACGTCTTCTTACGCCTGACCAAAAACAAGCACAAATAAGGCGTACCATTTACAAATTCAATCAACATAACAACACTCGTTCTTATCTACAAGCATTCATGCATCCTTAACGCATGGATGCATATGTTACTTACCGACTTGTGTCGCTTTCAGGTTAACAAGTCTTTGTTTTATCACCATGATCATGCATTTGTAGGCGTGTCCCGCACCGTCGAAAATAAAACCTTTATTTCTTTGTTAAAATGTTGCATGATAAATGTATTTCTTGATAATATTATTCCAAGCAGTACATGAACTTTTAATCGGAAACATTGGTACCGACATTTTACTTTGGCTCCTATGCTCATGAAACTTTAGATTACAACATAGCGAAATCATGCCGAAGGTTGACTATTGCCACTATCGTCGTAAACTTTCTTCTTTCGCGACGCGGCGTCATAATGTTCCTGGATCCCACTATTATTCAACGAACTACTCAAGTTTCTAAAATCCGAAACTTTTGGTTTACTGTTGTTTTTTCACAACTCGTTTTGCTGTTCCAAGGCAGCCTTGCTTGTAGGTGTAGTTGATCATTCCATCAACTGTGTACATTCTTCTATCAAGAAAATATCATTTATTTTCATCTTTATAAATTTAGCTGCGCAGCCATTGTACTGACTAGTAATGCAAGTAATTTTATTATCGCTTTGAAGCTGTAAATGTAGATATTTATCTTTTCAATATGTCGCACAGTCATCATATGCAGAAACAAACGAGGGTAGGTTAAGTGTCTCAGTTTGGCGCATAAGAAAGCTGGAAGCGTCTCACTTTGATTTACCAATAATCTGTCAACTTTACATGCACCGTACATAAAGCGTGCGTCGCCACCGCCGAACCTCACAGCAGAGCATTATACTTAGAGGTCTCCGTGACCTGAGCCTCAGATGTACTAGCAGTGTTGTATACACTTTGCTTGCGGTATCTCCTATACACACATAATCAAAGTTACTGTGAATACATTTGTGAACACATTTAGTCCTCTTATCTACGAGAAGTGTTTTCAGATGCACCATTGCTGAACTGATCCCGAATGTTATTCTTTGGTTAGTGTCGTCGGAAAGTCAAAAAGTTTCTTCTACCTTTAATATTCTTATGGTTACCATCCATTCCGCCGTATATTTTCAATGAGGTTTTAACATATTGAGAAACGGGTCTTGCACTAACGGTTTGGGGTTTTCGCCATTCAGCAATTACATTACTGCCTACTTGCAAGCGGCATTCCCACCTTCCTTCTCTGTGCACATGGCCTTTTCTCTGTCAAACACAGATAAGGCGCTCTCAACATACACAAGCTGTGGAGGAACGGAAATATAGTGCTACGTCCCATCTCTGTTTGCCCGTTGACAATATATTGTCTTGTATGCTTAGCATATTTTCAAACAGAAAATTCAAGGAATGGCGATTTGCCACCCTTTGGTGAACGATTTCAGATCCCTAACAAACTAGCTTTTCTTATCCAAATTTATATTAAAAATGTGCTATCCATTTGATATCAACAACATTTGGCCATTTACTGGAGCTAGCCAATACTATGTACAAAACATTGGACATTGACGATCTAATGTTAACACCATGTGCCTGAGTGCCTAGTTTCAACAGAAACCCAAGAAAGAACAATATACGGCGCAATGAACTTCTCGGTTGTCATTTTCACCGTACGCTTTGGCCACTCCTCAGGATAATCTCTTCAGTCAAATACCGTTCCACCATATCCAGTGCGTCCAACGTTGGCACCTTGGTGAGGAGTGCTCTGACGTTAACATCGGTTCATCTTCGTTGCATACGAACAAACCACTGCCCTTTACTAACGTATTCGTTCACTCTTTCAACGGCTGCAATATAATATTGATTGCATATATACCAACAAACGCAAGCTGTTGCCCAACCGGTAACCTTAACACAATTAATGCGTTAAACTCCGCATAAGCTACGATTTAGGAAAATGCGTATCGCAATTCAAGCTGCTGCTCCGCTTTTTATAAATACTGGGCGGATTGCATCACTGTACCGCTTTAAGGTTGTAGATCACGCTGCGCTTCGCATTGAGGATGCAGAATGTAGGTGAAAAATCAGAACCAAACAGTGACGGTGAATGCACACCATAATGTAGAGTGGCAGAATTCAACGATTGCTCGGAAGACAAAAAGACCAGAAAAACAGACGCGGACAGAAACTGGAATTGGCACAGTGAGGGACAGCAGACGGAGCAACATTGGCTTAACGGAAATAGACGAGAACGAAGCACAAGCGATTAGGTTAATAAGCCTAAACCAGGATAACCCTTTCAATCAACTAACGATTCATCATATCCGGTGCGTCGAAATTTGGCACCTTGGTGAGGCGTGCTCTGAGGTTAACATCGGTTCATCTTCGTTGCATACGAACCCACCACTGCCATTTACAAACGTATTCTTTCACACTCTCAACGGCTGCAATATAATAACGATTGCATATATACCAGCAAATGCAAGCTGTTGCCCAACCGGTAACCTTAACACCAATAATGCGGTAAACTTCGCAGAGCTCACTGCAGTACATCATACACTGCTGCGCAGATGTTAATGCTAACATTATCATTAAGGTTGATCAAGTGCAGTTAACAGCTAATTCGGCCAGGCCCACGGACAACTAACACATTGTTCCATTATAGCGCGTAGTGAAGCCACGCACACATTAATTATTTCCCCTGGGCACACTTATCCACACCCGAGCACACGTAGACAACGCTAAGCGTAGAGGAAACAACGTGAGGTTGTCGAACATGTCTACTAGCTTGCATGCAGTTACCTTCAGTAAAGGCAATCGATACTGTTACATTGCGGAGCACGTGTCACGTCAGGTCGTCTTCGCGCAACAATGAGCACGATGAATGCGGATGGAATATCTCCGGCTCCCCAGTTCTGTGCTGTGTGTCGTGACGCCGCCTATTGCGTGGGTGTGAGTTAATGAACTTCCTCAACCATCCATGGATGCCGCGTTCTAGTCCGCACGGCATCCTAGGGTGAGTGAGCTCACGTGTTGTTTCACGTCTACGTGTGCATCACGTGGTTTGTTGGCTGAGCGCTATGTCTAACCGCTGCACCAACCGAGGAAGGTGTTCTGATTACTGGTGCATTGATTCGCAATAGGTCAAGACTATGGGCACGCATTTGTTGGTGTGCGTTACTTTATTTTCAACATGCTGTGCTAGTGGATTGAGTTGAATAATCTTATGGAGGAACATCAGTTGTTTAAGGTTGAGATATATTTCTTATGGATTCCATTAGCTCGGTTAAGTTCGAACGAGGGTTAATTTGCTCTTGCACAAGCTTTACTTTTTGACGCGGTTGTTATTCGCTTAATGGGCAGTTCGACATATCCTTTGCGGACGATCTCGTGTTGCTGCTTTATTTCGGGGTGTCAGCAAATTACGGTAACTAAATCAGAGATTTTACGGTGTTGTGTGAATGTGTTTTTCTTCGCACGTATTTCGCTGGCGTAATCCGATTGACTGGTTTATTGATTGAGCAGCGTCTCTCGTTTGATAGATCCAAGCAGTGCATCTGTGGTAAAATTATCGGCCACCATTTTTCCCTCTTATATACACATTTAGGTTAGACCTTTCATCGCTGAATCCGTACATCGTAGAAACGGTTATATAATTATTTGGAAGCAGTTTCTAATCCGCTGCCAGAAGGACGCGAGGTTTTATAGTAGCAGGATGTACCTCTTAGCAGAAGTCAAAACAGCGAACAACTTCCTGTTTGGCTTAAGTTAATGGTAAATAATTAGAAGGGTTAATGGTTATCAGGAGCTACCACTGGAAAAAGGAACGCTTAACAATGTTTTTTACTGTTGCATTGAGTTTCCTTCCATTGTATGCCTTTATATGAAATTCCATACATAGAGCACTTGCCATTTACATTACAGGAGATGGAAAAAATAAATTTAGATCTAAAACCACCAGCTTGTACTTTTGTTCACATGGGCCGCGAGAAATTTTCAAGTGTAGCGGTGGCGACAGCATTTAAAAATGATCAAGCTGCAGCAAACAGTGGATCACAATGAAGTCCAATCGAGCCTGGCGATAGAAAAGGTTGAAATGTCCCAGACTCTCAAACCTGTTTCCCTACGTGTAGCCGTGTAAACTGGGGATTTGCCTGGTAGCAAAGTGCTGGACTCGTTTAATTATGTGGCACAGGACATGTTTAAGAGTACAACGAGCAGGCGCGGCGCAGCGTAGCATCGGCCTAATGCCGGTGGACAAGAGACGACTGGCGTTCCTGTTAGTGTAGTTGAAAATGCTGTGTTTTAATGTGTATTTCAGGCACAGCTGGTTAATGTGTTGCTTGTTCGCGTTGTCCACGGACTTCAGCTCGTAAAAGAGAGTAACTTGAATTCCCTCGCTGAAGGAACTGGATGCAGCATAGGACCGTTAATAGCGTTGGCTTAGCCTTTACAGCACAGCTCTAAGATAATCAATACCGACTAAATTGGGTTGATTGGGTGGCGAAATGCTGATTTGTGGTAAGTCGTTTCAGGTCCTGCCGAAGCAGGTCTCCGTAGTCAGAGGTGCTAGTCACTCCCATAACTGCACGTTATTCACAAACTAGATATAAAGACCAGGCAATCTAAGCCGCATATTTAAAGCAAGCTAAACCATGCTTGCACAAGCCTTGCGCCTTTGCGAACACCACCGGTCGAAGGTAGCTAGTCGGCCTGGTGCCCGTTAACTTGCATCTTGCATTCGTATTATAAGGCACTCATGGATCCAAGGTTGAAGCTGTTCCTTGACCTCGCGCAGTTTTGGCTTATAAAGGACGAACAGGTGGCGCATATGGTGTTAGCCCCTCCAAATCTTCAAGTTAGAAGATATGGCGCATATTTTGCAGTGTGATGAATCCAACTGCGTCAGCCCTTCGTTGTTGGTCTCCATTGGTGCACAGGAAAGCGGCATAGTGCGCATACATTTCTAGCCGCCATCCTACACAAATTGTCGAAGATATTTTCCATCGCTGTGCCCTTACGCTGCAAGTAAGTGTATGCTGTGTTGCACTTATGCGTTGCGATACCTGACGTGCCTGCGCGTGCATATTTTAGAGGAACCTAAAAGCATGCTGATTACGCTAGTTGTGACAAGCGTGTGCAATAGAGCACATATCTCCGCCAAAAAGCGGTTTTCTAAAAAGGAATACTTGTTTACGCACTACCAAATATCTTCGGTTTCCTAAACAACCGGAACTATCACCATGTAAATAGCTGTCCCTAGATATTGTTGTAGCGTTTTTAAACAATTAATTGACGTTGTATATCTAGGTGTTCTGCCTCCCATGGTAAGATTCTGGAAAAAAGTGCCCTATAACGCCAATTCATCACTGCAAGAGATGGCACCGAAACCGCGTACGAGCCGTTGTAGAGGATTCGTTCTTGTTGAACAAGAGATTTCAGTAGGTGGTCTCGGAGCGTGGACCTCTTTCACCGCTTGAAAGCTAATGAGTTCCGACAACCAGTTTGTACGAACAGCTGGCAATGCTTCAACCAGAATGACAATGTTTACCTACCAATGTGTCATCAGTTTATAAAACGTTATCGAACTGCAATGCCACGTTGTGCGCTTCGCGATACATAGATATAACAGAATATGTGTTAAATAACTTAAGAGAAACTAGTATAATCTATAAGGCGCAGTGGGAAAAACTTACGAAGGTTAATTCTGGTGAATGTAGTGCAGACCGGGAAACAACATAGGTAACTGGACAAAAGCTCTGCATTTCTATTTCCTCAGTCATACACGTAAGAAAGC
>OX104070.1:80107756-80285825 GCA_944474145.2 Dicrocoelium dendriticum
ACTGGGTTACGGATTTCTAGTGAAGCATACGTCAAGGCGCTACATGTCGCAAGCGCGGACGCCTACCAGCAGCTCCTTGAACTAAATAAATGGATAAATAATGTTTTTATTCTCCATAAGTCGAGGCACACCTTAAAGGGCATGATCATTTTAACATAACACTGCGTGGTCAAGAATGTGCAAGTATCATTGTGTTTGCCGTACCAGTGTAGTTTATGTAGGAGGTAGGTAATTATGTACCTGTATGTGTGTGTATCTGTGAGGTTCCTATTCGTAACTGTGCTGTTCTTATTTTGTCTCATATATCGTATGTAATGCTGGAGTAGAAGATGGAGGTCCTTGCGTCGGTAAGGATTATTCGGATACCCGCGGGGCAGTGACTTTATTTTGCGGCGAGTAACGACCGCCACTTCCCAGTGTTGTTAAGCAGACATTTGTGGCTTTTTATAAAGAAAACGCTTGCCAGGCAAAAACCCACCACCTACTGGAACATTGCTGCCGAACTATTTGCTGGAACGCTATAAACCCAAAACTCCCAGCTGGCACCACGAGGAGGTTGTTCGGCTAGTCAGCCAGCACCAACCTTTCCTATAATTGCCTGCTTAAAATGCAGTTGGAAGGAGATGAGAATTTTAATGCGCAATCCAGCTTTCTGTAAGACCAGGTCACTAACGAAATTTGTGAGTGACGTAGCAAGTTAAAGTGCAGCCGATGCAGCCGCTGTCGGAAAAGAAATTAACCGTTACATAGAGGTCTCAAGCTGAGCCTTCCTATTTTGCAGAAACAAAAGCATTTAGGATAAGCAATTTGTTGGGATTCTAAGGAGCACGCGGAGCCGTTGCTTTATGTACTTTGAGGTTCGGATTTATTAATAGTTGTACAAAGCTACGATGTTTAGCAACCGGAGCGATAACAAGTATGGAGAGCAACGTATAATAGAGGATGCTTTAGGAGAAAGGGACAATTTTCTCGATTGAAAAAGCTTTTCTTCGTTAGTGTTTACAACAGTGGGTGATTTATACAGTTTTGCTCTGTTTGCAGGATAGTAGAACTAGACAGAAATTATGCAAGGCCTAATTTGTATTAAATAACAAACGTCAAGGAAATGTTTAGAAGGAAGTTGGATTTTAAATTTCATAACACGAATGAAAATGGGGTACGGGGAGATGGTTTATAGCTGTAGGCTTTTTAGATTAGCGTATCTGGTCCGTGATTGTTGAACTGGTATTGAGAGACTGAACTAATGACAAATTGTTACTTCGAAATACTCATGCCACTAAATGGGTGCATTGCCTTGTCGAAAATAATGGCTTCATTTATTAATTTCTTGTAAGCTGTCCATCAGCAGACTGTCTAAATTAAAGGTAAGCAACGGAACGAAAGCACAGCATATCGCCCAGCAGTCAGCGAGATAGCCAAAAGGTTGCATCAGCAACGCAACATGCTATCTTGCGATCTAGCTAGCGGTATCTGGGACAACGCATTTGCACTAGTCTTATTGGATATAAGCAAGGTGAATACGCTAAAATTACACGCCACTCCATCTTCGCTACTTATAAGGTGCAGCAAGAGCTTACCTAGTGAAGTTATCGCAACAAAAGAAACGACAACGTTTGTTAAGGTAACGTATGCAGATGGGCTATCATCCTTAACGCCAGCAAACATAGGCTACACGCACTCTCGCAGTCAAACCCGCAGCAGTAAACCCAAAGCTCACAAAATATTTACTATTGTGGGCAATTATATACTGAGTCGATCAATATTTAACAAACTAGGCTAACAATTTTGGGGCCGACCTGAATTGCTAGTGAAGTTAGTACCTTATCAGCTGTTTCTCAATGAATGTTCAACAGTCACAGACCAGATACGCTAATCTAAAAAGCCCACAGTTATAAACCATCACCCCGTACCCCATTTTCATTCGTGTTATGAAATTTAAAATCCAACTTCCTTCTAAACATTTCCTTGACGTTTGTTATTTAATACAAATTAGGCCTTGCATAATTTCCTGTCTAGTTCTACGATCCTGCAAACAGAGCAAAATTGCATAAATCACCCACTGTTGTAAACACTAACGAAGAGGAGCTTTTTCAATCGAGCAAATTGTCCCTTTCTCCTAAAGCACCCTCTATTTTGCGTTGCTCTCATACTTGTTATCGCTCCGGTTGCTAAACATCGTAGCTTCGTACCACTATTAATATATCCGAACCTCAAAGTACATAAAGCAACGGCTCCGCGTGCTCCTTAGAATCCCAACAAATTGCTTATCCTAAATGCTTTTGTTTCTGCAAAATAGGAAGGCTCAGTTTGAGATATCTTTGTACCGGTTGATTTCTTTTCCGACAGCGGCTGCATCGGCTGCACTTTAACTTGCTACGTCACTCACAAATTTCGTTAGTGACCTGGTCTTACAGAAAGTTGGAAGGTGCATTAAAGTTCTCATCTCCTTCGAACTACAGTTTAAGCAGGCAACTATAGGAATGTTTGCTATTATAGCTATAGCCTTTCCACAATGTGCATGGGTTTATGAAGTAAAATGTTAACATTCCTTTATTTACTTGTGCTGTTGATGGCAATTTCGTTTCAACACCTTTATTGTGATTTTTTGTTTTGATCACTTATTTGCGCTACACGTTAGTTGGTCCTCATCTTGTGACCGCTACGTTTGCCAAATTTTACCTTTCCTTATTTAGTTTTGCTCAACGATGTCACCTCCCTGGGTAGGATAACTGGAAGTCTTACGTTATACAAGTATGAGGATCATGGATCTGGTTATTCTGGAAGAGCTAGCCTGGCTAATGCTAATCGCCCGAATTTGACGCACTTGTATTTTCATTGGACGTTCACCCGTGTGGATTCATTAAGGATTTTCTAAATAGATAATGCTCGGATGTTGTTCAGTGTTTGTTTTCTACGCATTTGCGGAAACCGCCATTAAAGCAAGATGTTGAGACACTGCTAAAACTCTGAATGGTTAGAACGTAAACGTGTGCAATGGGATAGTGTTCACATAGTTAAGCTTTTGACCACCAGAATTTCGGTTCATTAGAGTAACAGTCGGAAATAGGAAAAGAGCATTTTTCAAAACGAACTAACATTTAAGCAAAGTACTCTAACAAAACCATATTTGATTACAAATAAGTAAAAGGATATTACATGAACCTGTACAGTTTAGCCTCAGGAGGCCACAAGCCAGATTTTTTAACAACCATTCCAAAATGCAACCAGGTGACCGTTCTACCCTATCAGGAATCTTCAACGGTGCTCGTTTCATTGCTTACTTTAAAGAACGCGTTTCATAAAAATAAGACCCTGTGTCAACCAAGCTGTAGCTAATGCCGCTAAACCAAGGTGAACGGAAGCAGCTCGTTACAACTTGTAAGCTAAGTATGATAGAGTGCCATCTAACCTTCACAACGTGAAGCTCACTACCAGCGCAGAGGATTTTAGCTTGCTTTCGTAGGTTATCAATTCCACCTTCGCTGCGTTAAATGGCTATTTCTTAGGTAAAAATATACCAACTTGCTTTATGGAACCACTGCCATTCAGGAACAATTTTGAGTACAGGTGGAGTATGCTTTGCGAGTTGTAGGCATGGTTGAGCTAGGTTAAATATTAGTTGTAAGAATAGCAAGGCCAGTCCAACGCAATGAGGCTTGATCTTACCTAGGTGCGATGGTTTGTTTGCCACAGTGATCCATTGAGCGTTGCTGGGTGGTGCACTTTTACGCCTTCAGATTCACTCATACTAGATTGGTCAATGGTTAGACGCCAGGAAATCTCAACCTCCTGGTCCTCCAGGTTGGAGGTTGGAATGTGGGTGCTCCCTTAATCCTTAAAAATGACTTTTTGTAGCCTAATGCCAAACTCGCTGCCATGCGGACAGGTTTTTGATCCAAAGGCTTTGGTTGAGGTCTGTATTCGTTCCCCTGTCTCGGCCTGGGCAACTTGACATTATCTTGCCCACACAATACAATGAATCTCACTTCTAACCTATTTCTGATGCTCTGGCCGCCGCAGAGGATAATAAGCGGCGCTCCATCTCCTGCAACGGGCAGGGCGGATAATGATTTGGATGCCACTACTCAGGCGTTCCCGTCTTCTTATTCCCCCACTTGCGCTGTTCCCCCTTATCATGCCGTTCCAGCTTTACATTTATCCCCCTGTATTCAACCCCCCAATTCTCCGCACTCCCCCACCTTGCTCCAATTGTCGCTTGTCATTTAGTTTCAACTCACATGTGAACGCGGATCGTCCTTCCTGCCCTGTCATGAAGCCCATGGCCAGGTAAGCGGTCATGCCCAGTTCATCGACTTCCATTTGTAGCTCTCGATCCTCCTTCAGATTGGCAGGCCTCATTGTTCGCTAATGGCTTCAGTCCGTTCAACAGGCAGCACTCGCCCAAAAAATAGAGACCTTCTCGATAGATATCTGCTGCTTATCGGAGACCCGCCTGCGAGACTCGAGCTCTGTGCTCACTCTGCGTTCCACTTCAGTTGACACAAGCCGTATTTTCTCACTGCGTCTTTCCGGTGACGATACGGCTTGGAGCACCGGCCAAGCCGGTGTTGGTATTGCCCTGAGTCCCTGGGCTGAAGCTATTCTGGTTGATTGGATTACAATCACTAGCCGGCTGTGTGCGGTCCGATTGGCTGGCTCGTTTAAACCTACGAAGTCACGTGGGACTAACAGGTGTCTATTCGTTATTGCTGCCTAAGCACAGACAAACGCTAGCCATGACTCGCTAACAGACGACCTATCATCAACTGAACAAGCTCCTTCACCACAGAAGAAGCCCGGACACTGTAGTGCTGGTTGGGAATCTGAACGCTCAAGTTGGAAACTTATCCACAGATGAGCTGCATCTGGGCGGCCAACATGGTATAGGCTCCCGTAATGATAACGGTGAGCGGTTACTTCATTTGTGTGAAGATGCCCGCTTATTTCTTGCGAGCACTAATATTCGACGCAGCAACCGCCGGAGGATGACTTGGCACCCACCAGCTATGGACGCAAATCGATTACATTGTGATAAGTTACAGATGGAGAGGCTGCGTCCAGAACTGTCGCTCGATTTGAAGCACAGGTGTGGACACCGACCACGCACTTTTATGTGCTGACCTACGGATGCGCTTTGGTGGGCGCCCACGATGACTTCGTGAGCGCATTGCCGCCAGCCAACTGGCGAAGCTGTTCGATATGCCTATCAAGGTACGCTGTCCTGCGAGTGGGATAAACGCTCACTGGTCTCATATTCACCAAACCTTGCTAGCAGCAGGAAAATCCTCATGTGGTATTTGTAATCACCAACATGGATATTGGGTCCCTTCACATTCTCTGGAACTTATAGATGCTCGCCGACATTTTCCGGCTGAAAGCGAACACATCGACACTCGCTGAAATTCCAGGGCAAAACTCCAAGCTGACCTGCAGAGAACGCGAATCCTGGTGTTCTCATCGTGCATCAGAGATGAAGATGGCCGGTGCCCTTGGTAACCATCATAAGTTATTCTGTCTGATATAGGAAAGGGGCAGCAGGAGACCTGGTGTTACTGAAACTATACGCGAAGAGAGTGGAAAGCCGATCCACAACTTATCAAAACGCTCAGTGCTTTAGGCTGAGCACTTTAAAAGCAATTTAATTGGTAGGAATGGTTAGCTTTTTCGCAGGTTACGGTTCGCACCGCTCCCTGGGCTGTCCATTTAAAGCCACCCTCTCGAACGGAAGTCGAATTTGAGATCGAAGTGTTGAGAATAAATAAAGCCGCGGGACCTGATTACCTGCTTCCAGCCCTTTTCAAATTCGAGGAACCTGCTCTTGTGGATGGTTTACACGAGCTACTGGTAAAACTGTAGGAGCCGGATACCGTCCCAACCGTTTGGAGCCGCTCCGTCATAGTCTGAATGTTTAAGTAAAGCTCACTGTCGGAATGCGGCAGCCATCGAGGAATCAGTCTGATCTCCATCGCCTCCAAATTGCTTGCCGCTGTCATCTTTCACAGACTGACTGGCACGCGTGAAAGCCAGATGCGTGAAGAACAAGCCGGATTTCGTCAGGCCTTGGCTGAATTGACCACGTCTGCACCTTGCGTCAGTCGTTGGAGCACCGACACAAATATTAGCAGCCCACCGTTTGCGTGTTCCTCGATATCAAAGGTGCATTCGATTCGGTGGATAGACATGCACTTTGGGACTGTCTGCTCAGAAAGGTGTACCCGAGAAATGTGTGAATATTATCCGAGCGTTACATGCGCGTAGCTTGGGCAGAGTGATGGTTTACTGCAAGTTGTCGTCACCATTTAATATCTCCAGCGGCGTGAGACAAGGATGGCCGCTGTCACCTTTCCTCTTCAGCATCGCTGTTGACGAATTCATGGAAATCGCGTTCACAGGACAGGAATTAGAAGGTATGGTTCTGCTCCCAGGAGAAAGACTTCTTGACTTAGAGTGTGCTGATGTCATTGCCCAAATCTGTGACAGCTGACAAACGCGTCAAGCGGCCCTGGACAGATTAGCTCTAGCTGTCCGTCACTTCGGGCTTTGCTTCGCACCATAGAAGTGCAAAGCGTTACTCCAAGATTGGTCCGGACCGCCTCTTTACGCTGACGGTTGGTGGGGATCTGTTAGAAGTCGTTTAAAAATTCAACTTCCTGGGAAGTTGTATCAGCGCCCGTGGGATTGAGGATGAGATCACTAACCGTACAGCAGAAGCTCGGGCCGCTTTTGCTAACCTTCGCTATCTGTGGCGCCGGCGCCACATCCCTCTTGCCCTGAAGTGTAGAGTGTACAATTCAGCGGTACGTTTGACCCAACCGTACCGTTGTGAATCCTGGCCGTTTAAAGCAGCAGACCTGAAGAGGCTGGTTACTTTCGACCACCGGTGCCTTCGTAATTAGCTCACATCTGATGGGAACACCGCGTGAGCAACGGGCGTGTTCGACGCCTTGTTCACGGGCACAGGAAAAAGAAATTAGCCGCTCAGCACCGTCATTTTACGCACCAGGCTCCGATGGCTTGGCTGTGTGTTACGCATTCTAGCCTACCGACTCCGGCTACGTGCGTTGCTTGCGCGCCGGGGTGTGAATGGAAGAAGAGGAGGGGTGGCCAAGCGATGACTTGGTGGAGAGGAATGATGGCCATCACTTCTGAGCTGGCATCGGTTGGAGCGTCTCGGCCCCCTGGTTGGGATAAGAAAGGCGAAGAACAGGTTCGGTTGGATACACCTGTTGATATGGCTAGGAGTCGACCTCAGTGGCGTTAGTGCCGTGAGTTTCTTTGTCCCACCCTATCCCCTTAGCCTCCCCTCCAAACACGATCTCATTATTTAGCCTTATATGATTTTGCATAGTAATTTTTTGATGCACGGTAGCCGGCTGGTAGCTTACCGGAACGATGCCTATCAGTTACCGGTAGCTCAAACGGCTTGCACTAGTTGCATTTTTTCTCATTTTTTCTATATATTGCGGCACAGTAGCTGAGGTGTTTCCCACCTCTAGCTAATGTGCATGATTCTAATGATGAGCAATGCCCGTTGAATGAATGTGGTTTTCAGTGGCAAGACCACAGATATGAATTAACTGAAAAATTGGTACTGGTGAGGGTCAGTTGTTTGAACGTCAGCTGGGATACTACTTGTAGCATTTTCTTTGTAGCGTCCATGGGTAAAATGTGGCAAAAGTGATTGTCCGTTAATACAAGGTTTCGTGAGAGAAGGTGCGTCTAAATTGTGTCGATCTGTGTGTCTCTAAGTATAGGCTGTCAGTTTGCGAAATAAACTTCACTGTTTAAGCAAGAAAGTCATCTGACATAATCACTTCTTATATGAGCTATCGAGACGGCTGATAATATACTTCCACTCGAAATAGTGCCATTAGTAGAGATTTCCAGTGTTTTCCATGTTCTTCCCTGTGGTCTAAAGATGTCCAAATTAACTTACCAAGGACCTCAGCTTACCTGTAACTCTGCGACCGGATGAACTTAGAAAAGCAAATGTGAATCATATCAGACTTCCAACACACCAGCACCTTGCTGGTCTACCAACACTGGTCCATTGGGATCTGGATGCCCTTCTCCAGAGGATTAGGTCAGCCATGGCTCTTCTGCACGAAGCCATCAAAATGATTGATTACCGCAACATAATTGAAGCAGATTATAACTACGTAACCTGTGGTCCCGCTTGTCAAGCGTCCCATCACTAGCTTTTGGCTTGTCAAAAATATCAGGCTGCTCAAGCGACAACGAAAATATGCCTAACAATAGGTACCATCTGGTTTGTTCTGGTCTACACCGTTCCCTCATATAGTTAGCGTCGATGTTCCAAGGAATTGGTGCGTTTTCTCTTGACAAGCATCTTTCTTATAAAAGGCCAATGATATCTGTCTAACAGCACCGCGAAGAGATGGAGGTGACACAAATCTAACTAATGTCACGGCCCAATGCTTGCCTAACCAAACACGCTTCCACCACGAAAGTCACTCAACCCTTCTCACACTGTCCACGCGATCAATCGCAATTGCAGTAGCACATATACAAAGAGGTGTAACAGTTGCACATATCCACTCCCACATCCATGTATGAACTCACAGCTTCAAGGTTCATGGCAAACTTGCACTATTATTTATAACTTACCGGACATTTAGTTGTTCCTCTAATATGATCACGCCTACATAGGCGTGCCTCGCATTGCACGAGAATATATCTATTTATTTATACATTAAGCACCATGATTATTTGCTGGAGTTCCTTTAGCCTAAGTCAAGTCCATCTGTATACCACTACGGTTGTTAGAGTTAATTCAACAATTGACATCGGGACTGTGAACTACGTTACCGTGCCTTAGCTACCCTGTTGAAATCATTGTAGCGGTACGGCTGACCTTCTTTGATAGCTACTGGCGATGACATGATTAGAGTGCGCGTGGATAGTGGACGACTTCTTGGTTGTTTACGCGCTATCAAATACTTTTAGGGTCAGTAACAATTTGTGTTAATTTTAAGTGCAAGGGTTTGGGCCACATTGCTTCAGAAGAGTAACACTTTTGGCAAAAGTTAAGATCGTTTCCCTAATTCATTTCAGCATATAATTAATTGTCCGCAATGCATACAGTTTGTAACGCGAGCTGCTATTAGCTAGTTATTCGAACCAGCTTACTTTAAACAGGCGCTTGCTACTGCGCAAGCGGTAAGCTGTCTGCCTAAGTGGAAGACTTAAATAAAGTGGTCACATGTTTAACACGTAAACACTTTTACTATGTGCCATGTAAAAAATAGGCAGCGGTGTGTCTTTATTCGTTATATTAATTTTCTCCATCCAAGGAAAACACTTAATTTTGCATCCAACTAGCCTCAATAGCTTAGTCATCAGCGTCTAGTAAGTAGCATATGAAAGATATAAACATTATAGAATCTTTAGTAAGGCTAGTAACCTTTTGTTACATTTCGGGAATCGCATCAGTAGCCTTTACTGGCAGATGGTGCAACTGCAGCTACTCATCACGCAAAGTTCCTAACGGCTCTTTAAGCGGTTATTTAATTCTGTAAGCCAACGCACGCGTTATTCTACTTTATGGTGTGTAAGGGGTGATCAGCGCTCAGCGTGACCGTCTGGTAGTTGTATTTGCAATAGCGTGGACGATGGATAGCTTCGCTTGTGCATCGGTGGTTTGTCACTATCGTTAAGCGATATTGTAAACCGTTCATAAACTAGGTAAAAGCGAAAAGTTTAAAGGAAGTAGAGTAGGACATAAGTGAAACCATCAAAGTGGCTGTTCTGTTTCTAGTCTTATTACGTTGCGGTTTAGCAGAAATGTTTGCAACCCGTCGACATCGATACCACATCTATATTATTTTCACTGAAACTAGCTGGGCCGGTTAATAAGACTTAAAGCCGCTAAGTCTACACATAGCTTAAAAAGCATAAATCATTCCAAAAATACAGGAAAGATGTGAAAAGCACGCTTTATCGCTCAATTCAGGAATCTAATGCAGGTAATGCGATAGCCTCCGGTCCGGTTGTGGTTTGCGGGCTTGTTACAGCAGGGAGTATGCAGCTGAAAGGTTAGTAGTACCAACCACTGCTGCATAATACGACGCCCTATTTTACTGAATTCGCACTGGTAGGACTTTTAACTTTTTTCTAGTGAATCAAACTTCGTGTGTTTAGCGACAGACGTTTCGGGAGAGAAACATCAAGCAGCATTGTAGAATACAACATGATTGTTTCAAGTGGAAGAAAATGTAGGAATTAAAAGCAATCATTTTGGAAAGTAATATTGCACATCAATCAAATGAATGTGTTTGCTATCCCTTTACTGCCACACGCGGCATTGAAGACATATTATTGAAAAATTTGTTACAACTTGTGCAGTGTTAGGTGATTGAATTAAATATGAACTACCTGCAACGTTGACGTTATAACAGCTGATCGGCGGCGACTTGCCTACAACTGACTGTGTGTTACTAGCGCAATTTGACACGACTTATTCGCAGCAGTCTACAGCCTTACCGCCCGATCTGATATCATAGCGCCATGTCCTAATTATAACTGCTGTTGATACGTACGCTTTATATTTTAACGCAGAGTACTAAGCTGTATACGGCAGGAGTTTCCCCCGAACGGTGAGCAATGAAAGAGCGAGCTGGTTGCCAAACGCTTGCAGGATGTGCGGTTTATACAGCTTGAACAACGTACGAAAGAACCGCACTATTTTAGGTTTTACACTTTAAGCTTGTTTTAGTGGTACATCTTTTAGATTAGTTATAACGGCAATCATCGCCGGCTGACCATAACAAAAGTCTGCTATTATGTATTGCATTAAAATATCGCACAACAAAGGTCCGCATTTAGCTTCATTTTTAATGTAACATTTGCGTTTACCACTATCATCTAAAACATATAATTTATTTGCGCTCTAGGATTTCAAAGCTAATTTATTCCTGCGCTTTCTATGCCAAACCCTATTGGAATAACGCAAAGGTTTATAGTTCGCCTTGGCAACTCAGTAACTACGGAACTATTTTAAAAATTAGCATCTATGATTTTATACAGATTGTTTTGTAGTATGCTTGCTAGTAACGCAAATAAATTTATGTTGTCTATGATCTTGTCCGATTTCAAGGAGCAACCACAGCTGCAAAGCATTAGCATAATTCGTATTCATAGCCGTCGCAACAACAGTGAGGTGGAAGCCATGATAAACCCTTCCAATTAATTCGAAATATTTTTTTATATACTCTTTTACAAGTAGGTATTTTCAAAAAGTGCTTCTACTAAGAAATATACCGGTTTTTCACCTGACTTAAAGTTTCTGCGCTTAGTTTACTCGGTACTTCCCATACGCTTACTTCAATGCTACCTGAAACTTTGTAGGATATGTTACGACTAACCAAGTGCCAATGATTTAACCATATCCCAAAATCCAGGAACGATGTCAAACATAACCGACTGACACAATGGCTATTACTGCATGCAAAGTAGCTTCAGCTTTAATTACACCGTCTGTTAAGAGTTAGTAAAAGGGTTGAACATCGTTTAACGCCTAAAGTATTCGCTATCGGATGACCTTAGGTAAACTTACAGAAAGATAGCTTAATTATTAGGCTACCTGTTTGTGGGCCACGATACTTGGGATAATTCTATACACTGCTTCTTTGTTAACCGATTGTGTAGTAAGATGCGCTTGACGAATTCAATCACGAATTCCTAATAAACAGAACACTGTTAATTCCCGTAATTCAGAGCTTATCAGACTTCCTTAGCCAACATTTTCTTGTGTATAGCAGAACGGGCTTAAACATTTTAGAGTCGGCTGCTTAATCCCTTCATCCAGAATGAAAGTCTTATACGTTGTGTAACCGAAAGAGAGGCAAGGGTACGCACGGTCAAAGCGCATCCGTATATGTCAATATCCACACGGTATTTGGAAATAATTGTCCGCCTGGTGGGAATGATTTCTCATTTTACCAATTTGTTAACTGTACAGTGTTATTTATATCAACTTCATCTGTACTTACCAGCTAGAAGTAGCTTTAGTTTAACTTGCACCGAGGGTAGTTAAGTTGTTGTTCGAGTAGAAGTCGAATGCAGATAAACGAGGAGTAAAGTTGACATGGAATGACATGGAATAACAGCATGAATTGAGAAGAAAATATTAATAAAGAATTGAAACGACACCACGTCCTACAAGAAGCAAAGCACACTGTCTGCGCCCACGGAAGTCCAGCGGTTTTACTCCATTGCGTCTACGGTAACCGCCAAGCTAAAATAAAAGGTAATAAAATAGACCTCGATAATTGTTATAATAAGAAAAGAGATATTTTACTATATTGGTAATACCCACAATACTTTTTTTGTACTAGATAACTCTTTTAAAAATTTGAATCTTCTACCGGTGCAAACAGGCAACCTACTGTCGCAAATAGATGGTTTCGTGACAGTTGTCGACATAGAGAAGCAATTGGGTCAATCAGCAAAATGCAAAATGCATAATACGGACTTACGTTTAAGCTGTAGTATTATTATAGTTGCCAATTGCTTTTCACTTAATGTTCACGGTAATTGAATAAGGAAAGGTGCATAAGCAGCGTACGTTAAGGAAGTAACTGAAAACGTTTTTCGATTGACGCGATGTACAGTGGCGGTAAAGTGATTGGACGTTTTACGGTCACGCATGTTATGCTGTCTAAAGCAAATGCCAAGATAAAGACAAAACTAAGTATGTCGCGGGGCAGCCATTTGTATCTAACAAATAAATGTAACAAGTAAGTTACCCTAGTGGGTACGGCAAGTAAAACGAGAATGCAGGATTACGACTGATAAACCAACAAATATTGTGATTGTTTATACTCGGTAATATAAGGCACGTCTGCACGATTATCAGCCCAGTGGTGCTAGTACGTGCAAAATAAAGCTTATAAAGCGATTAAAGTAAACCCGTTTGTTGGGAAAATATATAGCGTAAGTAGGTAGGTTGCAACGTTTGTTTCGGCAAAAGGGACGGACGTCATGTTGCACCACTCGTTTCCTGAAAGCAACAAACATGCCATTTAACAGCAGATAGCGCGTGCGCAATTAGACATTTCTAAAACACTTCGTTAAGGGAGTGCATGTTTGGTAATAATTGTATGAACACGGTTCAAAATAACCTGACCGCACCCATTACTTAAGAAATCAACTGGCACCCAGTGCTGTTGTGTTTATCTAAGCATCTTAGTGTAGTCCGTTATGGCCCACGGTGCGACCCGTTTATATGCATTTAGCACCAACTTTCGGCTTATAAAAGCTTCCAGAAAATCGCTGTTGTAACGTGGCAACAGCATGTACGTGGTTTTGTAAAGGACTTTCCGAGTATAGTTCAGTTGGCCTACGAAAACGGACATCAGTTATGTCGGTCTCGTTATTTTGTAAACTACCGATCACCTGTTTGCTTTACGGCCTAATGCTTACGTTCCATTGCCTCGGAGTTATCAGTGCAAAAAATGCGGCAGTTTGCGCATTGTTATTTCTACATCATCGCCCGTTGTACATCTGCATTTTTCATAGATTTGTGGTTACGTTCTAGGAGATAAACATCTCGGTTTTCAAGTAACTCTTAGTTCCTAAACTTCTACGAAATCGCTTGCTCGCTGTGATGTAGTTAACTAGAAATCTTGCGTTTGTAATACAAATGCTGTCATTGTGTTGGATATTTCGATATTTAATGAGCACCCAGCTTTACATCCGTAGTGGTCGCTATCTCATTTCCTCGCCATTCTTCTCGACTTTGTCCGTCAGGAGCCTCGTATAAGAACACACGAACCACGAAGGCACGCCGACCGTCCACTTAACATTTACAGTCATAGCGTTAACGTGACCAACGGGCACAGCTATCAAAGCCGGAAAGGTACCATATCCCAGCAAACTTACGAGGTTTGGTAACTGGCTCACGCTGAATGGCAAAAGCATACATATGTAAATCCAATAAGGCTTAAATCAAAAGGTAGCTGCAGGATAAATGTTTGTCACTGGCGATTTTATTAAGTTTTAGCTTGCTCGGATTTATTCAAAAGGTCTCACCCTAAGTGTGCAAATTGGTCTTGAAAACAAGTACGCTGGAACATCAGCTCTAATGGCGTACTTTGATTATATACTGAGTGTACGACCATTACATTGAACATGCGTGTGCTTATCATTGTCAGGAAGTGCGACTGGTTAACAGAAAAAGCCCAGCCACCGATAAACAATAAGATTTCGTTAGTTTAGGCGATTCCGAACCAAGGTAGTGTAGGGGCCGTTAAGCAGGGTAGTGCAGCACAACTTGCTCTACCTGCAACACAATGTACCAGCCAAACATCGCTACTGCTTTCTCTAGCTTTTAGCAGAACGCCAGGCAAAAATTTGTCTTACCAAAAAGAGTCGAACGACGCTTGTTTCGTCAAACATCAGGGGCCATCCGGCAGCTCTGGCTAATCAATTTATGGCAGTTCGTTCGCTTCAACAATATGAAAAGCACGGAAAGAAGCCAAAGGCTGATAGATGCCTGCATTTTGTGTTGTCTCCTCCGTACCATTAACAATAACAGATTTACATAGATATAGCTAACAGTGGGTGTAACTAGACAAGCTTAAGGTGCAAAACGAATGACGGAATTTCATACCTACGTCCACGGCAGCCTTAGGCTGATAAATAATGGTTTCTGAACAATGACTGGTCAGCCTAAAGCGGCCTTAAACGTACGCATGAACGTTCGTCCATCATTTTGCACCTTAAGCTTGTCTGATTGCAACCAATGTTAGTTATATCTATGCATATCGGTTATTGGTAATAAATTTATACTGTACCTGGCCTCAGTCATTAGCAAGCATGAAACAGCAGAACCGCCTCTCTGCTCTGGATTATAATCGGCCTTATATCGGACAAAAGTCACACAGAATCTCTTACAAATGCGGAGGTTTTGCACCGTACGGCCGTGTTGCCGCACTTGTGATCACTTCTATTGCAAATGCCACTAACAAAATTAGAAAGTCCAGCAGTAAACAATCATCACTTGGCAACTTGTCAGGACAAATAGTACGCCATCGTGCAGCTCAACGAACAGCGAAGCTAACAATAGTGTCTTAAGTTTTGTGTGCTCAAACGTCACCAAATCTACCGCCATTGAATTTGTGGTAGTTTTTGGACGATCAAGACCAATAAAAAAATTTTGGTATCGGGTAAGCAGTAAAACCAACCACTTGCAAGTAATACGGATTACTCGTCATCGAAAGGCTGCACACCATAGCGAAACCAGACTTATTCGGGTAAGTTTGGAATCCACCAGCGATGTAATTAACAGTTTATTTTCTACAAGTATGTACAAAAATATCTGGGAAATACGCGTCGATCCTTAAGTCCAATAAAGAGTGCGACAGCCATAAATATACACCAATGGAAGGCACAAAAGTTTCGCCATGTCACCAGATTCCAGCATGCAGTGCCAAAGCTTATTTCATAGGATGTGCAAGCAAACAGAAATCACAAGGTTAAATTGGGACGGTGCATTCTGGCGAAAGTAAGCTTGCATACTGTTGCAACGCCACTGCACAAGCAGCTGCCCCTGGTACCAAACTATTGAGAATGCACCCATTAATCTTAACATTGCGATTCAGGCAAAATAAGGGCAAAAAAATGTTTTACATCAATAGCATGGGAATAGTAAAACTCCTTATTTTTATCTTTCGCTAACGACTGCATAAGCCTTAAAATGCGCAGCTATCTAAGCAGCTGAAACAGCGAACGTACTTGCGATGTTACAGTAGCTTTAACTGACTGTTACTTTGCTCGTTTCTGACACAAGTATAAACAAGAATTAAGACGTGCATTGGCCATAACATGCTTCAGACGTGGTAGCGTTTACCCAACAATATTGGTAACGGCAGACATATTATCAGTTGGGCATTAGCTCAAACTTGAAACTTTCAACTCTTTGTTTTGTCCTAGAGACGAAGAAACTAGCCTAATTTTCTAAGAATATTTAGCCTTTTTAATAAGCTGGCTAAAACTTACGCACCACGGTTTTTGCGTTGTATGATGTCTTCGGTATCCATGAGACGTGGTAACACACTGATATGACGGACTCTGAATTTTCTTCACTGAGCATGTCGCTCATCTGAAAAGAAAGGCTTACAACAATGGTGTGATGCTGAAGTAATGGTGGGACTTAAAGTGCTGCACATGGAGGCTCTATACTCGCAGTTTACCAATACCTTTGCCGTTGTATGCAGTTAAGGAGCAGAAACCTTTTGTCTCTTGTATAGGTTGAAATTCGTCACATTTAGAATCACTCAGACAGCCGCCGCACTCCCGGAAATGCACTGTACGCGCGTTTCATCCTTTCGGGGATCATCAGCATTGCGCATTCCATCGGGCCCTTGGTGAACCGCCACGTAACTCTACACCTGAAACACATTTCCAACTTGCGGCTAATTCAAACTGCATCAAACAGAGAAGACGCACTTACCTCCTTAGCATGGCTTATTTAAGCTGCGTCGTTTAAAAAACATTACTTTGATTTGTGGACGATTTACAGCAGATCAGTGCCCTGTTAATAATGTTCCGATCTAAAGTTGCTTAGCTTTTTCCACACGGTTCAGCACGGGCAACAAACCATCTGTGTTTGGATGGCGCTTACCAACCGAGAACGTTTGATTGACTTTTTGCTTGGATACTACACGTTGGGCCGTAACGATCCTGCGGCCATGTGCTAATTTCGTCTGGTATATAGGGTAACAGCATAAGATCTATGAATCTATGCAAACCACCACGGGCTGCCATCCATTAGCGCTGCTCGTCAGCGAAAAAGCTGGTCGCTCCTTACCGAAGAAACTCAGAAATCGCTCGGCTCGAGTTCGCTAACGGACTTAGTCGGCTGTTTACAGCTGCTTTAGAGACAAGTGTTTTTATCGGGTTTACATCAGTGTCTTTCTATAGAGGTAAAGCACAAAAATTGTGTTACTATCCAACGCAGCATAGTGGGTACTCAGAATGGTTTAAATGCCAGAAACTTGAGACAATTACGTAGCTCAGTGTTGATATACTACCCAACCGCTCGCAGAAGACAAAGCCACAAATCAAGAAAGCGTGGCGAAAACCTACAGCGCTAAAGATAAAATGATGTACGAGCTTGGCAATTGCCTACGAAAGGTAAGGCGAGTGTTTCATTCACATTGGACAACAAACGGCTCAATAAGAACTTCTAAACTTGCAAATAACGAGTTACGGATATCATATACCTCACATTCCAGTTGGGGTTGCCATGTAATAAGTTTATAACTTTTGTCGTTTTGCCGCAAGCTAAGAGTTTATTGCTGTAGCTGTACCGTAAAGTTTAACGTCGCAATGCAACCACAGCTTCCCGGTTGTCGATAGACGTCTTTCAGATTCGTTGGGACCAAAAGCTTGACAACAAGCAAAAACTTTAGTTCAGTATTTTGTGCCGCTTTACAACAACCAATTCCTGCGATGTGGAAGTTTGGAAGTAAAATTGGGATTCACAACCACGGAAGCAGCATTGTAACCTTAATAGGTAACCGAGTATATATTCTTCCCATACTTTTCAAAGTAATAAAATCCTTATTCGCCATTTCGCTAGTTGGCTATCGGGAACCTGTAACATTACTGCTCCCATACTGCCGCTGCTTTCGTCGCTACCAATTTCGAACAACGTATTTACTACGCACACGGTGTAGTTAGACCTAGTCAGCTGACCGTGAAAAAGGCGTTGGTGTGACATACCTGGATTACTCGAAAGCGTTTGATTGGGTCAATCATCGAATACTCTAATGACTGGGAACCAACTCCTCGGGCTTTTGCGACGGACGTTTGGATAAAGCAACAGCAACATTTTTCGACAAATGCTCAGTGCACATGTTCGCCTCCATGTTGAATACACAATTCAAGCCTGGCAACCTTGAATGAGCCACGACCTTAGTGCACTGGAATAGCCACAATATAGGAAATCTAAGAAAGTAATTGGAATGCGCAACTTTTCATACTTGGAGAGAGTGCAACGACTGAGGGTATGCAGTGGAACATACTGCAGGCTACGAAGCGACCTGCTTCTGGCTTGCTTGATTCTGCGACATCACATTACGCGTGTTGCTTTACTGCCTCTCAGCATCAACAGAACATTGATGGGCCACTCCTTGAAACCCGCTGAACAGTATGGCCGCCTAGAGTGCATCGGAATTTTCTTTTCCATTTCTGTATGTCATTCTTAGAATGCCCTTTCAGAATCGGTCGTCTTTGCACTGAAGATAAGCGTATTTAAAAGACGGTTGGATGTCACATTTATCCACTTAAATTTTGTCACTTAGCCCTACGTCGTCATCCCACACCTAGAGTTTACCACCAAAATGTTTGATCTCAATTGCGAGTTCTGTGAATCTAGGCGGATTGCAGGACTACAAATGCTCAACTGGTAAGTCGGTTTTTCCTAATTAAAATACTAATGGCTTTGCTACCATTCGTATTCTTCTTATTATCTAGATATCCTTACTAACCATCCAACGGGACTTGTGAAGCAACGCTTCTGTATCCGTATAAATTCGTTGTTTATTTTACATTTACATACTCCAGTAGTACGAGATAAGCGAGCTTCTATTAAGCTGGATTGCTACTTTCTTATTGGAGAAACTTTGGTGGTCAGTGTTTGGAGCTTTTTATCCGACCCACAGAAGTCGAAGTTTGTGTGCCGCTAGGCTCCGTTTAAGGTCCACCTTTGTTTTCGTTGTTTATTACTACCTTGCACTGGTATTCGCTTCAATCTATCGGATGTGTGCCGACGACGTGCAACTTTGGGGCAGCATTTAACAAATGCCAAACAGCAATTGATACGATGTGACATAGGCACGGTACATTAGTGGTCTGATCAAAATTTAATGTACTTCAACGTGAGTAAACCCAAGATAACTTCCGTGCTTCACGAATTAGTTACTCAAATGCATGCACCGTGGCAATCGTCCGTCGAGCTTGATCTGGGTGTGCTAGAACCGAAGGACTTAGGATGCTCCACGCAATCCGGAAGGGTCAGAGTAGTTGATAATCTACACGTTGGTTTGTTGAGACCGGCATTAATGCAAAATGGACATCACTATATTACCACGGATGCTCGGTGCTTATGCTCGTCGCTATGTTGAGTACGCACATCAAACCTGGACTTCATGGCCGTACCTCTACCTTAATGCGCTGCAGCAGTCATAACTTCTGGCATTCACATACATCATTGTAATGCACAATCTCCCACGGAGCACAGTCTGTAACGATTAGTAGTACTTAGTGGACGATTCAGCGATTTACGGGACGAGTTGAAAATGGACTACTTGATTCTGCACGACAATCATCCTAATTGCCGCTCCCTATTACAACTCAGCAGCAATACAAGCTTGTGGGGTCATACACGGGTATCCGCCGTGCAGTATAGACACCCGGAGTTTTGCAGGAATTACTTTTGCATGCGCGTCTATCACCCGCGGTATGCATTTGCTGAATCGACCGCCTGTGTACCGACACCAATCAACTTAAGAAACCGTTGGATGACGCGCAAGTTTACGTACATGGTTACAAAACGCGACGTCTTTATCCTACGGCTGGCAAACAACTTGGAGTTATTTGCTGATAATTGTGTATGTTTTAAACCATCGCGGCTTGCAGAACTACAGCCAAACAAACGTTAATTTCTTTGTTTAGATTAAAGTATTAACTGGGGCAGCATTATGCTACGATAACCAAAAGCAACTACAGAAGGAAACTGCACAGCAACGCCTCTTAATCTGTATAAATACTTGTTCGTTGTTCCAAAGGATGTCCCTCTAAAGGCCGAGATTTGCACTGTCCCAGAATGGTCGATCTTCGGAACTGTCACAGCACATTGTTGAAGGTCCCACTGTGCCGTCGTAAAGGATACACTATCTGCGCGATTTAAGTATAGCGTTGATAATATGTGGGATATAACAAAGTATTCCTGACAGATTGGACACCGCAGTGCAGTCAGCCAGTAACCCGCCCAACCTTGTTTAACCGTTTAAAATGTGGGATCCCATATAAAAATCAATGGAATAGATTGCCAAACGGCACATCTAGTTGCTTTTGTAATTTTGGGTAAAAGTAGCAAAGCAGAAAGCATACATAGATTGCGATGTGTTAACATAAGGGTAGATCTTATCAGTCGCATACGTAGTAAAACCAGAAGCACCAACAAACATATATCCATGGGAAAAATTAGCACACCAATTACACTGTCAAAAGCAAGATCAAAGCAATCATCACTTTACCAGTTTTGCCCTGGTTGAATACAAAGGCGGCTTAGTGAAAACGCTCTTTTACAGGGCCAGACGAATTTGTGGTCCAAACTTGATGGAACTTAAAGTGAAGTTTTTGTATAAGACCGTAGCTTTTAATGGTTAAATTGAAATGCTCCTCCAAGTGCACGGTAGACTATCAAGAACAAACTGTCGGCGAAAACGGCAGAGAAAATGTTTCTCTTAGGTTTCGCCGTACAAAGGGGACCATGTGACATATGTTACCGGACACGAGCTCAGGTCCGCCGTAACGCTCAAATGCACGACTGATCAGATGCGCAGGATGAACATTACCTGGAAATTAGTTCTTCAAGAAAGTCAGAGCTACCCTTTAGCTAGTTCGGCATCTTATGTGGATTATCATTCCACCTGCAGTTGCGGTGACTTTAGATAGGTAAGACTAACCGTCAGTTGGTTCGAGCGTGGCTAAACATTGGCCAAATCATATCAAACGAATGACGGTGCAACAGAACGTACCGTTCCACAGGGTAAATCGAAGTCCGTCATCAAAGAGCGCCAAGCACCTCTTGAAAACTAGTCACTACATGAACCTAAATAATGTGTTCAAGGTGTAAATACGTAGTAGGAAACCGACATTGTTAACAACCAGTAAAATGTTGCTAATTAGGTTTTATCAAACTGTGTTATGTGTACAACAACTTGTGGTAATTAATTAGATTGTATTGGTCGTGCTTGTGGCACTTCAGTTTGTGTGTTAATTGTTTTCCATATATGTATTTAGGTTTGTGTTTCTGTTGTATGGTGTAGGTGCTTGTAAAGAATAATCGAAAGGTTGACATATCGCAATCTATTTGTTCTTTCAGCTTTGATGAAATGGCTGAAAGTGACTCAATGTTGTGGGATTTTGGGCAATGTTAAGGCTGGTATCCTATGACACAATAAGTGTTTGTGGTAGAGTTACGTTGTGGTTTAGCACAGTAGGCGCAGACTTAACCAAAAGCCGTCGATTTAACAGTTTTCCTATTTCCGCGCGATATTCACGATAGTAATTGGAATAACTTGCACTGTATAACCACTGAAGCGGGCTCTTACATTAACTGGCGTTGGTCGTCCCTATAACCACGATGCCTGAATACGTGAATGTTTCAGCAAAGGGATATTTATTTAGAGTACTACATCTTAGGCGGCTTGCCATGTGCTGGTTATGTAGTATTGCAAACTTCCGTCGTCTGATGCAGCTTGTTGTTTAACAAAGAGTTATGAACTATAAGGTTGTTCTCCTTCGATTCTTTTACATACAAGCGCGTTCCAGTTAAATGCTTTGGGATTCACGTTTACCTCGATGGTGTGGCAACTAGGGTGAATGGCGGAGGGACTACCTAGGTTGGTTCAACTGACACTTCTCACTCACTAGAATGCGGAGATTTCTCATCACATAGAATAATCTAGGTAAGCGTGGGTTTGTATGGCGTTTCCTCAATCACCAATTCATCCGCGCTTGCCTAAAAAGGCGTGCATACGCAGGGTTACTTGCACAGGTTCTTAACCTCTGTGCGATTGAGAGTGTACTGAAGACAGCTAGTGTTATTCAAAGTATCTCCTGCTGCTTTTGTCTAAAACTAAGTATAGAAACAATGTGCTGGAATTGAAAAGTCTGGTTATTGTCAGGTGCTGCTTAGTTGTATGATTTCTAAACCTATTTCGACAGAAAGCAAACTGCGTAGTAAATCGGATTGATAAACTTAAATGAAACACAGTATTATGTAAAGCGAGACATATTTGCATCATGCAAGCACATACATAAATAGATGTACTACTGACAACGTATCATGAGCCGGCTTACCAGCGTGGTCACCTGCATCAGTTTCACATAAAAAGGAGAACAGAATAAAGTAAGCTACTTGAACTAGTGGGTGTTGGTTATCCAAATAGCTGCGCTTATATGTGGTCATTGTTTCACTAGCCTAAACGCCTACTTGACCCATAGTAATTAAGTGTCTGGTGTACATTTTATAAGGGGTAAGAATGTCACGCATTGATCCATTATGGCGAGCTACGACCACCTGCATTCTATTCCCCTGGTTATATGCAATAAGAGCTTTGCACAACCTAAATTACGTCTTAGATTTAGAGTGCGTCCGAAAAAGTAAGTGCAGATCATTATACTCCGTGAAAGTTTGAAGGCCGAAGCACTATACTTGTAAGGACTTTAAATGCCATGTTGAATGGGGGTTTATAGGCACAGGGTTTGCTTATATCCATGCGCTAAGGCACTTAGCCAAGCGGTATTGTATGCGGATGCATGAAGAAAGGAAAGATTCACCATAAGTTGCTAAAGGGGAGAGTTGCGAATGCTGAGAGCGCACTGAAGAGAACGACACGCACAGTAGGATAAAGACCATAGCACTTTTGTACTTTTGTTGTGAATATAACAGCCTAACTATTCATTTGGACTGAGGGACCAAGTAAACAGCTGCAGTAAAGTCGTCGTTTTTCAGGCCAAACGAAGAGAAGCAGCTTCGGTCTGTCTAAATGGTTAAAGAACCATAGTGGTTAATAAGATTTCCAGCACCAAACTGAAAGAAGCAAGCTGCTATTCGGAGGGCTAAGAACTTGCTTAAGCAGGATGCACGTTAAGGTATAAATAACGGGATGCAATCAACGGAGTAAATCGGTCATGGCTGCATTTGCACCCAACCTACAGCTAAGGCTCTAGTTACTAAATAAAAAGATGAAATCCATGCACCCGTTTGAAGCTTAGGTGTTCAGGCTGGGGTAGACGAACGCTTAGCGTAGCGAGAGATGTTAAACATGATGGTGAAAATTGGGTTAAATAACGCTAAGACAGCTGGAAACATAGCGCCTTAAACTTACGTTAAAAGTGAGAAGGTAGACTAGCAGGTGGCGAATCCATGCTTTGAGCAATTGATTAAGATAGAGAATGCAACAGGTACCATGGAAATACCTGGTGCTTATTATTGGAGGTGCACACAACCCTATAAAACTCAAGCAAATAATAATGAATGGAAGCAAAGTAACAAATCTAATAAAATGAACCTAGGATCATTTTGATTTCACGATTTCATGAAATACAATACGTCCAATGTAAAGCCTGCTCTTCATCCTTGTATACAATTTTGATTACCCGCTCGTAGGAAATGAATTTTCATAAAATGAAAATCGTTAAATCTTGCGACTGAAAGTCCGCTAAAGGTTTACAAAATACTCATTTTGTCCCGAAAGTACGGCCATATCACTTGACATTTAGCAATCCCCGAACAACCTATTTGTCCTTGGTTTATCACAAATATTAAAGTATGCCACATTATACCAAATAAATGTTATATAATTTGAAAGCATAAATTTAATAGTCGCCACTTTATCTCTGTAATTAAGGTGCAGGTAGTAACACTACTCTAACAACAACAACCACTTATGCTACAAACCGGTTGCTTTCTAAAAACCGCAATGAGTTAAAGGAGCTGTCATGCAGCAAGATTATCCTATAAATCCTTCTAACAGTCACCTGATGTTATACCTCTGCGCCTTTAAAATATATGAAAAAGCTTTACGCTGACTGCGATGCAATGTGAAAAGCAATATTAAATTCAAAGTTTACGTTATAATTTCCCGCTACCTACTCTAGCCCAAACGAGTAATGCGCTGAAAAACAAAAAACCACTGCTTAGTCCTTACGTCCTTAAATTTAATTTATACTGGACCATATAGGAAGCTCGTTATCAGCGTGAGATGTCAAAACAAAATAGTGTAATTTTTCTTTCCGTAATGTTGCATAAGCTGTTACAAGTACGTAAACCGCAGATTGTTTGCACACTTCGGATATCCCTGACAATTTTCTACACATCTTCATTTGCTCCCATTCTGCAACGAACTCGCCAGTAAACTTTGAGTTGGTTGCCAGCTTTACGCAAGACATAAATTAACGTGTTAAATTCTGAGACCTTACAGAGTTAATACGGATCAAAGGGGATGAGAAAAATTCGACTACCAAATTGTTTGCATATATAACTTACTCTCTATACCTAAGACCATAATTAACAACATCAACAGAAGATATATATAGCCGTGCTACCGCCTCGCCGCGCTAGCTAGTTGGTTTAGGTTAGTTCCGTACCATAGAAATTTCCGCCGGGCAAAATTTCGCCCTACGAAGAGCCACCAATGTCTATCTAACAACACTGTAACTTGGCACAGCTGCATTGCCGCTAAACAAACTTACTTCAACTCAACTTTCCAGATCGACTTACACTACATTCTACGTCATCCATTTTGAACTCATCCCTTATCCCACTCTTTTGTGGAGAACTCACGATTTCTTAGTTGGATGGTTATACCCACTCAAAAATACTAAGTACACATGCACACATACATAGATGGCAGCATCCGGTTCCGTACTTGCCTGGTTCCGTGGCCGTTACAGTTCAGCCGCGGAACGCCTGAAACCACAAAGCGAACAAGGGCCGAATGCGATGCACCACCCACACCTCCAATCACATATCCCATGTCCAGGGAAACCTGAAGGAATAAGACGGGCAGGCATGTGGATGGTAGCATCGCCTCATCAACTTAGCCGGCTCACGCTACTTCGAATTGTACAGTAGATGCATTCCTGTCTATCCGTGTAGACAATCATGCGCTTCGGACGTACACTAGACGGGGGCTGTTCAATTGGCTGCTCCATAGTGGTTAAAACAACCTTCTGTGCCTAGCACGCCAATGCGGAATGTGCGTACCTTCCCACAGGTAGTAAACACAGTTTACTGGAGCCAGTACTCGTGGTGTAGAATGTTAGGCAATTGGAAAACTGCATAATGTGCATGCTTAGCTCAGACACACCGGCGTTATTAAAAAGGACAGGTCAGGTCAAGTTAGCCTCCCAGGACGGTATAGCATTCTGTCTAACAGCAAGGTGCCTCGTACACCGGCAAGAACTTAGTGCTCCTAGCACTTCTACTTCAAATTATATTCCTTGCTTCCGCAAAGAACACGAAGGAACAAAAAACAAGTTTGTACTTTCATCCTTCACGAGTTTTATGAAACGGATAAAAATATGTTTACAGTATTGCTAGCAAATTTTCTAACCGACATCTGCCGAGACCATACTTAAAAGCCTCAAACTTTGCATAGCACGTCAACGAAGATGAGCTCGGTTTAATGCCGTCCGCAAGGTATTTCCCTTGATATTACGTTGTGACCTGTGATGCTTACGTTTATGATGACGATTTCCCAATTGATCTAGTGTAACTGGTTTAAACATTTCGCTAGGCTTGTTGCCACTGAGGCATTACACGATTCGAAGCAGCTGTATTAACTCTCCAGTCAACCTACCCCATTATATAAAAAAATAATAGCCTCCTTTGACGTTCATCATACGACTTTTCAATTTGGCTCTCGAGCATTCTAGTCGTTGGCTTCCGTACATTCTCTATACAGATAACACCCTTTCGGTGATACAGCTTTCACGCATAGACATAGTACTCAAAGTGGGAGGAAAACTGCGGCTCCAGTTTTACAAACGGTCCTCCTAAGGTGGAATAGTTGCTGCCGCGCTTTGTTTTCAGCAAGCTGATATTGTGCAGACAGTTTAACGTTATTCGTAATGAGGACTTGTAGGCGCCGTGCTTTTTAAACAGACTGCATTGTCGGGAATCCAGTAGAAGTCTCCACTGTAATCCCATCACAGCTAGAATTAAGCAGGTGAGAGTTCCTATTGTTAAGCAGCAGTGCTCATTCGGAAGATCATCCTGCTACAGTACCGAGTTTTTAATGTAACTGGTTCGTCGTACGTTTGCTAACCAATTTCAGCCCATCGGCAAGGGTGCAGCAGGGGTCATCAAGAGGTGGCGCCAGGTCGTTTAGGAATATGAGGTACAAGAGGAGACTTGAAACAGAGTCCTGGAGAACTCCAATGCGAACAGTGCTTACACTTGAAAAAGCATCACCGACTCCAAGGTTCATGGTAATTTCTGAAAGAAATGCTGATTGTCAAGTAAACAATTATTGATGAATGCCGGCAACGCCAGCTATGTTAGTAAAAAACCATGATTTACTACACCAATGGCCTTGCCAAAATCAAGCCAACAAATCACTACTGAAATCATATTATTAAGAAAACTTATTACATCCTCCAAGAAGCCGTGACTTCTTCTTGACAAAGCCGTGTCCTTCCGCTCCTACCAAGTAATGAGCAAATAGGTACTGACAAATCGAGCTTCTGAAAACGTTTTCCAAACGTTCAAACAACATGCTTGTGAGACCGACAGGACTATGTTTGACGGTACATGTTCGGAACTGCCCTGAAGTGTCGCCACTACAGAGGCCTCTTTCCAGTATTAGGGTAATCCGCCTTCTCGAAGTGACGTGTTGTAAAGCTCCAAAATTAGGGACTGCCGTAGGCCAGCGATTGGTGTGAAAATTGCGCGATGCACATTGTATGTTCCCGCAGATTTGTTGGAACTTTATGCGAACGTGTCCACTAAATATTTTTGGCACGGTCAGCGGAGCGGCTGGCGTTGTACTCACGTTTTGACGATCCTGTTTTGAGGGGACTAGACCACTTAATCCACACCGTGCATTATCTATAAAACACTCAGCCGGGCCTGTGCTTTAAGTAACGTCTGTGTTACTTGAAAGCAAGCAGGAAGAATTGACACCGAATATGCAGCAGAATGACAAATTTGAACAGTCCAAATAATGTAAAATTACTTATATTTAGTGTAAAATGCCTCATTTAGGTGTAAGTTTGTTTAACTTAGACGGGGCGTAGAAGCATAATAAGTGCATCATCAAGCCTAGCACGAGATAACATGCACACATACACCTACAGGTGTACATACACAACTTCCGTATGTCAATGGTTAACTTGTAGGATATTGTGTAATTGCCAATCACACATATTTGTATTACTCTGGCAATGCCTTTGCCGACGTGCTTCACACTGCAAAGCATAAAATATGTATCTACCCACCCAGCACATCTGACGAAAAGTCGTTCCTTATCTTTAGGATAGCCTCATACAATTAAGGTTGACAAAATCCAATACCCCAAAAATAGGGATGAGCATGTGATGACAACTAGTACATAATTGGCGTTATGTTATAATCATAGCTTAGAATTAAGCTAAAGTCAATAATAAATTACTTATCTGCACGTGCTTGTTGTTTAAATGCACCAGGGGTCAACAGTTGAATCGAGGCGGACATTTATCCCCAATACCCTTCCTTTGTGGGAGCTGGGCTTTAACCAAGGGCGGAAATTTTGTTACTAGCCTAGGAGACATGGAACAGCAGGCATCAAGAGGGAACTGGCGAACGTTAAGAAATAATTCTTAAGGTTTCAATGATGAAAAGAGATGCACTTAGTATATTTTTAGGGATGTAGAGTAATCTAACTTTTGTAGTGAAGTATTTTAACGTATCCATGGTAACATGTGCTCCACAATTCCGAAAAAAAAATTTCAGCGAAGGGGAAGGGCTAATTTTTGTCATGGCGGGAAAGGTTTTGGCTACCGTTGTCCTCGGTAACATCCAAGTTTGTTTGAGTGGCTGCGGAGTATACTCTTAATTTTTGCGGTATTTAGGTGCGGAAAAATGGTAAATAATGCTGTATGGATTTGCTTCGTGCAAACGGATATGATTAATTAAAGTGATGACTACAGGCGTAGTTGAAGTTCTTAGCATAATGGAAAGCAGGCAAATTCTAAATAAACGTTATTGTAAAAGGCTGTTTAATGGAGCAAATAGGTGTTAATACAATTGTTTCATGTATGTAAAGTTTATGCTTGTAGTAAGTTACGTGCTTGAATAAGGGGTGTAATTATTTCTTGTCTGATTATTGTATTTTTTTAATATTGCGATGAATGTAAGCGAAAGTAACAGTTAATATATCTTACTAACTTCCAGTTTTTGTACATACATAATCACCAAGTGACCCATACACATCTCCTTCAAATCCAGTTATGAAAGCATCCACATTTAGCCTGGTGTACCGGAACACAAAGCCTTTTCAGGCCGATTTTTCATGTCAAAAATTAGCCACTCTAGCAGCGAAGTACTGGTGTTTCAAGGGTGTCTTGAATGTCGAAATATCTTAGTCGTCTATTAAACGTTAACGGATTGTAACTATACAATGAATTAAACTAGGCTGAAATGATGTGTAGAATGTATAAATTAGGCTTACCTCGCATGGTGTTGTAATTGTTAGTTGGTGATGAATTATTAGGAAAGCTCATTTGCTGCAATGGAGAAATCATGGTACTAGCATCGTACCATAAATGAAAGCAGGCAGAAATATTAAAGGTTAATGGTATGGTTGTTCAATGTTAACCGGGAAGGAGATCGTAAAGGCATGCTATTGTGAAGTATGCAATGAAATGGATGAAGTTGTAAATTCCGTATGGGAACTAAAGTTGACGAAATAATGATCTGCATATATAACGTGCTAAGAAAGTGAAAAGGGTAATAATAACTGATAAGAAGTGCACAGTTGTGTACGGTGTTAAAGTATTTGCAACTTATTGACGTGGAATTTACTCGGAACTAACAATGTGCGGGCCATTCATCCGGGATATTGAGCAAAGGTGGTGCAAGCGGAATGATGTATTTAAATAGCAAGATATATAATGTATAAGCGGGAGCATTGTGTGAAGTAATGTTAAATTGCAGTGAAAAATGAAATACCATATATCCCAGTTATTATGGATATATTTATGTCGTCCGCATGGAAGGGATTATTTTTCATTTATTTATATTATACCTAGCATGATAATGGAAATGAGGAAAAATGGTGCAATATACTATTAACATAAATTTTTGTCAACAGACAAAAGGGAAAATATATATCTATATACACCTATATATATACATATAAATAACTGCATGATAACACATACATATATATTTAAACCTGTTTTATTAAGGTAGTGCATATGGATGTTTTCAATGATGACTTACATGAAGAAATGTCATAAAGCTTTCCCCGATCGTTAACTGGGTGTATTTCCTATGTGTGGTGGCCTGTTTATTCCGTGGAATGGTAGCGCTGGTAATCATCATGGAGCATAAGAACAGGCTATGACCACGATTGTTGCTACCTACACTTGTGAACTGCAATGTAGGCCTGCGTACTGAGTTCGGGTGAGCAACAAGCACGGAACCTATCTAAAAGTTAATGAGCAGGTAAGTATGCATGTATTGGATGTAAGCGTAAACGTGCCCACGTTGGCACATTTAAGGAGTATCGAATAAGGAAATGGGTGATAATTTGTGGGATAATGTATGCGCATTATGAACTTGGGCGGCTTGTGTATATAGCATTGGCAGACGTACTAGCACACGCATTAACGCGGTGTGTTAAAGTTTTATGGGGCGAAAAATAAGCGCTCGCAACGCCACGTGTAATTTACCGAAAATACCAGGCGGGCGGATATCAATTTCCCGTTGTTGAATACAATGCGTAGGAGACGTTGCGCATGACGAAGAGGCGCACAGCAAAGGGAGACATATAAGTTACTGGGACGATAGTTTGGTAGTGAGAATAGGCAATATAACCAAATGGCACTGCTGTAGTCTGAGTTGGTAGTGTTCGAATTCTCCTAACTTTCAAAGGGACGAGGCTTGGAAATGAATGCCGTTTTTCGTTCACGTCATGGAATGGCTATGATTAAGAACCGGAGGGGTAGTAGGGGCGCAGAGGATCCGGTGTAGGAATACGGACGCTTCCACGGAATTGGGGGCGAAGAAATGCGGGCCATGCGTAGTAAGCGTTTGTAATTGCCACAGATGTGGCATGCTTGTCGGCACTGAAGAGTACTCCCTTGGGGACATGGCCCACATGACTATTGCACGGTGAAGTATTATATATGGCATAAGAGAGGACGCATGCTCGCAAAACAATTGGTAGCCATTTAGGCGTCAGTAGCTTAAGCCTATGTATGTGCAACGGAGAAACATTGATAACGCCGGTACCCGTATCAGCCGCCGTCAACGGTGGTTACTTAGACCGTGCATGTACCAAGCCACTGACATCAATATTATCACTAGGTACGGTTTAAATATTGGGTGCACATGCCTGGAATACAGATTCGTGGTTATCCTTTTGTTATCCTCTGTTTCATTATAGTTAAAGGGTATGGTATATGTTTGGCTGCATAGACGTTATGGGCCGGTTTTATTGAGCCCAACCTGACGACACACGGGTGTCATCGTTATGGTCGGTAATGAAAGGTACGGAGAACGTCACACGGCTCCATGAACGTTGTTAACTTTTTCCATCTAAGTGCTTTGGCAGGTGCACCAACACAGCTACGATGAAGGCATCAGCAGTTGCCTCCACATGCCTTGCTGAGGGGCGTATGTAGGTCCTACACCGGTGTTATAAGAATGGCTACTGTAAATGTATGCACCATAGGTATTGCACGCTTCCGCCATGAATATCGACTAAGGGAATATACATGCGATATCGGACGTTATCATCCCTACGATGGGCGCCATTGACTTGGGCTAAAGCGGTGGTTCAAGAAGCATGGACAGAATGTCCGTTTAAATGATATGGATGCAAGGTATACGCGTGTGACACTGAAGTTGATGTTGTGGACCATGGAATGCAAACCGTTCACATCCCTTCGGCTGCTTAATCTCTGAAATATGGCATGAAACGCAATGCGGAAGTCTTTACCGATTCCAAATATTCACGACATTATGGTAGCGGTTTCCGCGTTCTTGACCCACAACGCGTAAAAACTGAGGAACGGTGAATGGTAAATGGTGTGACAAACGAACATAGGAAATAGAAACGTGCGCGCTTCACAGAAAGCGAATTTACGTAATCAAGTTACACGGATGTTTCCCCGAAGTGGGCTGTTAGGTTGCGGATGTCGCAATATAAATAGCCACTGGATGCATATCTAAAAAAGAGCATTCGATGGGAATGGTTACGAGCACATGATGAGGTACTAAAAGCGTTGAAACCCCTTAGTACATCGCGGCCAGGGAGAGCGAGGTGATATGGTGAGGAAGGTGTAATATAATACAACGGTAGACAATCTGGGTGAGGATCACGGACCCACTCACTGAACCAGCGGCCAAGTAGTGTATTGCATGCAAGCCGATGCCTAGGCACTAGGGGCTCGTAATGAGACACCAGAAACGGCTGGGACATAAGGTGGCCCTTAAAGGGCCGTGGGGTCGTTCACGAAGGTATGGGAAAGCGGAGGTGGTCATCATTGCGGACTCACAGGGAGCACGAGGACCTGCCTGAGGGTAGTTGTTAATCTTCAATCCCAGTGGTGTTGCAAGCGGGTTTGGATACAAAACACGGAAGCTCGGGCAAGCGTCATGGGACTGAGAAGGTAAGCATTGCAGTAGGGAAGCTTACATGTAAGCCTTAAAGGCACAACGATTGAGCAGACGAAGTACGGTGTTTGACATGCCGGCGAGATGTTGGGCGAGGTACTCATTTGTGTGATCGTGAACGCAGGGCGCTGGAAGCTAGGGTGCGGAGGGGACGCATGTTACTGATTAGCATATCGTAATAACGTCATGACGTACTGACGCGGCGTTCAAAGTGGAGTCATGTGGGCATTCATATGGGCGGCGGACTGGCGGCTAGTCGGCGGTTGGGAGGCATAGTGCTAAAAGGTGTGGGTTTATCAACTTACCACCTACTGACTCGGTTTCCAAGGTGGACGCATGTGGACATACATGTAGGCGGTGGACTGGCGGGTAAGGCGCGGATGCGGGACAGTTCTGAAAAGGGGATCGTAATAACAAATAAGGACGTACCAACTGGGTGTTCACATTGGGGATGGAACAATGCAAACCTAAGCATGTACCTAATGGCCCTCGCCACAATCTGGCGGGGAAGACACATGCAGAGGTGTCCAGCTGATTCGGCTGGGTCTAGCTAAACTTGATAACATACCACATCTCCCAAATGAAGAAACAAATGAATGAGCGTTTTCATTTCCTGTTTGATTTCTCACATACCTACTGAACTATAACAACTCTTTATACTATTTCGCTTGTGCACATCCCATTTCCACCTTAGGCTATCGTTATGCACTAGGGCGTTTAGCTCGGTAGATGCTTGAAATGATGATTTACTTAATCGATGGTCCCACAAATTTTAATTTTTATCCAACCATCCTACAGGACTTCTCAAGCGGATGCCTTTCACCCGTGATAAATCATTTTTCACTGATTGCCGCGCAGTTAGCCAGTCCGATAGAGTCAAGAACGACGTAGGCGGTCACTGGTTTCACTAAATTTGCAACGGATTCAACATGTAGCGTTACACCTTTGATCTAGTAAAAAGTGCTTTCTATATAGCTACCCTAACGGTTACAAGCGTTCAATGCGCTACTGCTTGATGCAATCTCCGGTTGTATAAGGAAGGTGATCACCATTACCGGACAGGCATGCTGCCGCCTAACTCGACGCCACTTGAAGTGTTGCATCAATGCCTATTCTCTGAAACTGCTCGAACGTCGTAAAGATATCCCCGCGGAATGAGAATGCAACGAGCGGCGCCGTTTTGCCGACCGGATGCCCCAGCAAACATACGCAAGGATCGCGAGACATGTTGGTCTGAGCGTGTTTTATATATGGAGGCTGCTGCACTCTCTGGCAAAACTGGCAGCCACTTCCAACTCAATCGGTCTACTGGCCTCAGGAAGCCTGGTGTCATTGAGGTCATACGTGCGGTGCATGAGTCCGCGATCACTAACCAACAAAGACGTATGGACCGCTGGGCCGAGCATTTTCACTCGCAGTTCAACTGGCCTCATCGAAGTGTAAAGTACTGCTAAAGGATTGGCTTTCACCCGCTCCCGTGCTCACTTAAGAGCGCACAACTTGAACAGGTAGATAGTTTCGTATCTGAGGTGCATCATGCAATGAGGTTATCCCCGCCTTTCTCCAGTGCCTTAACATCTGCTTACGAGCGTACGGAAGAAACCGAGTCGATATGGGGGTTGCAAGCGGCAGCTCCACAGGTGGAACGTATGGCGTCGCACTGTCTCCCAATCGCCATTTGCCGGTCTTGTATCCACGAAGCAACTCTCTCAATAATCACCGTGAATAACGATCGTAGAGAAGATTGCCCTGTCAACGTTTTCTTTAGATGTATATTATTATTCTCCACTCTGTTTGTCGTTGCGCAACCAAACAAACAAGCCGCACGCTGACGATGAGCCGCCCATGAGGATGCCCATGTAAGCCATGTACGCCGAAAGTAACGGTAAAATTCCGCAAACTTGCCTGCAAGCGCCCGCAGCACCCCGCTTAAATGTCGCTCATCACGGTTGTAAACCAGCAACGTCAGCCATGGCCGAAGGAGGTTTCGCACACCGGGATTAAGACCAGCACGTTGTGTACACCGTCGGTACATATCACTCATGACGTGAAAACGGCAGAATACCACCGCCGCGTACGGATATGCCGACGTCAGCGCGCCAACTTACGCCATGCACTTGTCCATAACCAGATTTTGCACTGACGGTGTGCAAGGCAACATCTCTTTCGTAGATTCCACCGCCGGTCTATGGCTGTACGTCGTCTCATTTGGCAACAACGCGTTAAAAAGAACACGCAAGTCCCGTTACATCTACTAACATACAGTGCTAGAGTACATAGCCGCCATAGTTCAACTGGTGCGTTGCATCGGCCAACAACCCCTCACAGTACCGGGCTGCAATGGATTCCATGCAAGACGGCAAGAAACATACATATTTACCTGTGGTTCCTTCCCTCACTACCCGACATGTGCCATTTCTCTCCAGCAAATCCCTCCCCTCGCACACCTCCCAGCCTGCTGCCTAAGGTGACGCCTTGTCACCGACTTTACGTCGTCTACCGTCAACACTCACCCGTGCTTCGGTTTATGTATCGACGAATCTCACGGGTACTGCTAAACACCGATATAAGGCTCAGTTTAGTTCAGTTCAAATGGGACTGGAAGGATAGCAGAAACATGTGAGTGTTCCAACTTGAGTGGATCGTTAAGCCAGGAATTGTTGAAGCTCTCCGTTATTGATGGATCTAAAGCGGAACACCCGTATCGCACCACGGCCAACCAGTAAATGCCCACGTTTCCTGCCCTGGTGGTCCCTGCCGTGGAAGCCATGTGAAGTAAGCAAAGGAGAAGAAGAGAAATCGAAGGTACAGAATAAGGAAGTGCACTTAAATAAGAAAATAATACCCAGGCGTGAAGAAAAGAAAATCGAAGTACGAAGGTGCGAGTTAGTCAGGAAGAGGGAAAGGATTCGCTCTGCCACTCAAGAGCGCCACTTTGCCGATCAAACCCCTTAACCGTAGATTCACTGATAACACTTTCCGGAAGCATGTTCCAGCGGTCGATAACTCGGCGTAAAAGCCGGATTTCCTCCCTAATCCGATCGGACTGCGGTTTGTCCAGCTTCAAGGAATGACTGCGTAGAAAAGACAATCTAGCGGGACTAAATAGCCAAGATAAATCTGGACCAACCTTCCCAGGTAAGATACGGCAGGTTAGGATTAGGTCACCTCTAAGCCTTCGGTAGTGCATTGAATGCATTTCCAAACTAAGTAGACGCTCGGGGTACCTCCGTCCCCGTAATCCCTCGACTAACCTAGTATCCACTCGTATAACCCTCTCTAGCTGCATTTTGTCCCGGACGAGGCAGGGCGAATAAGTATGGACACAGTAATCTACAGGAGGCTGAACGAAAGCCGAGGACAGCGACGTAAAGATGGCGCCCTTTTCAAGACTCTGTAGGAACGTCGTATTAACCACAACATGCGGAAACCTCTGCTTGCGGCCTTCTTTCAGTTGTCGCCGAAGTGTAAAGCCGATGAATGTATGAATCCTACGTCAATCTGGCTAGATACACGGGGGAGTTCGACCCCACCGACCAAGTACTTTGCAGGAGGACAACCTCCTCCAATTCGAAGAACGGAGCCCTTTGCTTGATTTATAGGCGGCAACCATAAAGTAGACAAGTCCCAATGCTTTTCCAATGCTCGCCGAATAGCTTCAGAATCCCAGGTACATCGACAATCTTCCACAAATGCAGGTCATCAGCAAACAGCAGCGATGGTACCTCAAGTTCCGCGGGTAGGTTATTCACAAAGATGGAGAACAGCAGCTGTCCAAGGACCGAGCCCTGCGGCACGCCACTGAGGACTGACTGTCTAAACGATGGGCCCCCGCCTACCAGTACACACGGTTCTCTACCCTCCAAGCAGGCAGTCACGCAATGAAGGGCGCGGCCAGATACCCCTTAGAACAGCACCTGCGCGAGCGTCAAATAAGTTACCTTGTCAAATGCCTTCGAAAAATCGACGTAAAGCTCGTCCAGCGCGTGGCCATTATACACTGCATCCGCCCAATTTTCGCAAACCACCAGTAGATTCATCAGACGCGAAAATCCCTTCCAGAATCAGTGTTGCAGTTTTAATCTACTCAGATGACTCCAATAATTCTCTCAGCGGTTTCTGCAGGAGTTTGACTACTACACTCGTCAGACTAACTGGCCTGTAATTTGCAGGCAGACCCCTGTCCCGTTTTTGAAGATGAGACAGATGACAGCTTCATTCCATTCAAGAGGCAATGCACAGCTGTCAAGCGATTTCTGAAACACAATCGCAAGCGGTCCACTTAGTTCCTCAGCCAACTCATGATACAGTTTCGGGTAAATTAAATCAGGCCCAGAGGCCTAAGAAGGGTTCAGCCCTTGTAACAGCCTACGAACTTCCGTCTACGCTACAATAAATTCAATAGTCCATAATCACAATCTCTTTCTCCTCAGCTTCCGTCAAGTGCCTATGTGGTGGATATAGCCAAGGAGTATTCAAATGGAAATCATGACTATGCCGCAGCTCCACCTCACCACGTTCGTAATACTCACCCCTCAATACTATGGAAAACCTTGCTTTGCAGCCCAGCATTCTATAACTATTTGGTCATGTTAGTGCATTATCAATACCACACTTACCGTTTACCACAACCGTTCCGCCGAGTACCATGCACACACAGGTAATGCACATATTGGTATGCACATCCTTCCGGCAAATCATCCCCCTTCATCCGTTTGTACCGACTTCGAGTAACCACTGACCGATTATAAGAGGCAGTCGCAGTAGCCTGCTGAAATTTCTTTACATCCTGTTCCATGTCCGCAAATTTTTGCGAATATAATCTCACCAAACGACTAAACGTAGGAACATCGTCCACCGTGATGACAGCTTCCATCGACGCACCACGGTTAAACATTGCACCTCGATATCTAAATGAACAACAACAACAACAACAGTGTTACGATCCACAAACTTTTACATCACTACGTACCCTAAATCCTCATGAAACTGTCCATTATACACCATACAACATCAATAAGCGGCATAGTCCACTTTTAGCATGGCGTACCATACCACCCTCACCAAATTATGCACATAACACTTTGGTTAGAATCCCGGTCTGTTCCTTTGTGGTGCGCGTTTTGTTGCTAGTTGGCTACGTATACTCGTAAGCCGTGAGTTACTTTGGTACGGCGTTAATGCCGTGCTTCTTATGCTTACCCGTAATTCATATGGCGTTATGAGTTTCAGGGAAAAGTACCAAACTTGCTCCTACATTTTGGCTTGCAAAAGAACGTTAAAACAAAGGTTGCAGCGGCAGTGAATTCACTTGTTGGCAATACCTTCGCAAAATGTTTTTATAGGTGCTACGACCAATACTACTTCCACATTCAACCAGGACGAAGGCAGCCAAGACATAATATTTCTTAGTTACATAGTTAGTTCCTTATGTACGTATTTCTAGTTACATTTATAGATAAGGTATATTTGGCCTATTTACCTCCCATAGTGTACAGTCCCCTAGTTTGTGTTTTTCCTTGGGTGGGCGTTACTTACGTTGCCTTATTGTAAAGGCGACTATAATTAACCCAAGGCGGATACATCGTAAACCCTTCCTAAGTATGTATCTTTGGAAACCCGTGATTATACCTTTCGAGGGGTGTGGTTTGAATTTGTGCGGAATTGCATCCCGCCTACTACATCAGTGAACAACTTGCTGCTTGGGCTGAATCCGCTTTTATCAGCACTATCGAAAGATTGCCGCACTTTAATATGAGCTACTAGATCCACTGGAACGGTTGCAGTTTCAACCGGTACGTACGGGCAATTGGGGTTGTGTAGTGTTTTGAAGAACGTTCCAAGCGTGGAACGCGTCCCTTCCAGCGTTTGTAGTTGTAGTGCTCTCATTCGTATCCTGTTACACCTTGATGGATTTACGCTTCTTCGATCATCCAAGCTGCAAATTCTGCTTAACGTTTGCCGTGTTATTCTCCTACAACCACATACCACATCTTCTCCGGTGAATGCAAGCCAGGCAGCATCCACGATTTCCTGGCTCCAACCGTCAATGAGTAACTGGAGGTGATGTCTGTTGCATTTATCCTTTTAGGAAGTAATTCCCTTTTAAGCGTTTATTTAAAAGTTGTTATAAGTGACGCGCCAGCACTGGCTTTGTGAAGCGGAGGAAATATCACTCAGGATATAGCAGTTGTAACATGTGTGTGCAGCCTGGCACTTATGTCAAAGTTAAAGCCACTTTACCGGAAACTGAAGCATGAGCGAACCGGTCGGTCGTTTCACTCTAATAAACTGGCAGAAAGATGTCCTTTTGAGTGCATTGCGATGGAAATGACAGCAGTATTTCCCACGGACTACATGTACGCCGTGTGTTTGGGTTTAATGCGTTGCATGATATCCGCCTGTGGTCAAGCACCTTTTGAAGGAAGAGGCTTCCTTGTGGGTGAAGGTATGGACATTCCTAATGAGCTGCAGCATGGTATAGGTTTACTGTTGGCCAAGTGACTTGCGCAGGCCTTGCCGTAGTGTAGAGCACTAACGGTGCTGGAAGGCAATTGTGTTTCCTAATTTCCTGTTGTATGCTGGCCTAATGGGCTGCAATACCTTCTAAAACCTCTTTAGTACCAGAAATGCCTAGATTTTCTCCTTGATATTTACCTGCCATGCCATCCTGTGTTCCACATAAAGCATATAGACGTAGCAAAGGATGCTTTTCATGTATCTCTGCGTAATCACTATGATTTATACGTTGAGGGTAAATGACCTTTAATGTGCATTCGTTGGTGCACCTGGTTAAGGAGGTGAACGCACATGGCGCGTTGGACACCTTTCCCCTTTTCTATTTGCGCCTCACCATATTATGCTAAAAAATCCATTCAAAATGCTGACAGTCCTAATGCGCGACTGATGTCCAGGTGTTTGGAAATGTCTGACAAGCCCCTTGTTCTTCCAGTTTGCCTACAAAAAGCACTGTTACAATGGTACTGTACTGGAAAGAGGTGGATTTTACCCTCAACAGTTCCATGTGCACTCCATTTAGCTCGGCCAATGTAATTGGAGTACGCAAAACGCCTTGTTGTTTGCTCAGTAAAGAACACATACGACGGCTGTGTAAACATCATCTGCCAGCCATTCAACCAGCTACACGACCTACACAGAAGCCGTTCGCAACCATCGGAGATAGGAAGTTGAGTAGTGTTTGGCTTGCAACCAAAGGTCTTTGAACTCCCGCTACGGGATGTTGTTTGTAAATTCATGTGCATTAAGGTTGCACGTTAAAGCGTTATCATTACCATATTGCACACCTTTTGCTCCAGGACCACTCGCACAAGGTTTTCACTGTGTACCGCATTTTATTTAATATCGCCTTTAATTTACATCACTAACACTGCCCATCTTTTTCTGTGACATTTGCTTTCATGCACATCGCATTTCTAACGGAATGACCATTCTCATCAGGTCACGCCGCAACCGCAGTATTACGTGGTAGCCTTACAAACAGAACCTGGTTCGTAGCTTACCATTATTAACAGCAAGCGGCTGCAGAATGTCCGTTATACCACCATCATCCTTGAACTAAAGCTATTCAACTACGAAGCGCGGCCCAGAATAGCCGAACACCAGCACCTGGTGACCGCATGCACCCTGTTCGGGTGATTATGCAGCCAGGTATGTTGTGTTTAGCCATTCAATTTCGCAACTTACTATCTGCATGCATGCACCTTGTCACTTGCCTACGCAGAATGGTTATTCGCGGATGCCACAGATGACAAAGTATTAATGGGTACACCATGCAAACGGATCGGCCATCTTTATTTTCTATTATTTCATTAGTATTCCAGGAGGTGACCAGCCATGCTACTTTCCGACAGTGATGGGGAGGAATAAATTGCACAACCTCGAAAAGGAACCTGTTTGCTGACGCCACGTATCAAGCTGCACCATCCACAGGAATGTTTGCTATTGCCGTAGAATAAGTTGGCACCATCTACCAACCCGTTCCATCATGCAGCTACGCATCCCCTGCTCAACATACCTCACCGAATGGAAGCGGGGGTGCACTGGTTGTAGATCTGGACGTTCAGGCTACAGGTAGGGTTCCGGTAGTCCAATATAAAACCGTTCACCTCAGGAACTAATACGGCTTTCCGTTCGCCTTCTGTGAAAACCGAAATGACCCCTGAGTGTAAGTTTCTTCCAGTCTTACTACTTTGCAGTTGCCACCGTTGCAGACCTAGTTCATAACTTAAAAGTTGACGTCACGAATAGTAAATGGTCGGTAGCGATTAACCAAGGTGCTTTTTCCAATCTCAATGACGGCATGCTTCTTTACGTTAGATATGACACACCAGTAAGACCGCATACTTAAAAGGCATTACGACCCACTGAAGTCTCTGACAGAGACTTTACTTCACTTGCAACAGCAAAGTAACCCGGATTTATCATTTCCGTTCATCACGGTACATGAAATGCATGTATTGGACGCGTCATTACGGGAAGAATATCGTCAAAATGCCCCGGAAAGCAGCACATACTGTCTTACCTGTTGATGTGGCGCAGTAGCTTAGTTGGCTACATGGAGATAACGTTCATCATGCCGCCAGGAGCATGTTGGCTGAAACACTATCTCGAGGTGTTGGAGCCTAACTCAATTTCCCTGCTGCCTGAGGTACGTGCGTTTTCAGAAAATCGAGCTTGTACTCCGTCATACACAGGCTGGTTAGCCGAACAACCTCCTCGTGGTGCCAGCTGGGTGGTTCGAGTTTAACCCGTTCCAGCAGATAGTTCGGCGGCAGTGTTTCAGGACGTGGTGGGTTTTCGCCTGGCAAGCGTTCTCCCTATAAAAAGCCACAAATGTCTGCTTATCAACACTGCGACGTGGCGGATGTGACTCGCCACAAAATAAAGTCACTAGCCCGCGGATATCCGGATATTGCTATCCAACACAAGGACATCAATCGCTTATGCTCACTTTCCTGACGATAACACACACTCCAAAATGCTGCGGCACAATCAAAGACACAAACTTCATTCATACACAATTACATACGTATATACACCCATACACTTACATACACAGTTATGCCAAACATGTACTTTTGTACATTTTTGATCACACCGTTAGCTAAACATGATCATGCCTGTAAAGGTGTGTCTCGCATGGTCGAGAATAAAAGTTTATTTATTTATTTATTTATCATTGAAACGTGACATTCTTCACAGAAACTCTACTGACCCGTCTTGCTGTAGGTGGCGTTTCTTTCGAAGAAGTTACAACGGCAGTAAAGATATGGTTGCACAGGTTGCGACACAATACGCACCACAACCAATGAGCCCCACAATGACTTCCACGGAAGAAGTAATGCAATGTAATATTACATTTGTTTATTGATTTCCAGGTTGCAGAATTGTTTCACCTGGACAAACTTCACATGCGATCATTAAACCCATGTACTTATGTTTAACCGCATATTGTATACGCATATATGGATATATTCTTTTGCTTCCTATTGCAGATTCGCTTTACAACTCCGCAACCTCGGTTAGCTTGTGGACATAAAATGTGCTTTGCGAACTTCCGTACCCAGTCAAAGTGAACGGTTGAACAGATTTTCATGAACATGAGGTGTATGTGCTGCTCGAGGGTTCACAACTGCTTGCAAGGTTTGTGCGTCTTTTAATAGCAGTAAGCGACACCGCGGAAGGATAAGGTTTTCCATCTTGAAGGTTGCGACCAAGTTAAGTTTCTCCGTAAGGTACTGTACGGGGCAACCTGGAAGGGGAAGCATCAGGGCCGCGTGAAGGAATCAGCTGATCCCTCGATCAGCTGGGTCCTCACCCGGCTGATTCCGTAATCAGTTGTTTAACGTGATTAGGTGACCAGCGTGACAATAAGCGCCGACCATCTTCAAAAATTCCTAACCCCATCAGAGCTCGCTTCAGGCCAATTGGACGACTATCTGACGAGGATGTGTAGGGTCACTATGCTAATGAAAATAAAGCAGTTAATCATTTAACTTTCGGCATGTTGTAGGCGGGCATAGCGATGCTCTTCATTAACGATTTCCTAATGTTTCTGCGCATAAGAAAATGGGTGGATGGTTTAATCTGCCATCTTTTGCCTAAACGATCCAAATTGCACCTTCTTGTCAGCGGGGCTTTGCCAACACCATTCAAAATAATATGGGGATTAAATTTATCTGTTTCCAATAAATAGTATAACAAGCTTTAATTAGTTTACTTGTCATCTTTAACCTATCCACTAGCGTAGAAGGCAACATAGTTGGTTGTAGCGGCAATTTACCTAACCCTTAATTTACACGGTTTAGCTCACAAAAGTACATAATTAAATAAACATTATCCTTGGCTATGCTTGAAATGCTCACGAAGGCAAGATCTAATACACATAATTTTAGCGACGTTTCCTAACAATCGAATATGTTCCAGACGTTCTTAGTTGAAACTGTACAAGTAAGGCCAACGTAAAATTTACCTAATCTCTTGGTCATGTTCTCGGGCACGTTCGTATGGACGTATTCAGTCTGCTAAAAAATGCAGCGACACATCAGCCGCGAATCGCATCAGAAATAATGTTTGGCACTTAGAAAAGAACAGGTGAATAACAACAGTGATTTCACGACGCGCTGGGTACTACGTGTATAACCCATGCCTAGAAAGAGCCATGGCGACCAAATATGCACATAAAAAGTTTCGGGGTGTATAACATGTGGTGAAATGTTGTGTTAATCAACATGTCAGAGTGAGGTAATGGGCTGTGGCTTTATTATTATCACATCTGACCTGTCGCAGCTTGTAAGCGTATATTGGTGGATTTCGTAACTAACGCCTGCCAGGCAGAATTCCAACGCGTCGTGGTACAGGCCGTTGCTCTAATTAAACGACAAACTGCCACCGGCAACACTACTTTTTGACCGATTGTTGGTTCTTTTGGTCGCAGTCAGGATACATCTGCAGTTTCCGCTGGTTGCTACATGAGGGGCGAGGGACTGGTTCGTCCATGGTTCATGTCCTGTCCTGACGGAATTGCTCGGCCCGTTAATTTGGCAAACCACACACTGAACATTGTTGGAATGCTTTTATTGGTTGGGCGTAGAACCACTTAAGGTCTCTGTGGCTTATCCAAAAATAACGTATTTGCATTTCTTTAAAGCAAGCTCAACGACTAACTCCTATTGTTTTTGTCGTGAAGTGTAGTAAGTTGTAGGGAACAACGAAAGAGAATTCTTCCCGGGGGATGTGGTACTGATAGAAAACACAGGCGTCCACGTCCAAGTGGACGGGAAAAGTAGCGTATACAGCTCCAGGTATGTTTTAATTGAAAAGATGTTGTCAAGTAATAAAAGTGGACCCACCCATTTGTTCTGTCCCTTGTAAATAGTAGCATTGTTTTGGACCTTTTTCTATTAGAAAGACAGATTTTTGGCAAGGAAATTGGCCTTCCGAGGTGAGTGGAAACTCTGGGTTGAGCTTGCTTGTCAGCAAATGAACTCCGGGCATGAAGTATTTAAGAGCGGTTTTTAGGCAAATTAAACCCACTGTTCAGGCTTCCAGAGAATGACGGCATTCCATGGTAATAAGTGTGTAAATGTTTGACCCAGGCAGGCATCTAAAAGCGAAATTCTTAGCTATCCAGTTCCAGGTAAAGGAGTATTGTTCAATGTTAAATTGTTGAGGCCAAATTGATGGATGCCCCTTTGGTTGCTAGCAGCAGTGCCCGTGGTAGCATCAAAGAAAAAAGGCAACGAAGCTGGCCATACAAAAAGACAACAACGATGCATCCGCAAGTAAGTAAAAACTACGGTCAAGTGCAAGAGCGCTTTGGCTACTGAACCTCAAATACAATGCATCAAAGCTACTTAATTAACTCTTGCACATGTGTTTCAAAGAAGGAAACATTGGGTTAGCGAAGCCTTGATCGGTAAATAATGATATAAAAAGCTGAGTTATTCCCGGCAGTGCGGTGCACGCTGGGGAAGGCAGGATCATGGCACTACAAACCGTTATGTTTGGTAACTGTAAAATATATAGCAAGTTAGCCATAACACACTGGACTTTTGTGTCTATATACGTGTAGTAGTAGGTGTTAGTGGAACTGGTAAGTTAACTTTTGAGGGATGACCATATTCGCGCTTTGCTTTGCGGTGTACGCAATCTTATTAAATGACCAAAGGTACTCTTCGAACTGGATGACGTTCGTATTGGGGAACCTCCGGAATGAGAAAAGGCAGTGACTTTATTTAATGGCCAGCCACATCCGTCAAGATACAGTGTTGTTAGACGGATCGTTGTGGTAGTTCCAGGCAGGACACCTGCCAAGCGAACTCTCGCCAAGTCCGGGAACACTGCCGCCGAACTGTGCGCTGGAACGGGATTAACCAAAACCTCCCATTTGACAAGACATAGAGGCTGTTCGGTTAGTCAGCATCAGCGGACTGTACAACGTCGGAGATCAGGTGACCGTTCAGACTAGCCTGGATAAGTCCGTTGATTGAGAGTAAGTCCTGCAATTAAGTCAGAAGTACGAGTGGCTAGGGTCAGCAGTAATGAATTGCATAGGGATACAGGCGACAACGTTGCAAGCGTGAGCTCGTCCATCTAGGTTCTCGGATTGAGGAAAACAATGTTTTAAGAATACAGTGCCTTAATCGTCACAACTCGTTAGTATGAGGGCAGTCGGAAAGCGGGAAGCTGATCAGAAAACGCTAAGGCAAAGCAGCGTACTTAGCAGTACGATTAAATTTATAAAAACAGAGACCGTGATAATCAGAGAACAGAGTCAGGGTGAGAAAGGTTTGGTTGGTAACCTGTGCATTAGCTAAAAAGGTTTATAACGTAAGGTGTACCGTTGGTTGGGTCAGCCAAAGGAAGGTAGTTAACGATTAATTAGTATGAGCGAAGTCTCAAAGAATGCGTCCAATAAGACTATACTAGATTAATCAGCGCGTAGTGACAAAGTATTACATTCAACGTGGTGGGAAAGGCGACAACAATATAGGGTAAATAAGTCTAACAGGCTTTCACGTGAAGGGAAAAACCGTTAAGCATGTGGTGACTATTGTGCTTACGTCTCGGAAGCATTGAAGCAATCGGAGGGAAAGAGACTTGTCAGATGAGGCTAAGTCGTGTCAGGACATTGCCAGCTGGTCGTCGGCAGAAATGAATGGAAGGATAAAAGAAGCCATATTGCTAAAGGGTGGGAGATTCCTGCACGGCTGTCTAATTGAGGGAAATTTATTGCGTTGGTTACGCACAGCGCAGACCATTTAAGTCTCATTAGTCCAGAGGCAACCAGAAGACAGCAAATTGTTCAAGGTACTGTAATTAGCGTTGGCAATAAGGAGAAGATGGGGGCTGAATGAATAATGTTCAATTGAAATGGACTGAAAAGACTAAATTGCCCCGTGGTAATGGGGACACACAATTTGGCCTTCCGTACGTTGGCCGGTAAAGTCTAAGTAGTCTGAGAGACTTCGGAAAATAGAATACCGCTCAGAATTGAGTGGCTTATTCTACTTGTAGCATGAGTGGTAGAGATAAGGTGGAAAGCCAAAAAATAAGATTCAGTAGAGTTTCGGGCTCCTTTATACATATTTCTAAACTCCATCACTAGGTTTCAATTCTTAGGAATATGCATTCCAGTAGACGATTTATGGGAATATTTAACTGGTCGCCACTAAATGTAACCCAGCGAGACAGCCACAACTTTTGCTGCCGCAAAATTATTGGATATCCTGCCCTACCTACAGCTGCCCATTAACCAAAAGACAGTTACCAAATTCTATTGAACCAAGACCACTCCTGACCATTACGTGACGCAGCGCACCGCATGGTTCCTATCCATTATCACCTACGTCAGTTTTCATGAATTCACTAGTTGCTTTTTGTGTAGGGCTGCAGACATATTGCTTACGCTTTTCTATACACTGAGTGCTTTAGCTCACACCCCCCAAGAGTATGGGCACGCATTACTAGCTAGCGCAATGCAGTGCCTAATCTTAATTGCTTCTGTGGTCCATATATTGAAATCCAACGCTGATACCGCAGCCTTGCTTCCACGACAACTATGATATAGGTCTCCAGCACATAATGCTCCTGCTTTTTGTTTGATTTCTCCTTAATTCCGGCCAGCACAGCGGATACTTTAACCATAATTTTTAGATATTATGTTACCTCCGACTAGCTACAAACTCCTATAGGAGCAGTAAATATCAGCCTAAAAATTGCGCGAAATTAAGCGGGGATTTATAATACAATTGGAGTCGGACAGAGCGGATTGTATTCGATGGACTACTAAATTCGCGGACATATGAAGCGAGAAAAGAGCAACACCTTAACGTGTAAACATACAAGACCGTTAAGTGACGAGCCAGTTGTAAGAAAGATTAGAGCAAGAAAGAATAATGTGGAGTGACCAAATATTAAATAGTACAAAAGAGGTAGCTGTTAACTTCCTGAACGCTGCAGAACTCCCTACTAGAAGGCTATGCATATTAGGCCTTCGATGTCAAAATAACGTGGCGAATCGATGTAGGTGGGGCCAACTGGTGCCAAGTAAGAATGAGTGAGGATTCATTTTAACTAGGGGTTCGGCAAAAGTTGAAGTCCATCAGGCCGTAGGTTAATTTTTAGTTTTGTATTACGGGGCTAGGTGCATTTAAGCGAGCCATTGAGGCGGGCTCGTCTGACACCAGAAAAACTGGTTAGCCCAGAAAAATGCCGAGAGGACAGAAACCAACACTGCGGACAAACGGCGAACTTGGGATTGGTCGCGCTACCCCGCCGCACACCGACCGGCGTCAAAAAGGCCCTTGTTCCCCAGGGAACCGAACAAAGTTGCAAGAAGTAAGGAACATTAAAATGCAGAAAAGCGGCCAGCATCCTCTTTTGAAAGTACTTTGACTTCAACGCTGCTGGAAAACACCGCTCATTAGGGCCATTCATTCCGAGGAGAGCTTTGGGATATGCTAAGACGGAAAGCATAAAATCTCAGGCAGAACACGCCAAAAGGAATAAACGAATAGACCGCGGGAAAAATATCTGGGTATTTTGGCCTTTTGTGTATTTTGAAATAACGTTTCTCGGAGGTCATTGATGTTTTTTTCGCAACGTCAATCGACAGAAAGCAGAGTAAATATTTAGCAACTGAAAGGTCTTTACACTGTAACGCTTGAAAAAGCGAGCAGGCATGCAAACCTTACAAACATGCTGATAGATAACTTGAAGAGACAGGCTCACAGTAGACGACGACGCCTAGACGACTAAGGCCTACAAACCTAAATCGAAACCCGCTGCATAAATGACACATGTTTGTAACTTTACAAGTCTAATTGCAGCGTCACACAAAGTGTTCGAGAAAATAATAAGCCAGCCAAAGCTTGCGTAGTACCACTTGGCGCGTCGTGCTCAGTGCTAAAGTGCAAAGTAGGTTCCTTTCTGATGATGTCAGCGGAACGTGCTTATGTCCAGTGAGGGATATTTGCGTAATGGTTTCATCTCAGTGTCGTATTATTGCGCCGCGGCCGCGGCTGCCAAGTAAATTGCAATGCTGGCGACAGCCGAGGTTGCTTAAATTGGGGAAGTGCGTCTTCGACTGTGTTGTGTCCATAGAAGACATTTTATATATGGGTCGAAAACTGCGCGGTATTATCTAGGTGATGCCGTATACAGGAGTGAATGAGTCGGTAATAGAGCTAAGCGCGTAAGTCAGCGGTTATGGTCGGTGAAGCCGCAGGAGGAGTGACCTTCTAAGACCTGTCGGAACGGACGCATAGTTAAATAAATTACTAACGGCTCCCTACCGGAATTATTGTCACGAGATTTAAAAGGCTGTAAAATTTTGCATAAAAGCGACACCGACTGTCAAGCTTCAATTACCTTTGTTGCAAGTCCGCCTTAACGGCCACGTCGGAAATATCTGTAGTGAGCGACAGTGGGGCTGCCGGGTGGACATGTACCATTAAAGCTACGATGGTGATAGGTATTCCAGTGCTGGGAAGACGACGCACGCCGCAGCGGAAAATCGAATTTTTATGCTTCCCGCGGAGTAGGTCCGTGAGGGTTGCATGAGCGAAGTGCATCTAGGTATAAAACGGCAAAACAGATGATGAGGCAGTCAACGTTTATTAATCGTTTGAAACAGTGAGGCTCAAAGTATTTAACGACAGCCGGAATTTCATCCTCATGAGACACTGTGCCTGCAGTTGGGTTAGAGTGGTCGAGAAAATGGACCAAACCGGCACCAAGCGAACATTTCTGCTTTGATCGTCACACTGTATGGACAAGAGCGATCAGAAAGCGTTCAAACTTAGCTTAGGTGCCCTTTGCATGAGGAAATGGCGAATGGGATGCCTTCGAGGCGGGCCTAAGCAAAGTCTAGGCAAAGACATACTTTGTTGATGAATCGCTGAATAGTATGCGCATCATACTTTAGACCAACTAGCAGGAGCGGCAGCCCAAGCAAAACAAACGAAGTCGTGACGGCTGTTGTAGCGCTGTCCACTTTAGCTACTAACATTTGGTTGTAAGCATGCGCCAATTCGCTTTTACTGAGAAGCTTTTACATGCCAGACTAGCGCTGAAGTCCACGATATGTAGCATAGGGTAGGGACTAATCGTGTTTCGTTAATTGGAGGTGGGTACGCAGCACAAAGAAACCAGTCTCCAATAGTCCTTTTCGAAACATGTCGAGTGGTGATGCCCATGAGCTGTTGGCTAGTCTTATGATACCCAGCTAAAGCAGCTGATCAAATTCAGCCCTTGCGGTGCAAAGCTTGTCAGAGAGAAGTCGTCTTGTTCGGGAACCCGTTGGCGGACCGCAGGTCGCCAAGTAATGAGCGACCTCTGTCGTGACTATCGAAAGCTTTTCAGCTGGCCGTAACGGTTGTGGATAGTTGGAGAGTAGGATGAAATAATCTGCATGACAGACGACGATGCGGAAAACGGGACTGTTTATGGGACTTACGCAAGAACGCCTCCAACCACTAGTTTTAGTACGGTTGTGTTAAAGCCTTTAGCGGCCAGCATCAACAAGCTATCCTAAATATCGGAGAGCGTTGGTTCCGATAATTGCGAAGGGTACAAACGAAACCAGTAGGCCCCACAAAATATCAACTGGGTTTGAGGGCCATGTTCCTCTTGCGTTGACCAAATGAAGCTATCGTGGTACGGTTGACGACAAGCAGGCGTGGCTTAAGATTTGGGTGCTGGTTGCTTGTGCTCGCAGAAAGGACGCTTACTGCCGCTCTAGTGTCAATAAGGAAGGTGATGGAAGAGCGTCGACCCTTAACCAAAAATAGGCCATTTGTTTAGTTATTGTTTGATACGTTGGTTCTTCTTATATGCGGGCTATTCACTTTCCCTGAAACAATTGCATCGTGCCTAATGCAGAGAGGCAGAAAACGTCCAGCTCTACCGCCATATTAGCAATGATACCAACATATTTCTCTGACGGATTAGCTATTAGCAGGTTGAGAACGGGCGGAGAAATTGCTGGGCACTTTTGTCGAAAGATCCGGGTTTGTTGCAGGCGCAGACGAACGAAAATGAACGGTAGCCAAAATCTGGTCCGCATACGACCTTGATATATGCTGCTTCGAAGCCTTTATTGCTTCTAACCTGAAGCGAAGTAGCACAATTTCGTCGCCTTTAAGATTAGATTGGACTAACGATTTGAACACATATGAGACTGGGTTTCCATCGGTGAGGGTTCATCACCGAAGATATTGGTTGTCGGCTGCGGAAGACGATCTAATGCAGCGTCCGCTTTGGTAACGTATTCCTTCAGTGGCGTATCCAGAACCATAAGCAGCATTACCCGCATCGGCTATGGGAGAATGAAAACCACAGTTCTTTATTCCTTCACTGCACAAGCATAACGGACTAGCTTTGCTCGGATTTTCTAAATACAGCCTCAAGAGCTTGAAATCCCACAGCTTAAGAACATTATGATGTTCAAAACGAGCTCGTATGCTGGGCTGTACCACTTTTGGAATCAGTAGGGTCATCGTTGCTTGCTTTGCCTCGTTCATTGGGCATAGTATTATGTCTACATCCGGCGTCACCATCTACGAAGAAAAGCGTGGGGTGTGCAGGCTGTACGTCAGACGGTACGTATTGATACCCATATTTTCCAGTTTGACCTCAAATACCGTAAACCGAACCTCAAGGCCGTGGTCCTTGAAACATGGGAAAGCCAACATGCCTGTACATACTGTGAAACGCCTCACATGCTACTTCTAAAATGTAAACCGTAAACGTCAAAGTAGAAAAACACAAGGAACCTACTTAGGTTACGTAAGAAACCAAGGAATACAAGTAATTATCAAGAAAATGAGACGCTGACAAAAATTACAATATAAGGGTAAATTTCAATTTTGCACGTACGATTTGGCTTCATCAATTTGTAGGACTAGTAAGTACGAGACGGGGATGGTGTGCTAACTTAAACGCGGATATTAAAATGCCATTAAAGTCGGACAGAGCGGACTCTATTTGATGGGTTACAAAAAAAGGACGGATGAAGCAAGACAACATCAATCTGTTAACGCGGGAACTTACAAAATGGTCAGTGGACGTTCCAGTTGTAAGGAAGGTCACAATAAGAAAGAATAACTTGTCAGTGACCAACAATAAAGCAGGAAACAAACGACGGGCTACCTTTTTGGGCGCTACAGCCTTCGACTATTCCTTTGCAAGTGTACTGCTTCCTGACTAGCTTTCGCTAGTTCAGTGAATATTTGTGCTGTACTTTTGTACCTTAACTTGGCAGTTTGCAGCATTGACCTTCGCTGTTTTGCTTTTGTGACATTGTACATAGCCACTTGTACACAAAGCTTTCAATCGGATGGCTACACTATGCCGCTGGTAATCTGTATACCAAGGGTACGTCGGGTGGGCCACCGAAGGGCTTTTAAATGCGGACTGTTTTCCTTCTGGCCACTTGAATTCTGTGTTCTCGAGGTATAGGCATAGCTAGGCTGTTACTCGGAAAATTAAATGGTGATTTTTAAGGAACACCAAAAAGCAGAAGGATAGCCCTTACGTGGTACTTTCATAAATCGCTGAAAAATGCGAACAGTATTATATGACGGTTAACAAAGGTTTAAGTATGAAGCTGAACCTGTACATGTCAATAAAGCGCGAATTCCTAGGTGTCCGTATATTAGAAGCATTGAAATCAAAAGTACATAGTAGTCCTAAATGTATGTGTCTGTAGCCTTAGTGTCCGATATGGAATAACTGTCTATGAAAGCATGGAAATTTAAGATAAAAGCTGTGGAAGTGGTGTGTGGGGAACGGGTTTTAGATTGAAGCGTCGACACTATATGGATAGAGGATTTAAGACATGTAAACAGTTTTCAGCCTAACATAGAACAAGGTGCCTTACTGATCGTGCGAGGCGGAGAAGCGTACCCGTGAAGCTTCATGCAGAGAATAATGTTAAATTTTTAAATTTTGTATGTTATCTTTGGGCACAACTCATAGCAATCTTCTCTGTACCATACGAAGTCTAGCCTGTTTAACACATGTGCGTGTACAACAGCCGACGCACCCATAGTTCAAACGCAAACCGCTCAGGTGGTGATCTTGCACTCTTCTAATAAGCTAGGATAAGTCATACCACGCATGTTATAAGTTAACTTAAAACAGATGCCTAAGACGGCCATTGCATCGTCTGTTAACACAGCGCTGTTGTAGCATAGCAACACATTCAAAATACAATGAAACAATGAAGGCAAATCTGAAATGTAGGTATAAAAGCGATTCGATGTGTTTAGTCTCACCAACATTTTCCTTGTTTAGCAGCTGCAAGCCTTCGTAGGTTCCATGCATCTCTGCGCATATCTAGAGCTAGCCTCAAGACACCCGTTATCGCTTCGACCATTATTCACTTGGACAGTTTGCAAAACGTACCTATACTGCATACATGACGCATTCTTTGACAAAAGAACTATCCAATAGTTACAAGAAGCCTTATTACAATTGCCATTGCTGGCCACTACAGCCCTTGCATAACGCCATATTTTGTAGCTGGTCTTACCTTCGTCATCCTTGTTTAGCTGCAGCGAGCTGTCGGTTGCTCCAGGCACCTCTACACAAATCCGTAGCTTGCTAAGCGCCCATCCCTATACATTCAACTCTTATTTTCCAGAAATTTCTGTATCCCTTCTCCTCGTTGGTTTGTTGAATTATTCGGTGGCACCGTGGGCCTACCTACCAACCAAACGTCTTAGTGAAATGGTTACGTCAGGCTATAAATACGCACCCCTAGCGCAATTATCTGTCGATGGAGTTAACTTTTACATCACATTTCAGCTGCAGCCTGTCAGCATAGATATCAGGCGTCTGCGCATATCCAGCGGTTGCTAACGTCCACTCCTAGCTTCACAACTTTTACACAAATGGACAGTTAGCAACAAAAATCTTTGCTGGTTTGTTGACTTGTGCTGTGACAATATAATTCTCTGCTATTTACCGAAAAGCTTCATTCAAAGGCTATTTCTGGCTACTGGTATTTCCTCTCCTGCGACAGTATCTGTCGTTCCCCTTATATTTGGATCATTGTTTAGCTGCAGTGAGCTGCCGAACACTCCATGCGCCTCTGCGCAAATCCGAAGTTTGACGGAAGCTGCTCCTTGTTTCAAAAACCTTCATTATCTTGGACCGTATGCGTCCCATTCCTTCACGAGATTTTGCCTTATTCTTTGAAACTGTACACTTCAAAGATGAACTAGAACGCTGACTTTAAATGTCATTGCTGGCAAACGAAACGAACCGATATCGAATAAGCTAAAGTAAGCCTCATCACCGTCTCCTCTTTTAACAGACGCGAGCCTCCCTAGGCTCCATGCTTATCTGTGCTTACTCGCAGCTGATGACGAGTCAATCGTTATCTCGCCAACCATGCGTACTTTGGACGGCTTGCAAAGCATACCCATACTTCATCCTTGACCTATCCTGAGACAATGGAATCAGCCAATATTAAGTATAATCCCTAATACAAATGCCTTTGCTGTCCACTGAATATGTCTTGGCGTCGTTTTTTATTTGGTCTTACCAACACCACTGTTTAGCAGATAGTAATAGTAGGTTCCACGCAAAGCTGCGCCTACACAGAGCTTGTTAAGAGGATATCAGCATCTCACGAATCTCGCTTCTCGTGGACTTTGTAGTAAATGCCTTTGCTATTTGTTGACATACTTGTGGCAATTTAGGTATCCATCACTATGTAGAAGTCTGTACCCGAATAGCATTCCGGGCATCTACACCTGCATCCAATAGCGCCATCTGTCGTTCCTCTTCACTAATGCACCTAGACTTTTTATATCATCTTCACACTAAACACCTCCTATTGGACTGATTTTCCTCGCTTCTTGTACCCACTTACTTGATAGTTATTCTGTGCTCTTCGTTACTCATCGGCCAATGAACTATATTTAAACATCTCCATATTCTCACACTACCGTCTGGATGCCAGGTACGAATAACCAAGGATACGTAGCCACCTTATTGTGTTCGTTCGAGGTTCTGCAATTTTAGTTCATACACTAGTCGTTGTAGAGATAAATTCAAAACAATATTTTCGATACAAAACAAGTTTCTTTATTAACACCATTATTATGGACAGCTTGCAACATCTTTACTAATGCATTTACTTCAAGTTTCTCCGATTCCATAAAGAATTACTTAGTGCGCCAGTTTCCGATTCTAAGCAAATAAAGGAAAGGGTATTTGCATTGACCTTGGCTTTTATTGACATGACAAGCATGGTATCCACTGCCGACTCAGCGTTTATCCCTCGCAGTACCGCCTCCTTGTTTTCGTTAGTTTTACTTACCTAAATAGGTCTGCTGCCTCTCAAGCAGTCTTTCGTGATGGGGCAGTTGTGTATCATCCGTGGAACTAACCCCGCCCTATGGTCACATACTTATAGCTCAGCTGATCCTCGCTTTTGCGGTATCTCCAATTCTGAACACCCGTCTGTCTAGTCAGCCTTTACGACTGGACGTATGCATCTAACAACCTTTTCTAACTTCCTTCGCGCCTGGCTGAACTCGTTCTGGTATCCGTTGGCTTTCACTGACTTGGAACCTCTACCGCATCCTCGGATATCCCATTAAATTACGGACTCCATTTCCCGTTGGAGTAACAGGTAAATAACATGCCCTACCTAAAGTGCAACTGTCGCCGCAATACGAGTAAACGTACGCTTCACACGCCTGAACATCTTCCAAAGCTTCCTAATAATTTCCCCTCAGTTAGCACCCTTCATTCTCACGGTAGATAAAGCTGAAACCTTTCCGCTGCTGCCACTGGAGAGCCTCTCTCAATCACGGGCTAAATTCACCTAACCTTTCCTCAAACCCTAGCTGCACCTTATGTATGTTTTATCACTACGTTTGCATACCCATCCAGCAAGTCTACCTATCATAACTGGATGCTTGAGTCCATTAGATCTGCTTGGATTCTCTGGCTGCTCATTTGAACTATTAATGTGATCTGTGGTTTTCATTAACATGCTGCAGCAGTATTTTCTGCTAGCTAATCAGGTAACCCTTCAGCGTACCGCCTACCACGTCCGCTACCATAACTTACCTATATAATGCTGTTGCTGCTCGCGAACGCTATCTCAATGGACACGCTTCTTTACCTATTGGTTACTTACCCCGCCTTACAACATATCCCCCGATCCCAGTACCTCCTTCCTTATGCAGTAAGTCTATATGACTAACTGACCATCTGGTTCAAATGTATAACAGGACTTACGCTTCTATCCAAGCAGTCTGAGTTCCTTTCCCTCAGTCTGACTACCCTTTGTTAAATTTAGGACTTGTTTGAATTGAATTCTCTACCGGCTCAGCGACCATCCGTTCAAAAATCGCCACCACGTCCTATTAGAGTACTGGAAGATTAGCCTTGTGCTATCGCTTGTACGACTGGCTACGCTGTACAACTCACTGTATATTTCTCACTCTCTCCCTATCTTCCAACAAAGAATAAATAGAGTTATATTTGTAGACATGCTAGGTGCTGTGCCCGCATGGTATTAGAATAGTATTTACGAATATTTCATGCTCTTGCATAATGAGTGAATACAGCAAGCGTCTAGGTTCCTTGTTCGCAATGCAAGACCCTTTTGCTGGTAGGTTGAAGGGGTTGCAATCGCCCATCGTGCTATGCTTTTGGCTCCTTCAGGCTATTTTGTGATCCTTGACTTTAATAGTCTCAAACCTCGTTCAGAGGGTTATTCGTGCAACTTTTCTTCATACTTACGATCCAGTTCTCTACACACTTCTTTGTCAGTTTGGTGTAATTGAGATTCATTTAGCTTTGCATGCAATCTTTTTGCTCGTTGCTTTTAATGGTGGCGAAAATTCGCGCGGCGCAGCTGCTTTAAATATTTTCCACGAAAGCGGGATGCAATGCACTACGCAATTCACTAAACCTTCTTTGGATTAATCTGGATCGCTTAGATCTGAATTTAATAATGCGCACGTAGGAAAACAAAATGTCCCAGAATTAATGTGCACAAGCAATAGGCAAAAACCAATTGTTAGCAATAGAAATAAAAGTAAAACACGTATTTTAAGAGACATACTTAGACGGCAACTTTTACTATAAAGGAACAAATGAGTAAACCTATAATAATTTTGCTTACGCAAAATTTGCTTTCCAGCACCCAAAGTTAAACAGGGTAAATCAAGGAAAATTAAAAAGGAGGCAAGAGCTTTGCGCAAAGTAATACAAAAGTAAGCTGCTGGGAACAGCTTTAACCGCTGAGGACGGTAACAGAAAAGCACTGTGTTATTTGCAGTATTTAACTAGTAAATCGACTTTGCATGGCAGTCTACGAATAGCGCCATTATTTTAGTTCGCAAAAATGCCTTTACTTTGCAAGCAGATATCAGATAAAATTAAATTAAATAAAACAATGGTGTACGGTACATGCCTTACATAAGCAGACTCATTTGGTAATGCTGCCTATTTCCTAAAATATTTTTCGCAGCAAATACGTACGACCTGTGATCGAAAAGCGAACTTTTCAGGCATACTAAGACCATTGAGTCGTGAAAACCCGTTACGCTACTGACCTTTGAGGTATGCCTTATATAGGAATTCTAACAGACCTGTCTTGTAAAGTCGTTAGTGCCTATCGTTGCTTTCGATACTCAGAATGCAGTTAAGCCAGCAATATGGTTGTCCAAAACACAATATAAATACCAGGTTTCGATATACTTCTGGGAACCTTCTTAGGTGTCGGTTGGTAGTTGGCCACAACTGATGCGCTTTTATTAAACCGGTTTACTCCAGACTTTACTCCTCCTTTTCCAACTCTAATCGGTATTCATTTGCAACATAATATTAATATCCTACTGGTCGCTAGTGACCGCTTAACAGCAATAGACCCCAGAATCCAGGCATTTTGATATTTACTTGTCCTCTGTTGGCCCCATATACTCCGCTATATCTGTTTTTCGTGTGCCGATGCCTATTAGCAAAACTATTAGACTTTCATCATGAAAACCAAATACTTCACTTCAAACGCTTTTGCTAATAAAGTCTTCGTATTTCCTTATTCCCTTTCATTGGCACAATAGCTAACCAGCGACAGAGAGGCACTTGTCGCACAGGCTGACTGGAGATCCTGCAAATTTCGACCACTAATTTACCTTTTCTCGGGCGTTCTTGCGTAATATTATCCCTTAGCTGCCTCTAAAACCCACCAATCGTTATGCGTAATGGTAGGTGAACAACCAACTCCCACTAGCTGGTACGTACTTTCTTACTTTTGCTTTAACTTGTCACCCTTTGCCATGGGTGCTAGGCTAGCTCTGGTCAAGTTAACTACATTAATGCACACCTTAGCCATGATAGCTGTATAAACACGGTTGTTGCTAGCTTTATACATTAACATTGGGGCAAAAGGGATCAAACTTAATTAAGGTGAGGCACATTAGTGTGTATGAACACGAGTCATATTAATCCTTCATGTTTGAGCTACCTCAACCATCAGAAGCAGAGATATTGCTGTTCCACCCACGCAAACAACAATGGCTTTTACGCTAAAGTTTCCCAAATTCATTACTCTATTATTAGCGACAGGATACTCTGGTTCACTAATGTTGATGACAAAGCCTCACGGATTAAGAAACTAGGCTCTGAGACCTAAAACCCGCGACAGTTTTCAAACACACTGTGCGTTTTTGAGGGCAAACATGTCGAATGATCCAAATGTTCACCATCATTTTCAAGTTGGACCTAACTCATGCAGTCTTGTTACACTTGTCGCAACCAATTGGAGGCTTATAAAGCATTAAGCGCAAGCTTCAACTTGTTTTATGTGGCTCAGTATCCTCTGAAAATTGTACACTGTGGTCTTCTGACCGTGGTCAAATAATACGTTGGCCTAATTTCCAGTACATACATATTATTCCTTACTGGATTCCTAGCGTATCTGCGAAACATTATAGCATGTTTGCCTTCATTTGCTAAGTACGCCTGAGAAGTTTTCTATTTGGCCACTTACGCCGTACCTAGTTACCAAAGAGAAGTTTATGGCATATAGAACATTTCTAAATGGGCATGTTTATAAAGAACTTATACAACCACCGCTTCTTACCTTCTACATTATATTATCGGATATATGTTTGCGAATCGGGTAGCCATATCGAGGGAAATAAAATACTCGTGTTAATCGTAGGCTGTTGTTTCAAAGCATATGACTTGCCAACTACTGCAGGTGTTGCACTGCTTTTACTTTTAACATGTTAGCAATTCAAACCTGTTTTGCACATTTTTATTTTTATACTGTATGCAACGTGCTAGCGATTGTAAATGATTAAAAACTGGATTTACTCAGTTTGAATTTCGCGCAAGTGATTTTAAATATATAGTTGGTTAATCGGTAATTTACTTTAGTATATTTCTTTGGAACGCCACTTTCTAACCGACATTTGGTTTTATTTGCCTTGCTAAGAATTAGTTTGGAAACATCTATTGTTCTTTTTAATTCCAGTGCTCTTATTTTCTTTCATCGTGCACCGTTAAATGTGACGACTGTGCTTGACCAGCTAATCCAAAAATTTATAATGAGGTTTATAATGAATTAAATCCTGCTTCCTGAGGAAACGTACGTAATTACTGCTCTGCGCAAACTTTCGCCCCTAATAAAATTAAGGCGCAAAGGCTCGCCTGATGAAGACCTATGAATTTCGAGTGTACAGAAACTATAAGGATGTTCGTAGCGAATTTGATCCTGCGTTCAAAGCGAATGTATACAAATGCGGCAGTGCAGGTCTGTGTGTTAAAAAACAATGCTGGAGTATAAAACTTTTTCAGGAGCCAGAGCAACTAAAAGGAGGGCGCGTACAAAGCCTTCAAGAGTACAGGTCATTTGCTTTGCTTTCATATTTGCACAGCACCTAGCGAGTAGAAGTATACATTTATTTATATCTTAACATTTTATTTATGCGTAAGCATCAGCGCCATTCATTCGGCCGTTACCCATTTAGCTGGACGTAATTATTCACGGTATATAGTACGCATATTTCAGTTTTGCAAGCTTAAGCTGACAGATATATTTCAATCGAATTCTAAGGTTACCGAGATCCTCTACTACAAATAGATTTGCACATAAAAGCAGTAGACAGCGCAAACGCTATATATAAATCGCTTTGGTACAAAACCTTTTAGGTCCAGCGCGATTATTTCATAGGGAAACATTTTATTTAATGCCTTTCCGTTTTGGTTGGACACAAAGTTAAATTTAATTCCGAAGTGGTCCGAGCATCCAAATATCTGACCAGGGCTCTTCTCTAATACGGTCGTTCACTCCCTATATCCAAATGCTTTCGTTTACACAACATTTGTTCTTTTTGCACTTTTCCATTTTCAAATTCATCGTCAACCTACTACAGTTTGATAGACGTGGGTACACCTCTGCCATTGTGCCGCAATATCTAAAAGCAAAAGTTAGAAAAATGCAACAACTGCAAGCCAGCTGAACCAAAGGTAACGGATGGATATCGTTTTGGTAAGCCGCCATCCGGCTAATATGAAACAAAATATTACTATGCAAAAATATATAAGGCTATATAGGGAGCTCTCGGTTGGAGATGAGGCTAAGAGGAATGGGATGAGACAAAGCAACTCACTACGAAAACGCCGCTGAGGTGGACGCTTATCCTTATCAGCACGTATATCCAGACATAAGTGCTCAACGTCGTTCGGACACCAACCAGGGAACCGAGGTGCTCCAACCGAGGCCAACTACAAAGTAAGGGCCTGCATTTTTCTCGACCAAATCATTGTTCGGTGCCCCTCCACTTCCCTCATCCACACCCCAGCTGAGCAAACAATGGACGTCGCGGGAGTCAGTGGTCTGGCAGGCATACCACGTGGTCATGCCATCGAAACCTAGTGCGGGAAATAACGGTGCTGAGCAGTACATTTTCTGCTGCTGTGCCGTAAACAAGACGTTAAACACGCTCGTTGTTAGCTTGGTGGTTCCGCCACGTGTGAGCTTACCTGCAGTCACCGGTGGTCAAACGAAACTAGCCTTTATACATCCGTTGATTTACCGGACTGTTTCCACGCCGTACAATTCCGCTTCTACATTTACAAAAATACTGCTCATTTATTCTGATCCACCCGTAGATCTCTTCGTTTCTGCCTTAAATCCGGCACCCAAGGAAACTACTACGTCTTTATCATACCTTACGGTCGTTAATCTGCACCATCAAGCACTACAGTCCCAACTTGTCCGCAGTGTCGAGCACCCAGGCGCTTGACTTTTGTCTAAATTCGGCCGGTGACGTAACATGCATGTTATTGTTATTTTGCGCGGAATATTTTTCTAGTACATAAAAGTTTTTCAGTTTTGCGAACGCCCTTAGCAAGGTCACACGATTAGGTGCGTCGGATTGTTGCTTGGTTGCTGCAACGATATTTGATCTTAGGACTTGGACCACTAGGTTGGTTCATTATGCCGATCTTTCTTAGTTTGGACGACGTTGGACGCACGACCCATGCTTCTGAATGGCGTCTATCAGTCAACCGTGCAACATTAGATACGGAGAAGTGCTGAATAGATCGCAAACCGAAATCCCACACTTGATTTAATAAACAGTCTACGTACTGTATGTTAGATATGGGCGTCATCCGCTGTTGTTCCTACATAAAAATATTACATGACGCAGTAGTAGTGTTTCCACGTACCTGCCTGCTCTAGCATTGGCATCGGTTTACCAGTGTCATTGGAAGCAACGAATTTTGCAACACTTGCCTGTTCATCCACCAAGGGCGCCAAGGAAGCTCAGGAATGCAGGTGGATCCGGTAGAATACCAGTTAGTGGTACTCTCATGCGATGTCAACCCTCATTGTTCTTGTAGGTAGTCAACTAATACCTTCTGAGGGCTGACTTAAGGCAGTGTTGTACAATGCATGTTTAGCGTGGAAAATTTTAGTACTGCAGATAAATTTACCTCCAACAAATTTCTGGTGTATAAATCAGGAGCTGCCAGCATACACATGATCTCACACGCACACTTCGTTATTGTTCTGAGTGCTACATTAAGGTTGGAAGTTATGTGCAACCTGGAATGGAAGTCGCAACAGGGCGCATGTTCATTAACCAAGTATCCTTCCTCCATAGGTATTAACTTCGAATTGCATACTGATGATATGACACTTCACTGCAGCTCCAGACGAAGCATGCTTGAACGTCAGTTGCTACCAAAATCTGAAACATTTGTTGTCAGCGCCTGCTGCAGTTTAACAAAGCCAACCGCCGTGCATGGGTTTCTGCAGCCGTCCACACATGAATGTAGAAAAGGCGTGTTACTTTACACTTGCGATCCATGCCTAAGGGTGCCTCCCTGTGCGTTGTCTCTGATGCACCTGCACCTGCAAATATGAAACCATTTACACACAGCACACTGGAAATTGTTCGCGTGGAAACCGCAACGACAACGGTAAGTAACGTTGCTTGTACTATGGTATATCTGTACATGCGTACATAGAAATCATCACATCAACTTTACAGCCGCTTCGGAGGATAACATGAGGAGCAACGAGAATTTTCGCTTACGTCAGCAAGTTGAGAAACAGGTCAGCAATTTACTTTGAGGCGCTGCAGTTGGGCGTGATGCTGAGTTTACACTTGGGTGCATGCACATGTTGTGCTTGAAAGTGAGATAATAGCTTACCACTTATTGCGCTGTCAATCGATTGTAAGGTACGTCTGCACACTATCCAAAGCTTTTGGTCGCATCACCGACCGCTCAACGTGGTATTCTAGATATCTCACTTCCGACCTTTCACAGCAGTGACGAACCCTGAATGAGGTGGGCAGAAGAAAATCAATGAAAGTTCGTCAGTTTATATTGTACTCGGACCAGCGGTCTTTAACGGCATTTTGTCAGACAACCGTTACAAAAACTGTTAATAACCTTTTATTCAAGGCGCATATGTGTTGCACTAGAAAGCGCTGTTCAGACAACACAATGCAGGTAGTGAAAATGAAGGGCAAGATAAAGGTATAATGTACGGCAAGATACCATGAAGTAAGTTGGTTTTCAAAGTGCATTGCTTGCAGTACATGTGCGCGGTCATGGACCGTGTTGGCACGTTGGATCCTTTCGCCGCATTTCCGTTCGTGTGTTTGTCGTAGACTTTACGGCACGGGGTCCGTGGCACTCATGAACCAACATCGCAGCTATTCCGTTGCATTACACAGCGCCCGGTACCATCCCTTACTTAGAAGTCCGGATGCGTTTATGACATGAATTTCGTGACAAATTTGAGGGGGCTCGCAATACCGCCGGCTTTATGCGGTAGGGTGCGTTTGTTGCCGGTAAGCAACCAAAGCAGTCAGTCACTGCAAGCGATGCCCCGTCTGTCGTCGTTATTGTCATGAATTCGGAAGCACTCTTTCAGTAGTGTTTGCATCAAGAAGCACTATACGACCAATGTACACCCTCAGAATAAATTCGCGTCCTTGTGTTACCACAAGCAACAACACCCATAACGTATAGTCCTCACCTCCATGTCAGCTGAACGTGTCGTCCCCTTCCGCCAAATAAAAAGAGCAATATTCCACCCTATATTACACAGTTGGCGTTAAAAATGGATCAACAGAAAAGTAAAAGGTAAACAAGGGGCTTTCATAGAATTAATAAAGTTGCTTTGATTTTAAGTGTCATACTGCGTAACATATTAATGCAAGGTAAAGTGCTGAAGCTTCTAGACTGCCATAACTACTATTCTTCAATTGTTTGCTCTTTTCTCCTTTTATTAAACATAGCGGTACCTACTAATTATAGCAAGCTTTCAGCTTTTTCGTGGAATTGAAGCAGAAGCTGCAGGCGTAGCCGTTGCACTTGTAAGCTTGATTGGCAGCGATGATCCGGTTCGGTGCCTAAACGGTAACTACAGTTGCTGCTACCTATAAACATTCCGTTTACCTTATCAGCTGCCTTGTAGAAGGTGACAACCCACAGATGCCTCGGTTAATTTATTAAGTTCTGCACACAACGCTTTGCAGATGACTAGGCTAAATCCGGGAAGCTAGAAGGCATGTTATTAGAATGCATGGGGCTCCTTCAAGCAGCGCAACTATGTACATGTAACGTAGTGGAAGAAGCAAGATGTATTTGCAAATGATGCCCAAGTTATTTTGAGTACTTCTTTTCTTTCTGACGGAGCATGTGGCTGCACAAAAGACGTATCCATACACCTCATACTGGCCGACTAGCCGTACACTACTTACTTGGTGGGATGCTGGTGTTTCAGGTTAATCGTGGTCCAGCTAAAACTGCTGCGGCAGCGTTCCAAGACGTGGTGAATAATCGGCTGGCAATGTTCGCCCTTTAAATAGCAACAACTGGCTGGTTAACAACAATGCGACTTGACAGATATGCCTCGCCATTAACTCAAGTCACTGACTTACCATACCGGTGGATCTTCACGTCACGCAAACGTCAAGCACTTGAATGATTTCGCATGTCCATTTTGGAACACCCGCAGCGTGGCTCGGATTGCGACGCGCAACCTCACTAGCGGCGTCGGTTGACTGTGATTTCAGCCTCTGCCAATACTGGAGGTGGCTATGATTGAACAGGGTGAGCAAGACCAGCAGGCTCTCGGGAATTTTGGGCAAAGCCAGAAGTCTACAGAGTGGTAACTGTAGTCTGTAGTAAGATATAAGGAAGCAGGCCAGTCAAAGGAGACTAGGTCAGAGAAAGGCACTTACAAACGACAGTCCGATAGAAGAGGAATTAAAAGCGAAGAGCGTGATAAGGAGAGGACAGGGTCATTTTGGAAGGAGGCTTATTGGTTTTGGCTGTATAAGACAACAAGGCTCTTGGCGCATTAAGAATATTCAGCACAGTTAAGGCTTTGTATGGAATTCAATATCTGATCGGGGCCGTTCTCCCATAGCTCGTCCTCAGGAATGCAGGTGCCCAAGATGTCTGCTACCATGGGGACATTTAGTAGTCTATTTATAGCCGCGGAGAAGTGCAGGATACTCTTAGATGCTTTGGTGGCTTCTGGTAGCGTATTCCACACATGCGCATATCTATAGAGGAAGAAGTTAAAACCTATAGAGCAACAGGTTTTGGGTAGTGAGAATGAGCGTGTCTTTTTGCGTAGAGGATAGCGTGGGTCGCCCAGCGGTTGAAAATGTCTTTCAGTACTCGGGTCCCATGTTTTGATTAGCTTATATAAAAAAGCTAGGTTGGTTTTCAGTCTCCGCCGCCAAATTGGTCCTAGACCAAGCTGCTTGCAACGGCTTTGAGAACTGAACGCAGTCGACCCTTGAGGGCGCTTAGTGAACGAACGCTGGACTTTCTCGATGACCATCCCATCACTTTTGCGTGAGTTAGTAATCACTATCGAGCAGTACTCTACTATAGGTCGGGCACAAAACTTGTAGAGCATGAGTCGCGACTCTAACTGGCTCATTACTTTAGTTTAAAGCCAACGATAGACCTGGCTTTTGCAAAGCTACAGCTCGCTTGTTCCGCAAAATTCAGCGCGCTTGTGTAGTGCACACGAAGATCGCGGACGGTAAAGCTATTATCTAGTGGCATTCCGTTAAGCGTTAATATATTGGGCGGTATGCAGCACCGGTAGGAATGGACATTGCATTTCGTTGGTGAGAACTCTAGTTTCCACAGGTCACACCATGTTTCAATAGCACCGAGAGCTCTTTGATTGCTGGAGAGGCCATTGCGTAAGCAGCTGGTATCAAATCAGAATACCACTTTTATATCATCAGCAAAGAGGCAGGGAGTGCCGTGTTGGAAGACCTGGAATACCTCAATGATATACAGTAAAAACAGCAGAGGACCTAGGCAGCTGCCTTGGAACACCGCTGGTTACTGATGCCTTTTTAGACGAGACGACGCCCAGTGGAACTTACTTCGTTCGGTTAGAAAGGTAAGAAGAAAACCAAGAAAGGAGGCGGCCAGGAACACCGAATACAGCTAAGTTTGTCAACTAACCATTGTGTGGAACCCGGTCAAATGCTTCTTTCAAATCGAGGAAGCTGATGACCAGCGCTCGATCCAGTTCCATTTAGTGTGTAACATGGTTTAAGAATTCAAACTGACAAGTTTGACAAGATTTAGTAGGCAGAAACCCGTGTTGGGACCTATTAATAAGGTTGCATTGCAACAGAAAACGAAGCATCCCGTCCTTTATTATTATTTCCATGAGTCTAAGGGCAATGGGTGTGCGGCTAATAGCGCGGTAATTGTCCGTATTTTGTCGGCAGCCTCGTTTGTGTTGTGGTATGCTGGTTGCGTGTTTCCATTTCAATGGGTATTGTCTGCTCTCCATAGAGATGTTGAAGATATTGAGGAAGGGGACTGGATTATCCGGTCCTCCAAGTGTTTATAAGGTAGAAGCACACCATCAGGACCTGGGTAGTGTGACATTTTCACGGAGCAAAATGTCCGCTTGATGTTGTTTAAGCCAAAGTCAATGGTATGTCTTTGATCTTCAGTGAACTTGTGAATCCTATTTGGCAATGCCGAGTCATTGCTTTTGAAGAAGTTACAGAAGTGCGTGTTAATGCAGTTCTAGAGCTCGACCGTATCAGTGGCTATAATTTTATCAGGAAACAGAAGGGTAGTGATCAGTATATATTTGCTGCCCCCCGCTGCTTCATTATTTGAATAAGAGACTTTGCCTTGTTGTCAGTGCAAAGCGTTGCGTGCTCAGCTAATTCGCGAGCATCGCTTTGTAAGCTTCTCCAGGCCATTAGTAAATCGTTCATGCGGATGATTAGATGAAAGTCTTTAGTCTTACTGTAGCGTGAGCGCATTTTCTTAAGCCTAGTAGCTAGTTTGTGTGTGGAAGCATCATCAACGGTCCGCTTGCACACGTACCGCTACTTGCATACGGCTGGAGAAGTGCTCCATCATGGCAGTAGCGGAGAGATACTATGCCGTCGTCTGGACGTGGCGACAGCCTAACTTCTTAAGCAACGTAGTAATAGTTGACGAGAAATGTGACCCTAGCTAATTGGTTTCATTTGTAGAACAACCGTGTTGAGCTTCACAGAGCCATAGATGAGTTTTAGTCACCGGTTCCGAAAAACAGTTAGGTCTAAGAAGAGCCTCTTACCAACTAGTTCATGGATAGACACGGGTTACTAGATATGTAAATTCTTTTGATGGCTTCAGACGACTACAATGTCGATGTGCACTTCGTAAATCATAAAGTCTGTGTGGGAAAAGTTCCTACTGGCCTTTTCGTGCGCTAATGCATCTGCACGCGTCGACGCGGTAGGCAAGCAGCTGCTGAACTACGAACAATACAATGGACATTGCGCCAGACGGACCGTGTGGGTATTAGTTTAACAGATGGACGAAAGCATGGGTTAGACATGCTATACAGAGTGTGGAACACAGCCTACCTTGGCTCGCGTCAGACCACTAGTTGCGGCCTGCCCAGTGATAATTCGCAACGTAGCTTACTGTCTGATGATGTCGGCGGAACGGGCCCCATGTCCAATGAGGGATATCTGCATAGTGGCGCCACCTCCATGTCGTAGTATTGCGCTGCGGCTGCGGCTGCCAAGTAAATGGCAATGCAGGCGACATCCGAGGTTGATTAAATTCAGGAAGTGCGTCGGCGACTGTGTTGTGCCCACATAAGACCTTTTGTATATAGGTGGTAAACTGAGCGGTATTATCTAGTTGACGCGTTATATATGCGTGGATGTTTCGGTAACAGTGCTAAGCGCGTAAGTCAGGGGTAGTGTTCGGAGAAGCCGCGGAAGGAGCGGCCTTCTAAGATCGGTCAAAACTAACGTATAGATAAATAAATGGCTAACAGTTCCCTACCTGATTTACTGTCACGAGATTTGACAGGCTGTAAAAGATTGCTTAATAATGGCACCGACTGCCGGGCTTTAGTTACCTTTGTTGTAAGTCCGCCTTAACCGCCACGTCGGAAAAGTTTGTAGTGAGCGACAGTGGGTTTGCCGGGTGGGCATGCGCTATAAAAGCCACGATGGTGATAGGTATTCCAATGCTATGAAGGCGGTGCGGGCTGCAACGGAAAAATAAAGTTCTTAAGCTTCTTGCTGAGGAGGTCTGTGATGGTTTTCATGAGCGAACCGCAGCCAGGTATAAAACGGCGATAAACATGATGAGGCAGTCAACGTGTATCAAAGGTTTGAGAGAATGAGGCTCAGGGTAGTTAACGATAGCCGTACGTTTATCCTGTAGTGCCACTAGGCCAGCAGGTGAGGTAGAGTGTTTGCGAAAATGGACCAAACCAGCACCAAGCAAACAAATCTGCGTTGATCGTCACACTCTGTTGACAAGGGCAATCAGAAAGCGTTAAAACGTAGCGTAATTGTTCTTCGCTTGAAGCAATCTTAAATAAGATGTCGTCGAGGCGGGCATAAGCAAAGTCTAGGCAAAGACATTCTTGGTTGATAAAGCGCTGGATGGTATGCGCATCACACTTTAGACCAACTAGCAGGCGCGACAGCCCAAACAAAACAAACGAAGTCGTCACGGCAGTTTTAGCGTTGTCCAATTGGGCTACCAATATTTTCCATAGGCTGAGCGAGACCTATTATGGTACATCATTAACGGTTGGAACCGGCAGTACTAGACGGAATAGGGCTATGTAGATTGAAATGCAGTTTTTTAGGTGAGCAATCAACTCAGATTAATTAGGGTCGGATATTTCATATGCAGTATAATCGTCCAAGTCGATAACCCACTGGCTGATTGGGCTTTGCAGGCAAGTTGGAACGCATCATCCAGCTTCCCAAGGGGCAATGACTATATTTGGTGGCGAAGCCTATCCGGCAAGTTGCGGTTTGCTGCAGATTTTTTAAGGGTTACAGGGTTAACACGTGCCAGGCGAATGCTCACAACCTCCTGGAACGCCGCCGCCGAAATACTTGCCGGAACGTGTTTATTCTGGTAGCATATATCCAGGTCCTGTCCAGATTAGGCTCATAAATGTTCCTATGAGAGCACTACGCTAAACTGGACTGGATCTTATACCGTGAGGCGGCTAAAAAGGGATTTTGTAAAGTTTACGGCGCGCCAATGATAATGATGCCAGCGTTGACCAAAAGAAATCCACCCTTATGTGCGGTAATCCGGTAGGTTTAGAATCCTTGATTGCTTACCATGGATATCCGAATACGGACATCACACTTCTACGCACTAAGTACCTAAGGAATACATTGACGATCCGGGCCCAATGTTCGCGCAATACTTGTTGCCGTAGTTGCTGGACGTGGGAACACACCTAGGCGGCGCTTCAAGCTGTTGGTCAGTAAGCAAAACGGAGCTTACCGCGTACCTTAGAAAATCACAAGTCGTAAGTATATGACAACCGGGTATAAGAATGCTTTATGTACATGAAGTTATGTAGTACAGAAATCGTTAGTAGCAAACAGCGGCATTGTTAAGAGGGTTAATCCGCTTCGGCGACGGACAAGGTAGGAGGCTAAAGATTTTATTAATGAAGCAGTGGACTCACATCGTTCGCGCTGCATACTCTACTTTGCACAACAGGCGGTCTCTTGTGCCGTGCAGAATGCAACCACATTTTGAGGTGCCGTGTAATGTCAGCATCCAATGCTGCATCATCCATGCATTGCCGAATGATGCCTTTGTAGGTTTGATGCATTACTGTACGTCAACCTACCTTGTACAATGCCGTTCGTACTGGTTCGCCTCAATGCAAACAAGCCAGCTGCGATTGAGTATTAGATCACTGCGGCAACTTATCATTAGCCGCTCCATGGTACCCCTGACGACGATTTGCACGTTAGCACCGTGCAAAGCACACAAATGGTTGACCTGAAAGTCTTTCAATAATAAGACGAACTTACCACTCTGTTTTTGAAATCTTAGTTCTTCAGCCGTTCATCATATCTCTTAGGCTCGCTGAGAGAGATAAATGGCAGACAAAGTCTCGGTGCAAGAAGTTGGGACTGTCTTTGCAGCATTTGCAAAATGGTTTTGGACATGTGGCGATAGCCGACCAGTTTTGATCGGATGATGAACAATTTATATAAAAATAAAGCTGAGTGCAATGCAATGCGACTGTGACGTCTTACTTTAATCGCCTTCAGTTCCTGCAGTACCTCCAGATTGGATGGTGCAACATCAGCAATAACAGCCGGTGCGATTACTGTTTAAGAGGGAGAGTGGGAATGCGCTACTTACGGTTGCTTGTTGATGGCTCTGGACGTACTGGACAAATGCCACTAAAGGGATGACTTAAAGCACGTGCGTAAGTTGCTGCAGCAGGTCTCTTGGGTTTGGTGGGACGCGCGGCAGCTTCGTCATCGGAGCTGGAGCGGACGGGCTGTCTTCAATGGAGAAATTAAAAAGCCTACTCACATAGGATGCTTAGCTGAAAGATTTATCGGAATTGTGGCGTCTGTGGATGGCAGCATGTCGCTCTCTGATTGACGTTTCATATTCCGGGCATGCTAGAAGGTAACTAACGAGGTGGGTTAGAATAAAAATAAGACTTACTCGGGCTAATGATGATAGACATTGCAGTTTTGGCCCCATCGACATCGGTCGCAGTTTGTTTTTTCACAGCTGCATGGTAGTGCGTACCGCACACTAAAGATATTTTGGCATACGCACCTTCTTTCGAAGCCAGGTGTCACTTCCAATAGTTATTTAATCGTCGGAGTCAAGTAGTTTGACAATGCTGTATCTTTGAAAAGCCATCTGTGCTGAACAAGAAAGATGTCAATAGTTAGTGTATAACTGTGTGGCATAGGAGAAATTACAAGTTAATCGTTAAAATGCTTAAATCCGTCAATATGCAATGGATAGCATAATGTCATCAGCCGCAAGCAAAAGAGCAGAGCACGAAAGCTGTAAACCTCTCAGCAGACCTACGTGACCGTAAGTGCCCGATGCAACCATTCGTATACGGGAGTTCCGTGGCGTTCGCATCGGCGTCCGGCAGTCCATTGGCGAAAATGGCATCCACGGTTGCACAAGCCCCAAAAGTAGACGAACAAATGACGCTGGTACCTGAGCTTTTGTATTATGCTTTCTTAAGTTATGGACCACTCTATTGGAGTCGCTGTCGTCGGCACAGCAGTTGGTAGCCTTATCAGATGGCTGCACTGTGTGAGCTATTGTGAGTAATATATGTTACAAATCCTCTTATTATTTTGTCGCCTAGCCGCTGACAACAGAAGCACTTCTTCGTAGCTAACCCTGATGTCATTCTTTTTGCTGCACGGTAAATATTGCTACAAGACGAAACGGTGCAGTTACTTGATAACATTTTTGACGCGGCATGCTGAAAAGGAAGACATATGTTTCAAACAAGTTATAACCGGAAAACCTGTTAGGTGTGCCTGAAGGGGCGCGGTATCAAAGGCGCTAAGCAATAGCGTATACCCAAACTCAAGCAGCGACCAAGGTTACAACACCGAAACTGTGCAAACAAAATGAGCAGTCGATAAATTTAAACCACACGTCTTATGATCAAATAATATTACTTATAACGTTTACCAATAATTAATTAATTAACAAATGTCAAATTAAATGCATTTAGCTTCAAGCAATGCGAGTATACCTGAATCGGACTGTTGTCCAGCTTCTGTCCAGTTTGCTACGTTTACTGTTACGATTGTGCTACCATTGTGCTACTTACAAGCATGACGCAGCGCCTTAGCCTCATCTAGACCAAGGCTAAATATATCCCTCACTTCATAAGAAGTCTATGTATTTTGTTGTTAACGGTACCACGTGCACTGCCCTAAGTTTGAGTACTCGCTACTTTACACCGCTGCTTATATAACAGGGCCACCTACCCACCTCGAGGGCAATATTACCATAACCTATATTCAGGCATTTACTCTCCACTAAGCTTCCTTGGCCCGTACATTTAGTTTTATCTGAGTTATACGTATGCCTATCACTATCGGAAACGCTGGTAGACAGACATTATGAAAAACCAGATCCTTTTCTTCAATTTTTTATGCTTGCACAACAATTTTTTCGGATTCCCTTTCTCTGGCAAAAAGCTAACCATGCGGCAGTGAGGCCCCTGTCACCTGGAAAGCTAGACACCCAGATAGTTTGACCACCACTTCTTCTTTCCTTGGCCGATTGTACGTAATTTTAACCTTTACCTGGCTCCAAAGCCTACCATACGTAATGCGTAATGGTGGGTGAACAACCAGCTCCCACTTTTTTCCGTTATTTTCTCTGCTTGCGTTATATTATTGTTCATTCACGTTGCCTGACAATGTGGAAGCTTTCCACCAGGAAACCTCCAAGTTAATAGCTGTTGTGATCTTTCAGTTTTCTATTACACTGGTGAATATCACTTGCACTTGCATCGGACTCCCAACCAAGAGCGTTAGAGCCCAAAATAGCAACGCGATGTAGAAATGGTGTGCTTTAACACATGAAGCCCAATACTCCGTCACAAATGAGAAAGTGCAACCTCTATAAGCTGAGGTGATCATGCCTAACCAAAGCGGCATTCGTGGTATTTCCCACCTGAATGCATTTCGCTAATTTTTGGACACCTATTTCTCTATTATCAATAGAAGACATCTCTAGCTCATTAGCATTGGTGGCACATCATTAAGATATATAACATAACCTCAAAGTGCTGAAACTGATAATGTTTCTCCAAGGAACGATTGCGTTATTCTGGTCCAACATAACAGGCAATTGCGCACGACTCTCAGCTAAGAGAAATAGAGCTCTAAACTAGCAACTTAATGCACAGTTGTGTGCTTTAGCACCTGTGGCCCACTAATCGGTCATGCTTGAGATGGCGCAACCCCCAAAAGAAATGGTATTCGTGTCTAACCAAAGCGGAACCCAAGGTGTTTCTCACCTGGACACATCTTGTAAATTTGCTCACATTAGTTTTTTTATTATCACTGGAAGACCACCCTGGCTCATTAGTGCCAGTGATACAACCATAATGACGTATAAAATAGCCTCAAAGAGCCGAAACTGGTAATATTTCTGCAGGAAATGCTTGCGTTATCCTAGTTCAGACGGGGCAAATGAGTTTTATGTTCCCTTGTCTTATCCATATGGGCTCAGCTCATGCGGCTTTGGTATAATTTTCGCATCCACATCGGAGCATTAAAAACGTTGAAATCCACATTCATAGTGGATTCTGCGGCCCAATATACTCTGAAAATCGCACATGGTCGCATTCTGGCTGTGGGCTAGCTACACCATATCCTGTGCTGTTCTACCTATATAATGATCCTTACAGCTTACATAGTATTTCCCTAAAACCTTTCCGTCTGTTTTCCCAACTTTTACTACGTTTACTAAGAAATTATGCTTTTCGGATCACTGCGTCATACTTCGCTACTGCAGCGAATTACACGTTATCTTAGGCATTCCCAGTTACTACTCCATATTCGGAACTTATTACGCCTAGCCGTTTTTTGTATTATTTCTTTCTTTTTTCTATATCTGCTTCCAAAGCAGAACGTGAATTTAGCGGAGTCTCGAAAATGGCACTATTCGCAGCCGACCGCTAAAACTGCAAATATCTCCAAAACCACTGCACCTAGCTTATTTATTTTACCTTTTTCGCAATTAGCGCCTAGCGTTTGTCCTAGACTGCCCATTGCTGTCCCGTTTTAGTTAACATTTCGGCTCCAAAACGGCATTCATTCCGCTTGTTTGGAGATTCACACTTGGAAATTCGCGCCAGGTTTGCGGTTCTAATATGCTGTTTCTGAGCTATATTTTGGCTCCATTTTCCAATATTAGTGTATTTTCAATCGCACTTTTCTAAGAAAGGCTAAATTGTTAGCCACTACTGTTATTTCCCTTGTTTCCACCCTCCACTTTTACGATCTAATTTGGGTTGGCTTATTCTTTTCTCTGAGCCCGCTACTAATGGATGCTCGAAATGAGGTGATGTGACCAAAGAAACTGGATCAAATTTCCTCTCGTGATGCATTATCCATCGAAAATAACACAATCCATTGGCATATTAAATTGATAGTTTACTGATAGAATCAGGCACCTCAAGGTTTGGCAGCGGTAGCCGGTGAAAAGCGCAGAATTCGTACATAAGCTACGGAGGTCCAAACTTCAAAAATGTCGAGGCCTACGAAACGTTTGTATTTATCCCTGCTTTACTGTTCGGAAAGATAAAGACGATCAAAAGCAGTTGTTAACGATATTACTTCTCCATGCATGAGCTTGGATATTATGTACAATTTGATCTGATCCCACGCAGGAACAGCATCTAACGCTTGTCTAGAAATATACCTATATTTATTCTTAAATTGTTGTATCCACTCTATTTCCCCCCATCAAGCAAGCGAGGGCGATTTATCTGCAGATGTATAATGTTCACATAGCTACTTTTAAGTACAAACTTTCCAGCACCTTTATATTAGCGTACTTATGACTGCACACTCCAATCCTTTTACTTCCATTTAACCAGCTTGTTACCCTTTCTTACTATTTTTCTGAGTTTGCCAACCGCAACATTTGCTTACTCTCTGAGTACGCATGTCTTGTTCCCACTTCAACCTGGTATATACATCACAGATGGCCCCACAGTCATGCACTGTTCTACACGTCTCTCCTATTTATGGCTGTTTCAGACTTTTAAAATTTAAGCGCTGCAGTATCGAAAGATATAGCACAAACTTCATTTGCATTACATAAGCCTGCTTCTCTACTATAAAGTTTACTTTCCGACATTTATTCTCCAAATTTTGCCCTTGCACTCTTCGTCACTTACTCAATACATATTGCTTAGTTGGCGCTTGCATGAACTGTACCTATTACTTTCTGATAGACGCCATCAAATGAAGTAAGGGCTCGTTTTCTGCAGTTTAGCCGATCGTTTTATTTGCCTCCACCTGGGGTGTCGCGCACCCTCACTTGTTCTTCTAATGACATTTAAATCTGATCGTATGCACGTATGGTTGAGCTTTTACTTAACTCGTAAAACACTTGGCGTGCTTGCTCAACCTGCCACCTTTGTTTCGTACTGTCAAGCTGAAGTTATGGGTTTATTTAACTATACCAGAATTTTGAGGCTTTAACGTTTGGTTCTCAACAGACTCAACCATGCCATTACTTTCCTAAACATGGCTTGTTGCTCTTTCTCACTCCTTTTCCAAAGTATTCTTTCTGTGCAAATGCTTAGCCGCCTGAGAACCCTTCTATCTTTTGCAACTCACCCTAAGCTTATACATTTTGCTTGCTGCCTTGGTGTAGCCCAGGCTGACCTATGTTTCCTAATATAGGACTGGTTTCAGGCTATTTAGGTCTAAACACGCGGCTGTCATAAGGCTTACCGCAAGCTGTATAATCTCAACTCTACGCGCTGCGGTTCCTGGTAGGGATTCATTAGACTTGGCGTACTGCACAACTGCTTATGTTCTCTTCGCTTACCTGCGTATCAGCTGGGCCGCATGATCCATACTTACAGCATAGTTCAGGCACGTCTGAGTTGCCACTCCTATTTCCTGACAGCCATTAAGCGATTGATATATAAAGATTTTGATTGCTGCTCCCGTTTGCTCTTTTCCCTGAAAACATTCGAAATCGATAATATGCATGTATACTTGAGTACCGTAACCAAATACTAACTCACTTGGAACACTTTCCTTTGATCTGCCGCATTTGGATCATATTGTCTGATTTGTACCTCTGTTTTCTTTCCGCCAATAAACCGTAGCTGCCTAAATGCTAGGTTTACGGCAGACGCAGCAAATATTTTATTTTTCCAAACTGCTTGTTGAGCTTACTCGCTCCTTGTCAAAGCTAGACCATCCTTCAACTATGCTTAGCTGCCGGTGTGTTATATTCTTTAGCATGCTTCACCCCGACCTGTAAACCTTCGCTCGCAGCCTTGTTCCAGTCGAGATTGAACTGACTCTCTTATTTCAGACTTCCCTCAGCATACCAAGACTTATACATATCAGTATCTGGATTTTTAAAACGACTCACTTACTTTACATCTGCTTGGGTCCTCTTTTCTCACTATAAACTTGATTTTGATGTATGCCAATTTAACATGTCTCCTAACCACTGAAACGTGCTAGCTAATACGTAGGGCGCACCATTTCCGGGAAACTATCGCATCTACCTGTTTCCGGTTGTAAGGCATCATTACCTAGCTTTTCATTTTATTGACGATTGGCTGGGGGCTTTTACTCTCCAAATTCATGGTTTTATTCCTACCCTAAATATAAAACTTTGTTCATTACACAACTTTCTTAGATGTTAGCAAAACAAAAACTACATAGAACATTTTTCTTTCCTTTGTAGCCAAACAACCTCAAAAGTGGTGCCAGCTGCGCGTATTTGGTCAATACTGTTCTGGCGGATAGTTTGGCAACCGTGATCCAGGACTTCATAGGTTTTGCCCGACAAGCGTCCACCTTACAAAACACCACAATGCTCCGTTTAACTACCCTGCAACGTGGCGAATGGGTATGCTTAACAAAATAAGCCCATTCACCTTCCTTTTCCGGGGGATCCCCACTTGACCGTGGTCCTTCAGTCCGAAATATAATTTGCTCCCATCTTAAGATGGCATACATAGCAAACAAAATCATGAATTCAGTCAACTTTCAAAAGTTCACCCAACATGTCCACTAACACATACACATTTCTATATAAAGGCACAACATCCAGTATATCTCTAATTAATTTTATACAGGTTTCAAACATACATGCTTGTATTATCATTATCATGCATTTGCAAACATGCCACGCATTGCCTGGAATAAAATATTTATTCATATTTTCAGGGAACATTTACGTTTACACTGCGTGAAGTCACACTTGTCCTTGGTAGTCACCGCTGCTCAACTTTATCCTCACTTCCCGTTTGTACACCGATCTCAACAGGAAAATACAGGTAAGCCCCAGTGGGCGAGTGGATCTGCCAACCAACAAACACACATTGACAAACATGAAACCTACCGCACGTCAAGCGCAACCATCTCCTTCCTAGGCTATTAACATTGGGCTGCTGCATCTTGATGCCCAAGGCAAGGGGATAGGAACAGCCGTGTCCTGCCTATAACAACGGTTTTGAACGAAAGATTACCGTAAAATACCTGAATCACTCGGTGCCTATGGCATTTACAACTTCGACCGTCAAGCGTCCAATTAAATAAATAAATAAATAAATAAATAGGTATATTTCTAGACCTGCTAGAGGCTGCACCATAAAGTGTTCAGATCAATGCTTACATTAATCCGATGCTCTTGCATAGAAGTAGGCAAAATATAAGTATATGTTCATCGTTAGCAATTACAAATGCATTGGCATCGTTTGGTATACAGCTACTGGGTCGCAGGCGCCCACCTTGAGATATTTTTGGTTCCTTCGGGCGATATTGAGCTCCTTGTTCTTTTATTGTGAAAATTTCGCGGAGGTGTATTTGTGCCTTTTCTCCTTGGAACAGAATCCAATTCGCCAAAAGTTCACTTTAAATTGATCGCACATGAGTTGGCCACTCAGTTGCCCCAATTGTTGATGCGCACATGGAAGAATTGAGTGAAGGGATTATAAGGCATACGAAAGGTTAAAAACAATTCCGATAAATGCAGACAAACTTAGAAACAATTTGTTAAGAGAGAAAATAAAGCTGCGTGCTTTAGTAGAAACTAACAATTAACAAAACATATAGCCCTACTTTCTTACGCTGATATTGCTCTCCGGCGCGAAATTTCAACCCGTTATTTTCAGATAAAGGAAAATGCCTTTCTACAATTAGGATACCGCTTAATGTTGCACAATATTACACTGGTCTGAACCATATTTAGCGCCTGAATACGTTGAAGGTAAAAGCAACACAAGATATGCAGTAGTTTGCGAGTTATTCGCAATTAAATGATGGTCTACGAATAAGGCCATTTTTATTATTCCCTAAAAATGGCTTCCTGCTTTGCAAGCAGCTAGCAGAAAATAGAAAAGAAAATATAAAAAGTATGGAAGCGGCGTATGTTCTAGATAGGCATAGCTATCCAGAAATGCTCTACTTATCCTGTATTTCCCTACGACAACTACGGACTGCGCAGGTGGCCGAAAAGTAAACTTTGCAGGCATACATGACAAATATAGGCAAATAAAGGATGACCTTGGCGAAAACGCTAGAAATACAGCAAGGAATATTATACCTACATGGGAATCTAGGTGAGCTTATAATTAACTCACGGTTAGAAGGCAGCAGCATACAATTTTCATTGGATACTGAGCCACATAAACAACCAGTAAAATGGAGTTTAGCATTTTTTACGCCTCTAATCTTTTCTAAAGCTTACAGCAAGGCCGCATGAGCCAGGCCTACCTGAGTAACCCAGGGGATCTTTCAGATCCGTTGACAGATTTCGGCCTACAAAATACGCACATTACTTAGCTAAACATCACAAGATTTATCCCTTAGAGCCGATTTTCTATATTTAGGATGCTCTGTCTCTAACATTAGTGAGCTATAGGAGCCTGTCATCAATAATAAAGAAATACGCACGGGAAAATTTAGTAAAATTTAACTGATTGCATTTGGGCGTGAAATCCGTTTTGGTCTACATTGGTTGAGCTTTAACAACTCTACTTCTGGTAGTTGAGCTTGCTCATACTTGAGGTATTGTTATGCCTCATGTGTAGATGCACACTATTGTGCAGCTCTTTAATGAATTTCGATTTATTTCTCTCCATTTTTAAGTTCCAAAGATAGCGCCGGCGGTGTTCATCCAGATGGCAATATTAACTGGTACTCTAATGTCACACCGACTACTTTTTTAGTGATTTTCCTGGCAAGAGCTGTTCTAGCACTCTAAGGAAACAGCGATATGGTAAATCAGGAGTAGAATAGTAACAAAAACCAGTGGGAGCTGTTATTTCACCCGCCAGTGCGCATGACTCATAGCGTAGCAGTCCGAATATTCCCCGGTTTGCCTGCGTAAAATTCTAAGTAAAATTATTTCATTGTACACCTAGGCAACCGGTGTGGTTTGTTGAATTGCTTCCTGAGTTCGAATGCATTGCTCGCTCATCGCCATTTTTTGCTTGGCGCTCGCTTCGGTTGCAACGCGCGACTGCCCTGTGTGCTGTGCTTGCTCCGTTCCCCTAGCTAGAGCGTCCATGGTGTAGTTCTTTTATAGTTAGCTAACAGGGAAAATTTTACTGTACTAATAAAGTTTCCCTGCAACTCGATCGGTCTTCTCGAATCGCTCTCTTGGCTCCCGGTACCGGCAACCCTCTAAATTGGTGACCCCATCTTGGGAACAATCTCAACGCCGGACATCCGAAACTTTTCTCCGGTGGGCTCGTTCCAATTATTTCGCATACTTTGTGGGTTATTTTTACATCCGGTATGCTATTTTTTGCGTCACTTTTTAAGCCAGGGAATCTTCAGACCATAAGATAAAACCTCTGCTAAGCGTTGTACCTCTCTCAGTTCCACATTTTGGGACATGGACGCTCTTTTGTGATTCGCTATTCTTGAGGCTGAGCTTTCTAACCACTGAATCACTTCCGACTACGCGAAGTACAACAAGATCCTGTCCTATCTCCCCAAAGAGATATCCATGCAAGCTCCTGACGTTTTCATTTCCCAGACCGACAACCGCTATGAGGCTCTGAAGGGTGCCACGATTACGCGTGACATGCCCTCTGAGAAAGTTCGCCTGCAGCACCTTTTCAGAGATCTGCAGCTGGGCGACAAACTGCCCTCAACCCTTCTACGTGAGATGCAGCAACTCTTTGCTTCCTCAACCATGGACGAGACTTTACTTCGCGAACTATGGCTACAACGGCTACCGGAAAACCCGCAAGCGATTCTCGCTACAGTGAGCTCCGTTTCGATCAGTCAACTAGCAGACTAACCGGATGGAGTTATTGAACGATCACAGCCACAAGCCGACGCCAGCAAGCTCAATGCCGTCGCGTCCCAGGGCACTACTATCACTGGCTTACAGTCAACTATAGAAGCCCAGCAAACACAAGTTCCGACACTTAGTCGCCAGGTCCAGTAACTTATTATGAACCGTCGTCATCTTGGCCGCTCAAAAGCGCCCTGCAAACCTTTTAAGTCTATCAGGTGGCAGGCTAGCTGTTGGTACCATCAGCGTTTTGGTACCGCAGCTCATAGATGTGTAAAGCCTTGCAACTTAGCCGAGAAGCAGGGAAAACTTAGCGGCCGGTTCGTAACGGCGACGGATGCGACCGGCCAACACCAAAGTCGCCTCATCCGCGTAAGGGATTTAGCTTCTAGCACCGAGTTTCTAGTCGATACTGGAGCCGAAGTTAGCGTTATACCCCGTAGCCCAGATGAGGTCGTCTCACCGTCTCCGACCAAGCTGCGTGCCGCCAGTGGCACACCAATCGCAACTTTCGGCGAGAAGCTGCTAACGCTCAATTTAGGCCTCCGGCGAATCTTAGGCTGGCCTTTCATAATCGCTGCCTTGCCTCTCGCTATCATAGGCATAGACATTCTCCAACGCCTCGACCTTATCGTTGACGCTAAAAGGTAGAAGCTTATCGACTAGGACACAGCTCAGTGTTATCGGGACTAGCGCCAACGTGGTTGCTATCACTCCCATTCGTGTCCTACCTCAAGCTTCAAAACCTTTCATAGAACTTTTCAGCAAGCACCCTAACTCGTTCGCATCCTGTAGGACTTGCCTCCTGTGACGTCAAACGTCATGCAGCACATTTGCACTAAGGGCCCACCTGTTTCGGCCCACCCTCGCCGACTAGCCCCGGACAAGCTCAAAGCTCCTAAGGCGGAATTCGAGCAAATGCTCGAACTGGGAATCATCCGCCCGTCCAAAGGTCCATTAGCATCACCATTACACATGGTTCCGAGGAAATCCGGTGACTGGCGACCCTGTGGTGACTACAGGGCACTTAACAAAGTTACCGTCCCGGACAAATACCCTATTCCGCACATGCACGATTTGATCTCAGCACTAGCTGGCAAGCCTATCTTTAGCAAAGTCGACTTAGTTCGTGCCTACCATCAGGTACCTGTCGCGCCAGACGACATTGCTAAAACAGCGGTCATCACGCCATTCGGCCTATTCGCCTAACTCAGAATGCCTTTCCGCCTCAGCAACGCTACCCAAGCGTTTCAGCGTTTCTTTCATAAGGTAACGCGAGGACTCGAAGGCGTTTATCCTTATTCAGATGACATACTCATCGCCAGCTCTTCTGACGAGGAGCATCTTCGTCACCTCGACGCTCCCTTCCAACGCTTAACACAGCATGGGGTTACCGTCAACCCCGATAAATGCGAGCTTGGCCAAAGCTTCATCAACTTTCTTGGCCACCGCATATCTGCCTCTGGTATCGAAGCTCTGCCCGACAGAATCCAGGCACTGAAGGGCTTCCTGCTCCCAGTTCCTTCAAACAGTTACGCCAATTCCTTGGCCTGGTCATCTAATATAGACTCTTTATACCTAACTGCGCGAGCATTGTTAAACCAATGACTGACTTGCTCCGCGGTAAACAACGGTCTTTTCACTTTGCTGACGACTTTGCTGCCTTTCGAGAAGCACAAAGACGCTATCTCCAACATAGCGCTTCTCGCCCATCCAGACGCATCTGCACCACTTTCCCTGACAACTGACGCATCCGACACTGCCCTCGGTGCAGTTCTCCAACAACTCATGGGCCATCGATGGATACCTCTAGGTGTCCTCTCAAAGCCCTTACAACTAGCCGAATCGCGTTACAGCACCTTCGGTAGGGAACTGTTAGCTATCTATCTAGGTATCAGACATTTCCGTCACTATCTCGAAGGTCGACCCTTTACAGTCATCACTGACCACAAGCCATTGATTTACGCCAACAATGGCGCAACGGACAAGTATTCTCCGCGGGAAACTAGACACACAGACTACGTTTCTCAGTTTACCACGGACGTACGACATGTCTCAGGTGCTCTCAATCCCGTCGCGGATGCAGTTTCACGCTTTAGCAGATCAGCTTATCGCCTGGCACCAGCAGTGACATAGCCGCTATGGCTGCTGCCCAACAAGCTGATCGTGATACAGGCAAGCTACGACGCAGCACCTCGTTGAAACTACGCAAAGTTCCACTAGCTTCATCTGAGGGGACCATTTTTTTGACGTTTCACAAACGTCTCCTCGACCCGTAGTTCCTACTTCGATGCGTCGACTAGTTTTCAACGCCTTACACAACCTGTCCCATCCCGGTATGCGTGCTTCGCAGAAGCCCGTAACGGAACGTTTCGTACGGCCCAACATCAATCGCGATGTCCGCCTTTGGGCACGCGCTTGCTTAGAGTGTCAGCGCGCCAAGGTATACGGACACACCAAAAGCCCACTTGGCGTCTTTCCGCTCCCGACTCTCGTTTTGCACACGTCCATGTCGACTTGGTCGGACCTGTGCCTCCATGCAAAGGCTACGTGTACCTCCTTACTTGTGACGACCGATTCACGCGTTGGCCAAAGGCGATTCCGATAGTCAACTGCTCATCTGAGACAGTTGCGCAAGCTTTCCTAGAAAGCTGGGTATCTCAATTCGGTTGCCCAAGCGTAGTCATCACTGACAGAGGATCACAATTGCCGGATCCTTCAGCAAATTCCTCGACGTTCTTGTTTGCCAACATAATCGAACCACCGCATACCACCCTGCAGCTAATGGGATGGTAGAAATGTTCCACCAGCAAATCAAAGCCTCGCTCTGTGCCCAATCTAGCACATCCTGGCACGAAGCACTTCCGCTCGTTCTCTTAAGCATAGGAAACACGATTAAAGCGGATTCGCACGCCACTCTATCGTCGCTAGCCTTTGGATGCACACAACGCCTACCTGGTGAACTCGTCTCACCAAAAGCACCGACAGCCTTTGACTATGGCGACTACGCAGCTCGGCTATCTCATCATATGCGACAGTTGCAGCCTGTGCAACCCAGAGCACAGAGCTTGTGTACCAACGTGGACGGACGCTTGGCTACTTGCACGCACGTGTTCGTTCGCACTGACAGCGTACTTCGGCCAATTCAACCTCCTTACTCTGGTCCGTACCGTATAATACGCAGAAGCGACAAGACGTTTACCATTGGCTACAATGGTAAGCCTGAGACGGTCAACATCGATCAACTCAAGCCAGCATTCCTCGACAAGTCTGACTCTTCGGTGCAACAAGCACCTTCACATCCTGTGCCATCACAGCCGGCACCGCAACCTCAGATGAGTCAGTCCGCTCAAGCAGAACCGACAACCTCAACCGTCAGCACTCCTACCTGCTCTACTATCGATCGACGCGGTAGGAAACTCAAACCTACAGTTCGTTTTTCGGACTTCCTTAGCACTTACTATTTTACTGAGAGCATGCCACTGAAATTTTCTGCTCTTCCCAAACGTTTTTGAAAATCCACAAAAAGGACGAAAACGTTTTGAAACTACCAAAAGATAGCAAAACTTTTTGAAAACCCAAAAACAGCTTTGCAGTTTTTGCTTTGCATTCTTGTGTATAGCTATGCACTTATGTTGCTTTTTTATTGTGCCTTCTATATACACCGCCGGTTGGTTGCACCTCGGTTTCGTTTTTCGCTGGATCTCCGCACGTCAGTTGGAAGTGAAACTAACTTCCTGCTCAACCGCATACGTGAATTTTACTAACTCCCCCCACAAACAGTTCTTCTACCGTTTCGACACCGTAGGGAGGACACGGGTGGGATCCCGCTAGGGTCCGCTTGCATGGTTCTCCCCAAGCAGCTGCATCAGGTTTCACAACCTGGTCTCGCAGATGGCTGGCCCGCGACGGACAGTCCTCACGTAGATCGAAGGACTGCTTACACAGTCCCTTCTGGGAGAGGGCTATGTAGCAGTCTGGAGATTCCCCGGTTTGCCTGTGTAAAATTCTAACTAAAATTATTTCATTTTACACCTAGGTAACCGATGTGGTTTGCTGAACCGATTGCTGGGTTCGAATGCTTGACTTGCCCATCGCCATTTTTGCTTGGCGCTCGTTTAGATTGCAACTCGCGACTGCTCTGTGTGCTGTGCTTGCTCCATTCCCCTAGCTAGAGCGTCCACGGTGTCGTTATTTTATAGTTAGCTAACAGGGAAAATTTTACTGTACTAATAAAGTTTCCCTGCAACCCGATCGGTCTTCTCGAATCGCTCTCTGGGCTCCCGGTACCGGCAACCCTCTAAAATGGTAGACTTTGGAGCCATCTAAATGATAAATGACACACGGGGGGCCAGAATAAGAAAAGTGGTGATGGAAAGTTTCTGGTGCTCCAGCCAGCCAGTGTGACAGGGGCCTCTCTGTCGTTGGTTAGCTTTCGTGCCAGTGAAATGAAATCTGGAAATGCGAGTGTTTTACGAGCGAAAGCAGTTAAAGAAGAGAAGCTGGTTTTCATTATGCCTGTCTACTGGTGTTACCAATAGCGAAAAGCACATGCATACCTGATAAAGCTAAGTATATGGGGCCAAGAGAGAATAAGTGGAGAGCAAAATGTCCGATTCTTGGGCCTAGAAATTTTAAAGTGCGCTCTTTGTCAACAATAAGGAAGATATATTTTTTATCTTGCGGTTTACCTGCTGATAGTGTTTGGAAACCACTGAGTATAGTAACTAGTGCTCAGACTTAATGAAATAGCTTCATTTAGGGCCCGCTTGCAACCGACATCTAGGAAGACACACAAAGGTTCATTTAAAGCCGGCATTTAGACGATTCTGGACAATTCTAATGCTAAGCTTAGGTGCATCAGCAGCAGAAAACGCTTTCAACATCCTATGTAAGGCTTAGTTCTGGTAGCTTGCCTTTACCAGTAGTACCTTAGAGGTCATAAGCCTAATACTTTTTCTACGGATGCAGTGGTCAAGAAGTTGGAAAGTGATAAATTTAAGTCTGACGAAAATGAATGAAGACGTAGATAAGAAATAAGGATTGAAGGAAGAGGTCGTTGAAGAATAAGATCATCTTGTATTCAGTTTGTTATTCTTAAACCCTGGAAAATGGGTGCGACGGATACCGTAAAAGTCTCTTAGGTGCTAGAACGGTAACGACAATGAATGGGGATGAGTTTTGAGCTCAAGGTGCTTAGATGTCTTGCACTACCTCGTGGGCGTCCTCAAGCTACATCAGAGCCAGTTTCAAAGAAGTGGTCTTGCGAATCGCAGATATGGAAGATGCTTTGTAGATTGCCAAAATATAGGAATGTTTGTATCTCCTTCCTGAAGACCTGCAAGTTTAGTATTTCTCTTGTTCTGGAAGGCAACCTGTTCCATATGTTCACGTACACAACTAAGAAGAAACGAGGCCGCAGTCTCTTCTTTGCCTTTAGCGGAGTAATGGAATGACCCTTGTTGCGGAGTCTCTATTCAGACGCGCTCCTTAGTTTAAGACAACTGTGCAACTTTCTAGGAATTAGCTTATGTAAGAAGCCCATGTCAAGGATAATGCGCCTTTGCCACAGGGGCTGAATTTTAAGGTGTTCACACCTTTGTTGGTAATTCAGCACTTGCTGCGGTGGAGTCAACTTCTTCGTAAAGCGTCGCTGAGCTTTGTCAAGCAGAACACTGTCCGACTTACGTAGTTTGCTGCATATAAAAAAGTAATATTCTAGACGTGACCTGATGTAACTCTTATAAAGTTCTAGCCTTGCATCGGCGGTTTCTATGCAACGGCGTATGTGGAACGATAATCCTCTTACACTTGCTCTGCAAAGTTGAGGCTCATGGAGTAGCGCAAGCCCAGATCTGTTGTTACTATATTCTGTTTGATAATGATGCCGTTTATTGTTAGGGACCCAGCAGGTATAGAGAGTCTGTGGGTCATGACGTTAGGTTTTTGAGCGCAGAAGGTCATTTTCCAGTGCTCTCACCACTATTCAAGTGCTTTAAGATCCTTACGGATACTATTAAGTGCGGAAAATTTATTACCACGGGGAAAGTCGTAGACAACTTGCACATCGTCAGCAAAGATAAAGGAGCGACCGTGTTGCAAAATCTTGCAGAGGTCATTGATATAAATCAAAAATAGGGTAAGGCCAAGGACACTCCCCTGCACCACGCCACTGTGGATGGCGGTAGGTGTGGATATAGTTTGTTCAAACCTAACAGACTGCGTACGTCCTATTAAATAGGAACCCAGGCAGTCTAATAGAGGACCGTCTACCCCATAAGCCTTTAGTTTATGCATCAGGCGCATGTGTGGTACCCTGTCAAACGTCTTTTGCATATCAAGGTAAAAAATGACAAATGATTGATTAGAGTCAATGACCTCGGTGACCAAAATAAGGAAGTCTAGCTGACAGGTTGCACAAGACCGAGCACTTAGAAACTGGTGCTGAGATTCATTTATGTGCTAGCCTGCGTAAAGATGCGTCATGAGGGCTTTTTATCAACTTCTCCATCACGCGAGAGATAATAGAAGTGTGGCTAATAAGACGATAGTTACCAACTTCCTGTAGGCTTCCGCCCTTATGCCTTAACACTATGATAGAATGTTTCCATGCGGCCGGGCATTGACCTTTTTGCGTTGATAACATAAAGATTTTCAAAAGAAGCATAGGGATATCTTCACCACCATTCTTAAGTAGACTGGGCGGGATTCCGTCTGGACCAGGGGCCGAGGTGGCTTGGTAGTTGAGATCGCGGAACGGACACTAATTAGGTCAAACTGTGAAAAGGACAGCGACGGGCTACCGGGTACTTGCAAGGCCTGAATGATTGAGCTTATTTCTAAACACTGCGAGTATTAAAATGTGAGCTGAAGGCTTCACGTAAAATTCTTATGTCACTAGAGGTTTCTGTGGGACTGATCTTTAGAGTAGGGATCTTTCGTTCATAGTTAGGGGTCCGAGAGCGCAGCAGCCAACTGAGACTCTCAGCTTTGTTCGCTCTATATAGTGTGGCTATTTCTTGCTTGGTTTGCTGCTGCTTAGCTCTGGCAGAAAACTGGTGCGCCACCTCGTTCGCTCTCATGATGTGAGCAAATTTGAAGGTTTTGTAATAGGATCGTCTAAGCTCAAGCATTCTGTTATGCAATTTGGTTTGGGTCACACTTTTAGAAGAAAGCCTTATTAAATGCGACAAGGGAGCTAGAGGGTCGAGACAGTGAAGTATTTCCTCATAAAACAGCTCAGCCGAGCGATCCACAGAATCAGACATAAAGCATTCATCCCAATTTTTGAGCGGACAAGCACAGCAAAGGTTGTCCAGTTGGCGAGGTGCATCGGGCGGTATACTAAGACTGCATCTGGTCCTGTTGGGTGGGCATTATGTTGCTTTAAGTAAACCGAGCAATGCAATAATCTGTGATCACTACCAAGAAACTCCCGGCCGACTGCCACTTGCGTTGATGGGATGCCGAGAGTAAATATTAGGTCAAGGAGGTGTTCCTCCCTGGTTGCAGCAGATACATGTTGCGTCCAGCCGCCTAAATTGATACATGCTCGTAGGGTAGCATACTTCGTTGTTTCAGCAGGTGAGAACCAGTTTAAATCAGGCAGGTTGAAATCTCCTGCAACCAGCTTGTAATAGCAGGAAAAAGTTGACGCTTGCGCAAAAGCGTCCGTAAGTGCCTTGTCACCCTTAACTGAGGTATTAGGTGGTCTATAAGCACACCCAAATAATACCGTCGATTCCAGGGTATCAGCCGTTATCCATGCTGAATCCATCGCCTCAGCCGCGTTTCTGCTTTCGGATATTTTTGCTGGGTAAGTATTTTTAACATAAATGGCGCACCCGCCCTCCCGTTTATGCACACGAGACTACATAAACAGCTGCTAGTCAGGAAGCGCGTAGTCCTTCTCTGTAGCATAAGGGAAAACCATGTTTCCGTGACAATTATTGCATCAGGGTCGGCGAGGACAGACAGCGGACGCAAGATATGCATTTTATTGTTTAGGGACCTAGCATTTATAAGTAGAAGTGAGAAAGAACACTTGGGTCTACTAGGTTCACGCATGACGAGATGAAGCCGTTGATGCTTACTTCGCTATCTGCAGTAGTTGTAGGAAGTAGGTTCGAAGACATTGCAGTTGGTTGTTGGGCGACGAGGAGTTTGGTGCCGGGATGAAACTGTCGCGGCTTATCCCCACCTGGTCTAAAAAATGCGCGGGTTGCGGGGTGGGAAGTAGTGGAATATTTGGAGATTTTACGTTGACCGGCAGCGAAAGTCTGAGGGACGTAGCAAGTACATAACAGCCTGGATGCGCAGGTGGTTGATCGGTGGAGCAATAGAAACGAGGAGACTAATGGGGCTCGTTACCTGCTGGAAAGTTTGGGAGTAAAGAGGCCGTAGGAGATCAGTTGCTTTCATTGCTGATCGCGTGAACACAGCGGTCTTGACCAGTGTTGGAACCCCCGCTTCACTTTCCAAGGCCTTTAAGGTGCATGTGCAGGAGATGGCGGTTCGTGCAGGATCGCTTCATTAACCCCTGCTGATGAGTGACCTTGTCTTCACGGATAAGTTTTACAGAGAAGTTACGATGTGTTACGTATGCAGTCCAGGTTTCGGCATTCCAGCAGTCTTGGTGATCTCGCCATGCCAAATACCACCGGGACATGCATGTACGCGTTCGAACCCTCAGTACTGAAACGCGCTTATTTTTTGTTTGGAAAGACTTCTGGTCCCATGCGGCGGTAACAGTGTGCTAAACGTCCTTGCAGAGGTTTTCAGGGCAACAGCTGGGGGCATTTGGTTAAGAAAGTCCAAGTTGTTTCATCAACGAGCGCAGATAACACATTATATTGCGTGACAGTACGCACTTTATTATCCTCCTTTTCAGGATAATCCGCATAGCATTTATAGTCAAAAAGTAGAGTAACGATGTCGCTGCGTCCCAGTGGTGTGCTTGTAACTATCTCGTTAACCATGCGTTCTTCCTTAGTGAGCACTAGATCCAGCATCGATGAATTGTTAGCAGCTCGAAATCTCGTGGGAGAGGTTAAGTGGTTGTACAGAGGGTGGATAGCAACTAGTTTTTGCAAGCAGGATTTAAACTGTGTACCGACGGTTGCTGGCGTTTCTAGGTCGTGCACGTTAAAATCTCCAGCGATAACAATGTGGGCGTAAGACATGTTCAAAGCAAACTGGAAAACTTTCTTCAGTTTGCAGTCCATTTCCGACGATGAATTTCGTGAGCGGTAAATCACGGATAGTGGACATGTGTCCTTGTTTTGCAAACAAAAGCGGCACCAGAGCCAAGCAGGAGCTCGGATTTCCGGGTGATCATTAGCTTCACATCGGCGGTTTGTATTGTAGTACAGAATTACACCGTCACCCCTTCCGGTTCTATAGGTGCGAAGCAGCGACCTACCGAGTAAATTGATCTTAGCGTTGGTTATTTTAAGGTTAAACCAGGCCGCTGTAATCATGACGAAATCCCGTGGTTGTGAGGCGTGGGGTTCTTTAATTTGGGCCTGATTACTTAGAAGGCCTTAGGCGTTAGTGTACATGCAAAATAGGGATTATGCTGTTAAGAGTGCTTTGATGGATGTCAACTTTGTGTTAGTTTTTAAGCCGGCCGTTAGGTGGCCGGCCGTTAATAGATTTCGTTTATGAATTTCAGTCGTTACATGGCATTACTGAGCGTTTTGCAACAGACGTTTCACTCGTGCTGTGCTCTGTCCTGTCGTGTGCCGTAGGCACTGTTAAGTTGCACTCTCCGCAGGACTGTGCAGTTAAAAATCTACAGCGTTTGCAAGTTTCACCGAAATGCTTCCGACTTTTGGCCGCTCGCCTGCTGCGTTTAGCCTGCTTTCTGTTGGCAACTTAGCTCGAAAGTTTAACCAGCAATCCAGAAGAACTTTGTGTCATTCACTCGGAGTGTAATATTACTTTCATTAGTATTGGACCGCCGTCCTTGTAGTTAAGTGCTGACGGAAATCTTGTCAGGGATTTGGAAATAGCATTATCAACGGAGGGTACTTCGTGGATGTAGCACCACTGCTGTCGGGCATGCGTGCCCATCGTCATCAGAAGAATGCAGAAGCTCGTTAACACCATGAACAAATTTTGATTTCTTGTTATCGCTATTAGGAATGCCGCGTTGGTCAACTGTTTCTTCTGGGCGACCTTACCAAGGTAGCTCAGGTAATATGAGCACTCAATTCGATGAGTTGCGAGCGGAGCAGCCTCTGTCTCATCTACTGAGCCTAGGGTTACTCGATGAATTCGCAATTCACCAAAGAGCCCTGTGGTAGGGTGACGCGCTACGCGTTACGGCATTGCAGAATCAACCCGAATGCCATTGGCGACGCCTTGCAACTTGCCTTTTATTGTGTCAGATTTGGACGCGGTAATATTGGTGCGCACGTGGGTTAACGCAGCGTCGCTCTGTCGAGCCAGTCTTGGCTTTACAATCTTTGCCGTCAATTTGGGTTGTTTAGAAGGCAGCACTAGTGTTGACGGTGGAAGCTGCTTTGCGCCACGCGTGCCTAGTACAAAAGATGGACTTATGTATGTCGCTCCCGGTGTATTTGTCGAGGCAATAGAAGCGTACGTTACCTGCTTGCTATCTGTACCGGATTGCCATCGGCTCTGAGCTGTCGGTGTTATAACTGAATCTCCAGGTGAAGCGTCTTTGGTTAAAGAAGTAGAAGCAGGTATGTTTAAGGCTTGTCCACTTATGGGAGTGAGGTGACCCAGTGGACTTAGTCACAGACGCAGCAGTGCGGTTGGAGCGTCTAGCTCTTTTCTTTAGGTAAGGTTCGGGGCTTACTTTGGCTGGGTGAGGTGTTAAAGTGGCCATATTGATCTCCGTGGAACTGATCTCAGTAGTTACAAAATGCGCGATTATCTCAGTCGTCCTATCGCACGTTTGCATGAGTAAAGCTGAACAGCTGACAACGGGAATGCCTTGACATTTTGGGCAAAACCAACTTGTGTCAGCAATTCTGTTTTTTTTGTCTCAAACTTTTAACGGATTCGCCCACACATTGAGGACAGTATGAGCTAATGCAGCTACAACAGGTTACATTGATCCTAAGGACTTTACTGCAATGGTCTGCACAATATGGGCGACATTGAACCATCGGAGAAGATGCATCGGCCGTTTTTCTAAAATTCAGCGGCATTTACTGTGCGTGCAAATCGAACGAATGTCACTAAGCATAGTAAACTAACCCGGAATAAAAATGAGGTTGGTGGGGCTTAGGAAAGAAGTTACGTCGATAAATGCCAGACGGACGTTTAGGTATGAAGGGGAACTAGCTTAACAGTTGAGTAAGTGGCTGACAAAAAGCAAAGTTACGGCCAGTGCTTTGTTAATGCAAGAAATAGAGTTATCACTACCCGGTTTGTGAAATACACCAAAGGAAAGCCGGTAAAAGTAATTGATATAAAGATGAGACCTCAGTCTTGGTGAGACGGCGAAAGGAAAAAGCCAGTTAAATAGGGTTAAAGGGGATAGAGCCACACTTTGGGGAAGGTGTCATTATTACGAAAGAGCCAGTTTGCAATGTAAAGGTCAGACTGCCCATGGGTTTTGACAAACAAATGCGACCGGCATGTTAATTGTTAATTGTCAGGCGTTCAGGTTAGAAGGCGAGGGACCTGATGTGGAGTCAGGTGTCCATGGCTCCCTTTTAATAATCGTTATGCAGTAGCAGGTTGCGGGACAAAATAACGATATATTTTGAAACAGTAAGAGTTTGGTTTCCTTGGTGACGGAATACATACGGCAAGTTGCGCAACAGCACAGAGAAGGATAGCTTGTTCCTGTTGTTTTTATGTATAGCCGATGTTGTGTTTCCGCGAAGGTTTGTTCTTAAATTCGGAATACGTAGAATAAGCTGTAAATTACGGATGTCAAATTCACCACCTGCCAACGTTTGGGCTCAAAACCAAGTGAGTGGATACGCCCATGGTTAATGTTAGAAATCTGCGACTGGCTGATCTACAGCCTACAAGACCACAGGTTTTCAAGGCTCAGAACCTTGCAGCGAGCGGAATACGTGTGGTTAGGGGCTGGAACAAGCAACTGTCTTGTAAAAGAGCGCTAGAACAGTTCAAGCGCTTGTGCATTGCCGTGGTTAGCGAGCGTATAAACCATCGAACCGAATACCATTATAGGACGCTTGCATCCTTTGTACAGCGGGGATCCTGCTCTGGTCGAACTGAATAGCTTCAGCAGCGCAGCCCTGATGTTTCTAGCTCCCGTAACCTTACACTGATCGTGATCGGTAAAATTGAGGGTGTTAGAATAATGTTTGACTATGTCGTGGATGTAGTTATCATGAATAAGCGATGTAGCCTAAATGGTCAAATGGCGCTTCTGAGGACAAAATTTATACCTGATGATGATAGTTTGCAGATCAGCAGCTCATTTTATGTGGAACACAACCTTCCAATTGCATGGACGACATCTTGTATGTTAAGCAGTGTAGCATCTAGTGGTACGCGGTAGAACGTATATGCCATCCTAATGTTGGTGGCGACCCGTGATTATAAACCACGTTCCAATACGTTGACCACAGCATCTATGTACATCAAAATAGCCGTGCGACTATTACTGTGCCATGGATGACTCAACTTGTAACCTGCCCGCGACCGGATAGATAAGAAACAATTAGAACTCCCTGGGTAATAATTTCAAAATACGACCCGCATGAGGAATCAGATGGGCCTCGGATACTACGTTTAGACATAATAGTCAAACGTCTGGTAAGAAATACCTTGTCGAAAGCCATTTGCATGTTCAAAAAGTTAATGATTTATGCTTCGCCTTTGTCTCCAGAGATAGTATTGCAATTTAGTGCTTTGAGTAAGCCTGACCAACATGAGCGACATTTGGTGAACCTATGCTGCTGAGGTTATGGATGGGAGGAAATCTGTGGTCTGCTCCTTTATTGTCTTCTCCACGACGTTAAGAAAGATGGAGGTGAGACTTCTCGGGCGATACTTAGCCACATGTTTCTTTGGGCATTTTATGGCGCGGTTTTACTATGGCACGTTACCATTGAGACGGAACATGGCTAGGTTGCATGGAGTAGATGACTATGTTTAGTAGAAGAAGCTGGATGTTGACATTACGCTGTTGTAGCAGTATTGTGAGAATGCCATTAGAGCCTTTACAGTAGGAGAACTTCAGATGAGTTACGGCGTTCTTGATATCACTTACGCTAGATTCACTCGAATTCCCTGTCATTTGTAAGTGCATTAAGTGATATTTATGTTTGGGTGTTATCAGTTTAGTTGCAGTGTGAGCAGAAGTTTTGCTTAAAGACGTCGCAAATAACTGCAAGTGCTTTGATCTATGATGACGATAATAAGGAAATGGTCTTATTATCTCGACACGCAGTTTTCAGCAGTTGCAATTGATCCTTTTTGGTTTAGGTAAGATAGCTCGTTACGCTATTAGACATGGTGTTTACCAGAAAGTTTCAGTTCAAGTTTGGTGGCGGAATGGTGAAAATTCCTTTTCAAAACTGCCTACGCAACCACGTCCCTTGTTCGCCCATAAAGTACATAGCGTGTAATGGGAGCAAGCGCATCTAGGCTTGTGCTGAATTTCGCGATGATTTCGGTTGCCTCTTCTGGATTCCGCGTTAGGAAGGAGAAATCCCGGATGCCTTATTCTAGTTAGATTGCGCAGGTCGCCCTACCTAATTGACGGTAGGCCCGGCGATAAACTGCACAGACTTGGAATAATACCTCGCTAGCGAGCAGGAGGAGTTTTAGAGTCACCATATTGTGATTGATCCCTGGCCGACCGCTGATTATTCTAGTTTTACCTAGCTTAACTGCTAGTATTGCGCGCAGATGATAACACTTGCTTTGATCAGCCAAGCATAGTGATAGTGGTAACAAATCGCATAAGTATAGGTAACGAGGTGTGGTTGAGCCAGGCATTATTGGGATTAAAATGCATTTCCTACTAGTTTGTATTTAGCAGGGTGTACCGAATTAATTGAACCACATCAACTAAATAACCACCTTAATATTCTCGGTGTTTCACAAAGCCAGCTAACAAGGCACGATCAAATATGCACCCGCACATGTGCAAAGATCAAAATGTGATCAAACACTGGTCTTGTCAATGTGAGTAAGCAGCTGACTGAGTTCTAAGAAAGGCTGTAAGTTTAGGATAACTGTTTGCCAACCCAACTGATCGGTGTTAAATAGCTCGGTAATGCAAATGCCGAGACGTTCATATTCATAAATGTGCTATAGCAATTTTTCGCAAGAAAATGTTATTCTGCTTTAAAGACGTTTTCACGCGCTGTTATCCATTGTCATCTGCTATTCACTTTACATCCACAGGAGTAAAATTGGTTCTGCTATAACCGAGTTAGATTTTAATCCTGTGCAATTGCGTTAGAAATGTGTAGTAGGAGAGTAAACAGCATAGACGCTAATTATGAGCCATCCAGTTGTATAAAAATTGAACAATTTTAGTGGAAGTATCTGTGGGAAACATGAAAATAAACACAACATACAACAGCCAGCCAAAGAGAAAGGCCGTGAAACGCATAAGCAAAAGGAACAAAATACAGCCAAACGTCGAGAGTTAAAGCGCAATGCAACGTACTGATTTGCTGTTAAATGTGTTACATTTACTTAGTATTTTTGTGAATAAAGACATATGAACAGTTGCGCGGTGGGCAGTTTGACCATTTTATAGCAAAGGCGCAATCGGGTGCGAGCAAGTAGGTAAATATTTCAATAAGTATAAAGTGAGCGTCAAAGCAATGTGGCTCATGCGCTGTGTCGCGCATTGTTAGTTTATTTTGTAAACATGAAAAAAAGCGATAATGCTAACTGAGTATGTGCAGTTAGTGAAGCTTGACGTCTTTTTAAAGCACGGTGCTCGGGGCTTGACCTTATCATACTGCGACGATTTGTGTGCTTTAGAGATCTATTGAGCTACGCTAGGTGGTACCTTTTTGCATCTCCCGAGCCACTCGTACCAGATTTGTCAATTATTAGAGGCTAGACAAGCACAGCCTCCTGGTATTCCAGGATAAAAACTGAAATTCGGGTGGCTCCATATTCTTTAAAACGGACTCCTTGTAGCACACAGAAAAACGCGCTGTCTTGCTACTAGGTTTTAAAACAAAGGCTACGGTTAAGAACCTTTATCGTTCTGTCTAGTCGTGTGCAACATCACCTTAGCCTGCCCACGCAATGCTATGAATCTTTCAAGTAACAATATCCTGACGCTTCTGCTACCGCAGTGGATAACAGACGATGAAATATTTCCTGCATCGAGCACGGCGGTTAGCTATTTGGAGGCTACTGCTCAAGCCCTCCTGGCTACTTTAAGTCTCCTTAAGCTTTTCCAACTTATACAAGCGTTTCATTTTCAATTTTATTCCTCCGTTTTTAACCTAACATTCTGGGCACACCACCTTGCTTTGATAAGCATTTACCTTCTTGATTCAACTCACGTTCAAACGCCGATCGTCACACTTTCCTTGATAAAAAGCTTATGTCCATGTAAGCAGAGAAGTCCAGTTAATCGGATTCCGTTTGCAGCCAGCGACACTTGTTAGATGTGCATGCTTCTATGTATGCGTATTGTTACATTTTGGCTAACTGGCAGCACTTTCCTGAAAATTAGCGCCCCTGTCGAGCAGTATCGGCTGCTTATCGGTGACGCCCTTGCAAGACCGGAGCTCCGTGCTCACTTTGCAATCCTCTTCTGGTGACATTAGCAATGTTTCTCCTTGCGCCTATCCGGTAACTATGCAGCTTCGAGCACTGGCTAATCTGGTGTCGTTATTGCTTTACGTCTCCGGACTGAGGCTTCTCTAATTGCTTAGATCCCAAACAGTAGCCGGTTGTTTGCGTACGATTGGCTGGCTCGTTCAAAGCTTGGAAGTCGCGAGCGATCAACAGCTGTACATTAGTCAGCGCTGCCTATGCGCTTACACACGCAAGCAAGGATTCACTAAAAGGCGACTTCTATCGTCAACTGTACGAGCTTGTTCCCTACTCAAAAAGCGCGGACACTGCAGTGCAAGCTAAGGAACTGAACACTTAAGTTATAAAATTATATACTAATGAGTGTATCTGGGCCACCAGCACGGTGTAGGCGTTCTTGCCGATAACGGTGAGCAGTTTACTTGATTCGTGTGAGGATGCTGGCATATTTCATGAAAACACTACCCTTTGACCTAGCCCCTGCCGGAGGCTGACTTGGTGCCCACGAGTCTCCAACCAGCTGTGGCCGCAATTAGATTACAGTGTAATCAGTTACGATAGAGAGGCTGCGTCCAGAAATGTCGCTGAATTTTTAGCGAAGGTGTAAACACCGACCCTTCACTTGTATTTGTTGCCCTGCCGAGGCGCGTTAGCGGACGCTCACGACAACGCTTTGAGGGCATTGAAATCATCCAACTTACAAAGCCAGCTGTACTGAATGCCTAGCAAATTAAGCTGATAGGCGAGTTAAGTAAGCGCACACTTGGTACAATCGAAGCTCACTAGCCTCGCATTCACCAGACCTTACTAGTAACAAGCAACTCCTCATGTGCTGAGCCTAATCGCCAACATGAACATTGGGTCCCTTAGCAGTCTCTGGAGGTTTACGATGCTCGCCGGCACACTGAGATCAAAAGGTCACATAATGCAAACTGCCGAAACAATCAGACAAAACTCTGTGCTAGCTCGAAGCATAATCACGAATTCTGGTGGTATTATCTTGCATCAAAAATAGAAATGGTTATTGTACCTGATAACCATTGCAAGTTATTCCGTCTGATACAGGAAACGGACAGCAGGAAGCCTAGTTTCATTGAAATTACACGCTACTAGGGTAGGGAGTCTATTGCCAACTTGTCATAACGCTTGGTGCTATGAATTGAGCAATGGTAATGCAAATTAAGCGGCTGGATTGGTCAGATTACTCACTGGCCATTGATTGCCTACTCCCTGGGCTATCCCTATGGATCGGCCCTCCTGCTTAGATGTTAAACGTTATTTTCAACTGCCGCAACTAAATAAAGACGGGGACCATCTGGTTTTCCTCCAGCACGCTACAACTTGGTGGCATGCATATGTGGACGGTTTAAACGAATTTATAGTGAAACTGTTGGAGCAGAAAACAATTTCAACCAACTGGAGCCGCTTCGTCATGGCCCCAGTTTTCCAGATAGGCCCATGAAAGAAAGACCGGAACCATTGATAATTAGTTCGCTTACCGGCGCCTCCAAAGTGTTTGCATCTGTTATCCTTCACAGACTGACTAAAACCAGTGAAAGCCAGATTTATGAAGGGCAAGCCGGGTTTCATCGAGATCGCGGATGCACTGACCACAACTCTAATTTGAAACCGTATTTGGGGCACCATCAAATATATATTCGCGACCCATTTTTGTCGCCACCTTCAATATCAAAGGTACATTTCATATAATGGATAGAAGTGCATTTTGGGGCTTGTTGGTAAGGAAAGGGTTGCCCGAGAAAAAGGTAAATATTTTCCGAGCATTATAGGCACGTAGTTAAGGCAGCGTAGGGATTTACAGCCAGATGTCGCTGCCCCCAGTAGCTCCCGTGGTGTGAGAGAGGGAGTACCACAGTCAACGATCCTCTGTATCTTACCTATTGACAAATTCATGGAAAACGCATTCACAGGACACGATATAAGAGGTGTGGATTTGCTCCATAGAGAACAACTTCCTGTTTTGTAGTATGTGTAAGATAGCAACCTAAGCTGGGACCTCATAGAAAAGCCAAGCAGCTGTGAACAGATTAGCAAAGGCAGTTAATCACATATAGCTTCGCCTCGCATCCTCGAATTCCGAAGCTCTCCTCCAAGGTTGGCCAGAACAGCCTCATGTGCTAAGCAGTGGTAGGGAGCAGTTAGAAGTCGTTCACAAATTTAAATTGTTAAGAGGTTGTGTCAGCGTCCATGGAATTTAAGAGGACAACATCACCGGCGTAGCATAAGCTCGAGGCGCTGTTGCTAACCTTCGCCGAATGTGGCCTTGGTGTGATATCACATCGCCCTGAAGGGTAGAGTTAACAATGCCGTGCTACGTGCGACACTGCTGAATGGAGGTGAAACCTAGCCCCTTAGATCGGCGGAAATAAACTGGTTAATTAGGATCTACGCACTGTGCCTTCGGAACTTGGCTCACATCTGACTGGAACACCGGGTGAGCTGTGAGCGTGTTCAGCACTTTGTTTTTTCACAGCACGGTTATTTCACGCACCGGGCTCCGATGGTTCTGCCATGAGCATGCGTAATCATGCACGCTGCCCCACCGGCTCCCGCGACGTGCTGTGCCTGTTTGCCGAGGGCGTGGATAGCACAGGAGGCGTGGTGCAAATCGATTGGTTGCTCTGGAGTAAGGCAGGCCCTCACTTTGAATTTGGTCTCGGTTGGTTTGTCGTGGCTTCCTGGTTAGGTTTCCAAAGACGTGGACCCCGTTGCCTGGATAGACTTGGTGACTCGACTAGGTGCCGACCGCAATGGCGTCCATGCAGTGAGTTTATTTGTCCCACCCTATCTCGCTTAGCCTAGCCTCCAACCACGATCTCAATTATTATCCTTATAAAATGTAGCGTAATAACGTTTTGCTGCGTATTATCCGGCTGGTGGCTTACCGGAAGGATGCCCATCCGTTTTTGGTAGCACAGTCGGCTTATATTCGTTGCGTTTCTTTCGTATTTTATTTATTTATTGCGGCACGAAAGCTGCGGTGTATCCCACATCTACTTGAGTTTTATAATAAACATATGCATTATGTTGGAAGCATTGCTGTAGATAAGGGGAATTAAGCGTAAGTAAGTATACGGTGTGAGCGCCAAGTCGCGCGAATTTCTTAAGACGCTAGACTGGATGATGAAGTTAGTGAAGGCACGTTACGGAACAGGAAGTTGGGTTCAAGCTGACAGCAAATCAATAGCAATTCTCAGGATCAGTGGGGCTGTTCAAGGTCGTTTAGAAAGGAAGACTAAAATAGCAGAAAAGTAATACATGACAAAGATACTAGGCAGTGGAAACAAGTAAATATATAGTGTACGGCAGGTGCTACACGCTTAGTGACCTGCGAAGCGGGTTGAAGTTAAGGCACACTGGTGGACTAGTTAAAGAGGGTTCTTACTAATTGAGGAATGAGCATGCGTTAGTTGTGCTGGACGCCCACTAAGTGCAGTGTGTCAGTGGGCATGCGATAAACGTTTGGTGTCAGCGTCAGCACATTATTGGATAGAGCACTGTACTGGGCGCATTTATTTAGTCTAAGAATTAAATAAATAAGCTTTTTTGTCAAAACTGGGTGTCACGACTCGGGTGGCATGAATAGGTAGGTACAACTGTACGGAGGTTTTGTCAGCGGTGTAACAGGGGCAGTAGAACATTGTTTATAACTTCATGGTTGCAACTGTACAATGGGTAGAAATGTAAAAAGAATAGATTTGCTTTTTGTAAAATGGGAACACCGTTGTGGGTAAACAATCAGCCTGCCACTTATTGCAATAATACGTTAGCCATGTATACCTCAAGGCATTCGGATGAGCAATAAAATAATTTAAAAGCAAGGAAGGCAAATATGTGACAATCTACTGGGTTCGCATGTACGTAACGCAAGGGTCAACGGTGAATTCGTGGAAAGCGTAGCGAGGAAGAAATATTTAACTGTAGGGTGGCAGTGTAATGAACGTTACAAGAATGGTGACATATGGCACTTGTTGGCTTGCCAGTATCAGGTCAAGGGTCGCGCAATTATTCGGTGGCGTGTCAAAGCAGCCACGACTCAGGGTTGGTAAAATCTAGTGGATTTTATCCGGAGAACGCTTGGCAGGCACTAATCCATCAAGCCCTGGTACATTGCTTTTGATCCATTTGAATGGCGTTATGCTTAGCTGCGCTTGTTGAGCGATTAGTTGCTCGGTTAGTCGCAGTCAGTTTGCGTCTATTTTTCGGCTGGCTGACAAATGTTAGACGAGTGGTGGGTGCGCTACTCCGAACTCTACTGTCTTGACTGGGTCCGTTTGGTAGGTAATACTTGTATATAATACTTTTGAAATTTTTGAGTCGGACTTCCATAGAACCACGTAAGGCCACAAGCGATATCCAATAATATATCACGTTGAATTGCTTTAGAAACGCTAAAGCAAATAGAAATTCCTTGTTCGGGCAATTAATTATAGAAAATTGTACCGAAAATCGAGACGGTGATCCTCTCTATGCCAGTTGTAATATTGATTGAATGTGTAGGCAGTCATTGCCATGTAAACGGTAAAGCAGAGTGAACAGCTCCAAATAGGTGGTAAAAAATTATTTACCCTGTAGCAAAAGATTTCCGAACCTCATTTTTCTGGCCTTTTTGCAGGTTAACACTACATAAGAATTTTTCAAAACGATAATGACATGGCATCGGCATGTACACCTGCCTTTCTAATTCAAGTGAAAGTTCCTTGTATACACCTTGACATTAAATGTCGAAGGGATAACTTTAGGCTTGAAGTATGTGTGAGCGATATCATCAGGCAAGCTGAATCTAATCGTTCTGGCCTCCGGATATTTGTGTTCTTCTAATCTAACGAATAGTTTGTCTAACCGGTAAGTGTTAATAACTGCAGATAAGCTCTCCGTGGCCAGGTAAAGGAAAATTGTACCTCGCCGTCTAGTATTGAGGCTGCAGTGATGGATGGTCTAAGATAGGACAGGATCCAGGGACGAATTTAGCTTTCGCTTAACCAGCGTGCAGTTTACTGTGACAGTAAGCAAAAGGAGCTCGCAGCAATTTAAAGTGATAATAGATTCTTTTGTTCACGCTAATGGAAGAAATAAGCAAGGGAAAGACTTGAGAGCAGAAGTATCACTGCATGTTCATGTATTTGCATGGGCTACTTGCATGTGTTTAGTGACCGAAAAGCGTACTCACAAGAACCCGGGAAACTTGGTAAAACACATTTCGTCCATGTCTCGTTTTGTAGAAGAAGGTTAGCAACCGTCAGTAAATAGGTAGATATTGCGCCGCAACGCGTAAGGTTTTTAAGTTTAGTAAAGTTCTAGACTAAGGTTAGCAGAAACAAGTAAGTGGCTGAAAGCCAGTAGCCAGCTAGGTGCGAATGTTAGTAAATATTAAAAGCTGCGTAGGCAGGTAAGAGCAAACTTTAGTGACAGAAAGACAGCAGCAATCTGAGCTGCAATTGACTGCCAAGCTCATAAGCCTTATTAGCCAGTAAATAGAACTCGTTAGCTAGTCGCTACGTAGCTGAATGTGTTATTCTGGTGTAGGCAAATGAGCTGATATTGGGGAAGTGGATTATTGTGAGGACTAAAACTGGGTATCACGATGACTCGGGGATTCCGTGTCAGAAAGCGGGTTCAAGGTAAGGCTGGGGAATTGGTTTACGGGTAGAGGCATGGCTGTTCAGCCAGATGCCTGGACGAGGTTGCAAACTTTGGCTTAGTTGGTAGCGATCAGGCCGCCTACTTGCAGAGAGTAGTGTGTAAGATTATAAATTATAAGCCATTTATGTGGGGTAACGTTTGGAGTATAATAGCTAAAGGAGTACTGTAATTCTCTTTACATAAGCAATCTTTTCGGTGAGGTACAGTCTCAATAGGTTAATGGTCGATTTGGCGGATACAAAGCTGTGAACCTCTGTGAATTACTTCAGAGAAGTTGCACTTACAAATATTGGAAAACAAATTGATCCGTAATGACACATGAATGATCAAGTAGAATTTGATGGGCTGCTGAGTTCCGGTTCATCCTAATTTTAATGCGATATTACTGTCTCTTATAACGTCTGCTGTGCGGTGATTTGGTTTTACATCCAGGCTATATGCATAAGTTTGCTTGTGCATATTGTCAAATAGTGTAACTGTTCAGTTTTCTCTTTCTCAGCCATAGCGGGTTAAGTTGAAGAGCATTTCCGCGTTGTACCTAAGTGAGTTGTGAAGAAGGACCAGTTATCGTTTTGTAAAGGACCATAGAAGCCGTTCCATTCGCTGAGGAGCGTCTGTTCTTGCATTACTTAAAATTAGTAGCAAAAGTCTAGCAGCGGACGAGTTGTTAGGGTATTTGGAGATACTACAGCAACTTGCACATTTAGTGTCTTAAAGAGGAAACCTATCCTACCGCTGACTTTAGCCTGTGCTTTAGTAATGTATTCCGAAAAGTTCAACAAGCCAGGTTAGTGGATGTCCAGGTCTTTTATCCTATTATTACATGTTATTTGTCTTATCACAGACGACAAGGGCCCATGGGGCTAAAATGAGCGCTGCAGATTTTGGCTGGGAATGGCATGTCTTAGCGAGTGTACCACAGCTGTAGTGCTTCTAGGCCAAGTAGAGCTTCATCTGTGATTCCACTGGTATCAGCAGTGTTATAAATAGAAGCCGTTTTTCAGGTCAATCGCGTCGAGATATGGAACGCCGTAACCGACTATGTCGATTATATCGTTTATGTACATTAAAAAGCGTAACGGGCCGATGCCGTTGCTTTGTCTAACTCTACTGTGTAGTGGTCTTGGTTAAGAGCTGTGGCGATTTTGTCTGACTATGTGAATACGGTTTGAAATGAACGACCTGAACCTTGCTAGCAGTTGGTCAAACAATGCCAACAAACGACACTTTATCCATCAAGTTACCGCGTGGTAATCGGTCAAACTCCTTCTGCAGGTCGAGAAAAATGACTACAGCCAAGTTCGTACGGTATAAGAACAGCGGCAAATTATTAAAACTGCTAGATCACGTGACACACAGGAAAGTTTCTTTAGGAAGCCATGTTGTGATTCAATTAATATAATTTGCGCTTGGAAGCAATCAATCATATTTGGGGCCATTAGACTCGACAGTATACTGCAGATGATGGAAGTGTGGATAATAAGCCGGTAGCGTCCGATGTTATATCCGGGCCCTGCATTGCCATGAGGGCCTACGTTATCTGTTTGCCACTGGGTGAATACTCCAGCAGCTTTGAAGGAGTGATTGAGCAGCAGCAGGGGACATACTGTGCATCCACGTTTGAGCACGATAAAGGAAAGTGCGGCAGGTCCTACGTAGTTGGTTAGCTTTACACTCATCAATTGACTTTCTACACCTAGAAATGTGGACACAACATACGACAGTTGTTCTGACGGCAAGTAGGTAAGACAGGTAGGTGGGGGTCATTGGTTGTATAGACTGAAGAGCAGAACTACCCAAATAGAGTTTGTGCTATTGAGTTTGGGTCTTGAACGATCGAGCTGTTTCGGTGCGTGAAGAAGCATATTTTGTTTATCGTGGGATTTCTTTGCTTCATCTGTCTAATCAACTTGTTTAACTTTTGCTGCTAGAGCGTGCCTACTTCTCTTCGTCTACATGCTTTATATAGAAATAGGCATAGATTTAGTCGTAATCTGTTGTCGTTGCAGATATAACGAGATGTACTTTGTCGTTCTATAATTTTTGCGTAGTGTTTTAATGTTTCCCGCAACTTTAGGAAGCAACAGGAGAAGTTGTCTTGTTTTTGGTGGACAAATTATATTCAGGTAAGTTCTGGTTTTTGTAAAACACATTGACAGCGAGTTGGGGATCAGTAAATAAAAATAGGCCGTCCCAAACTGAGGTTATCACGAAAAATACAGAGTTCACAATCATTATTACTATATTTACGGTACCAGGTAGGGAAGTTAGGCATGCTAACAGAGCTTGAGATGAGCGGATAATATAAAAAATGAGCAGCTTGTAAAAGCCACTAATGATGATTCCAAGTAAAGCAACTGGTGGTTTGGGACGCCCTGTGTAAATATTAGATATGGATGTTATCCTCTTTGTTGCATGAACACAAGTGCTGTGTTTAGCTATGGGAATGAAATGCCATAAGAAATTTGCCGTGCATCCCATCGCATATGTGAGAATTCCAAGCCGTAGTTGGCATGTTAAAATTGCCAGCTATGGATTTGCGGCATAGAAAATGTTACGCTCTATGAATAAATGTGTTGAGTAAGCTGCTCAAAGGAGCCATGATAGAATTTGATAGATTGTAGAGGCAGCCAAGGCTACAATCGAGTTACTCGATCGTAGAAGTGACAAAGCGTCACTTCCTGCTATCAGGTTGATTGGGGTCAGACAGTGATCAGGTTTTAGTAAGTTGCCGTTAGCAGAGCCGGCGTGCGACTCCAGATTACAGACGGAACAGCAGGGAATCTTTATTTATTACAGAGCTGGTACCCCTTTTAACTAGGTATAAACCAAAGACGTCGTTAAACACAGCTAACTAAGGGATCGCAGCATACACTGCACATAGAACAGTGGCGAGGTACCACGGTGCAGAGCGTCAAGCAAAATGGCGATTCTCAATTCAAGCAATCGACCTCAGCAACCAATACTGCAATCCGCATTAGTTGTTAAGATGTAGAATGAAATAAGCTAAAATCAAGTTCTTTGCATGAAAATCCCGAAAGGAAAAATTAGTAGACCTTGGTTGTGAGAAGGCGCAGTTATTTAGTGCATTAATCTTAATCACAGAAACGTGCAGCAATGAAATGTAAATAAAAACCAGCGTTGTCAAAAATGTCATATATAGCTCTGCATTTGCGCCACCAGGGTAGGCTTAAAGTCAGAGCCAACCACATTTGTATAAACAATCGCGCTCGCTCCAATGGATGACGATAGCCACCAATAGACTAACCATATAAGGCCGCCGATCGTACAATTAGCAATTGATGGAAGCATCATGATTAACTCGGTGGCCGGTGGTTAGCAAGTGTACGTTCATGCTGAGGCAGTTTGGTTTCCCGATTTGACAGATTCCGTTGTTGTAGGCAAGCTTTGACTGAGCAACAATTGGAGGATATGTTATTTGTCTCTGATGCGGTACAATAGCGGAGGTGTTTAACCACCTCTAGCTGACATGTACAATGATGATGATGATGATCTTTGACTCTGCAACCCAAACTCAGGGTAATGCGCCTAACATAGCTATCTCAGCAGCCACAGGGGATTTTATATAAACAGTCGAACAAGCATTGCTTCGTATACGGTGTCTTCATCGAACACTAACCATAGGTCTTGTCACTGAGGGCAGCATTGTTTCCGCAGCACTGTACGCTGTGTTGAGTGATGCCTTGTTCTGCTACTCGGTACAATTAATATCTTGGTCCCATTTAATAGGTAGACCGATAAACACCGGCCTCTTTGGAACAGTTGAGACACGATTTCGCTTGTTTGCTCCACCGCCACGCCCGAGTAAATGTAACTGACAACCGTCTGAATGTGGCGTGTCAAAATGTAATGCCGTATCTTCTTCTATGGTGCCAAATTTGCTGAGCAGTTGGAACCTACAGATGTGCGTCAGGACGATAATACTTCTGATTGGAAATGGGTTAAACCGGTAAAATGCAGCTATTAAGATGTTCAGGTCGGCTTCCTGTTAACATAAGTAAGATTCAACTTTCTAGTAGCTTTGCAATCAGCACGCTTAAATCAATAAATATTTAACTCGATAAATAGGGTTATTTCGAGTTACCACATGCAAACCCGGAATCCACAGACTACTACACAACCCTCCAAAGAAGAAAATATGTTAGCAGCCGTTCGAGCTACGTAATGGCTGTCCGTCGCGGCCAAGCGTTCTGTCGTACCAGATGGTGAAACCGGACGCAGTTGCTGGTAAAGAACCATGCAAACGGAAACCAGAGGGCTCCTACACGTGTTATCCTTACAGTGTCGAAACGGAACGTTCTGTGCGTAGACAGTTAGTAATGTTCACGTAGCAGGTTAAGCAGGAAGTCCTTGGTGCTTCCATTTGAAATGCTGAGATCTATCAGAAAACCAGACTAAGAAGCAATCAACTTACCGGTTGTATAGGAGAGCAACTTGGAAAAGTGCTGCGTCGGTGCATAGCAATATACAAAGTTAAGCCCAGCGAAAACTTGTTGAGCTGCTGTTTGGTTTCAAAAGGACTTGCTTCTTTTTGGTAGTTTTAAAACGTTTCAGACATTCTCGTATGATTTAAGAAACGTTTAAATGAGCATAGAAACATGCATGAAATGCTTTCTGAGAGGTAAGAAACCTTGACGCCAATAGGAATGCGCATTAGGTAATTTCCTACTACCTCAGCTTATAGTGGTTTGTGATAGGGTGTGGTTGATTTTGGCTGTCGGTTCTACTGGTAAAACGTGAAGGTTCTTGGGTTTGCGGCGCAGGCACTTATGGCGCAGGCAGTGTAGCTGTTTGTTGCACTGTAGGTTTTGAATCTTGAAATAGTGCGGGTCTGTTTCAGTCGAGTTCGTTCGTCCCTGTTTTATTGTAATATTTATTGTTTACTGCATATTTTATGCGTACGACTTGGCGCGGTACGGAATATCGGGTTTGTAGTGGCCGGCATACGTTGTCGATGCAAATGAACCCGCGTGTTCAAGTTACAATGCTTTCGTCTATGTTAGTACACCAGACCTTTTCTCTGAGTTACACATGCTAAAGCTGTTGCATGTAATGAGATATGCGAATATCGTGGTCGTCGTAGTCCAAAGTTTATGTATTCAATGACCAAAGTTTACCAGGTAAGAGTCGTGTACTCGCAAAAGTTAGCAACTATGCAGTGACATGAAACTCCGCTTCACTAATATTCCTTATTCCTAAGGGACCGAGCAGTGTGTAATAATAGTCGGCGCATTTTCGTAGAAACTATGGGGAGAGAAGTTTGCGGGACGCCACAATGGATGGTCTTCACAGATAAGGTTAGCGAAACCCCTAGTAGCTTCAAAAATGCTGAGTCAAAGCTTGTTCCATTCGTGAGAAGCTAGTTTGCAGCAGTTATTGCTGCTAAGTCGTTAGTGTTGCCAGATGACACGGAGGTCGGAAGGATGTGTGAAAAATCGTCTGTCGTAAATTGAGAAAAATAAACTGTATGTTTAGTGTCCCGCGGATAATACTTGTACGTTACACCCTTGAATGCATAGAGTAATGGTTTGCGATCAGTGGTCTGTGAAATGTCGACCATCGAGATAATAAAGAATTGCATGATACCTACTTGCATTGCTAGTAAATTTTTAATGAAAGTGAAGTAAAGCGATTCGAGAAGCAGCTTGGTGATACCCATTTTTGACCTTGCAATATTCTGTCTAAATATTTCATTGTACACCAGGCTGACCGATGAGGTGTACTGAACTAGGCTCTGCGGTCAATTGCTTGATTTCTGTATAGCTATTTTGCTTGTCGCTCACTCCGGCGGCAAAGCGCGAACGTAATTTGTGCTGTGAATGCTGCGTTCCCTTAGCTATCTGTGTTCAACAATGTAGTTTATCCATAACTAGGTAAACAGTTATCAATTTCTATACCAATAAAACTTTCCTACAGCTCGGCCTGCATTCTGGATTTGCATTTATATCTCTCGCTATAAGCCATTTGCCGGCTGCTTGACCCCAATTTCGGTAAAGTTCAACCCCGGTTATTTAAAAGTTCTCGCCGGTAAACCCATTTCGTTTTTCTTCTCATATATTCTGGTTTGTTTTCCTTACAGTGGCACATAAATTCATATCCATCTTATAGTCCGTGGATTCTGAAGACCATAAGAAGGTAACCCCCGTTACGACGATATCTCTATATATAATAAGTTTTGAGATATGGATCAGGTTTCCGTGTTCCTTTATCCGTGGGCGGATTTTCATAACCATAGTAGTAGCAATGACCACGCTATTTACAGCAAACACATGTGCTTTCTCTCCAAAGAAATATCCATAATATTTAGAGTGGTTATCATTTCTCAGAAGGAAATCCGATATGAAGCCCTCAAGTAGGCCACGAGCAATGGTGTCATGCCGTCCGAGAAATTCCTCCCGTCGCAGTTTTTTAGGAATCTGCAGTAAGTGGACCATCTGACTGTATCCTGCCGGCAGTGATGAAACAAATCCGTTCGTCAAAAATGGAAGCGACCCCATTTCGTGAACTATGCCGTGGCTACCGGAAAACACCCAAGCGATTTTATCGTACGTCAGCTGCGTTAATCTTACTGAACTAGCCGTTTCCACAGATCGAGTGATCGAAAATTCACGGTTGAAACCTGCCGCCAACAAGGTAAACTATGCCGCGTCCCAGGGCAATTCTATTACTGATTATCGGTCAAATACATAGGCCATGGAAACAAGTTGCAAATTTTCTCGCACAGTCCAACGACTCGTTAATAACCGTCATTCACACAGCAGAGCACAATGGCTTGCGAAACGCATTAAGTCAAAATCAGACAGGAACACCACAGAAAACATCAAAACCCTGTTGACGCAGCGCGTGCAAGCGTCAAGCATGGCACCTCCACCGTAAAGCATGGAAACCTCTCAGGCGTACAATAGTTGAAACAGACGCCAAGGACTAAAAGGAAAGTTGCCTCCTTCGAGTCTCAAGTCAAATCCGGAGCTGCGGTTAGCGTACTAACAAGTAGCAAAAAAAACAAGTCTCCCGTGCCAAACAATCTGCGCGCCGCCTTGAGCGCGCCAGTTGCAATCTACGGCAAAATGCCGATAACGCTCAAGGATTGCCTGTTGTGAAACTTTCAATGTATTTCAATAGTCGCAGCAATGCTGTGCGCTATATATGACACGGACTTTCCACAATGCTTTGACATAAATGTCAACGCTAAAATTAAGAAGCTTATCCACTTCCGGAAACAGATCAGTGTTGTCCGGACTAGAGCCAGCGTGGCCGCTATCACTCCCATCGACACCTAGCATCAAACTGCACAGCCCTTCGCAAACATTTCAACAGCAGGCGCCATAATATCTTTCGCGTTCCAAACGACTTGCTCCTTGTGACTTCAAACGTCATGCATAACGTCTGCAGTTATGCTGCACCTGTTTCGACCAACCCTCGCAGACCTGCCCCAGACAATCTAAAAGCGGCTAAGACAGAATTCGTGCATTTGCTCTAACTGGGAATGATCCGCCAGTCTGGGACAATGGGCATCAACCTTACAGATACTATCCAAGAAATCCGGTGACTGGCGCCTCTATGGTGACTACAGGGCGCTTAACGAAGTTACTGCCTTGGTTGCGCATCCAACCCTGCGCAAGCACTGGTTCAACCCATCTCCAGCTGACAAGTACTTAACTGCGAAATAGGCTTAGTTCGCGCCTACCACTAAATACCTGTGGTGCCAGACGATGTTGCTAACAAGGCAGTCATCACGCCCTTTTGACTATTTGCGTACCACCGTATGATGTTTATCCACAGCAACGCTGCTCTACTTTTCCGACTTTATTCCAGACGTAACACAAATACTCGTAGGTTTATATCCTTAGTTTGACAATATTCACATCACTAGCTCACCTGACGATTAACACGGCCGTCACGTTGACGCTATTTTCTAATTTTGTCTCAGGATATGTTTACTTTTAACCTCTAGATAAATGGAATTGATGAGGACACCATTGACTTTCTTGGTCACAATATAGCTTCCACCAGTATCGACGCTTTTCCAGAAAATTCAGACCCTGGGGGACTATACTGCCCTACCGTCTTTTAACCATCTTCGCAGTTTCCTTTGCCTTGTCAGCTGATCCTGGCTTTTATTCCTACCTGGACGAGCAGAGCTAAATCGATGACCGACTTGTCTCGCGGAAGCCGACTTACATTCATTTTCCATACTTCGCCAAGCTGGCGTTCGGGAAGCGCAAATGTGTTGTATTTAACAATAGACTTTCTGCTCAACCTGGCTCAACTGCAACAATTTATCCGACTACTGCTTTATCAAGCAACGCCGCCATTGCTATTTTCTAACAACTTATCGGCCATCAATAGATACTGCTGCGTTCCTTCATAAAACGTATCCAGGCTGCCAAAAGTTGCTAAAGCACCTTTGGTAGGGAACTAATAACAAGCTACTAAGTCAGCACACACTCCGGTCATTAGCTGGAATGTTTGCAGTTCATCAGTAAAAACGAGCCGTTCATCTACTTATCTACTAGCGCAAAAGAGTAGTACTCTCCGCGAGAATCCAGAAACTTATTGTACCTCACCCAGTTAAAAACGGACGAACAACCTTTTCAAGTGCACTTAATCCGTCGCGGACCATCTGTCATGGATCCATCAGTGCAGTTTAGTTCCAGAGTCCGAAGCCAGCTAGTATGGCTGCCGCCCAACAAACAACACCCAGAAAGACAAGCGCCAAAATAATAATTCCGCCTTTACTGCAAAACAAATAATCCCATTGCCTGCGCCATCAGGGTCTGGGCCGCAACCCCAGAACCTTCACGTTGTACCAGTAGAACCGACAGCCAAAATCAACCTCAACCTATCACGAACCACTATAAGCTGAGGTAGTAGGAAAATACCCAGTGCGCATTTCTGATGACGTCAAGGTTTCTTACCTCTCAGAAAGCATTTCATGCATGTTTCTATGCTCATATGAACGTTTCTTAAATCATACAATAATGGCTAAAACGGTTTAAAACGACCAAAAATAAGCAAGTCCATTTGAAAACCAAACAGCAGCTTCGCAAGATTTTGCCGGGCATAACTTAGTATATTGCTATGCACCGACGCAGCACTTTTCTATTTTGCTTTCCTATACAACCGGTCAGTTGGTTGTTTCTTGGTCTGGCTTTCCGCTAGAACTCAGCATTTCAAATGGAAGCACTAAGGACTTCCTGCTTAACCTGCTACGTGAACATAACTAACTGTCTCTGTACAGAACGTTTCCGTTTCGACACCTTGGAGATAACACGTGTGGGAGCCCACTAGTTTGCATTTGCATGTTTCTTCACCAGCATCTGCATCCGGCTTCACAACCTGATCCAGCGGAACGCTTGGCTGCGACGGACAGCCATCACGTAGCTCAAAGAACTGCTTACACAGTCACCTATTGGTTGCGCTATGTAGCCGTCTAGAGATGCCCATGTTTTCTTTAGTAAATATCGTGTTAGTATTATTTCCTAATACACCATGGCGACCGGTGCGGTTTGTGGAACTATCCGCTGCACTCCAGTGCTGTTTTGAATATCGGCATTTAGCTTGCTGCTTTTATTAAGGGCAACGCGCGTCTGCTTTCTGTGCTGTGCATTCTATCTTCTCCTCGCTAGATGTGCGCAAATTTGTGCTTTATTTATAGCTGGAAATACGTTAAATCTCCGTACAAAGAAATAGTTCTCGTCAACGCAGTCTCACATCTGGCTTAGTTATACTGGTTCTAGCTATTGGCTGCTGGGTAAATATGTTTCTTTGCACTGGTTTCAAAAGTGAACATAGTATGCTCATTGTTGGTCTATGAGTTGTAGTATGATGGCACCGATAGCTGTTTTTGGTGATTCGGTCGTCATAAAATAGGCAATATTAAGTTTGCTTACTTGAAAATTGACCTGTTATTAAAAGCTTCTTAAGCTTTTCGAAAGACGGCCAGGAGAATCTAGAACTTGATAAAAGGATTGTTTACCAGGAATGAAGCCAACCATTAGATGCATTTTGCTCGAACATTTGGGAGTGATACGTCGGTGGTATTTGACCAGGTTGAGAAACCTGCGAAGATGTTCGAATGAACTAGACGCAAGATAATACTTCAGTGTCTGGATTTTCAATGGCAACTACTTTGTTCCATAGTTGAATAAACTGTAGTTAACAAACAAAATAAAGCTTTGGCTCTGCGTGAAATTTTTCGGTTTGCCGGTTGCTCATGTTGCAACAAGCTTTGCATGAGAGAGTAATGATGATGAAGATGATCATCTTCAGTAGTTCAGGCGGTTAGCGCGTCGTATATGTAAGGATAAAACTATCGAATACTCGTCTTACCTAAGAAATGAAAGGCTGATAATAGAGCAAAGTTGCTGTAAAAAAGCATACGGAGGTAAGCAAATAATCAAAAGGGCGTGATGACTGCCTTGTTAGCAACATCGTCTTGCACCACAGGTATTTAGTGGTAGGCGCGAACTAAGCCTATTTCGCAGTTAAGTACTTGTCAGCTGGAGATGGGATGAACCAGTGCTTGCGCAGGGTTGGATGCGCAACCAAGGCAGTAACTTCGTTATGCGCCCTGTAGTCACCATAGAGGCGCCAGTCACCGGATTTCTTGGATAGTATCTGTAAGCTTGATGCCCATTGTCCCAGACTGGCGGATCATTCCCAGTTAGAGCAAATGCACGAATTCTGTCTTAGCCGCTTTTAGATTGTCTGGGGCAGGTCTGCGAGGGTTGGTCGAAACAGGTGCAGCATAACTGCAGACGTTATGCATGACGTTTGAAGTCACAAGGAGCAAGTCGTTTGGAACGCGAAAGATATTATGGCGCCTGCTGTTGAAATGTTTGCGAAGGGCTGTGCAGTTTGATGCTAGGTGTCGATGGGAGTGATAGCGGCCACGCTGGCTCTAGTCCGGACAACACTGATCTGTTTCCGGAAGTGGATAAGCTTCTTAATTTTAGCGTTGATAATTTGGTTGAACTTTTGAAGAAAGTACAATGATGATGACTGTTTCCTCTATCAGTTTAACAGAATATTTACTTTTGACGGCTCACTAAACCGCTGGTTTGAATGCGCGTTCCGTCTGAAAGTTTTGTTTTTGTCGCACAGCTGAGCAAGCTTATGCCACGGTAACGGCGGTCTGCTCAAATATATTATGCCCCCTGCTGGTGCCACATGCATTTTGCGTTAATGCTGTTATTTCCCACATTTTATTTGCAAACTTTCCAGCTTCATGCGCGCGTAACCATTTTTGAGCCGTTTGCTGCTGCCACTTTCTCTTAGCTGCGAATGTCTTGCTAGCTGTATACATCGCACGGATACATTATTCGTGCTTCTTAGACGTCAGCGCACCCACTTGCGTTGCATAGTTGTCCATATCCATGGTCTTCACCAGCACCACTTAAGTTTTCATCATTCGCATTGTCTGCAACGATTTGCAGTATCTCTACGGTATTTCACTGTAAACAATGCATAGAAAACGAATAATCTGCAGTTTAAGATACATTAACAGCCAATGTCTTAAGACATCCGCCATAATTAACCTACTCGTTCAAATCCGCTAATATCAACACGCAGTACCGCGCAGAAATATGTTTGAAGAAAGCGTGCAGGAATAACTAATGTTAAACCCAAACAATTTCTGTGGCAACACGGCGAATATTGTTTTCCGCGATAAATCTGCAGACCCGCACACTTCCTCTTATTTTTGCTGACGTAAGACCTAAAAGTAGACTTCAGCTAAGCAAAATGCAGCAATTGTCAATGCTGCCTTGCTATGTACTGACGATTATCCAAGCTGCCATTAACAAAGTACTTGAGACTAGTGACATATTAGACGCTAGCCACCGTCAAATGCCACTTTCCTAAACAGGGCCATGTGCGTCTAAAGTGGAAATCACTACAATGTGGAAGCCAACAACCACAACGTTAAAAGAGCACTTTCAAAACAAAGGAATAGCTCACATTGCAGTTTGAAAGCATGTAACCGATTATCTGTTATATGCATTAGAAGGAGTACGCTTACCGCCAACCACTTATGTTGGCATGCTTGATATGCACGTAAGGATGCTTCACATGCAAGTACGCTCAGCATTCCGGTAACTCGTCCACAGTCTTCCATGTTGTATCAGTAAATTTACCGCGTATTCGTAGCGCTACTGTCGTCACCAGTTGAAATATGTTTAAGTGCAACTCCATGTTCCCACGTTTGGTGAAAATCACTAAGTATAGGTAAGAAGGTAGGCTTATCGACATTAAACACAAGATTCAAGGATGTGCCATGGGGATCGACAAGTAAATAAAGTTACACACAAAATCCAACATAATGAACATAATCACGCCATTGGCATTTCCTGAAAGGTAAATAGTTATCATTTTGTTTGTAAAAGCATTGTTATATCTTTTATCACAAGCGGCAAAAATTTAGCACAGCGTGCCAAACGACACCAACCAGCACATGGCCACGACCTGAAATGTGAGTTTCCTCGTCCTTGTATACATAAAGCATTGCAGGTTTCATTTAACAATACCACTTGTTTCCTTGCGTTTCCCAATAAGTGGTATAAATGTCAAACTGTAAATAAGGCTCATACTTTATGAGTTTTGCAGCAAACGATTAGTTAAAACCCCAAGCTTTTGTTCCTGGGCGGCGGGACAGGCTCATTCAAAACATCTTAAGTTATATATTTAGGAAAACTGATAAGTTTAAAATAAAAGGCTGCTTAAGGTTTGAATGACTAGCAATTTTGTGCGTAAAAAGTAAAACAATGTAAGTAAGTATGAAAGGAAAATAATAGAAGGGGTACACGGTGTGTATGCTATAAATTTTAACATAACGAGTAATAATAATATTACGGAGGTGTTCATTTAACAAATATACACAATTAGAGCATTTATCTTCCGAATTACTCTGCGTGTTTACGTGCCTGCTGCTTCTTTGCGCAAACTGCATTTGTTTATTTCAAGTGAAACCATTCTGCTACAATGTTGGCTAACTGACCTTCACCAGTTTGCACACAACGAATCTAAAAGTATAAATTCTGTTACGAATGAAGATACTCGTGACAAATGTCTCTCCACTACAGCTGGCTCGTTGCGGTGAGTTTCTCTCTTAATAACTGAGAGTTGAAAACACTTTGAAAAGATTTGTCGGAAAATAATTGACGTTAGTAAAGTAATACTATTGTCACAAAATATTTATGGTCGTGGAAAGGTTGCTTAAGTAGCATTAATATAGTTCATAACGTTTGCTCAATTAATCGTGACTACACTGTGATCTTTTCCTTGTACAAATCAAACAGGCCTCGGTTTTACTGGTACATGGCTGCATAAATAAAAAGGATTATTTACATAGCAAGTGCAAACAACATTGCAACTACAGTGGCTTGACTCGTGAGATAAAAAACGCAAGCTACAGAGCAAGTGCACAAAGCGAAATCATAGCCCTGTTAATAGCATACAACGATTGTGTGCAAACCTGCAAAACTGTAAGCATATTTGTTTTCGTTAAACATGTTGCAAAAACTAAAATGCGATTGATTTATTCATCAGCATTTTGTATTACCACAGAAATTACTCAGGTTAGTAAGTTCCTATGTTTTGCTATATAAATCTATATTTTAACAAGGATCGAGGCGGGAGGTTGTTATAAACTCAAGAGTGTTCCTCAGTAAATTGGAACCCAAACGTTTACGTGGCACGAATTAGGTGTAGAGTGTGTCACGCATGCTATGGATTGACGTCTAAGAATTTTAGGAACTTAACAATAAATGTGTATAGCCTAGTTTTACGTAGCATGAGAAGTAAACTAATGGAACATAAATACTTAAAGCTCGGTGGTCTAAATTAACATCCGAGTGGACAGTTAGTTGGTTAAGTGGCGATCTGGCTGGCCACGGCAGTAGTAGTGGCCGTGTGAATCATTGCTGAAAACATACTCCTACCTTTAAATAATGGCCTTAACTAGCCACGCAATGGACAAGTGTCAGATATATTTCTCTCGGGAGCATAGTTCAAACAGCAAGTGGCTTAGTTCAAGTCCTTCTCAGAAGCTGCAGGATGACAGTCAAGAAGGTGTGATACCATTGTGTTGTTTGCAGACTTTACTTTGGCTATTTTAAAGGTAGTGCAAAATGTGCTGGTGATAATATTGAGATAGGCCTCTCTTATTATTCTTACGTGAGTACGAATATGAATAAACAAGCTATGAACTGTAAAGCAAAGACTCTTGCTTCTAAATGGTTTTGCAAGCAATGAAGTGTTGTGGCCGACTAGTATCGTCCCTGTAAAGGATTACACATCTGCACATAATACTTTACGCATAAAGAAAAGAAAAAGCATAAAATGGCTGTGTGAAAAGTTCGTCCTTTGGAGCATTGCTTCTATGTGCATTTGATACGGTTATTTTAACTTTTTTAAGTTTTTCATGGTAACCGTTTATCGCTGCAGCTGATTCACTCTGTTTCTTCGTTGACATTACTAGGAGCGCAAGTACTGCGCAATTCATGTGCGAGAAGTTATATGAAGCTTCTAATATGCTATAAAATTGTTTGCGCACCGAAATTTAATGACCTGCTTAATGCATACATACATTTAGGTTACTTGCTACTACATGGTACGTTTGGATTACGGATATCATTCAAAATGATAATGGGTTTCTGAATTCGGTTCGCATGTCAGGCGTAGAATCCAATGTTCATCTAGCACCTTGGTATTTTTACAACTGAGGCCACGTGTTGGCATATCTATGTGCAAATAGCAGTTGAAACTAAGTTAGTTGGACTGTATTACACCTGCTGTCAAACATTAAGTGCTAACTTTGCTACTTCCACATTTTCTAATACACGCAGGTTTTGTAAAATGGCGAGTTTATACTACTAAGTAAGTCGGTACGTACCCTATAAAGACTAAGCAAATAACCCACAAAACCATTACAAGTAAAATATTTACTGAAGCAGCACAGAAGTTGAGCCGAAACGACATGCCGGGCTTCAGCTAGCTAAATTTTCTTCTGGCTCCATTGAATAAGCTATCACATGAAGCAGATAATGCGATACTATAAGCTTACACTATAATTATTCGTTTAATGAATAAAAATCATGCTTCCTTTGTTTCAGTAATCTTAAATAGATGAAAAACATTTGCCGTAGGAAGCTTAATACACGGAGTCACACATATATATTTTCTGGGTAATGATTTAGCGGAAGCATAGCATCAGTACCAAAAAGCGAAACATTTACAGAGCAGCCCATATGTGGTGCATTTAAACACGCCCAGTTGTCTTGGTCATGAAAAGGTGTTAACCAATGTTGCTAGAGGAACGAAAGCGTGCTGCACACTGAGTGGTTGTACGTTGAGAACCAACCCGAGCGCAAAGAAAAGACAGTGCTGATATCAAACGATCGAACTCAGTATTTAGTTCAATAATTCGTCTTGGTTACGAAAATGTAAGTTGAAATAGATATTTTAGTTTTAATAAAGTTTACAGAAAAATGGCAAAATATTAAGTTTAGTATATTGCTCACTCCCAGAGTGGGCTGTGTTAGTAGACTTTCGAACAACGTACCTATTATTCGTCGCCAGCCAATTTTTTGGAACTAAAGTTGCAACTTGATGCAGCAAAATAAACTGATGTACTGGCGGGCTGTTGCCCATATACTCTCAAAGGACGCAAACAAAAATATTGTTTACAAAGAGAGCTTCTAGGCGTACAAGTAGCTGGTAAGGCAGTGGGTTCCTTGGGACTCAACAAAGTGTGGAGAACCAACTAAAATATGAAAATAATGAGCGACCAACGAACCGAATGCAGATGGAATGTAAGCCGAAACGCAACTGTGTACATCCAAACCCATGCACAAAGTTGTTTAATGACAGGTAATTTTTGGGCTTGTCAAACGTTTTAATAGGTTTGACTAAGTCCAAAGAGTTTTACCTTCTTTGTGAATATTGAAAATCGTTTTAGAGAACTGGTAGGTGTATTAAAACACTTGATACCCTCTACGGATAATTACCTTTGCAAATAATGTCCAGACAACGAACAAGAAGATTGAATTCTCCACTAGGGCTTTGGATAGTAAGATGTGAATGGGTGAGTTTTACTGTCGCTCCGAATGTCCCTGACACAAGATAATTGGTTTGGGTTTCCAGCGCTGCCACTTGTTGCGAACTTTAGGAATATACATGGAGGAAGAAAATCAGTTTCAGGATATGCTGGCATGAATCAGTCTGTGTTGTTATTCTTAATGTTACTACCTTTTTCGTCTTCCGTTTTGTGGACCATACGTCACAAGCCAGCTTATGAAGGTTTACGTGGTCAGCTTACGTTAGCTGTGTAGATATCACATTAGTGCAAGTGCCAAAGTGTTTGTTTGTTGGATACTCAAGGTTTACGCTCTGGATTGCACAGAATAAAGCCTTGCCAGTAATGTGAAAGGCAAGCTGACTGTTTGTCAAATTTGAGCATCCTTGCAGATTATGTGTAACTAGCTCAGCTGCAAAGCAATGTGTGCTGCCAAAGATTAACCGCAATTGTATAGAGAGTACGCACGCTTTACTCTAGTTTCTGACAAATAAGAAAATGCATAGAAGTGTTTTGCGTTAAGATGTGCTAGATTAAAACATAGCGTAGCATGTAGCTTCTGTTGGAAACTTTCTCACATTCCAATAGTTGCCGGTGTCTTGAGGTACTTCACTTGCGTTGTCAACCTAGTTCTTTGAGCTGTTTGCTGTTGTATCGGTCAAAACGTAATACAACGTCCATAATGTAGGAAAACAAATTTAGCCACATAATATGCTAAGACATCGAATGTGACTGCGGTACCTGAGTAGACCTGTATTGGAAATGTTTCTGAACGATATAGTAATTTGTCGAAATAGGTGATAAGGTGTAAGTAGTTTTTACACTGTAGAAAAGATCCGGCCTGATCGACGCAAGCGCATCCAAAAAAAAGCAGGAGACAGAATGACACCGATGTTGCTTTTGTTGTGCCTGTATAATTTTAGGCGCTGATACTCCGGGCAAGTCCAAGCTCATCCATGGGCATCATTATTGAAGTTGAACAAAACGGATCCTTATGGGACGCGAAGTCAAAAAGGGTGGTTGCGTCACATGAACTTAAGGGAAAGCGGTGCTTTTTCAAAGTGACGTAGTGTCAGACATTATGTATGTCAACGTTAACAAGTTGGACTAAGACCACGGCCGCCAAAGCGAGGTTGATCCCAAAACTGAACTGACCTGATAACTTTTCGATATAATGTCTGCGAGCAGATCAGTGGAACACCAGTAAGCTCGTACGCTTGTCGTAAATGGAGCGATGTAGCTTCGGTGTCATTTTTCGCGCTGGAAATATTTCACTGTTGACTTTTTATTGTGCAGCTTGATGCTTTGTTATAAGTTAAAACTCTAAAATTTTAATCTGCAAAGTAGTGACGTAAATTTTAAATAAATAGGTATACAGCCCTTAGCTACATACCAAAGGTACTGTGACGAAACTCGGTAGGTTGTAAAAGTTTTGAAGAATCGAGGCAGTTTCAATACCTGTTAGAAAACTGCACCAATGGCAGTGTCTGACCCGTCAGTGGTTAGAGATGGCGGCATTGTTAGATATAGGTACGCAAGAAGCGTTGTGCCAAAGTTACTTTGATTAAGCTAACTAAAGTCAGGTATGCTTTTTCTTGAACGTAAAATGTGTGTGGCTTACTGCAGAGCAAGTCCGTCATTGGTTGCACAACACTCGCGCATTTCGGTAGAAATATATGTAGTAGTCGACCAGGCGCCAGAAGCAGCGTAACTGTTTGTTACAACTTGCAGCATAATAGTATTTTATTGTGTGGATTTTGTATGTTCGCGATTAATTGCCGGCGGCAAACATCGTGCAGTCGTAAACGTTGATGGTACTGTAGCAAAAGTCATATTTTCGAGTTAAAAGAAGACTCTACTTTGCATCATATGATATTGAAGCGCCTCGAGGTGGTAAATTTTCCACCGTCAAAATGGATGGCGTTGGGCATATAAACTTAGTATGGATAGGCGCTTTACGTCTATAGTTTACTTCAATTATGAATCCGTGAAATGGTTGAGCAGCGTAAACTATGTTGCAAGGCATTTTAAAGCATCCAAATAGATAAAATGTTGTAAGGACTGGTGTTTTACTTACATAGTCAGGCGCCACTTTCTTATAGTAAATGGCGCGCACCAAAAGTTGACCAAAGAATTACTTATAAGCCTGAGCTAATGTTACGTCGTGTGTATGCGGGATAGTGTATTTATAGAAGAGAGTAAGACTATTATTTCACTGTGGGCTACCAGGAGGATGCCAGTTTCCAGGATCCTTACTTACCATGTGTAATCTTACTGCCCAAGGAATCTCCAGCAGTCGGATTAATGCAAGCTGAATTATTTATTCGCATTCCTTTTTGAAAGGTTTAAGCTAGTATTCAAATGCAGACGGGAAAAGGAAATATTTTACTAGAGACATAGTGCAAAAACCTTCGAGGTTATGAGCGGTAGGCCGTTTTAAATGCAAAGGAGTTTATGGCGCTGTTTGCTTACGCTTAAATTGCCGTTAAGCTTAAAACACGGCACGAATAGCAGGTAACACTTACCTTTTACCAGAAACACAAATCTCATTGGGCTGTGTCCGGAAGTCGATATACGGAAGCATTTTACGTTCTACAGTAATGCAAAATTTTAATAAAGTCCAATGCCTTTCCTAGCAACTGATGCAGCTGCTCTTTAAATCCCAGAAAAATTGTGCCGAAGGTTTAGACTGAACGTCAGTAGCTTCTAACTGATAGCTACGATTAGTATGCATCGGCAGCGATTAGTATAGACGATTAAGGTGAGGCAAAGTCGACTGAGCCATGAGGTTTAATGTTGCATTCTGCTTGCGTACACAAAGATATCTGTACCAGAATTTAAAACCATAGCACGGACAACGCAGCGGCTTTCCGCTTATTATGTCCGTTGCCCATACTGGCTAGCTAAACTTTATCCTGCCTCGGCAAATGTACACGTTTAGTTGCTTATATATGCTACGATGCTGAACTCTAATCTTATTGACTATGCGCATGACGTTTAACGGAATTTGGCCATTCGGATAATGATGCTAAACCGCTGGGACGTTGAGGTGCTATAATAAGCAGGTTGCTTTGTTGCAGCTTGTGTTTGTAGTGCTTCTATTGTTAATTGTAACATATTGAGAAAACAACCCTGAGATGCAAAGGCGTTGTCCTTGCAGGCGTAGGCTCGTGGCTGGGAAGGCTTAATGAATACGTAAGCCAAATGAACTAGCTCGGTGCTAGATACAGAGTTCATGATTGCGAGCTTTGCTTGTGTTTTTTTCCAGTAGCCTTTACTACCGTTGGTTGAACGTAGGGTCTTGTTTATGGCCAATGTATCAAACTGCAGTTTTGTGAACCGTACCGAAGTTAAGAGCAACTTGTGGCTCAAATGCAGATAGGCGGAAAACTGCTACAAAGGAAATATTCATGCCGCACGACAATGGATCTTAGCCACATAGCGGTTTCCTAGTGTATATAAGGTCACTAACCTGCATGCATATCATGGTGGATAGATAAGACGTAAATGTGCTATATACAGCATGCTAAGGGGTGAAACTGGGTTTGTGAATTTAAGCTGTAGCTGAGCGGACAAAATAGAGTGTCCGTGCATCAAATGTTTGGACAAAGAGCAGTGCTACACTAACAAAGGCAAATAAACTGCCATCTACAGAATACATTGCATAAAATTGCACACAAAAGCATTCATAATCAAAAAGGATCTTGAAATATGAAAAAATAAATAAAGCGGGCTAACCGTGAAGCTGCTGAACATTCATTGCTGTAACTTTCCAAAGTAAGGATGAAAACTTTAGCGGAACCCAAAATAGCTGTTCCATAGAACCAATATTTAACATAAAAGCTTGTAATTTGTGCTTTTTAATTACGCCTTTGGCCCAGCTATCTCGCCCACCGTTGTTAATTTTTGGAGGAAAGAAAATGGTGTAGCATAATGTGTAGTCACGTTTTACAACAACATCACTGCCAAGCGCAGGCAACGCTCATCGGAAATGGTCGATCTCAGTATGCAGTTCAACCATCTAGGCCGGGCAGTTGAGTGTACAATAAAGTAGGTATTGAGTTAGAACCTTACACAAGTAAACAGTAGGAATCACAAAAATGCAAAATGCTACATATAGGCAAAACTGTTTCGTAAACATGTTAGGAGAATCGTTTTCTTAAACATATGGGTGCGTATTGACTTAACTTTAATGACGGTTGGCGTAGCACGGATAGGCACTTGTATATATGATGTGTTATTTCATATAACCGAAATACCTTTTGTGAAAGTAGGAAACCAGCGTAATAGAAAAACCGAATTGTGTATAAATGCCTCAGGCTTAACTGGCACTTATAATAACAGTAGTAACTACTTTGCTAGGTGCAATAGCACAAACCGGCTCTTAGTAGTTCAAGTGCTCTACTGCCAGCTAAAGGTATTTTTCACTTCCAACGTCTATTCTAAGGTAGCTGTGCATTAAGAAATATAAAGCCGGTTGCTTCATATTGATAGGAACTGCAATATACAGGTGTGGCTTCTCCGTACACCCATTACAAATTTAACTTCATAAGGAACTACAGCTTCCCGGGATGTCGCCTCCTTGTTAAATTAAATTAGGTAAGCATCGCAAAAGGTTCAAATGTTGAAGAAGCAGATTGTTGACTTATGAAACACGACTACTGCTTCCTCTTCTACAATTCACAGCTCAGAATAATCTAGGAAGACTTACCTGCTGGCAATTCCAGGTTATTGCCAAAATACATTGATGTGCAAAAGTGGTAGATCGGCATGTTTTATAGGGAGTAAAACCTGCAAGAAACTTTTGATTTTTATTGCAATCAAGTTAATTACTGCACATGGCATTAACGAAACAATCGAACTGGGTATGGTATCCACGTACTGTAACTATCAGTCCAATATCTTGACGATAAAATCCATTACAAGCAAGTGCGGCTCGACTGTAATATCTTGATGCACTGATTTGCGCAAATCTTGGATTCCGCTGACATACAATCAATCAAAACCGTTTCTTAACAAGGCAATGAAGTCATATTGAAAGCAGTCAAATGTTAGTGTTTTTAAATGGTGTCATTGGAAACGAGGCGGTTGTTAATTTATTGGGTAACATTACCCTATGACAGGTACGAAAGCATAGTATGCCGAAAATTAACAGGAAGTGTACTATGCTTGTTCCAGTTTGTCTAGTGCACAGCGTAGTTTGAACTGCACCAATTAGCTCGGTAAATTAAAAGAAGCTGTTATCATCAAGTGAGTATATTAGTGCATATTAAAGCAGGCAAATCTAGCTAGTCACGTAAACATAAAATACATATTATTCAGAGTCGATGTAACGGATGCTTAAAGATTGTCTCACGGTTAAAATGAAATACACCATTCCGATTCTTAACAAAACCCTCAAAAAGGTTGCTAAATTTGAAGGAACCGACACACTTTCCATTAATTTGTAGTAAAATCAGGTCATACCCGATAGCATAATGCATGCTCATTGGCGTATCTTAGCATAATAAGACGCAATCGATTACAAAATGCATCAACACAAGGAAAATAAACCGTTACCTGGCTCTAGAAACGATAAGTTTGCTATAGGTTTTATAAGACTGGGTACTCACGCGTAATTGTTATTTGCAGTTTCAGTATGCATTTACCACTAACAGGTAACACGTATTCAGTAACTTAGAAATCATGCAAAGTATGCCAATACATCGTTACTCATTGAAAGAACATAGGCAGAAATTTGTTGTCATGCATTTTCCTTAAGAAACCAGTATTGCCTCTGTTTTCGTACTATCACCTCGTAACAGTTACTACAAATGTAAAAGGAACTGTTGAAAACAACCAGTAATAAAAGTAAAGTATGGAAAGATAACATGCGTTTGTGTCCTTTTTTGGTAGAAAGAATGGCGTTTTCCTCCGGGCTGAAGATATCTTTTCCACAGCGTTTTTCTGGAACATGTAACTATTGTTCATACTTGGCTCCAATGTTTTCGCCTGTGATGCTTCATGGATGCCTATATCACTTTATAAATATCAACTGTTGTTTATAAATACACGTTATTTGGAGTTGTTAAATAGCACATGGCAACTACTTTCTTTGTTTCAAAAAGGGGATATCACCGCATGATAAAAACAATGGTTTTACACGCATATATAGCATCAGAGTAACTGTACGCTCAGTTGTGAAGAATTATTCATTTGGTGTCAAATCACTGGTTTTATTTGTTTCCCACAGCTGGCCTCCGTAACGTCATGTCGTAAGACCGGCAAGGTAAAATAAGATGAATGTAATTGGTATTATTTCAAACTCACACAACCTATGAATAATAAATGCGCATCAGCATATTAAGTGGCAACCGATAAACCGGAGCCAATTGTGGGCCGAAGGTCAGAGAGCTATCATGCATGGGTTAAAACGCCTGAAGTCAATGTAATGTCTGGCATGAGAGCGGATGTTCGATGGAGGTTAAGACCTAACTCATGCGATAAATACATTAATTTTGGCAGCGCTATGGCCAAGCTAACTCACAACTTCTGATGCGCAGGACCGTTGAGGAACCGGGCTCACCTGGTTTTATGAGCTTGTAAGTTGAAGCTAACGCTTCTTAATCTACGAAGAACGTTAGTTCTTAGTTCCTACGAAGTTACGAGGGGACGGTATTCTGTGCTGCAGTCTTATGCTAGATCGTGTCAGCGAGCTTGTATGGACAATAAAAACGTTCCAGTAATTTTACGGTTCTTAGAAACGCCGGAATGTTGGCAGTTACGCTTATGCTAAAAACCGGGATTGCGACAACCTGGACCGCAGTACATTTACGTGCTCTGTAGCAATCAGAGGTACAAGTATGAAGTCAGTAGAAAAATAGGCAAATACAGTAATGGTTAACCTCCCGCAATTATAAGATCCAGCGTATTAAACACTGAATAGACTGTTGCTTGTTTGACTAGTAAGCATTTGACAAAGCTGGATTACATATATGAGACGCCTATGTAAAACTAAACGATACAAGGTACCCAGGGTGCATTTCGTGGAGTCCATTACTTTAAACTCGTTCGGAGGCTGCGCATACATCTATGTATTTCCAAATCTGAAAATGTGACAGATTAAAACTTATACGCGTGCGCTCTAGCTTTTGGCAACCCACAGACGGCAAGGTCATCCTCACACACGCGTGACGTGCGTGCCCCTGGTTCATTTGGATTATTTCCGTCTACCCTCTCTCCATCTTCTCGCAGCGTTGTCACTGTACGCTCATTCGAACCGGATTTACCAGCTCTACAAAGTGATCCATCATACGTGGAAATATCTTCTACGATTAGAGGCTGTGCCGTCACTAGGCGCTTTCACTGGCATATTTGATTAAGCGCAAGCGTTTAATTCATTGGTATTGAGCCTATTGCCATTCTGTGTGACACCATACGATACAGAATTCTCGAGGCAGGCCGGAAAGCCTCAGCTTACTCCGATCCAGTATTTCTCAACACAGCTGTGAAAGAATCTGTGTTCAGCGCTCTGTTCAGGTTGCAATCACTCGCCATTCCTTGTGACTTTGTCAGCCAGTGCAGCTGCATTACCTATCACACGGACCGCGCGACCACGCCGACCGCTCATTTGACCTTGCAACCACCACGATCGCCTGACCGATGTGCGCCGCTCTCAAAGCTGTAAAAGTACAGAACACTAACCAAACCAGTGGGTCAGGCAACGACACCAAATTGAATGGCAAAAGGGCGAAACCGAAGAGACTCCAGTCGAAAGGCATTCGCGGGATAGGAGAATGTCATCGGGTAGTAAAAATCGGTCTGGCTTGTTCGCACTGTTTGGTTTGGTACCATACGAAATGTGCAAATGTGTCCCAACAACTGTTATGGGAGCAAAATAGCTCCCAAGATGCATTTTGGTTCTGTACTGGGTGTTCCACCATCCCCCTCGTTAAGTACTTGCTTATCCTAGCTGAGAAATGCGACCGGTTAATCGCAGAAGCAGAGCAGAGGATAAACAATAAGATTACTTCAATGGAAGCGAGTATGGACCACAGAAGCGAAGCGGCTGCTAAGCAACGGAATGCTGAACAAACCGCTTCCCCTCCACCGCAATCAGCCATGTCTCCATCTCCGTTGTCTTCTCCAACTTTGGTAGAACGCCGGGCGAAAACAGACTGTACCTACGTGAATCAAGCAGTACTCACAGCAACGAAAATCAGGCACCATTCAAAAAGCCTGGTTAAGCAAATTCCACTGGACCTGACATCTAGTATTAACAAGGATGGAGCAGCCAAACACCAACCCTTGGTACCTGTAGCTCAAATATCTCTTGTCGAGACTAAGCCTCCCAGAACATCGGGTACATATGCAGAGATTGCTGCAAGGGTCCACCGAGAGGTCGCCGTTGCGTCCTCTTCCATTGTAAACACCGTTAACGCAAATGGAGAGAAAAAGAGCAAACAATCACTTGTCAACAAGTCAAGACAAATGAGTACCATACCTTGTAGATCCATTAAAAAGGGATCCAACAACAGTGCCTGGACTGTTGTATGCTCAAATGTCCCTGAATCTACCGCCATCACATTGCGGGATAAGTTATCAGATGACCAAGACCAATGGAACTTATTGTGTATGCAGATGAGTATAAAAGCCAAGCCCATAAACTTGTTACGAATTACTCGTCATCCGAACTCGCCACACTATGGTGAACCCAGACTTATTCGAGTAACTCTAGAATCCTCCACCGACGTAGAAAACGTTTTGCTCTCCGCAAGCGCGCTAAAACACGAATCCTGTGTGATACGTATCTATCCTGATGTCCCTTGGAGCGCGACAACCAAAACGAAACACCGAAGAGGGGCGCAGCAAGCAAGACCGCCTAAACACAATCTTCGTATACGGCGTGCCAGAACATCCTTCTAACGATGTTCAAGAGACCGGAAAGCACGATTTAGAACAGTGGCGGTTCATTCGTGAAACATTTTCTTTGGATGATGTTATGGCACTATCGCTCACCAGGATACCTCTCTCATCAAATTATAGAGGATGTGGCCCTAGAATCCTAAAACTTGTGGTTCAGTCAGAGCAACAAGCAAAGGATGCTATAGATCGATGGCGGAGAAATCGGAAACATCTTCCTTCCGAAATTCGGTTAAAGGTCGCAAACACTTTGCACAGCTCAACTATTAAAGCAACTGAAGCAGCAAGCATACTGACGAATGTACAGAAGTGTAACTTGACTGCTGCATTAATTGACTCTGACGTAGATCTAAACGAAGGCTGGGACGCACCTTCACCGAATCAAGTTGCAAACGAGATATCATTGACCCATCAAAAAAACGAGTAACTGCCGACCTCCCATCGGTCGGCATTCTCCCACACTTGACAGCTCCACCTCTCTGCGGGCTCCTAGAGACCGACAAACTGGCCTGCTTGTATACAAATGCTCAGGGACTTTCTAACAAACTGGCTGAACTGAAATATCGCCAAGCTTCCGGCTCGTATGATGTCATTGGTATCACCGAGACATGGTTGCACACGGGAATGACGGACGCTGAGGTGTCGCTACCCAGGATGTCCCTGATCCGGAACGACAGGCTCACAAAAGGAGGAGGGGTAATCCTGTACTACCGAAACGACTTACAGTGCGAAGCCGTGGAGGATTCAGACCCGCTGTTCCCCGACTGTCTTTAGTGCCGGTTGCAGTTAAAAGGCAGGGACGCTTGCCTTATTGTCTTGGTGTACCGCGCCCTTAACTCAACACCCGAAACCGACTACCACCTAATGGCTGCTTTAAGGTGCAGTTTACAACAAAAGTACACTCACATTCTTATCATGGGTGATTTCAACATACATTGTTTAGAAGCCCCTGCCACCATCGGAGAACAATTCAAAACCGATTTACAAGATCTAGTAACTACTGTTCCTCTTTACAACCACATCACTTTGCCCACTCGGCTCAGAACAGGTAACAGGCCATCTGTGCTGGATCTTGTGCTTACCAACAAGGGGCATATGATTGATGCGTTGGTTTTAGACTGCCCGTTGGGTCGCAGTGATCACGCAGTCATCAGTTTCAACTTCGTCTGCTATGCAGAATAGCTGAATGATAACGATGATACTGTGCGAACCATCACAAGGTACGACCGACTCGCCCAGATAGTCAGCGCCACAACATGGTCTTTTCTCGAAGAAGAACCCCCGGAAGTCGCCTGGCTCGAGTTCGTCAACACATTCAGTCAGCTGATTGCACAGGCTTCAGAGATAAAAGCTTGCAATAAGTGCAAATCCGTTTCTTTCCGTAGGAGCAGAACCCGAAAATGGAGGATAGTACGCAACGCAGCATGGCGAGTGTACAGAGAAGCTCCAGCACCAGAAACTTGGGACAACTACGTAGCCCAACGTAACCACTGCACTCAACTGTTAAGAGAAGACAAAGCCGCCTATCAGCAGAACATCGCAAAAACCTTCAGTGCTAACCACAAACTGCTGTACAAGCACGTTAATAGCCTACGAAAGGTGAGGCAAGGATTTCCTCCACTCAAGACGACTGATGGCCCAATAAGAACGTCTATGGAAGCGGCAAAAGCGCTGCAGATGCCATACGCCCCCACATTTCAAGGAGTCTTGCCACCAAGCGACCTACCAAGCTTTGTATTCTGCTCACCAGGACTAACCCACATCAAGTTTACCGCAGAGGCTGTATTGCAAAAGCTGACGTCTCTACGCAAACACAGCTCGCCGGGTATCGACACCATTCGTCCAGAGGCATTGGGAGCAGCAGCAAACCAACTGGCAAGAAATTTAGCTCAGTTTTTCCAGCACTGCTTAGACCAGAACCAAGTTCCCGCCATGTGGAAGCTTGGAATAACAAGCCCGATCCACAAAGGTGGAAGTAGAACTGATCCCTCCAACTACCGACCAGTAACCCTTCTACCTATACCCTCCAAGGTCATGGAATCCATAGTTGCCGATGCACTGGTGTGCTATCTGGAAAACTGCAACCTCATCACTCCTGAACAGCACGGTTTCCGTCGACAGCGGTCATGTACAACTAATTTACTAATTGCACGCAGTAGTTGGACTGAGGCAGGCGACGCTGGAGAAGGTGTTGATGTGATCTACCTAGATTTTTCCAAGGCTTTCGATCGTCTGGACCATCGGATACTACTATCCAAGCTGCAGCATTACGGGATCGGAGACCCTCTTTTAAGCTGGATCGCCAACTTTCTATTTCAACGGCAATTAGTGGTCAGAGTTCGGAGCTCTTTATCGGGCCCCATACAAGTCGAGTGTGGTGTGCCGCAAGGCTCGGTTCTAGGTCCACCTTTGTTTTTGGTGATTATTAATGATCTTGCACAGGAAATCGCTTCAAATTCCCAATGTCTGCCAACGATATCAAGATCTGGCGCAGGATCCAGGCGAACGCCGACCAACATGTGCTTCAAAGTGACTTAGATACAGTGGATCAATGGTCGACCCAAAACCTATTGCATTTCAACGTCAGTGAATTCAAGGTGCTTTCCATCCGACATCAAAGCAGCTACTCATACCGACTCGGAACGGATGTACTGCAACAATCAACTCTCGAACGTGACTTGGGTTGCTCCAGGCAATCCGAAAAGGCCTCGAAGACCGGGAACCAACACGTTGGGCTGTTGAGGCGGGCATTTGGACAAATAAACGGCTCCATATTTCGACAAATGCTCAGTGCGTATGTTCGCCCCCATGTAGAATATGCAATTCAAGCCTGGCATCCATGGCTAAAACACGACCTTAATGCACTGGAGCAGCCACAACGCCGGGCATCTAAGTAGTAATTGGAATGCGCAATCTTTCCTACCACGACAGGCAGCGACGACTAGGATTGTTGAGTGGAAGCTATCGCAGACTACGAGGCGACCTGATTATGACATACTTGATTCTGCGAAACCCACATCATGTGTGCCGCCCTTTACTGCAACTCAGCAGCAATACAAACCTAAGGGGCCACTTATTAAAACGCGCAGAACAATACAGTCGTCTGGAGTGTCGCAGAAATTTCTTTTCCATCCGTGTCTGTCACTTGTGGAATGATCTCTCAGAATCGGTCGTCTCTGCACCGACACTAACAATATTTTAAAGACGGTTGGAAGATGTACTCAGCCACTTACACTTTGTTAGTTAACACTACGTCTCCATCCTACACCTTGCGTTTACAATGGAATTATTTGTTGTTAACTGTGGGTGCTTTGAATCTAAGAGGATCGCTGGACTGCAGCGAAGCAAACGATAAGTCCTTATTTTCGTATTTAAAGTATTAACTATTTTCCTATCTTTATCCACATTTTTGTTATGTTGATATCCTCACCAACTATCCAACAAGACTTGTAAATCAACGCTTCTTAACCCGTATAAATTCATTGTTCATTGTTCATTGTAATATGGAATTACCCACTCGTCACCTGAATGCGGAAAAGCACTTGCAGCACGCACTACACGCTACAGTTTAAGGACTGCGTGTTCCGTAGTGTTTAGTAAAGTTGTCTATTTTCACAAGGACACCGATCGTCTCAAGCGATCGTCGGTATATTTTGCTTGTCACGTTAAATTAAATCATTCAAGACTCTAGGGCTCATTAACTGAAAAGAAGCACGACAAATACTTGCAAGCAAATGAATCCCGGCAAATGCGGAACAACATTATCGGAACATTGGGAGTGTAGACTGCAAGTAAAACTCGATTTTCAACCCCGGTTTCTCTATGATCTGCGTGCGACAAACCTTCATAAAACCTTTTTACCAATTCCTGCATTGCATATCTAGGCACTATTATGCTTCGCAAATATTGCGAGCAGTTTTTAAATACACGATTCCTTCTGCTACAAGCAAACGTGTCCACGTAGACCAGTTTTAGTTTATTTCCTTTCTATCGTTAACTAGCTACCATTGCGTCAGTAAGCTCTATTTCAAGCGACGCGATTCCGCAAGGGCTTAACTCTAGGTTACTTGTTGACAGCTAAAACCATAACACAGTTTGCGGTGGTTCCAGCTCAACGGCAAATTCACATATGGCAATGCAAGCAGAAGAATCGTAGATGAACCCTGACTGGTCTCCATGGCTAGGTATCTTTTAGCTTTGTTCCTAGTCAGGGGATACCGATATACGTTATCATACTCATGAAGAATATTTTGCTGGCGGAAATCTGACCATTAAGAGTTCGAAACTTCAAAGCCATTTAACCATCGCTCTTTTCTGTAAACAACAAACAAGCTGTCAAGAAATTTAGCGAAAAATTGCTTAATAAAGAACAGCATAAACAAGCAATTATTCTTGCCTAGCGATAGTTTTACTGCCGTTGCGTTAAAAAGCCGTTGAGCTGAGCGAAAACTTGCTTCGCTTTTCCCCTGCACGAATTGAGGTTCAACACATTTACCGGTGTCACGGGCAAGCATGTGTACGGATAAATACAATATAAAAGAGCTTGTATCAGCAAATGGTAGAACTGGAGATACAAATGTTGTTGTACAAAAACATTAGACTCATTAAGTTTCACTATTCCCGAGCTAGCGTTGTGTTTTATTTGATTTTGTCTAATGGGTGCAACGATTGCAGCAAAATGCTGGACAATGTGCAGCTAACCAAAGGCACTCTAGAGAAAAATGCTTACTTTGTTTGCGCATTATGGGACTAGCAATATGCACGCACGCTTTAATAGCGTTGGGTCGCAACGGACTACTATAATAGACTCACTGTGACTTAAATTATTTAGATATTTTAGGACGCTTAACGTAACTTTAGCGCAACATCTAACGGGGCAAAAAGGCTTAGCTTTGCTATTTTATAGTTTGGCTGTACACGGTAACATTGTATAACAAAGAAGGTTTGCAAATCAATTTCAGTAGCGCCGTGAATATCAAGTGGCAGGTGCATTTGGCAAGCTGGATTACCAAGACTAAGAATGATTCGGAATAGTTGGGATATTAAACGAATATGTACCTTGTAAAATATAAGGTTTCAGCTGTACCCGTTACTGCGCTACGCTGCCGCATGACCGCAAATATTTGCGCGCTGGCTGAGTACACCACGAAGATGACTACTCCTATGCGGATTAGAAATGAGGACCTCGTGGTTGCTAACCGAGCGCGCGCATACCACTTGGCCACCGGTAGATATTGATGGTCGGTTGTTAGTCGGATCTGCCAGCACCTAAGTACCGGGTCTAAATTATTGAAACAGTGCAAATCGCAAGGAAGCCTCACTGGGGCGTCCACACATAGTAATAGGTAATGGTCTCTTTTTAGCTACATGGTGATTCCGCTATTTTATACCGATCCGAGGCTTATAGTTTGCCTTCAGGATAATGTTAGTAGCTAAACATGGTGAGTTGCAGGGTTAAAAAGTTACTGAAACTTAACATATCATGCCGTGGGTCGGTTACCTTCTGCGAGAACGAAAGAAGCACACGCTTAGGTTGCTGGCTGGTCGCGGTTGCCTTGCTTATGAAAATGCTTCGTTTTAAAATTGCATCGCTTCATGCCGGGATGTTGGAACATGATTAAGCTATACTTTAAAGCACCGACAGCTGAGCTCGATTGTCCTTGGAAAGCTTACAAAAACTTAGTGACCGTGGGTTATTGCATGCCAAGCAACATCAGCACCGCTGTCAGCGAATAACAGTAGCTAGTACCGTTTGGCAAGCACGGTTGTCCTTAACTAATTGGCCCCTTATCAGAACAGAACGGACTTTAACACATAACATTACGCCTTTAGCAAATCAAAGAAGACATATTCACGAAAGGCTTCGGCATTTCTTCAAGCACTACCGTGGTTGTGGTCGAAATCATGAGCTTCATGACATTTTAAATGGTCGCCAACAAATTTGACCAAAACGCGATGAATCTGTTTCAATTCCGTCAAGAGTGATAGCTTCCGAAATAATTAGAGAATGCTGTCTGCATGCACAAGGTGTTTCTAACACTTTTCGTTTCCGTGGGTTGTGATTAGATATATGCTACTTCACCAATGCTAAAAATAAGTGACTACCAGGTTTCGAATTGCAGAAGACCAAAACACTAGACGAAAAGAGTACTATTTTTATTCAACGATGGCAGGAAATCCTTGATCATATACTGATGTAACCTTAATAATATATGACCACCGAAAATTGCTGGTAAGATATTTCGTTAAAGCGCTCATCACGCTTGTACACTGCGGAAGTGGTTAATCTGTAGGCAGTGACAAGCAAAATCGTGCCTCTCGCTAAATGCAGTTTATACAAGAATTTCAGCTGGGTATCCATATCCGTAGGTTCTTGAATAATCTGATTCAAAAACCTATAATACGGAGCCAATTTGCTTCCATTCCCATACGCTGCAAACGCTAAATTTTGTCATACGGCCACCATTGACTCGTCGGTCTCTGTGTTCGTTGAAAGAATAAATGTCAATACTTTTTTCTTTACAACGGAGTGAAGTCACCTTTGGTTCAGTTAATGTATAGTTCAAGCAGCTTTAATAATCTCGGTGCATATGATTCGTCAAACCTACGTCCATAGCAAACAAAACCACACCACTGATATTATATAAGAGCCAACCAGCGAATTATCAAGCCCTGCCATTCTAAGGGACATTAAGCCATGTTGGTGCAGTTTATTCCTGGGGTCTGTGCGCTGACCCTCTATTGCGTGCTTTGCATGTAAGGACAACCCCGTCGGCATCTGTATAGGTAGTAGTGATATTTAACACCATGGATGAATTACAAGACATGTGATATTCCTCTGGGTGAGAAACCTGAATACTTCCGTATTCCCTGCTTAACTCTGGCAATTAAATCGTTGGCATCACACGCCCAAGTGTCCTCGTAAAAAGCGATAGTTGCCGTTGTGCAAGTACATGGTTCGCAGTCTACGTTCGGTTGGGTAATATACAATTCCGCTTAAATTTCCATTAGCTTACGTTTGGCAATTTAAGCGCAAAGCCTCGTGTTTACGCCAAGTTTGCAACGCTTTCCAGCGTACTCCATCTTTGGTCTTAAATGGGCGTACGACATGTGTGAGATATGGTAGCACAAAATGTCTGAAAGCTCTAGGAAAACGTCAATGTGCTGTCTTTTTTATTGATAAATGGTAAGTCCGTTTTGTCTATCCCATGTGAGTTGCATGGTTACTCAATGATCACTATTCAGCTTAGGGAGTTCCAAGCGTTGTTCGTTTATCGATATTTAAAAGTAAATGAACTTCCTTTCACAAATACCATTACATTTTCCCAAGTTAAACTGGAGCATATTTTAATCGGCGATGTTTATTTCTTGTTGAAACGTTTTTGGAGTATAAACTGGTCCGCTTGACGTCCTGACATGGTGCAAACACTTCATTCCTCCGATTAGGGTTTAGTGGAAGGACAGTTGGATAGTATTTATAAGGCTTCGCGGCATGATTGCATTTGCACCCAGGCATAAGTATACACTCTCTGCATGTTGGAAATCTGTATTTCTATTTGATTTTGTCCTACGTAACCGCAAATTTGATTGTCAGGTTATGTCGGCTCTTGCTGATGCAATAGGGCATTTGTTGTCTACAACAACAGAGCTCACACGCACAAGAAAATAACTTGTTAAGCACCATCGTGGAAGTAAAAAAGAGAAACGATCGAAAAGCTTCACTGACTTGCACTCGGCATCCGTGGATCGTAGAGAAAATACATTAACTGCAACCCACTCACCCATGCGGCAACAAGACACATAGCAGAGAACTGGGGAGCCGGAGATATTCCATCCGCGTTCATAGTGCTCCTTGGTGCGCGAATACGACCGGACAGGTCATATGCTCCACAATGGGACAGTATCGATTTTCTTCACTGAAGGTAACTGCATTCAAGCTAGTAGACCAGTTCGACAACCTCACTTTGTTGCACCCATGCTTAGCGGTGCCTACGTGTGATCGGGTGTGGATAAGTGTGCCCAGGTGAAATAATTACTGTGTGAGTTGCTTCACTACGCGCTATTTTGGAGCAATGCGTAGGTTATCGGTGAGCGTGGCCGAATTATATGTTAACTGCTCTTGATCGGCTTTAATGAAGAGGTTAGCATCAGCCTCTGCACAGAAATGCATGAAGTACTGCCGTGGACATTGCGGAAGAGTACCGCATTAAGTGTGATCATGTTACCGGTTTGCCAACAGCTTGCATTTCCTTGTCTATACGCAATGGTTATTTTGTTGAAGCTTTTGACAGGGTGAACGAATACGTTTGTGGAGAACAGTCATGCGTTTGTGTGAAACGAATATGAAACGATAATCTATGTTTACATGAGCGCACTTCTTACCAAGGTGCCAAAATTCGACGCACTGGATATGGTGAAATGTTATTTGACTGAAGAAATTAACCTGGTTTAGGATCACTATCGGACATTGCCAGTGCTCAGTTCTCTTCGCTTTCCGTTAAGCCGTTGTTGCTCCGTCTGCTGTCTCTCACTGTGCAAGTTCCTGTTTACGTTCGCCTCCGTATTTGTGGTATTTTTGTCTTCCCAGCAATCATTGCTTTCTGCCACCCTACATAATAGTGTGCACGCTCCTCCACTGTTTGTTTCTGGTTTTCCACCTAAATATTACGTGCTCAAAGCGGGACGCACTGTGATCTACGACCACAAAGCGTTACATTAGTGCGATCCGTCCAGCATTTCTAAAAAGCAGAACAGCAGCTCGAAATGCGGGACTCTTTCTCCTAACTCGGTACGTATGGCCACCCCGACTGAATGTGACTTACACAGAAATTGTCGTGAAATTTCGGCGGGAGTTGCGGTCCTCCCTCGAAGTTCTGAACGCTGATCCAGTGTGCGTCGTTAAAGCTTATTTTTAAATGAAGAGACTGGATGGGCTGCAGCTATGGAAGGTGAGGCGCGTTTATCTAACCAGCCGGCAGGTCAACCATGCAAGCCTCGTACTCCGCATCCACAGACCGAACGTACTTGCGGGGTCAATAACGGTGGATTGCACTGTCACCGTGGCGACAGACGCCTGATCCACTGCTCGGATAAAGCAGGGGTTAAGTAGCGATAAGAGCAAGTGGTCCCTTGTGAACTGTATGGACACTTGCAACAAGCCCTGAGAGCCTGTCCTTACGTAGCATAGCGTACCGTAACAACAGATTAACACGTGCAAGTGAGGTTACTATGGCATGACGTGTCGCTAAATTTGGCCGCTCAGTATAACTCACTTGTGAACGGATGCCCACCATAGGTTCACACACTACGCCATAGTTCGGTTTGCCTCAATGGGACACTGCGATAGCATGGGTGACTGGTCGCAGGTATCTCATTCATGTCAGCATTGCTTTGTCCCTATGCCTTCACAGTCTCGCGCACTGCTCAGTAATAACTATTCATTTTTTTAAAACGGTTTGTTCCCTCCAATGGTTTGAATAACGCCATGAGAAGACAATCACCGGTAAATGCTCGCATTTCGTTTTGTCTCATCAGTACGATACAATAACTAGAAATTGTCATCTACAGTCCTAAGGGTGTCACCAATCAATCAAGTGTCATGGGGTGAACGGCAGCTCTCGTCCTAAGAACGGGGTATCCGTTGGTCAAAAACTGACTGTTTCTGCATCCATAGCGCAGGTTTTAGCTGTCTTGGCGTCATGACATAAGCGATCCGTAATAAGCGTAGATTGTGGTTACGTAATAATAGTCGAAATGCGGAGCCGTGGTCAAGCCGATAACAGCACAATAAAACATATTTGTGCTTGCGCTCACACGGAACATTAGACAAGAGATGCCTGACCTCACCTTGAGCAAATTTGATCAAGTTTTCATACACTTTGTAATTTTAAACCTCTCTTCCTTGCATATCTAGCTGACTCCGTAGGTATACTTTAATTGGTGAATATTGTATGCTTTGGCGCCAATGGTTTCAACTTCCTATTCTGAAAGCAGCGACAATTTCCGAATTCTGTTGATCACCACAGCGTCTGCATCGTATTAGATTCTCTGAGTGGCGGAGATTAAGCGCTTGGTTAACCTCGTTAAAGCGGTGTTACCCTTACGTGGGAGCTCGAGGTATATATTTTACTTGCTTGTGGTCAAAACCGTTTATTTTGGTGGTCTGAACTACCTATAATTTGTGATAATGCCCTTAAGGTAAAGGACTTCCATGAGCTTTCCGGTTATCGTTTCTATCTCCTCAAGCAGACAATCGCTCGATCAGATACGCCTGGTACGACTTAACAAGGTTTTAACCAGTGCACCTTTGTGGCCCATCGGTATGAAGCTAAAAAGCATAGATATTCACCGGATCATGTTGGTTTCCGTGGGCAGGTGGCAAAACGTACCCGGTATCTCTTCGGCTGCAACCACCCAATTATGTAAGCTACGTAGGTACAACGCAGCTGACATTGCTTCAAAAGTAAACAGCCCCTGAAATGTAAAGAATGTAAATCCAAGGTAAATCCATGCGAAACGACGGCAAATTGCATGTTGGTAAAAACCGTGTCTCCTTCTGGTGTAAACATGCAGGAGGTGAGAAACGTGAAACGAACTCTAGGATTTGACCGCCCGTGAAAACACTTTCAGACACTTGTTTTTCTTCATGGGTATTGAGTCATGTAACTTGGTGCAGCGAAATAATTGCAAGGACAAACCTGGATTTGAATTCTGCCAGCGTGGGAGCATATTTGACAGATTCCGGTAAACCCTTCAACCTTTTGCAAACTCGTACGAAGGACAATCCCGACAGCATTTTAAGCGAATCTGCTACAGTGCCAGATTGAGATATTGGCCTCTCAGCTTGCGCTTAGTGACTGAGCTCTACCAAATGGCAGCACCTGTAATTCGGATCCCTGAAATTATGGTAGGCCACATTCAGGTTTCCGTGCAAATCGCCCATATTGTCCTTTGCAGGCTCCGAGCACTCGAAGCCTTCGTTCATACGACAATTTATACAGACCATTGAAATTTTTGGTTGCTCGGCGTTGAAGTACCACTAAGACGGTGAGATTCCTCGGCCATGGTTGGCAAAGCTATACTGCGTATTCAACATGTGGCTGTATGTATGAGCTGAGTAGTTGGAGAAAAATCGTAGGGCCGAATAGTCGGAGTGCATGCTTCAGGAGGCCAAAGTTTTGGACGCCCATCTTTGAAGCCGTTTCAGTCTGATTCAAACCTCCAAGGTCAACCTGGACAAAACCTGCCAGCACCTACCCGCCAAAAGACGTTTTAATCTCCTGGTTGTCAAGTTTGTAGGAATGAAACATTTTGTGACGCAGATGCAGCACTTTACATTTGTCCACCTTGAATCGAAGTAGCTGCTGGAAAACGCAGCTTAGCGTGTAAACACTGAAAGCGATACTTTTGGTGAAATGCCGTTCTGAGGACAGGAGTGTCGGGTATTTTTTGCGAACTACTTCACGACATGCTGATGTAGCGCCCAGGTCTACTACGAAACATGCATTCATCTGGCTAGGCGAACAACCTCTACGTCGCTTCAGCCGTATTGTTCGGGTTTACCCACTTCTAGCAAATAGTTGGGCGGCAGTTTTTTATTTCAGGGTTTCTTTTCGCCTTACGTACCAGGATGATCTAACCTAATACACGAATGAGGGTTATCCAATAAAAAGACTTCCTTCCTCTTCTTCTTACGCCTGACCAAAAACAAGCACAAATACGACCTCCCATTCACAAATGCAAGCAACACAGCAACACTCTTTCTTATTAACATGCACGCCTGCATACATAACACATGGATCCATTTGTTACTTATAAACTTGTGTCGCTTTAAGTTAACCAGTCTTTGTTTTCTCACTATGCTCATGTTTATGAAGGCGTGTCCCGCACTGTTGAGAATAAAACGTTTCTTTCTTTCTTTGTTAAAGTAATGCTCGATAACTCTGGTTCCTCATAATATTATGTCAAGCTGTACATCAACTTTTAATCGGAAGCAATTGTATTGACATTTTGCTTTGGCTCACATGTCCATGAAACCATGGATTACAACATAGCGAAATAACGATTGCAAATAGACCAGAAAATGCAAGCTGTTGGCAAACTGGTAACATGATCACAATTAATGCGGTACTCTTCCGCAATGTCCACGGCAGTACATCATGCATTTCTGTGCAGAGGCTGATGCTAAACTCATCATTAAGGCCGAGCAATTGCAGAAATTTCGGCCACGCTCAACGACAACCCACTATTTGCACCATGATAGCGCCTAGTGTAGCAACGCACACAGCAATTATTTCACCTGGGCACACTTATCCACACCCGATCACACGTAGACACCGCTAAGCATGAGTGAAACAAAGTGAGGTTGTCGAAAATGTCTACTAGCTTGCATGCAGTTACCTGCAGTGAAGGCAATCTATACTGTCTCAATGTGGAGCACATGTCCCATCCGGTCGTATTCGCGCACCAAGGAGCACTATGAACGCGGATGGAATATCTCCGGCTCCCCAGTTCTCTGCTATGTGTCTTGTTGCCGCATGGGTGAGTGGGTGGGAGTTAATGTATTTCCTCTACCATCCACGGATGCCGCGTGCTAGTCAGTGAAGCTTTTCGATAGTTTCTCTTTTTTACTTCCACGATGGTGCTTAACAAGTTATTTTCTTGTGCGTGTGAGCTCTGTTGTTGTAGACAACAAATGCCCTATTGCATCAGCAAGAGCCGACATAACCTAACAATCAAATTGGCGGTTACATAGAACAAAATCATATAGAAATACAGATTCTCAACATGCAGAGAGAGAGTATACTTATGCCTGGGTGCAAATGCAATCATGCCGCGAAGCCTTATAAATACTATCCAACTGTCCTTCCACTAAACCCTAATCGGAGGAATGAAGAGTTTGCACCATGTCAGGACGTCAAGCGGACCAGTTTATACTCCAAAGACGTTTCAACAAGAACTAAACATCGCCGATTAAAATATGCTCCAGTTTAACTTGGGAAAATGTAATGGTATTTGTGAAAGGAAGTTCATTTACTTTTAAATATCGATAAACGAACAACGCTTGGAACTCTCTAGGCTGAATAGTGATCATAGAGTAACCATGCGAATCACATGGGATAAACAAAACGGACTTACCAGTCATCAAAAAACTTGGCAGCCCGTTGGCGTTATCTTAGAGCTTTCCGAAGTTTTAGGCTATCATATCTTACACACATGTTGTACTCCCATTTAAGACCAAAGATGGAGTACGCTGATAAGCATTGCAAACTTGGTGTAAACACGAGGCTTTTGCGCTTAAATTGCCACAAGTTAAACTAATGGAAATGTAAGCTGAATTTTATATTGCCCAAAGAAACGCAGACTGCGAATCATGTACTTGCACAACGGCAACTATCGCTGTTTACCAGGAGACTTGTGCGTGTAGTGCCAAAGATTTAGGTGTCAGAGTTAAACAGGAAATACGGATGTTTTCGGGTTTCCCACCAAATGATACTCGCATGTCTTGTTATTCATCCATGGTGTCAAATATCACTACTACCTATAGAGTTGCCGACGGAGTTGTCCTTACATGCAAAGCACGCAACAGAGGGTCAGCGCACAGACCCCAGGAATAAACTGCACCAACATGGGTAAATGTCACCTAGAATGGCAGGGTTTGATAATTCGCTGGTTGGCTCTTATATAACGAAACATCAGTGGTGTGGTTTTGTTTGCTATGGCCGTAGGTTTGACGAATCATATGCACCGAGATTATCAAAGCTGGTTCAGCTAGACATTAGCTGAACCAAAGGTGACTTCACTCCGTTGTAAAGAAAAAGTATTGACGTTTATTCTTTCAACGAACACAGAGACAAACGAGTCAATGGTGGCCGTATGACAAAATTTAGCGCTTGCAGCATATAGGAATAGAAGCAAATTGGCTCCGTATTATGGGTTTTTGATTCAGGTTATTCAAGAACCTACGGATATGGACACCCAGCTGAAATTCTTGTATAAACTGCATTTAGCGAGAGGCACGATTTTGCTTGTCACCGCCTACAGATTAACCACTTCCGCAGTGTACAAGCGTGATGAGCGTTTTAACGAAATATCTTACCAGCAATTTTCGGTGGTCATATATTATTAAGGTTACATCAGTATATGATCAAGGATTTCCTGCCATCGTTGAATAAAAATAGTACTCTTTTCGTCTAGTGTTTTGGTCTTCTGCAATTCGAAACCTGGTAGTCACTTATTTTTAGCATTGGTGAAGTAGCATATATCTAATCACAACCGAGGGAAACTAAACGTGTTAGAAACGCTTTATGCATGCAGACAGCATTCTCTAATTATTTCGGAAGCTATCACTCTTGACGGAATTGAAACAGATTCATCGCGTTTTGGTCAAATTTGTTGGCGACCATTTAAAATGTCATGAAGCTCATGATTTCGACCACAACCACGGTAGTGCTTGAAGAAATGCCGAAGCCTTTCGTGAATATGTCTTCTTTGATTTGCTAAAGGCGTAATGTTATGTGTTAAAGTCCGTTCTGTTCTGATAAGGGGCCAATTAGTTAAGGACAACCGTGCTTGCCAAACGGTACTAGCTACTGTTATTCGCTGACAGCGGTGCTGATGTTGCTTGGCATGCAATAATCCACGGTCACTAAGTTTTTGTAAGCTTTCCAAGGACAATCGAGCTCAGCTGTCGGTGCTTTAAAGTATAGCTTAATCATGTTCCAACATCCCGGCATGAAGCGATGCAATTTTTAAACGAAGCATTTTCATAAGCAACGCAACCGCGACCAGCCAGCAACCTAAGTGTGTGCAACTTCCGTTCTCGAAGAAAGTAACGGGCCCAAGCAACGATATGTTACGTTGCAATAACGTTTTAACCCTGCAACTCACCATGTTTATCTACTAACATTATCCTGAAGGCAAACTATAAGCCTCGGATCTGTATATATTAGCGGAATCTCATGGTAGCTAAAAAGAGACCATGAATAAATGAATAAATGGTATATTCCTCGGTGATTCGAGGTGCAGTCCAACTATGTGGTCTGATCAATGTGTACAACAGGATCGCAAAAAAAATCAATTTGTTCACGCTGTTTACAATGCATCAAAAACAGGTACTAAACTAATTGGCAGAATTAAGGCATTAAAGAAATTAATAACCAGGAACAATAACGTAAGCAGATTTAAACAAATGTCCAGTTAAAGTAATACGGCCACTCGTGGAACAATCCCCCTGGGACCTGCTTCCATGCAAGGTATTCCATCGAAAGGTTTCGCTGGCACTTCCATGCAATAACTGGCCGTGTGCCGGTGTGGCATAGCAGCTTATGAGTCATCACCTGTTTATCATATGCCCTGTTCTTTTTGAGCTGCTTTTGTACATGTATTATGGGTCATGAAGGCTCAGCCCAGTCCGTCATGCGGATCATTCTATTACGGCACTTTTTTATACGCCAGTCAGTTGGTGGCAATTTGCCTTGCATAGGTAACGTCTTTTATAATCTGGAAGCTGTAATCCGTCACCACAGAAGATCAGTCTAGTCGTGGCCAACTATGAAATAAGGAAGAATATAGAAAAGAGGAATATTGTGAAAACCATATCGTTAGTGTAAAAAATAGGCAGGTATGTTTTGTACATCGGCGTAGAAATCGATCGAGCCGATCATACGATAAATTGTGTAGCGTGACAGCCGGAGACAGATGACTGTACGAGTTGTCCATAGGCAAAAGTCGCATAGGGAATCAGTTATTGCCAGCACTGAATTCAAGTATATGTTTCCGGACTGTTAACTTCAGAAAAAAAGGAAAATGTTTAGTACTGGAGAAAAAATGTAGCGAAAGAGATTGCAGAACAATATTACGAATTAACCAATTTGTGGGGAAAATTACGAAAATAGTTCTTGACGTCACACCAGTAAATAATTTTGCTCTCTGTTATAAACAGAAGACAGGTGGTATGAATTAAGTTTAAATAGAGTAAAACCGCATGGGTGGTAGCGTCAAGGAATAGCATAAGAAGCGGTTTGTAGCAGCTCATCCTAGCTGATCAAGTTTTCTCTGGTGCAGTAGAGTTGATGTTCTCCGGTTTCATACATTATCCGGCCCATCTTCATACAGCTTTTCATCATCAAGTTGAATTTTTAAGATCCATTTCGCTCTGTCCCTTGACTGATAAACCCTTATCATTTTCTTGAACATGCAGAAATGTTCAATACGTCTAATCTCTTTTGGCAGTTTATTCCACATACAGCCATACCTAAGAAGATAGCAATTTCTCCTTAGACTGCTCTTGAATTTAGGTAAATAGAATATGCATTCATTATCTCGCAGTTCATAAATGGTGTTTTCCCGAAAGTGCAATTGATAGGTTCCAATATATGCTTTCCGCCACGTGAGTTTGTGGAGAAAGCACAGATTTAGTTGCATTCTTTGTAACCACAGAGGTTCAAGTTTCAACTGCTTGCACCTATCTCGGTATGAAAGAGCGGTTGATTAGCCAAATATGCGCTTCGTAAAGGCGTGTTGGTAGTTTTCAATGGCTCTTAAGTCAGCCATTCGCAAGTTACTGATCACAACACAGTAATATTCAAGCAAAAGCCAGATATTGATTTTGAAAGCAATTTGTCTGGTTTCTTTCAAGGTTAGCAGGTGGCATATGAGCCCGATTGATTGCTTAGCCTTTTTCACGATATGATTTGCATGTTCGCCAAAGTTTAACGAACTAGAATATCTTAAACTTAAGTCACGAACAGACTGGCAGATGGGAATGACTTCATCATGAAGCCTGAACACTTCTGCTGCTATCTGACATCCATACGATAGACTACTACACTTCAATGTTGCAAATGTCCTCTACCACATATCAGCTCATCTCACAATGGCTTTCAAGTCGCTTTGGATATTGTTAACTTCAACGGTACGCTGAGAGCCTGGGAACGTGTAAACCACCTTTAAATCATCAGCAAACAAATAAGGCTTCCTAAATTGCATAACAGAAACCAGGTCATTTAAATACAGTAGGAAGAGTAACGGGCCTAGGACACTGCCCTGTACCAATCCACTGGTAACCGGACGAGGTTAAGAGATGTAACCATTGATATCCACAACTTGCGACCGTCCTACTAGGTAAGATTGGATCCAAGAGATAAGCGGATTTGTGACACCGTACTTACTTAATTTACGTAACAGCTTTTTGTGTGGGACTCTGTCAAAAGCCTTTTGCATGTCGAGGAAGATAACAATGCACTGAAGACCTGAGTCAATTGCTTCAGTTAGATGGTTAAGGAAGTCAATTTCACATGTAACACCATTACCTGTTACTATGTGTGGACGCCCCAGTGAAGCTTCCTTGCGATTTGCGCTGTTTCCACTATTTAGACCCAGTATGTAGGTGCTGGCAGATCGAACTAACTACCGACCATCCATATCTGCCAGTGGCCGAGTGGTATGCGCGTCGGTTAGCAGCCATACGGTCATTGTTTCGAATCCGCGTAGGAGTGAGCGTTTTCGTGGTATACTCAGCCAGCGTGCAAATATTGGCGGTCGCGCGGCGGCGTAGCGCAGTAACGGGATACAGCTGAAACCTTATATTTTCTATGGTACATATACGTTTAATATCCAAAATAATCCGAATTATTCTTAGTCTTGGTAATCCAGCTTGTCAGATGCACCAGCCCATTAAATTTTATGGAGCTACTGAAATTGAAATGCAAACATTTTTTGTTCTACAATGTTACGGTGTACAGCCGAAAATATTAAAGCAAATGATAAGCCTTTTTGTCCCGTTAGATGTTGTGCTAAAGTTACGTTAAGCCTCCTAAAGAATCTAGATAATTTAAGTCACAATGAGTCTATTGTGGTAGTCCGTTGCGACACGGCGCTATTAAAGCGTGCTTGCATATTGCTAGTCCCATAATGCGCAAACAAAGTAAGCATTTTTCTCTAGAGTGCCTTTGGGTAGCTGCACTTTGTCCAGCAACTTGCTGCAGTCGTTGCACCCGTTAAACAAAATCAGAGAAAACACAACACTAGCTCGGGAATAGTGAAACAAATGCGTCTAAGTTTTTTGTACAACAATGTGTGTATCTTCAGTTCGACTATTTGCTGATACAAGCTCTTCTATATTGTACCTATCCTTACACATGCGTGCCCGTGACACCGGCAAATGTGTTGAGCCTCAAGGCGTGCAGGGGAATAACGAACCAAGTTTTCGCCCAGGTCAGCGGCTATTTAACTCAACGGCGCTAGGCAAGAATAATTGCTTGTTTGTGCTGTTCTTTATTAAGCAATTTTTCTCTTATTTTCTATACAGTTTGGTTATTGTTCACAGGAAACAGCGATTGTTAAATGGCTATGATGTTTCGAACTCTTAATGGTCACATTCCCGCCAGCAAAAAATGCTTCAACAGTACGACAACGTATATCGATATCCTCTGACTAGGAAAAAAGGTAAAAGATACCTAACCGTTGAGACCGTTCAGGTTTCATGTACAATTCTTCTGCTTGCATTGCCACCAGTTTATTTGCAGTTGAGCTGGAAGCACCACAAACTGTGTGGTGGTTTCAGCTGCCAGAAAGTAGCCCATAGTTTAGCCCTTGGATAATCGCATCGCTTAGAATACGGCTTGCCAACGCATCGGTAGCTAGCCTACGATAGTTAGGAAATAAGCTGATACTGGTCTACGTGGACACGTTTGCTTGTAGCAGAAGGCATCATGTATTCAAAAAACTGCCCGCAATATTTGCGAAGCATAATAGTGCCTAGATATGCAATGCAGGAATTGGTTACAAAGTTTTATGAAGGTTTGTCGCACGCAGCTCATATAGAAACCGGGGTTGAAAATCGAGGTTTACTTGCAGTCTACACTCCCAATGTTCTCATAATGTTGTTCCGCATGCGCCTGGACTAATTTGAATGCAAGTATTCGTCGCGCTTCTTTTCCGTTAATGAGCGCTAGTGTCTTGAATGATTCAATTTAACATGACAAGTAAACTATACTGACGGTCGCTTGAGATGATCGGTGTCCTTGTGTCAATAGAAAACTTTACTAAAATCTACGAAATACGCAGTCCTTAAACTGTACACGTGTAGTGCGTGCTACAAGTGCTTTTCCGCATTCAGGTGACGAGTGGGTACTTTCATAGTAACTGCGCTCTGAAACTTGCTAAAAGTTAGAGAGCACACCTATAAGTTTTAATGTGTCACAATTTGAGGTTTTGAAATACACAGACGAACGCGCAGCCTCCAAACGAGTTTAAAGTAATAGACTCCACGAAATGCACCCTGATGACCGTGTACCGGTTACTTCTACCCAGGCGTCTCATATATGTAATGCAGCTTTGTCAAATGCTTGCTAGTCAAACAAGCAACAATATATTCAATGATTAATACGCTGAATAGTATAATTGCAGGACGTTAACCAATTTTTATTTGGCTACTTTACTACTGACTTCATATCTGAACCTCTGATGGCTACAGAACACGTAAATGTACTGCGGTCTAGGTTGTCGCAATCCCGATTTTTAGCATAAGCGCAACTGCCAACCTTCCGGCGCTTCTAAGAATCGTAAAATTATTGGAACGTTTCTAGTGTCCATACAAGCTCACTGGCACGATCTAGCATAAAACTGTAGCATAAAATATGGCCCACGCAAAACTTCGTAGGAACTAAGAACCAACGTTGTGCGTAGAGAAAGAATCGTCAGGTTTAACTTACAAGCTCATAAAACCAGGTGATCCCGGTTCGTCAACGGTCCTGCGCATCAGAAGTTGTGAGTTAGCTTGACCATTGCGCTGCCAAAAGTAATGTATTTATCACATGTGTCAGGTCTTAACCTCCATCGGACATCCGCTATCATGCCCGATATAACATTGACTTTAGGCGCTTTAACTCATGCATGATAGCTCACTGACCTTCGGCTCACAATTGGCTCCGGTTTATCGGTTGCCACTTAATACGCTGATTCGCATTTATTCTTCATAGGTTGTATGAGTTTGAAACAATACCAATTACACTCATCTTGTTTTACGTTGCCAGTCATACGACATGACGTTATCGAGGCCAGCTGTGGGAAGCGGATGAAACCAGTAATTTGCAACCAAACGAATATTGCTTCATAACTGAGCGTAGTTACTCTGATGCTGAGCATTGCGTGTAAACACCATTTTTATGACATTTGGCGATATTCCCTTTGTGAAACGAATGAAGTAGTTATCATGTGCAATTTAACAACTCCAAAAAACGTGTATTTATAAACAACAGTTGACATTTATAAAGTAATATAAGCGTCCATGAAGCGTCACAGGCGTAAACATTGGAGCCAAGTATGGACAATGGTTACATGTTCCAGAAAAACGCCGTGAAAAAGATATTATTTTCCACCCGTAGTTGAAGGCCATACTTTCTTTCAAAAAAGTACACCAACGCACATTACCTGACAATAAACATCTCCACGTACCCCATTTACTTTCGTGTTAGGAAATTTAAAGTCCACCTTCCTTCTAAAACTTTCTTTGACGTTTGTTATTTAATATAAATTATGGCTTCCGTTATTTCCCGACTCGTTTTACTATCCTACAAACACGGCAAAATTGCATAAGTCACCCATTGTTGTAAAAGATTAGCAAATAAAACCTTTTCAATCACCAATTTTATCCCTTACATTTTTCATTAAGCATCCTCTATTTTACATTGCTCTCCATACTTTTGTCGCTCCTGTTGCTAAACATCGTAGATTTTACCATTGTTTATATATCAGAACTTTAAGGGACATAAAAACCTCGACTACGCATGCCTTCCTTGCCATCCTTAAATATCTTTTCTTTCTGCAAAATAGGAAGGCCCAGTTTAAAACCTTATTTTAATGGTTGCTCTCTTTTCCGACAGCAGCTGCATCGGCTGCACTTTAACTTACTTCGACATTCCCTAATTCCGTTAGTGACTTCTACTTACAGAAAGCTGGATGGCGAAGTGAAGCTTTCATCTCTTTCGAACTACAGTTTACACAGGCAGTTATCGGAAAAGTTGCTGTAGTAGCCATGGCATTTTCACACTGGACATTGGTTTATAGTGTAAAGTTAATATTTCTTTATTTACTTCTGCTGTAGATGGCAAAACCTGATCAATACGCTTATTATGTTTGTTTGACCAGAGCACTTATTTGCGCTACACGTTATTTGGCCCTCAACGTGTGACCGCTCCGTTTGCTAATTTTTCTTTTCTCAGCTAGTTTTGTTCAACGAAGTCAACTTCCTGGATAGGTTAACTGGAAACCTTACATTATACAATTATGAGGATCATGAATCTGACTATTATGGAAGAGCAAGCTGGGCTAATGCTAATTGCTCAAAGTTGACGCATTTGCATTTTCGTTGGACTTTCACCCAGGTGGACTCATCAAGGGTTTTATAAATAGGCGAAGCTCGGAGTTTGTTCAGCGTTCGTTGTCCACGCATTTGCGGCAACCGCCACTCTAGCAGGATGTTTAAGCATTGCTAAAATTCTGAGCGTTTAGGATGTGAAAGTGTGCAACAGAATGGCGTTTACGTAGTTAAGCTTTTTGACCACCAGAATTTCGGTTCCTTAGAGTGAGAGTCGGAAATAGAAAAAAGAGCATTTTTCAAAACGAACTAACATGTAAGCAAAGTACTCTAAAAAACCATGCTTGATTACAAATAGGCAAAAGGATATTACATGAATCTTTACAATTTACCCGCAGCAGGTCACAAGCCAGGTTGTTTAACCACCAATCCAAAAAACCAACACTTGACCGTTCTACCCTGCCAAGCCTTTTCAATGATGCTCGTTCCTTTCTTTTCTTTATAGAACGGGTTTCATAAAACTAAATCCAGCGCCAACCAAGCGGTAGATTATGCCGCTTAGCCATGGTGAACGAAAGCAGATCGTTACCACTTGTAAGCTAAGTATGATAAAGTGCCATCTAACCTTCACACCATGAAGCTTACTACCAGTGCAGAGGACATCAGCTTGCTTCCGGAGGCTATCAATTCCGCCTTCGCAGCATAAAATATCAATTCTGTAGGTAAAGATATACCAGCTTGCCTTAAGGAAACAAAGGTAACATCCACTGCTATTCAGGAACAATTTTGAATATAGGCGAAGTATGCTTTGTGGGTTGTAGGCATGATTGAGCTAAGTTAAAAATTTGTTTTAAGAATATCAAGGCTTGTTGATTGTATGTGGTTTTCAGCCGCATGACCGCAGATATGAATAAACTGAAAAATTGGTACGGATGAGTGTCAGCTGTTTGAACGTCATTTGGGATATTGTTGTGGCTTTTGCTTTGTGGCGTCCATGGGTAGACTTGTGGCAAAAGTAATTGTCAGTTAGTACAATGTTTCGTGGGAGTAGGTGCGTTTAAATTTGTCAAAAGGAGTGTATCTAAGTATAAATTGTCAAGTTGCTAAATAAACTTCGTTGTTTAAACAAGAAAGTCTTCGGAGATAATCACTTCTTATTTAAACTATCGTACTGGCTAATAATATTCTTCCACTCGAAATGGCGCCTTTAATAGAGGTTTCTAATGTTTTCTCTTTTCTTCCCTGTGATCTGAAGATATCTAAGTAACTTACCAAGGACATCACCTTGCCTGTGGATCTGCGACCGGATGAACCTACAAAGACCAATGTGAATCATGTCAGACTTTCAACACACTCACCCCCTTGCTGGTCTACCAACACTGGTCAATGGGAGCTGGATGCCCTTCTCCAGAGAATTGGATCAGCCATGGCCCGCCTGTGAAAATGTCTTCAAAAGATTGATTACCGCAACGCAACTAAATCAAATTATAACTACGTAACCCGTGATCCCGTCTGGCAAGCTTCCCATCACTTCCTTTTGACTTGACAGCAATTTCGGGCTGCTCAATCTATAACGAAAATATGAGTTACCGCGGTACCAGCTGGGTGGTTCTGGTCTACACCGTTCCAGCAAATATTTATCAACAGTGCTCGAAGACTTGGTGGGTTTTGCATGGCAAGCGTTCTTCCTATAAAGGCCAATGATGTCTGTTCAACAGCACTGCAATGAGGTGGATGTGACTCAACTCTAACTAAAATCACGACCCCATGCTTACCCAACGAAGCTAGCTTCCACCACGGAAATCACTCAACCCTTCTCACACTATCCACGCGATCAATCTCGATTGCAGTGGCACATATTCAAAGACGTGTAACAGATACACACAAGCAATCCCACATTCATGTATGAACTCACAGATTCAAGGTTCATGGCAAACTTGCACCATAGTTTATACCTTCCCGACATTCAGTTTTTCATTTAACATGATCACGGCTACGTTGGCGTGTCTCGTATATAACTCGAATATTACTAACTCGAATGTAACTAGTTATTTATTTATTTATACATTAGGCACCTCGATTCTTTTCTGGGGTTCATTTAGCCTAAACCAAGTCCATCCGAATACTCCTACTGTTGTTAGATTTACTTAAACCCTTGACACCGTGACTGTGAGCCACGCTACTGTGCATCAGCTACTCAGCTGATACCATTGTGGTGGTGCGGCTGACCTTCTTGAATAGATAGTGACAATGACATGCTTAGAGTGTGCGTGGATTTTAGACTAATCCTTGGTTGTTTACGCGCTATCAAAAACTTTTTAGGTTCAGCAATATTTTGTGTTAATTTTAGATGCAAAATTATGGGCCATATTGCTTCAGAAGGTTACCTGTTTTGGCAAAACGTAAGATCATTTCCCTAGTTCTTCAAATCAGATAAGTAAATGTCCGCAATGCATGCAGCTTGTAAAGCGACCAGTTTTTTTAATCAGCTTAATTTGAACAGGCGTTTGAAACCGCGCAAGCGGTACGCTCTCTAGCCAAATGAAATACATAAAAATACATACATAAAATACATAAAAAAATACATACACGGTTAACACCTAGAAACTTTTACCATGTGCCAGGTTAAAAACAGGCAGCGGTGTGTCCGTGTTCCTTACAACAATATTCTCCATCCAAGGAAAACACTTTTAAGTTTTGATCCAAATAGCCTTTAGTAGCTTAGTCATCAGCGTTTAGTAAATAGCATATAAAAGGTATAAACATTATAGAATATTTAGGGCGGTTGGTAACTATTTTTAAATTTCGGTAATCGTATCTGTAGACGTTTCTACCGGATGGGCGAAGCTGCAGCTACCTATCATATCAGGTTCCTTACGGCTCTTTCAAGCTAATCTCTTTAATTCTGCAAGCCAACGCATGCGTTTTTCTTCCTTATTTGGTGTGCATGAGGTAATCAGCGCTCAGCATGACCGTCTGGTCGTTATATTTTGCAATAGCCTGGATGATGGCAAGCTTCGCTTGTGCATCGGTTGTTTGTCACTATCGTTAATCGATATTTCTCACTGCTCATAGAAGAGGTAAAAGCGAAAAGTTTAAATGAACTAGGGTAGGACATAAGCAAAACCCTCAAGGTAACCGTCCTGTTTCTAGTCTTATTACATTGTGGTCTAGCAATGATTTTTGCAACCTGTTGACTTAGAAAATACGTCTACATTTTTTTCACTGGGACTAGCTGGGCCGGTTAATAAGATTTAAAGTTTCTTAATCCACACAGGGATTAAAAACCACAGTTAATTCTAAAAATACAGGAAAAGTGTGAAACGCACGGGTTACCGTTCAATTTAGGAAGAAAATGCAGTTAACGCGATAGCCTCCGGTCCAGTTGTGGTTTGCGAGCTTGTTGCAGTAGAGTATTTGTAGATGAGAAGTAACCAGTATCAACTGCTGCTTCATAATATGACGCCCTAGTTTACTGAATTCGCACTGGTCGGACAGACTATGGAATGACCGTTTTTAGTTATTTTAACTTTTCTCTAGTAAATTAGGCTTCGTGTGGTTAGTGATAGACATTTCGGGAGTAAAATATCAAGCGGTGTTGGAGAATGCGATATTGTTGCTTCAAGTAAAAGAAAATGTACGAATTAAAAGCAATCATTTTGGAAATTGATATTGCACATTAATCAAAGGCGTGTGTTTTTTGTTCCCTCACTGCCACCCGTGGCATAGAACCCATATTATTAAAAAATTTGTTACAGCTTGCGTAGTATTAGGCAATTAAATTAACTTTGAATTACCTAATGCGTTAAGGTTATAACAGTGAGTTGATCGGCGGCAATTTGCATACAACTGACGGTGTGTTACAAACGCAATTTGACAAGACTGACCAGCAGCACTCTACAGCCTTAACACCCGATCTGATATCATAGCGCTACGTGCTATCTGCAATTTTTGTCGATACGTACGCTTTGTATTTTAGTGCACAGTAATAAGCTGTTTACCACAAGAGTTCACCAGAACGGTGAGCATGGCAAGAGCGCGCTGGTCGCTATATGCTTGCAGGATGAGCGGCCTACACATCTTGATCAAGGTACAAAAGGACGGCACTATTATAGGTTTTACACTTTAAGTTCGTTTGAGTGGTACATCTTTCAGGTTACTTATAACGCCACTCTTTGCAGACTGACCATACCAAAAGTCTGCTATTATGTGTTGCATTAAATTATCGCCTAACAAAGGACTGCATTTAGCTCCCTTTTTAACTTAACATTTGATTTTACCACTAGCATCTAAAACATATAATTTATGTGCGTTCCAGAATTACAGAGCTGAGTTATTCCTGTGCTTTCTATGCAAAACCTATTGGAACAACGCGACGGTTTATAATTCGCGTTAGCAATTCATTAACTATGGAACTATTATAAAAATTAGCATTTATGATTTTATACAGATTGTTTTGTAGTATGCATGCTAGTATCGCCAAAAAAATTTATGTTGTCTACGGTCTTGTCCGATTTAAAGGAGCACTCACAGCTGCAAGGTATTAGCATAATTCGTAATCATAACCGTCGCAATAACACTTAAGAGAGAGCTTTGATAAACCCTTCTACTTTATGCGAAATATTTTCGTCTATTTACTCTTTTACAAGTTGGTATTTTAAAAAAGTGCTTCTACTATTAAAGATACCGGTTTTGTGCCCTGGCCCAACATTTATGTGCTTAGATTATTCGGTACTTCCCAAACGCCTATTGCAATGCTACCCGAAACTTTGCAGGTTATTTTACGACTATGCAACTGCCAATGTTTTAACCATATCCCAAAATTTAGAAACCTTGTCAAATTTAACCGACTGACACCAATGCTATTACTGCATGCAAAGAACCTCCAGTTTAGTTACATCGTCTTTTAACGGTTAGTAAACAGGTTGAACGTCGGTTAACGCTTAAATTGTTCGCACGCGGATGACCTTAGTTAAACCTGCAGAAAGATAGCTTAAGTATTAAGCAACATAATTGTACGCCACGTTAGTTTCGATAATTGTATACACTTGTTCTTCTTTACCCGAGTGTTTATAAAGATGCGCCTGATGAATTCAATCGCAAATTTCTAATAAAACAGAACACGGTTAATTCCCGTAATTCAGGTATTCTCAGTGTATAGCAGGACGTGCGTAAACGTTTTGGAATCGGCCGCTTAATCCCTTCATCCCGAAAGAAAGCCTTACCGGTTGTGCATACGAAAGGAAGACAATGGTATGCACAGTCAAAACGCATTTGCAAATGCCGAGTTATATTCACACGGCATTCGAAAATAATTGTTCGACTAATGGGAATGATTTATATTTTACCAAGTTGTTAACTGCACCATGCAATAAATTTCGGATTGTTCTGCACTTACCAGTTAGAAGTAGCGGTAGCTTAACTTGCACCGGGGACACTTAAGTTGTTGGCCAAGTAGAAGTTGAAAGCAGAGGAACAAGGAGTAAAGATGACATATAGGCGAAGAATGGCATGAATTGTGCAAGATCTATTAATAGAGATTGAAACAGCAACACCTGCTACAGGAAGCAAAGCACACTGTCCACGCAGATGGAAGTCCAGCGGTTTTAACCCAACGCGTTTACTGTAACCGGCAAACTAAAATATGAAGTAATGGAATGCGCTTCGTTAAATGTTTAAATAGGAAAAGGGATATCTGTTATATCGAAAATACATACAATACTTATTGTACTAAATTACTTTGCTAAAAATATGTATCTTCTACCGCTGCAAATAGTCAACATACTGTCGCGAAGTGGCGGTTTCGTGAAAGCTGTCGACTTAGATAAGCAATTGGTTCACCCAGCAAAATGCTTAATACGGCCTTACGTTTAAGCTGTAGTATTATTATATTTGCTGGTTGATTTTTCTTAGTGTTCATGGTAACTGAATCAGGAAATTTGCATAGGCAGCCCACGTTAAGGTAGTATCTGAAAACGTTATCTGATTGACCAAAATCCTTCCAAAACGGGTCTCTATGCTATGTACATCGGCGGAAAAATGAGCAGACGTTTATCGGTCACCCGTGTTATGCGGGTCAAAGCAGTTGCCAGGATGTAGACAAAACTAAGGATGTCGCGAGGTAGGTTTTGTATCTAACAAATTAGTATGACAACTAACTTACCCTAGTGGATTGAGCAAGTAAAAGTGCATGCAGGATAACGACTGATAAACCAACAAATATAGTGATCGTTTATTCTAGGTACTGTAAAGCACACCTGCACGATTATGATCCTAATGGTGTTATCACAAGCAAAGTAAACTTTATAAAGCAAACAATTAAACCGGTTTGCTGTAGAAAAGAGATAGAATAAGGAAGTATGTTGTAAGATTTGTTTCATTAAAAAAGACGGCGACCATGTTGCACTACTGGTTTTCGGAAAGTAACAAGCATTGTTATGACAGTTAACTGCAGATAGAGCTTGAACTAGTACATATTTCTGAAAAACATTCTTAATGGAATGAATGTTTGTAAATAATTGTATGAACATGGTTTAAAACTAGCTGACCGCATCTATTAATTTAGAAGTCAATTGGCACACAGTGCTGTTGTGTTTATCTAAGCATGGTAATATAGTTCGGTGTGGTACACTGTGAGAGCCAGTTATGTGCATTGCACACTAACTGTCGGCTTAGCAAAGCTTCCAGAAAATCGCTGTTGTAACGTGGCAACAACCTGTAAGTGGTTTCGTAAAGGAATTTAGGCGTATAGATTAGTCGGTTTACGAAATTGGACATCAGATATTTCGGGCTTGTTATTTTGGAAACTATCTGTCACCAGCTTGCTATACGGCCTCGCGCTTACGTTCAATCGCCTTGGAGGTATCAGCGCTACAAGGAAGGCAGCTTTTGCGCTGTTATTTCTACATCAGCGCTTGATTAACGCCTGCATTTTTGGTAAAATTGTGGATTAAGTTCTACGAGAAATACACCTCGGTTTTCAAGTACACCTTAGTTTCTAAATGCCTTTGAAAGAGTTTACTCGCTGCGATAAAGTTAACTAGAAATAATAGCAATAGCAAGGCTGTCGCTGTTTTAGGTATTGCGATATTTACTGATCATCTAGCTTTACATCTGTAGTAAACGCTGTCCCATTCACTCGCCATTCTTCTCGACCTTGTCTGCTAGTTGGCTTGTATAAGAGCACACGGACCATGCAGGCACGCCGAACGTCCACTTGACGTTTACGTTCCTAACGTTAAGCTGACGAATGTGCACCGCTATCGAAGCCGGAAAAGAACCGTTACACAGCAAAAAATTACGAGGTTTGGTAACTAGCCCACGCCGGATGGCAAAAGGCAAGCATATGTAAATCGAATAAGGCTATAATAACAATGTAGCTTTAGCATAAAAGTTTGGCAGTGGCTATTTTATTTAGTTTTAGCTTACTCGATTTTATTCAAAATTTATCACCCTAAGTGTGCAAACTGGTTTTGACAATAAGTACGTGGGAACGTTAGGTCAAATGACTTATTTTGGTTCTATACTGAGTGTACGACCATCACGTTGAATAAGCGTATGCTTATCTTGATCAAGAAGTGCGACTGGTTAACAGAACTCACCGAGCAGCAGATAAACGATAAAACAACTTCATTTTAGGCGATTCTGCACAAAGCAAGAGCAGTGGCCCCTAAGCAAAGTAGTGAAGCAAAACTTACTCTACCTGAAACACAATTCACCAGCCACCCATCGCCTCTGACTTCTCTAGCTTTGACAAAACACCTGGCAAAAATTAGGCTTAACAACGAGAGTCAAACGATAGTTATGTCGTCAAATATCAGGCACCACCAGGAAATTCTGGTTAATCAAGTTATACTGAACCTGGTCTCAGTCATTATCAAGGACGAAGTAGCCGAACACCGCCTCTCTGCTTTAGTTTATGAAAGGTCTCATGCCGGGCAAAACTCACACGAAATCTTAGTTACATTTGCGGCGATTGCTGCACAGTAAAGCCGTGATGCCGCACTTGTGATCATTTCTGTTGAAAATGCCACTAACACAAACGGAAGGACCAGCAGTAGACAATCATTCCTTGGCAACTTGTCAGGACAAATAGTACGCGACCATAAAGGTCAACGAACCGGGAAGCTAACAATAGTGTCTTGCGTTTTGTGTGCTCAAACGCCACCAAATCTACCGTCATGGAAGTTGTGGTAAGTTGTTGAATGATAAGACCAATGAAATTCATTTTGTGTTCCGGTAAGCAGTAAAACCAAACACATACACATAGTACGGATTATTCTTCATTATAAGGTTGCACACCATAGCAAACCCAGACTTATTGAAGTAACTTTATAGTCAACCAGCGATATGGGTAAAAGTTTACTCTCTGCAAGTGTGCTACAGCATGGATCCTGGAGAATACTCGTCCGTCCTAAAGTCCAATAGAGCGTGCGACAATCATAAATAAACACCAATGAACGGAGCAAAAATGTTCGCCAAGCCACCAGCTTCCACCATACCGTACCAAAGCCTTTTTCCTAGGACATGAAATAGACCAGAATGCACAAGTTTAAATTGTGACAGTGCATTCGGGAAACGGATTGCTTGCGTACTGTTGCGACGCTATTGTACAAGCAGCTACCCTCGTACTATTGAGGATGCCACCATTAATCTTAACATTGTGATTCGAGCAAAAAGATAGCAACCAATGTTTTAGATCACTGGCGTAGGAATAGGAAAACTTCTTATTTTTAACTTTTGCTAACGGCTGCATAAGCCTTAAAATACGCAGCTATCTAAGCAGCTGAAACAGCGAACCTACTTGCGATGTTATAGGAGCTTTACTTGACTGCTAATTTGCTTGATTCTGACAAAAGTATAAACAAAGATTTGGACGCGCTTTGGCCATTTGATGCTGCAGACCTAATAGGGTTTACCCAACAAAAGTAGTAACGACAGAATTAATAGCTGTTAGCCTTTCCCCGAACTTGTAAATTTCAACCCTCTTTTTTGTCCTAGAGACGAAGAAACTAGCCCAATTTTTTAAGAATTATTAGAGACTTTTTAATAAGCTGGCTAAAATGTAAGCACCATGGTTATTGTGTTGTATGATGTCCTCGGTATCAACGAGACTTGGTAACAAACTGATACGAAAGACGCTGAATGTTCTTCATTGAACATCTCGCACATCTGGAAAGAAAGGATCAAAAAATGGTGTGATGCTGAAGTAAATGTGTGACCTGGAACCTGGATGCTTTTTACTCGTAGCGTACCGAGACTATTTGCCTTTGTCTGCAGATAAGAAGCAGAAACACTTGGTATCTTGTCTTGGTGAACCACCATGTAACTCTACACCTGAAACACACTTCCAATTTGCCGATAATCCAAAATGCACCCTAAAGAGAAGAAACACTTACATCCTTAGCATGGCTTATTTAAGCATACGTCGTATATAAAACATTATTTCGATGGGAGAACGATTTACAGCAGAGCAGGGGCCAGTTATTAATGTTCCGCTATGAAATTGCTTTAATTTGTCCACACGGTTTGTGATGGGCAGCAAACCCACTGTGTTGGATTGCACTTACCAACGGAGCACATTTGGTTGACGTTTTGCTTGGATACTACACGTTGGGCCGCAACGATCTTGCGGCCATTCGCTGATTTCTTCTGCTATATTGGGTATCAGCATAAGATCTAGGAATCTGTGCAAACCACCACTGGCCGCCATCTATTAGCGCAGCTCGTCAGCGACAAAAGCTGGTCGTTCCTTGCCGAAGAAACGCAGAGTTCGTCCGGCTCGTGTTCGCTGACAGAATTAGTAGGTTATTTATATATGTTTAGAGACAAGTGTTTGTATCTGGTTTACATCATTTTCTTTCCATAGAGGCAAAGCACACAACTAATGTTACTATTAACTCAACGTGGCGGGTGTTTAAAATGGTTTAAATGCCAATAACTTGGGTCAGTTACGCGGCTCAGTGTAGGCATTCTACCCAACCGCTCGCAGAAGACAAAGCCACATATAGATAAAGCACGGCGCACAATTATGGCGCTAAAAACAAAATTATGTACGAGCTTGGCGCTTGCCTACGGAAGGTAAGGCGAGTATTTCATTCACACGGGACAACAAATGACACAACAAGCACGGCCATACTTGCAACTAACGAGTTGCGGATATCATATACCTCACATTTCAGTGGGGTTGCCATCTAATAAGATTCTAACTTTCGTCGCTTCACCGCAAACATATTTTATTGCCGAAACTCTACTGTAAAATTTAACGTCTTAGTGTAACCACAGATTCCCGGATGTCAAGGTATGTCGTCCAGAATTCTTGGGACCAAAAGCTTGACAAACAGCAGAAGCTCTAGTTCAGGTTTTAGTACTGCTTATACCATAACCAATTCCTGCGACGTGGAAGTCTGGAAGTAACATGGGGATTCCTGAACCGCGGAAGCATCATTTAAGTTTAATAGATTAGCCAGTATTGCTTCTTCCCATACTTTTCGAAGTACTAAAATCCATACTTGCCATTTCGCTATTTTGCTGCCTGAAAACCTGTAACATTAGTACTCCCATGCTGCTGTTGCTTTCGCCGCTATCAGTCTCGAACGACGTATGTACTACGCCCACGGCGTAGTTAGACGCAGTCAGCTGACACCGAAGAATGCGTTGGTGTGACATACTTAGATTTCTCCAAAGCGGTTGATTGGCGCAATCATTGAACAATCCAAAGACTGGGAACCAACACGCCGGGCTTTTGCGACGAACGTTTGGATAAATAAATAGCACCCTAATTCAACAAATGTTCAGTGCATACGTTCGCCTCCATGTTGAATACGCAAATCAAGGCTGGCAGGAGAGGATGAACCACGATCTTAATGCGCTGAAGCAGCCACAAGATAGGGAAGCTAAGAAAGCATTCGGAATGCGCAACCTTTCATACTTGGAGAGACTGTAATGACTAAGTTTGTGCAGTGGAACATATTGCAGACTACGAAGCGACCTACTTCTGGCACACTTGATTCTGCGACACCACATCACGCGTGTTGCTCTTTATTGCGCCTCAGCACCTATACAGCCATGTGGGGCAACTCATTGAAGCTCGCTGTACAGTATAGCCGCCTACAGTGCATCCGAATTTTCTTTTACATTCGTATCTAGCATTCGTAGAATGCCATTTCAGAATCAGTCGAATTTGCACCGACGTTAACCGTATTTAAAAGACGGTTGGATGTCACATTTATCAACTAAAACTTTGTCACTTAGCACTACGTCACCATCCCACACCTGGAGTTATCCATAAATTGTTTTCTCTTAATTCCCGGTTCTGTGATTCTAAGCGGATTTCAGGACCGCAGTGGATCAAATGATAAGTTCGTACTTTCCTATTTAAGGTACTAATAGTTTTGCTAACATTATTCTTCTTCTTGTCTTCCAGACATCCTCACCAACCATCCAACGGGACTGGTGAAGCAGAGCTTCTGCATCCGTATAAATTCACTGTTCATTTCCCATTTACATACTTCAGTAGTACGGGATAAGTGAGCCTCTATTAAACTAGATTGACATCGTTTTTCTTTGATGAACTTTAGTGGTCAGCCTTTGGAGCATTTTATCCAACCCACACATGTCGAGGTTTGTGTGCCGCAAGGCCCGTTTTAGTTTCCGGTTGGTTTTCGTTGTTTATTATTACCTCGTACTGGCATTCGCTTCAATCTACCTGATGTTTACCGACGACGTGCAACGTTAGGGCAGCACTCAACAAATGCCAAACAGCAATTGATACGATGTGACTTAGGCACGGTACGTTGATGGTCAGATCAAAATTTTAAGTGCTTCAACGTGACTAAATCCCAGGTACCTTCCGTGCGTCACGAATTAGTTACTCAAATGCATGCGCTATGGCAATCGTCCGTCGAGCATGATTTGGGCGTGCTAGAACCGAATGACTTAGGATGCTCCATGTGATCCGAAAAGGGCAAGCAATTTGCTACCCAACACGTTGGTCTGTTGAGATGGGCGGTGCTGCAAATCGACATCACTATATTACGACGGATGCTCCGTGCCTATGCTCGTCCCTACGTCGTGTACGCAATTCAAACCTGGCCTCCATGGCTGTAACTCCACGTTAACGCATTGGAGCAGTCATAAATGCTGGCATCTATATACGTCAATATAAAGCAAATCTCCCACAGAGTACAGTCTGTAACGACTAGTAGTACTTATTGGACGATTTTGCAATATACATGGCGGTCTAAAAATGGCCTACTTGCTTCTGCACGACCGTCATTCTGGGTGCCGCTCCTTATTTCAACTCAGCAGCAATACAAGCCTGAGAGGTCATACACTGGTAATCACCGTGCATCATAGACACCGCGAGAGTTGCAGGATTCTTTTGAATTTGCCTCTGTCACCCGCGTTATGCTTTTACTGAATCGATTGCCTGTGTACCGACACCGATAAAATTAAGAAGCCGTTGGATGCGCGCAAGTTTACGTACACATCGTTACAAAACACGTCATATTCATCCTACTGCGGACAAAGATCTTGGAGTTATTTGTTGCTACCTGTTTGTGTTGTAACGCATAGCTGCTTACAGAACTACAGCAGAACAAACATTACTTACTTTTCCAGATTAAAGTATTAACAGCGGCAGACTTAATTTTGCGCTAACCAAAGGAAACTACCAAAGAAAATTGTACAGCTGCGTTTCTTAATCCGTATAACTTCCTTGTTTGTTGTTCAAACGGATGTTTTTCTAAAGGCCGACATTTGGGCTTCCCAGAATGGTTGATTTTTGTAACTGTGTCACAGCACATTGTTGAAGATCCTGTTTTGATTTATTAAATTATACACTGTCTACGCGGTTAAAGTATTGCGTGGAAAATATATCGGATATAACAAAGTATTCAAGACAGCCTGGACATCGCATTGCAGTCAGCTAAAAGCACGTCCAAACTTGCTTAAACAAACAAAATTTGGTGGACCAAATAAAAATCAATGTGATTTGTGGTCGAGCGGCACATCAATTTGGCTTTGCAATGTGGGCAAAATTATCAAAGCAGAAAGAAAACATAGATTGCGATGTGTTAACATAAGGGTAGATCTTATCAGTCGCATACGTAATACAAGCAGAAGCACCGTCCCAATTATATACATGGGAAATATTAGCACACCCAGTAAATTATCAAAAGCAAGACCAATGCAATCTTGACGTCTCCAGTTTTGACCCGGTTGCATACAAAGCCGGCACCCATTTGTTCTGTCCCTACTAAAGGTAGCATTGTTTTGGGGTTTTCTGTAGTAGAAAGACAGACCTTTGGCAAAGAAATCGGCCTTCCGAAGTCAGGTGGGAAGTATGAGTTTAGCTTAAATGTCAGCAGGTGAACTCTGGGCATGAATTGTTAAAAGAAGTGGTTATTAGGAAAACTGAACCCATTGTTCACGCCTCCAGAGGTTGACATCTTTCCAGGCTATAATTTAATAAATGTTTGATTCAGTCAGACACCTAAAGACGAAATAATTAGCTATCCAGTTCCAGGAGAAGGAATATTGTTCACCGTTGAAATGTTGAGGTCAAAGTGATAGACGTCTCCTCGGTTGCTAGCAGCAGTACCTGCGGAAGGATCAAAGAAGAAAATGCAACAAAGATGACCATACAAAAAGAAAACAACGATGCATCCGCAATTAAATAAAAATTACAGTCAGGTGACGAGCGCTTTAACTACTGAACCGCATATACAATGCATCAAAGTTAATTAACTATCTCTTGCACACGTGTTCCGTAGAAGAAGCCGTTGGCTTAGCGAAACAGTGATCGGTAAATAATGCAAAAATAACTGAGTTATTTCCGGTAGTGCGGGACGCCTGTGAAGGCAGGATCATGGTACTACAAACGGGTGTGGTTAATAGTTGTAAAAAACATAGCAAGTTAGCCAGTAACACACTGGAATTGTGTGTTTTGATACATGTAAGTGTTCTTGGAAATTTTAAGTGAACTTTTGAAGCATGACTGAATTCGTGCTTTGCTTTGCTGTGTACGTCATCGTATTAAGGATCAAAGGTAGTCTTCAAACTGGATGACGTTCGTGGAGGGGATCATCCGGAAGGAGAAAAGGCAGTGATTTTATTTAGTGGCGAGCCACATCCGCCACGTCACAGTGTTGTTAGACGGATGAGTGCGGTATTTGTAGGCAAGACGCTTGTTAGGCAAAATCCCGCCAAGTCCCGGAACACTGCCGCCAAACTATGCGCTGGAACGGGGTTAACTGAAACCACCGAGTTGGCATGATAAAATCGTTGTTCAGCTAGCCAGCCTCAGCGGTCTAAATAAAGACGGAGATCACGTGACTCATCAGACTAGCCTGGATAAGTCGGTTGATTGAGATTAAGTCGTGCAATTAGCCGGGAACACGAGTGGAGAGGGTTAGCAATAATGCATTGGATACGGATACAAACGGCAATGCTACGAGCGTGAGCTAGTCCAGCTAGGTTTTCGGAGTGAGGAAAGCAATGCTATGGGAATACAGTGTCTAGATCGTCATATCACGGTAGTATGAAAGCAGTCGGAAAGCAAGTAGTTTGTCGGGAAAGGCTAACTTCTGGCTACGCACTGAGCTGTACGATTAAAGTTATGCAATCGGAGGTAGCCATAAGGAAATGACAGGGTCGAGGTGAGGAAGGATTTATTGCTGACCTGTGCATAAGCTAAACAGAGCTTTTAAGGCAAGGTGAACGGTTCGTTGGGCTAGCTGAAGAAAGGTCGTTAAGGATTCATTAGTATGAGCGACGACGCAGAGAATGTGCCCAATAAGACGAGGCTGGATTAGTCGGTGCGTTGTGATAATGTTCTACAATCAGGTTGGAAAAGATGGTTATAACTATAAGGTGTGCACAACTCTGAGAGGCTTTCGCGGGAAGGGAAACAAACCGGTTAGCCTTTAGTGCCTATAATGTTTACGTCTCAAAAGTATAGAAGCATTCGGAGGGAAAGCGACTTGTCAAATGAGCTTAAGTCATGGCAGGGCATATCGAGCCGGTCGTCAGCAGAAATGAACAGACAGGAATTAAAGAATCTATGTTGCTGTAGGGTGCGTGCTTCTGGCACGGCCGTCAAATTGATGGAAACAATGCTTTGGTTATGCAGAGCGTAGACCATTTACGTCTCGGTAGTCCAGAGGCAACCAGAAGACAACAAATTGGTCAAAATACGGTATAATGGTTGGCAGTAAGGAGAAGACGGGGTCAGAACGAATAACCCTTCATCGAAAAGGATTGAAAAGACCAACTTGGCCCCCGAATTAATAGGGACACAACGTTCGACATTCCCAACGTTGGTCGTTAAAGTCCCAGTAGTCAGAGAGATAGCGGAAAGCAGAAGACCGCTCAGCCGAGCCTGCATTAGTTGGCGCAGAGATTGCGTTGTACAGTTAAGATGGAAAGCCAAAATGTAAAGTTCAATAGAGTTTCGAACCCCTTTATACGTATTTCTAAACACTACTACCATGTATGAATTCGTAGGAATATGCATTCCCGTAGATGAGTGGTGGGAACACGTAACTGATCGCTACTAAAGATAGCTCCACAAGCCAGCTTTAACTTTTGCTAGCGCCAAAATATTGGATATCCTGTCTCACCTATAGCTGCCCACTACCCTAAAAGACTTAGTTACTATCTTCTATTGAATTAAGACTTCTGACTACCATTACGTGAGGCAGCGCACTTGCATCGTTTGTATCCATTATCATTTACGTCATTTTTCATGAATTCACCAGTTAATTTTTGTGTAGGGCTGTAGACATATTGCTTAAGCTTTCCTCTACATTGCGTGATTAACTCTTATATCCCAAGAGTAGGATACACGTCGTTACCTAACGCAATGCAGCGCCTAAGCTTAGTAGCTTCCGAGGTCATTATAGCGTTATCCAGAGCTGATATGCAACCTTGCTTTCACGACAGAATTGATACGTAGACCCAGCACTTAATGCTCCTGCTTTTAACTTTGGTTGCATGTCAGTTGCGGCCAGCACAGCCGCTCCTTAGTCCATAATTAAATGTTATGTAATATCATACTACGTGCAAACTCTTATAGGAGCAGTAAATACAAGTCCGAAACAATGAGCGAAATTAAGCGCGGATTTAGAATGCAATTGGATTCGGACACAGCGGATTGTATTAGATGGGCTACAAAAATCGCGGATAAATGAAGCTAGAAAAGAGCTACACTTTAGCGTGTGAACATACGAGACGGATAAGTGACGAGCCGGTTGTAAACAAGATTAGAACAAGTGAGAAGACTGTAAAGTGCCCGACCAAGCAATAGTACACAAAAGATAGCTGTTCCCTTCTTGAACGCTACAGAGCTCCCTACTAGAATGCTATACATATTTTTAGACCAGGTGGGGATGAGGCGCGACAGATTCATCCCGGCACCAAACTTCTCCTCGCCCAACTACCAGCTACAATGTTTTCTCACTCAATTCCTACAACTACTGCCGATAGAAAAATACCAATCAACAGCTTTGTCTCGTCATCCGTAAAGCTATTAGAACCCAAGTGTTTGTTCTCACTTCCACATATAAATGCTAGGTCCCTAAACAATAAAATACATATCTTGCGTCCTCTTTCCCTACTTGCCTACACTGATGCAATATTTTCAGGGAAACATGGTTTTCCCTTACGCTTCGGAGGAGGAATGCGCGATTCCCGGCTATCAGCTGTTTATGCAATCTCGTTTGCATAAACGAGGGGTCGGGTGAGCCTTGTATATTAAAAGTACTTACCCAGCAAAAATGTCCGAAATCTTGAACGCGGCTGAGGCGATGGAATTAGTATGGATAAAGGCTGATATCCTAGGATCGACAGTGTTATTTGGGTGTTTATAGACCGCCTGTTACCTCAGTTAAAGGGGACAACGAACTTATGGGTACTTTTGCGCAAGCGTCAGATTCTTCCTGCGAACACAAACTGGTTGTCAGAGATTTCAACCTGCCTGAGTTAAATTGGCTCTCATATGCTGCAACAACAAAGTATGCTGGCCTACTAGCATGTATCAATTTAGGCGGCTGGACGCAACGTGTATCTGCTCCAACCAGGGCGAAACACATTCTTGACCTAATATTTACTCTAGGCATCCCGCAAACGCGAGTGTTAGTCGGCCGGGAGTTTCCAGGTAGTGGCCACATATTAGTGCCCTGCTCGGTTTACTTAAAGCAACATAATGCCTACCCAACAGAAACAGACCAGTCGTAGTATACCGCCCGATGCAACTCGTTAAGTGGACAACCTTTGCTGTACTTTTGCAATCAAGAAATTGAGATGAATTCTTTATGTCTGCTTCTGTGGATCGCTCGGCTGAGCTGCTATATGAGAAAATATTTCACTTTCTCTACTCTCTAGCTCCTACATCACACTTAATAAGGCAATCATCTAAAAGTGTGACGTAAACCAAAATGCATAACAGAATGCGTTAGCCTAGACGATACTATAACAAAACCATCAATTTTGCCTACATCATAATAGTGAACGAAATTGCACACCAGCTTACTGCCGTATCTAAGCAACAGCAAACCACTCATGATATAGCCGCACTAAATAATGCAAACAAAGCTATGGACCTAAGCTTGCTGCTGCGCTACCGAACCCCTAACTATGGACGACAGATCCCTACCCTAAAGATTAGTCCCAACGACCCTTCCAATGACGCAAGAAATTTATGTGAATTCTTCAGCTCACATTTTAAAGAGTTGCAGTGTTTCGAAATAGGTTCAACCTTTCAGGCCCTGCAAGTACCCGGTAGCCAGTCTCTGTCTTCTGTCCAGTTTGACATAAATAGTGTCCGTCCTGCGATATCAACTACTAAGTCATCTTGGAACCCTGGTCCAGACAGAATGCCGCCCAGTCTACTTAAGAATAGTGGTGAAGATATCCCTAGCCTTCTTTTGAATCTCTTTACGTTATCAATGCAACAAGGTCCATGCCCCACCGCTTGGAAACATTGTATCACTACGCCAAGGCATAAGGACGGATGCCTACAGGAAGTTGATAACTATCGCCTTATTGACCGCACTTATAGTATCTCGAGCATGATGGAGAAATTGATTAAAAAAGCCTTCATGACGCACCTTTATGCAGACGAGCACATAAATGGTTCTCAGCACGGCTTTCTAAGTACTCCGTATTGTGGAATCTGTCAGCTGGACTTCCTTAATTTAGTCACCGAGGCCATTGACTCTAATCTTTCATTTGTCATTATTTACCATGATATGTAAAAGGCTTTTGACAGGATACTACACATGCGCCTGATGCATAAGGTAAACGCTAACGGGGTAGACAACCCTATAGTAGACTGGCTGGGTTCATATCTAATAGGACGTACACAGTCCGTTAAGGTAGAGAAAACTATATCCACCTCGACCTCCGTCCCCAGTGGCGGGGTGCAAGGGAGTGTCCTTGGTCCTACTCTATTTTTGATTTATATCAAAGACGTCTGCAGGAGATTGCGGCATGGTTGCGCCTTCAGCTCTGCTGACGACGTAAAGGTTGTTTACGCCTTCCTCTTAGTAGTAAATTACCGGCAAGTATTAGTATCTGTGTAGATTTCAATTACTAGAAAAGTGGCGCGAACAATGGCAAATGACCTTCTCCGCTCAAAAGCCTAATGTAATGATCCACAAGTTTTCTATAATTGCTGGGTCCCTAACAATAAACAACAGTACTATCATGCAGAAAGGCAGAACAACAGATCTGGGCTTGCGCTACTCCATGAGCCTTAACTTTGCAGAGCAAGTTCACTGTCAAGTAGCAAGGGCGTAGTGTACTTTTCACAATTTATTACACAACCTTCCGGAGCGCTGATAACATCATCAGCTGTATCGACTATTCTTTCAAACACCTCATACACTCCATTATCGGCCAACATTGCTTTTGAATCGCCGGCTGATTTTAGACCACCTCGCGTACAACAACTGGAAGCCCCAAAAATACAGTCATGGAAATTCACGTTTTCAATCCCATTTTGGCATCTAAGAATGCCGGGTTATTAATCCAAGAACTCTGCAACCTAAAAAGCGTTGCCACAATAAGTGGAGACGATAAATGGATACGATAAGGGTGAGGCTATTATCTTTTCACGTACACAGTTAATTAAAATCCGCTAGTGCAAGGCTAGAACCTTATATGGGCCACGTCAGGTCACATCTGGAATATTGCTGCTTTATATGCAGCAACCTACGGAAATCGGACCGTGTACTGCATGAGAAAGCTCAGCGGCGCTTTACGAAGATGCTGATCCCATTACATTGAGCACTGAGTTACCGACAATGGTGCGAACACCTTCGAATTCAGCCCCTAAGGCAAAGGCGCATTATTCTTTACCTGTGCTTCTTACATAAGCTAATTCATAGAAAGCTACACAGTAATAACACTTGTCTTAAACTAAAGAGCGCATCTGGATCTACTCCGAAACAAGGGCCATTCCATTACCCCGCTATAAGCAAAGAGACCGCGATCTCGTTTCTTTTTAGGTGTGTATGTGAACATACGGAACAGGTTGCCTTCTAGAATAAAAAAACGCAAAACTTGCGGGCCTTTAGGAAGGATATACCTATGTTTTGACAATATATACAAAGCATGCTCCATATCTGCGATTCGCAAGACCACGTTCGAAACTGGTTCTGATGTAGCTTAAGGTCGCCGACGATGTATTGCATGACATCCAAACGCCTTGAGCTCACAACTCATCCGCATTCAGTGTCGTTACCGCCTTATTACCTACGAGACTTTAACGATATCGGTCGCACTCATTTCTAGGGTTTAAGTATAGCAAACCGATTACAAGATGACTTTCGTCTTCAACGACATCTTCCTGACCGACCTGAGTTCTCCTACGGACGATTCCGTCTTATGACTTTACTATGGAAAGAGTAGACGTCACCACAAAATCCTCCGGTAAGGGATAAAAAGGGTTGACTCCATGAATCGTCTCCATCAATGACCCTTGTTCTTTTAATGCAAACGGCACAACTACAGGACTGCGCAAATTTTAGAAATAAAGTACAAGGTGCTCATTATCGCCCGAAGGAACCAGAAAATTTTCAAGGTGGGAGCCTGGGACCCCATCAGCTGTGCATCAAACAGTGCCAATGCATTTGTAATTACCAACTAGAAAAATATACTCGTATTTTGCCGACTTCCATGCACGCGCATAGGATTAATGTAAAGCTTGCTCTGAACCCTTAAGGGTGTAGTCTTTAGCCAGTCTAGAAATATACTTAGTTATTTATTTTTATAAAGCCTTTGATATCCAAATAACGTGGCGAATCGAGGTTCGTAGGTCAATCTCGTGCCAAGTATGAATGAGTGAGCTTTCGTGTCAAATAGGACTTCTCCAGAAGTCGGAATCCTCTGGGCTATACGTGAATTTTTCCTTATTATTACGGGGCTGGGTGCATTTTAGAGAGTCGTTGGGGCGGGCTTGCCGGACATCAGAAACACTGGCTGGCCCAAGAACATGCCGACAGGAAAACAACCAACACTACAGCCAACAGGTTTGTTTAGGAGTTGTCTCTCTACCCCGCCGCACACAGCTTGTGTCAAAACGGCCATAGTCCCGCAGGGAAATGACCACCGTTCCACGAAGTAATGAACCTTGGCATGCAGCAAAACGGCCCGTGTCTGCGTCTTGATATTATTGGACTGCTGGGCTTCTGAAAACCGCCGCTCGTAAGGGCCAGGCAGTCCAAGGAGAGCCTCGGGATTTGTAAAGACGGAAAACAGAAAAACGCTAGCAGAACACGCCAAAAAGTATAACAGAATGGACTGCATAGAAAAATAATTGTGTATTTTGGATTTCCTATTTTTTTTAATATGGTTTCCCGGACGTCGTTGATGTATTTGTTTTTAAACGGTAATCGACCAAAAGCTGGGTAAATATTTATATACTGAGATGTCTTTACACTGTACAGACTCGGAAAAGCGCGAAGGCTTACGAACATCACGACCATGCTGATGGATCTCTTGAAGAGATAGGCGCACAGTAGACGGTGGCGCCGGAACGACCAACTCGTGTAAACTCAAACCGGAATTAGCTGCAGAAATGCTACGTGTTTGACAAGTTGCTCGTTTATTCGTGGCGTTACAATAGTGTTCGAAGTAGTAATAGGCCTAGCGACCTCGTCAGTGCATGCCGGTTTGTGGCGCTTGAAAGTGACAATGCCGAGTTGGCCAAGCAGTCAATCGTGTATTATTTATCAGTACGGTCCTATTGCGGCGACTGTAGAGGCTGAAAAACCCTCCTGTGCAGTGGAGGACGGGTGCACACATAGACATTTTCTCGGGAACGTAAACTGCTGTCTTTTGCGATCGTGGTTGTTGGCGGGCGCATCTCACCATCTAGTGAGCCAAGCTTTCAGTGCAACACCTGTAGTCAACTGAAGAAGTAGTCGGGGCTGATAGCACCAGCAGGCCAGAAAAACGCAGCACGCAGCCGAAGACTAGCTGTGTTGGCGTTGCGTCGAAGTCGGTTTTAGCAGTGTTTAGTAAGCCCAGGAGAACAAGAGGAGTTTCGGACCATAAAGGATCTGGGTGCGCACGTAGAGCTACCTTCAAACGGCTGCAAACGCGCTCCATCATGTCGTTAGCGGACAGATAGTATACGGTCGTCTGAACGTGGCGACCGCTTAAATTCTTAAGCAACGTGGCAACATTTGACGAGAAATGTGACCCTTGTTTGGTGGTCTCGATGATATAACAACCGTGTTAAGCTACCCAGCGCAGTTAAATGTCTTTGGTCACCGTTTTCGAAGAGCAGTTAGGTCTAAGATGGGCTTTTGACCAACTAGTTCTTGGATAGAGACGGATAGTACATATATATAGCATTTCGATGGCATCATGGATATACAAGGTCAAGGTGCACGTGGTAAAACATGCAACTGGCATGGAAAAGGTTTCTAAAGGGCATTTCGTGCGCTTATGCGCATTCACCCCCATGACGCGGATGGTAAGCAGCTGCTCAAGTGGGAACGCTACGATTGCCATTTCGCCAGAGGGATCGCATGGCTATTAGATTAACTGATGAACGAACCATTAGATAAGACAAACTGTACAGAGTGTTGAACTCGGCCTACCAAAGGTCGCGTAGGACGACTGGACGCGGCGTGCCCAGTGATAAATCGCAAAGAAACCTTCTGCCTGATGATGCCAGCGGAAAGGGTCCTATGTCCAGTGATGGATATCTGCGTAGTAGATCCACCTCAAACTTGCAGCATTACGCGGCGGTCGTGGCTGCCAAGTAAATAGCAGTGCTGGCAACAGCGTAGATGCTTTGAATTTGGGCATTGCGTCGGCGACTGTATTTTGCACACAGAAGTTGTATATTGGTATATATGTGTATGGGTTGTAAACTGAGCAGTATTTTCCAGGTAATACGGTACTCTAGGCGTGTGGGTCCCGGTAATAGAGTTAAACCAGTAAGTCAGGGGTTGTAGTCGTCGAATCCGATAAACGAGCGGCCTTCTAAGATGTGCTGAAAATAACGTATAGATAAATGAGTGGCTTATATTTCCCTACCGGAAGTATTGTCACGAGATTTAACAGGCCGTAAACGTATGGATAAAAGTGACAGCGACTGCCAAGCTTCAATTACATTTGTTGTAAGTCGGCCTTAACCGCCACGTCGGAAACTTTGTATTAAGCTTCAGTGGGGCTGCCGGGTAGGCATGCACTCTAAAAGCTACGATAATGATGGGTTTTTCAATGCCAAGAAGGCGGCGTCAGCTGCAGCGGAAAAGTCGAATTGCTTAAGCTCCCTGCGGAGTTGGTCCGCGAGGGGTTGCATGAGCGAAACGCAGCTAGGTATAAAACGGCAATAAAAGATGATGAGGTCGTCCAAGTATATTAAGGGTTAGAAAGAGAGGCTCAGGGTAGTTAAGGATAGCCGTAATTAAATAACTAGATATATAAATAGTTTATTGTCAAATTCATAAAACACACCTTATACCTGGCAGTGAAACAACGCCTGCAGATGGGTTACGGTGGCCTAGAAAAGGAACCAACTCGGCACCAGGCCAAAACTTTTCTGCGTTGATCGACACACTGTGTTGGCAATGGCCATGAAAAAGCGTTCAAACGTAGCGTAAGTTCTCTTCGCGTGACGAAATCGCAAATAATATGCCGTCGAGGTAGACATAAGCAAAGTTTAGGGAAAGGCATACTTGGTTAATGTAGCGCTGAATGGTATGCGCGTCATACTTTAGACCAACTGGCAGGCGCGGCAACCCAAAGGAGTCGTCACTGCAGTTGTATCGTTGTCCACTTGGGCTACCAAAATTTGGTTGTAAGCATGCGCCAAGTCGATTTTACTGAGAACCTTTTTACACGCCAGACTAGCGCTCAGGTCCACGATATGAAAGGTAGGATAGGGATTAGGCGTGGTTACGTTTTTTGGAGATCGCTACTCAACGCAAGGACGCCAGTCTCCGATAGTCTTTCCGGAACCATGTAAAGAAGTGCCACCAATGGGCTGTTGGGTAGTCTTATGATACCCAGCTAAAACATGTGATCAAATTCAACTCTTGCGGTGCGTAACTTGTGAGTTATGAGTCGTCTTGTTCGGACACTCGTTGGTGGACAGTGGGAAGCAAAGTAATGAGCGCCCTCTGTCGTGACTAGCGGAAGATCTTCAGCTAGTCCTACCGGTTGTGTGTACACAGGCAGTAGGTTCGCATAATCTGAATGTCAGTCGACGATGCGGAAAACCGGACTGTTTATGGGACTTACGTAAGAACGCTTTTAACCACTAGTTTCGCACTGTCGGCTAAAAGTCTGTAGCGGTCAGCCTTAACAAAATTTCCGACGGCGTTAATACCTATAATTGCTAAGGGTACAGCCGCAACCAGGAGGACCCACTGAAAAGCAGCAGAGGTTGAGGGCCATGTTCCTCATGCCTTGACCAAGTAAAGCTATCGGAGAATGGTTGATCGTACGCAGGTATTCCGTAGGTTTTCGGTGCTGCTTGCTTGTGCTCGCAGGAAGGACGCTTACTTCCGCTCCGAGGTTCATGAGGAAAGTGATGGAAGAACGTCAAACCTTAACCTAAAATCGACTATTTGTTTGGTTGTTGACGGATACGTTGGTCATCCTTGTATGCGGGTTAGCCGCTATCCCTGAAATGGTTGTGCCGTGCCTAATGCAGGGCGGCCGAAAACGTCTAGCTCCTGCACCATGTTGGTGGTGATACCAACATATATCTTTGACGGATTGCTATTAGCAGAATGGGAGCGGGTAGAGAAAATGCTTTGCTTTATTTTCGAAAGCGAAGGACTTGGTGTATGCGCGGACGAACTAAAAGGAACGGTACTCAAAACCTTGTCTGCATCCGACCTTGATATATGCTGCTCCAAAGCCCTTATTGCTTCTAATCTGATGCGAAGCAGCACAGTGGCTTCGTCTTTAAGGTCAGATCGGCCTAACTATTTGAGTGAAAATGAGACTAGCTTTCCATCGGTGAAATATGTCACCGAAGCTATTGGTCGTCTGCTGCGGAAGAAGTTCTAATGCAGCATCCGCTCTGGTACAGTATTCCTTCAGAAGCGTATCCAGGAACATAAACAGCATTACCTGTATCAGCTCTGAGGGACTGCTACTCACAGTTCCTTTATTCCTTCATTGCACAAACAAAACGGACTAAAGGGCCTTTGAACTTCTTGGAGCAACTTCAGTGGCTTGCGATCCCCAGCTTAGAACATTAGGCTGTTCAACTTGTGCTCTTGCGCTGGGTTGTACCACTTTTAGAATCGGTAGCTTCACCGTTTCATACTTTGCCTCATTCGTTGGGCACAGTTTTATGTCCACAACCGGGGTCGCAACCGACGATGAAAAGTGTTGGGTGTGCTGATGGTACGTCAGCCTACCTTTATTTTCTAGTTCGATCTCGAATATTGTTAACCGAACCTCTAGATCGTGTTCCTTGAATCCTAGGACAGCCAAGGTAACATGATTATGCTGTGAAACGCCTCAGCTGCCACTACGAAAATGTGAATCGAGAAGGTCAAAGAGAAACAAAAACACGATGGACCTACTTAAATTACAAAGAAAGCAAGGAACAAAGCAAGGAACAAAGGAAAAAATTCTCAACAAAAATTGCAACCAAAGAGTCAAGTCTGAGTTTGCGCATACGGATCGGTTTTATCAATTTATAGGACTAGTAAGTACCATACCGGGACGGTGCGCGAATTTAAGCGCCGATAGAAAAAGGCAATTAAAGTCCGACACGGTAGATTGTATTTAATATGCTACAAGAAGAGTTGGACCTATGAAGCGAGACAAGGGCAACGAGTTAGCGCGGGAACTTACAAATTGGTAAAAGACGGGCAGGTTAGTATGAAGATTAAAACAAGAAAAATTAATCTACCCGTGGCCAACAATGAAAAGGCGAAGAAAAGATAGCCGTTAGCTGTTTGGGCGCTACAGCCTTCTTGCAAGTTTCCTTATCTCTGACAAGATGTCGCTAGTTCAATTAATATTTGCGCTGTTCTTTTGTACTTTATCGTGACTGTTTGCATCATTTAACTTCGCTTTTTTATTTTTGATATTGTAGCTTTCCACTAGTGACCAGAGGTTTAGCCGAATGGCTACAACAGATTACTGGTACTCTGTTTACGAAGGGAACGTCGTGTGCGCCACCGAAGAGCTTCTAAATACGGGGTATTGTCCGTCTGGACAGTTGACTTCTTTATTCTCTAGATATATGCATAGTTAGGTTGTTACCCGAAAAAGGTAATGGTGATTTTAAGGAACACCAAAAACAGAAGGATAGCGCGTTACATTGTAATAGGCGTGGAGGCAAAGGTGAGTTCACACACAAATAAGAAGCAATAACCAGTAGGAGTTTATTCCACAGTGTTGGTGGGAAGAATGAGCGATTACGAAAGAAACAACAGCAACAGAGACAGAGGGAACAAGCGTCCTCACACCCAGAAAGAACGGGGGACAGTTTCGCGCGAGAGAAGAACGAGTCGTCAGGTTACGGTCAAGGTCACGTCAGGGGAAACCGAGAGAAGGAGGGGTGGGTCAAACAACACTAGTTTTCCGTGCAATCCTCGATCTTCTGTTGCCTTAAATGGTGGCTTCGGAATTTGTGTGCCAGGTGTTCTAAAACAGAAAAAGACAAAGTGTTAGTCGACAACCAAACGCTCTGTGATATGCTTCTTTATTCCCCCATCGTCAGGCGCTGTCCTCAGCGCCAAGGAGTTCTCCGCCGGTTTTAGCCGGTTGAAACGTACGACGGTAGATGAGGCAGGCGCACCGGGTTTCATGATTCTATGCGTTATATCCGATAATACGTCCTCCACCACATTTGGCCACTCCCAGCCGCGGCGGAACTTGGCCGGAACACCTGCTGGTGTCGCCAAAGCCTTCAGCCAGACCGCATCACCAGGCTTGAACGGACTCCCAAAAGCCTTTCTGTCGAAGTACGCCTTTTGATAACGCTGCGCCCTTTTTTAAATGAGACTGTGCCAACTGATGTACGCGAACCAGGCTAGAGTGCATCCGAAGTATATGGTCGGTCGCAATTAGAGGTTCGTGATAAGAGGTTGGCAACAACGTACCTGAAGGTAGTCGTAGTTCGCGCCTTGTCATCTTGTGGTATGGCGTCTGACCCGTGGCGGAATGGACAAAGGCGCGATTCGCCAACATACATTTGGGTAAATTCGTGTCCCATTCTCGGTGCGTCTCCCCATTCAAAAATGACATTAGCAGCGTCTTCAACGTACGGTTGGTGCGCTCAACTATACCATTTTCTTTCGGGTGATGCGCCGTCGTGCGCGTCTTGCGAATTCCGAATATGTGGCACATTTCCCTCAGCAGTGCACTCTCAAAATTTGCTCCTCGGTCCGAATGTAACTGGTAGGGTGCTCCCCACCTTGCCACCCAGTCGCTAACAAAAGCCTTCGCTATAATCCACGCGTCCACATGACGCAGCGTTACGACTTCGCACCACTTTGTAAAGTATTCAACCAAAACCAAGACATGGCGATGGCCTCGTGCTGTTTCTGGTAAGGGGCCGATAATATAAATACCCACTATCTCATTAGGAAACCCAGCTGTCATCGGCTGAAGCGAACCACGACGGGGATTTGTAGGGTTCTTGATTCTTGCACATTCAGGGCATGCTTGGCAGTAAATGGCGATATCACGTCGCAACTGAGGCCACCAAAAACGACGTCGAATTGCAGCCTCCATTTTGTTTTGTCCTGCGTGACCTAATTCCTCGTGTATGCGTCTCATAACTTCTTGAGTCGCGACTGGCTGGCTAGCCGAACAACCTCCTCGTTGTGCCAGCTGGGTGGTTCGGGTTTGACCCGTTCCAGCAAATAGTTCGGCGGCAGTGTTCCAGGACGTGGAGGGTTTTCGCCTGGCAAGCGTTCTAACTATAAAAGGCCACAAACGTCTGCTTAACAACACTGTGACGTGGCGGTCGTGACTCGCCACAAAATAAAGTCACCGCCCCGTGGGTATCCGAATAATCCTTTCCAACGTACGGACATCCATCTTCTACTCGGGCATTGCCGACGATATGAGAGTCAAAATTAGAGCAGCACAGTTACAAACAGGAACCCCACAGTTTCATAATTACATACCCCCTACATAAACATACACTGTTACGGCAAACATAACGTATTCTTGCACATTCTTGACCACGATTTGTTGTCATAATGATCATGCCTGTAAAGGCGTGCTTCGCCTTATCGAGAATAAAAAATTTATCTATTTATCTATTATTCTGCGTAAATAACTGGGTCCGTTTTGAAAATACATGATGCCATTTATTACTCGTAAATGAGGCCATAGCGACCACAGGCATTTCGTTTCCCAACTGGCGCTAGCCAGTTCTTCTTGTGTTGTTCGGTCCCGTTTTAAACGATGCGACTGTACAGGATGCTCAATTCTGGGTCGGTCGACTGCATACGGACCCATTCCTCGGTCTCGGATTCATGGAAAATAACGGCGGACACACAAGCAGCTGTGCACGACGGACATGAGCCATGATTTCTGTTAGGTCTTCGTGCTAAAGCGTCAGCGTTCCCGTGCTTTATCCCCGGTCGAGGATGGCACTAAAAATGGTATTCCTGTAACTTTTCTTGCCACCGAGCAACCTGACCTCCGGGGTCTCGGATATTTTGCAGCCAAACCAATGACTGATGATCGGTGCGCACGATGAACCTACGGCCAAGAAGGTAATGGCGGAATAGTTTGATAACAAATATCAAAGCAAGCATTTCCTTACGTGTTGCTCAATAATTGCGTTTACGTTGTGAAAGACTTCGGCTCGCATAGGCAATCACTGGTTCCTTTCCATCTGGTGTCCACTGCGAAAGTACAGCTCCGATGCCTGTGTTGCTGGCATCTGTGTCTAATATAAAGGGTCCCGCAGATAGACGCGTATCCGGAAACGCCAGTACCGGTGCTTCACACAACAAATTTCGAAGACATTCAAATGCCTTTTGCTGAGCTTCGCCCCATGTGAACGCTTGGTTTGCTTTCAGGATTTCGTGCAACGGAGTGGCAATAGTAGCAAAGTGCTTTACAAAGCGCCGATAATAAGAAGCGAGCCCAAGAAAGCTGCTTACTTCATCGGTATTCTTTGGGGTGGGCCACGAACGGACACGCTCAACTTTTTCTGGATCGCAGCATACTCCATTACCAGAAACGATGTGGTCTAAATAAGCTACTTCATTTTTTAGAACTTGACATTTAGAGGGTTTGAGTTTTAATCCCAGTTGTATCAGGCGATTTAACACTAAACTCAGATTGTGCTTGTGCTCAGCTACTGTCCTTCCGTGGACAATGATGTCATCCAGGTAAACTAGACAAGACTCGGTATCATTCCTGACAATGCTGTGTGCATCAGTCGCTGGAACGTAGCTGGGGCGTACGTGAGACCGAAGGGCATCGTCGGAAACTCATATAAACCAGATGGAACAACAAATGCTGATTTACATCGGTCGTCAGGATGTTCCACTTGCCAATAACAAGAAGCTAAATCTAACTTAGTGAACCAGTGCGAACCTGCAAGGGCATCCACGGTGTTGTCTATTCGGGGCAGTGGGAACGAATCATTTCGTGTGATTGCGTTTAATTTCCGGTAGTCGACGCACAGACGTAAGTCACCAATCTTTTTTTTCACGAAAACTATGGGAGAAGACCACGGGGAATTGGACGGTCGGATTATGTCCTGTCTAAGCATATCTTCGATCATACATTTCAATTCCTCCTGAACATGCACTGGCACACGCCTGGCCGCTTGGCGAATCGGTGGTGCGTTGCCCGTATCAATGCGGTGTCGCATGAAACTGCACCGACCGAGATCCCCCTCTGTCCACGCAAAAGCGTGCTGATAACTGTTCAAAATTTCCTTTAATTTATCGAGGGCTGAGGATGGGATGTCCGGAGGAACATTACGAATAAGTTTCTGCACGGGTGTGTCTTCTACTTTACATGATGACTTGCAAGCAATAGTCGAAACAAATGACATTATTTGCTTACCGATTCCGAGTGTTTTGTTGACGAGGTCGATTCTCGCATCGTGCTCAAAAAGGAAGTCAACCCCAAGTATCACATCCCATGGTAGTGTACCAACTATGAGCAAGCGGTGACTGGTAGAAATGCCGCCCAGCGATACAGTAGCAGTAATCCAGCCTACTGGATTGATAGAAGAACCATTGGCTGCTACCAGACTGACAGATCTGTCGGTATGTACAGAGACACCTCTCGGTACGACACGTATATGGACCAGAGAACATGTAGCCCCAGTGTCAATTAGCATACCAACACGATTATACCACAAAAAACCTGACACAACAGGAGCTGAGATGGCATTGGCGAACGTAACGGCTGGTACCTTAAATTAACACTGAGACTCACCCCGTCGGTAATGTCCGCAACTGTAGGCAAAGCTTCCGAATCTGCGGCAATAGGGGCAATCCATTTGAGGTCCTACAGGCGATTCCTTGGTAAAGCGAGGAACGTTATTCCAATGGGTGGACCGATGGTCAGAAAAATTGCGTTGACCTCTCCGTTGTTTCTCACCAGGCCGAACAACCGTAACCAATGCAGTGTAATACGATACTGGCCGTGGTGCCTCCCGGGCGATCACAGCCAAGATTTTCTCCCGACGAGTGGCTGGGTCCACAGCTTCTCGCAAAGTGGCAGGTGGCATCTCCAGGAAATCCTTCTTGATGTCAATGTTAGTCGTGCCTTGAAGAGCCTGGACAAAGATCTTCTCCTCACGACTGGCCTTGTCGGTATGTGGGTAAGCCAATATGGCAAGTTTCCGCAGCGCATCGACAAATATGGTGAACTGTTCCCCGTGTAGTTGAACATGAGCGTGGAACTGGCGACCGTATTCCCACTCATGTAGGGACGGTTGCAGGGCTTCTTTCAACTGGGCAAACGTTGATTCGTTCACCGCGTCGCCAATAATAGCTTTCGAAGCTGCAATATGATAGGCATCGTTGCTCAGGAGGCTAGAAAGTGCAGCGGCCCTTTCATTTTCGGGGAACCTGCCAACGTACCACCGGGCTTGTCGTTTCCATTGTTCCTTATCATCCTCAATACAAAACTTCTCGGGAGGGAACGGCTTGGGAGGAGCGTGTACCCGAACTAGACCACGATAAATAACTGAGTTTAACAACCCCAAGAGAGCCGACACCATTCGTCCAAACACAGTGGACTCGCTGACTGTAGATTCGGTATCATCCCAAACTTTGCTCTCGACCTCAGTTTTCGGCATGATCTTCATTTTACAAGGAAAGTGGTAATTCATGTTGCCGATCCTGGCAGGGTCGCCAAATATGTACTAGGCGTCGAGGCAAAGGTGAGTTCACACACAAATAAGAAGCAATAACCAGTAGGAGTTTATTCCACAGTGTTGGTGGGAAGAATGAGCGATTACGAAAGAAACAACAGCAACAGAGACAGAGGGAACAAGCGTCCTCACACCCAGAAAGAACGGGGGACAGTTTCGCGTGAGAGAAGAACGAGTCGTCAGGTTACGGTCAAGGTCACGTCAGGGGAAACCGAGAGAAGGAGGGGTGGGTCAAACAACACTAGTTTTCCGTGCAATCCTCGATCTTCTGTTGCCTTAAATGGTGGCTTCGGAATTTGTGTGCCAGGTGTTCTAAAACAGAAAAAGACAAAGTGTTAGTCGACAACCAAACGCTCCGTGATATGCTACAACATGGTATTTTCATATATTGATGAAAAATGCGAAATATAATATATGACGATTGACAAGCTCTTAAACAAGAAGCGGAAGCTGTAATTATTACTAATGCGCTTATTTCTAGGTGTCCGTATATTGAAAGAAATCGTAATTAGTGGGTCAAATGTTATTTGTCTTCAGTCTTGGTGCCGATATGGAATAATTATCTAGAACTCATGGAAATTTGAGATGAAAGCTGTGGAAGAAGTGTATTGGGAACGGACTTTTATAGTGAAGGTGGGGTGCTACATTGATATAGGACGTAAGATTTGTATACGGTTTCCAGCCTAACATAGAATAAGTTGTAATAATGAGTTTGGGATGCGGAGAAACGTACCTGTGGGGATTCGTGCAGAGTACAATGTTGAAGTTTTAAAACTCGTACCTTATCTTTGGGCACAAATCATAGCAACCTTCTCTGTACCGTACCAAATCCAGATTTCTTAACACATGAGCGTGTACAAAAACTGTCGCACCCAGTATTCAAACCCAACTTGCCGAGGTGGTGATCCTGCAATTCACCAATACCCTATGATATTCCATACCACGCCGCTTTTAAGTTAACTCAAAAGCCGTGCCTATTTCATTGTCCATTAACGCATGGCTGCAGTGGTATAGCAACACCTTCAAAATTTCCTTGATCAATGAAGGCAAATCCGAAATTTAGATAAAAAGGCGATTCTCTGTAGTAAACCTATTATACATTTCCCTTGTTTAGCAGAAGCAAGTCTTCGTTGGCTCCATGCGTCTCTGCGCATATCTAGAGCTGGCCACGAGACACCCGTTATCTCTTCAACCATTATTCACTTGGATTATTTGCAAAACAAACATATACTGCATTCGTGATGCATTCTGTGACATCAGAAATAGCCAATAATTATCAGAAATCCTAATACCTTGCAATTGCTGGCCACTACTGTTCTTGCCTAGCACCATTTTTAGCTTGTCGCACCGCCGTCAACTCTGTTTAACTGCAAAGAGTCGTCGATTGCTCCAGGCATATCTGCAAATACCCGTAGCTTGCCAAGCGCCAATCCTTATAGCTACAACTCTTAT